>CM019828.1:11556939-12150591 GCA_009763385.1 Coix lacryma-jobi var. lacryma-jobi
AACACTATTCACAACACTCAGAAAAAGAGAAGAGCACTGTGCTCCCTCTAGGCCGGCTCGGCGAATCGCGAGGCTCGGGCGAAACGGAGAAGTGAGCCTCGGTCCGAGGCCGGACTCGGGCGAGACGGAGAACATGCGTCGCCGAGGCTTGGGCTCGGTCGAAGCGGAGGGTCATGCGCTCGCCGAGGCTTGGGCTCGGGCGAAGCGGAGAAACAGGCCTCTGTCCGAGACCTGACTGGGAGGGCTCGGGCGAAACGGAGTTGAAGCAGAGGCCGAAGGCTCGGATGCTTACCACGTGTCGGAGGCAGGGCTCGAGGTTGAGGCTCGACTCGTTCTCGAGGGTGAGGCTCGACACGAAGGTGAGGCTCGACACGCTCGGGGAAGAAGATGACCGCGGCGGCGCTCCGGCGGTCCGGCGGTCCTGAGCAACAACAGCGACCGCAAGGGTCGGGTTAGAGTCGCACGGGGTCAAGGAACACAACACGGGGGTCGGGAGAAGGTATCTGTGGCCGGAGACGGCGAATTCCACGAACCCGAGCTCGCCGGGTTTCGGCCGGGGATGGGGACGGCGAGCTTACGCCGGGCAAACGGCGCGGGGAAGGTGAAATTGAAGGGTGGGAAAGCTTCACGAGCTCAAGGCGGAGCTTTCGGGCTAGCTGGTGGAACGGCGGCGTGTCTGGAGTGCGCTGGCCACGGTGGCGGAGGTGGAGTGAGGAGCTCGGGGCTCCGGCGGCTTATATAGCCGCGCCTATGGGGCGGTAGAGATCACGGGTGGGTGGATAAACTCGGCGAGAGCGTGCGCACTCGATTGCGCTCTGGCGGTCGAGTTGGCGTGCAGCCGGGGCTCGGGCGCAATGCTCGGCCGGCGATGGCCACGCGGCGGCGGCGGTTGGGCACTGTAGGGGCCGAGAGCGATGGTCAGCGCTCGCGTGCGGGCGCGGAGGGAACCGGGAACAGCGGCGACAGGTTGGTGGCGCGTGGGAGCAGCTGCCTGCGCTGCAGCCGCAGCGCCGGCGCCATGGCCGGGCCCCCCCCCTGGCCTCTGGCTCTACGGGAAGAAGAACAGTGCTAGGGTCTAGGGTTTGACTTTTGGCCAGTTTCTGTATTTTGCAAATTACTCTCAAAATTTGAACTGTGCGACAAAAACTCAAAACACCAAAAGTTGTTCAGAAAAGTGAGATCTACAACTTTGTCAATATGAACATTTTCAAATTCCAAATAGTTTTTGAACTACATTCAAAAACAGAAAAGGGACACTTTTCAAATTTGATTCAAATCAAAATTACTTTGGATTTCAAACTGAAACTTGAAAATCTTCCAATATGAAAGTTGTACCATTTGACAAAACCTATAACTTTGCTAATATACACTTTTTCTGAAACTCAATAGTTTTTGAATAATTTTTTTTTTAAAACTGAAAGGGGACAAAAACTGGAATTTGAATAATTTGAAATTACTGCAAACTTTACATAGAAACATAGAAATCTGCAAATACCAAAGTTGTTCCTCTAGGTCAGATTCACAACTTTGCTTTTTGAACCAACTCAAAATTTTGAATTTTGAAAAAGTTATTTTAAAAGGGAAAAATCCAGGGTTTGGGATTTTAGGGTTTTGCAAAAGGAAACTCAATTCAAATCTGATTTTAGAACTTGGATCAAAGCAACAAACATCAGGGCACTAAATTTGAACAGGAATTACATAGAACTAGGCACAGAGGTGAAATTACCATTTTGCCCTTATAGGAAGAATGGGGCTAATAAGGGTTTTTTTTGCAATAGAGGTACATTACATAAAATGATACACTAAGCAAATGCATACACATGAAATCATGATCAAGATGATTAATGATGCTAATGATGATATGTCAAGTTAATTACATGCTTAAACACCAGAGGTGTTACAATCACCTAGTATTAGAAGGCCTATACGGAGAAATCTAGGTGTTGTTTGGTTACAGTATGTAAACGTTAACGCAAACAGTAACGGAAGGCGCTGCAAATGGAAACAAATCAAACGATTACTGATTTTGTTTGGTTTCTGTCCGTAAACATAATGGAATTGATAAACAACGAGATTGAGACCGAGGGCTTGTCTTCAAGTTCCGCATGTAGCACTGCATCTGCTTCTAGAAGTTCTCGAACAACAAGACCAAGACTAAACTTGCACAACTCCTGACAGTTCTCCGGACGGTTGAATCGTCGGCAACAAGGCCGAGGCATGATCTTTCAAGTGACATGCAGAGCGGGAGGGAAGGAGCCAGAGGGAAGTGCAAGGAGCAAGAGAGGGCTCACCAGCGTTGAGGCTGTGTGTGGTCGCCGACAAAGTTGGTTCCGCTTGGACGGAGAGCTCTAGCTAGCAGAGGCATGGGGACCGAGAGTTGCAGTCGAGCGGAGACGCGGGGGAAGGAGATGCGCTCGAGACCTCAAGCGGCGGCGGCGGCGGTATCACAGATAACGCTCTGGGACGACTGAGATCGGGAGTGAATGGGCTGTAATTGGATTACAGGGTACCTGATACCGGAGCATGTCCAACCAAACATCAGTAGCGGTACCTGTTACCTTCTGTAATCCGATTACGTTACATTCCGGTGAACCAAACAGCCTGCTAGTTGAAGGTCCGTGGCTCTGAGCCTCTAGCCATTCTAGCAACTGAACACCTTGTCACCTGCAAAAAAAAAAGAAAAACATAATACACACTTGGTAATTTAAAAACTTTTTTTTAAAAAAAATGTGTTGCCACCGAATATATTGTATGAATCAATCATCCAATATGTGGCAAGATAAAATCCAGATAATCAAGTTTTAAAAGGCACATCATCTACAGTATAATAAAGGTAAACTTAAAGCTTAAATATGAGATGGGTTGAATGAGAGAAGATATATTCATGTCACTTTCTAATTAATTTAGTTGGCTTACCTTATCAATTTATTTGTCGAACTTCATCGGGTAATCACATGTACTGTGATCAATAAGAAATAGATCTGGAAAAAATAATAACATCTTTTGCAAATCAAAGGCACATTACAAGAAAGCGAATGGATGTATTGATATGTTCATCAATACGTAAAAAATAGAGAGATGAGGATGGAGACTAAGGGAAGCACTGACTTTCGCGTACGAATGGAATGAATCCTTCAATCTGCAGCACAAATGAGAAGAAGGAAATAGAGGAGACCGCGACAGTGGTGGACTTAGGATTTTATCACAGGACATGCCACATAAATTCATTCATGTATAATTTGATAAAAATCGTTTGACAACTCAATAAAAATAACCAATATTCGCCAATTCGGTAAAAAGACGATTTGCATTTCAAGTCTTCACGGGGCAGGGGCTGCGGAGCAAGAACCACAGAGGTAATCTCAAAAAGCAGATGGGCACAAGCCGAACAGAGAGCAAGAACTATCCGCATTTTAATGGAAAGCTTTGATGGATCGAGTTTGGACTCTCGAGCCTTGCAGAGACATGCATGCAGACTGCGGTGGTTACCGAAGCATCAACCAATGAGGTAATGGTCGAGCGTCTGAGCAAGTAGTAGAATGGCGTGACCCATTTTAATTTTTATACATAATTAGTACTACACCATGACATCTAGGCCAGGGTATGCCGGGGACAACCCGACATACCCCCTAGGTCTGCCCCTGGACCGCAATAGGACCAAAAAAAAGGAGAGGAATAACCTTACTTTACGTGGGAGATGTCACAAATGGAGCAGAGTGATGCCACTGTGCATGAACTAGGGGGCTGTAGTGGACTGTTGGGAGCGACCGACAACAGGTAGCAGCGACAGCCGTTGCAACTAGCGGGACCCGCCAAGGCAACCGTGCCTGGAGGGCGTCCATGTAGGAGCCACCACGTAGGGATAGCCATAGCGTTAGTGCCGGGACTGTCATGCATGGGGTGGGGGGGGGCGTGCTCGGTTTGTTGTGCCACTACATGGGGGCAGAGAGAGGTGGGAGCTGGGGTGGGGCAACAGTGGTCGCCGTTGCGCTAGTGGGCGGCCACCATTAGGGCCCGGTGGTGCTGTGCCGCTGCGCCATCTGTTGGTGTCGCGTCGTCGTGATGTGGCCCTACGAACTCATGCGAACCGTGCCAAGGGGGGCGTCTTGCTAGGCACGCTGTGCGAGCCATGGCAGTCGAGAACACAGGATGAAGGGTGAGGGACAGAGAGGGGGAACTAGAGTAGAGAGACAATGAGAGTAGACGAACAAGTATTTTGGCTAGGAGAAAGCGATGAGTCGAGGTGGATTTCTCGAATGACGTGGATGAACCGTGGCAAAGGGAAGCAAATCTGGGCGACGTGGCCACCCTGGTTGATTTCGGGGTGATGTGGCCTAGCTCCTCTGTTGCGAAGGAGCTTCATTTTGAAGGGGAGAATAAGGTCATGGGCAGTACAGTTGGTTAACTTGCGTCTATTTTTGCTTGCTCTCACCACTACTCAATTAAACTTGCGTCTATTTTTCCTTGCTCCCACCACTACTTAAATTAGAACTGTATGATAGTGGCGTGTAGAGAAAAACAATCATACCCAATCGCAAAAAAACTTAAAAAAATTAATAGTATATGAAAATGATTGTAAACTTTTATGGGAAAAACTTTATGTTAGCTAACTCTTTTCTTGTCATAGTACACAAACACGGTCACAGGAGCGCAACCTCTCTCTTATCACGCGCGGACATCTCCTCTCTCTTCCTATGCGCGCGCCAGGTCTTCTTCCATCTCGTGCCCATGTCTCATATCCGGCAGCAGGTTTCAACTCATGCCCACTAGGTCTTTGACGATCTTCCCCTCAACGAGCGTGCCCGAGCCCCAACGTGCCCGCACAAAGCCCACACCCACGCCCTACATTAGGGTTTCGTTGGTGGCAGTCGGTTCAGTGCTAGCGAGATATGACCTCCTCCTCCGTGCTCGCGCCTGCGCCACCCCTTCTTCCTGACTCTGATGGGCTTTGAAGAGAAGGAGTTTAAAGAGAGAAAGACCCATTAGACCACGAGAATTGTTGATAGGTGGTTTAAGAGCCCTAGCGAAGATGGTGGCGGTCGGAGATCGAGACAAAAAGGTTCATGGCTATGCCAGAGCTCTAGAGAGAGGAGAGAAGATGGCTATCACTGACGTACTAGAGTTTTACTAGAGCTCTGTGGGGCAAAATCTAGCGTGTTGGGACAAGACTTTGGCTGGCGAGGCTTGTCGGGACTCGGGAGAGGAAGATAAAACATGACGCCTAGCCGCTGAGGCAAAAACCAAAAGGTTTGTTTTACATAGGACACGTTTTCCTGATCCGAGCCGTTTTCCTGCGCCACGGCCCGGCCCAAACGTCCAGCCTTCACGTCTCTCTCAACACCTGCCCGTCCCTATTGGCTTCCGCAAGTCGCCCAGACCAGATTTGCCAGAACCCTAGCCGCACGCAGCTCTCACCTCACCCCGCCGCGCGGCTCGAAACCCTAGCCGCACGCAGCTCTCACCTCACCCCGCCGCGCGGCTCGGGCAGACGCCATGGCCGCCGAGAACTACTGGAGGTACGCCGACGCGCGGCAGCAGCAGCAGGCGATGGTGGCCGCTGCGGCCGCCGCCGCGGGGATGACTCCCGCGGCGACCGTCGCCGCGGCCCAGACGGTCGGGAGCGCGGCGGCGGCCATGAACCAGCAGGTCGCCGCCGCCGCCATGGCGCAGCAGGCCGCCGCCGCCGCCGCGCCGCCGCTCAAGCGCGCGCGCCCCGACTTCGGAGGTTCGTGCCCTCCCCCTCGCTCTTTTTACTGGACGACCACCAGACCTTGCTTTTTTTTTTGTTTATTTGGTGGCTATTTCCCCCCTCCGATCTAGTCGTTGCCCGTGCTCTGCGGAATTTAGGAGTATCTTTGCTGGCTATTAGGTTCGTAATTTTAGATCCAGCGTTCAGATCTGCTGAGCTGTTATGATTCGGTGGTTCTCCATGCATCGGGTTTGTCTGCCATAGTTGAGGCGTGTAATAAAATTTGACAAGCTAGGTCCGTTCGCTATGTTGAGAATTGTGTCCGGGTGACTGACTATTCTTGAGCTAAACTTGTTGGGATGCTGATTTGGGGAGAACATTTTGTAATGATATCGCTTAGGCATCTGCTGATTTGGCTTATGGTGGTAAAGGCACAGGGCTTTTACAGAAACAAAATGAGGCCTTGTTTGGATGCACTTGTATCCACCTCAATCCATGTGTGTCAGAGTGTATTGGGGTGAAAAATAGTTTAAGTTTCACCTCAATCCACTCCAACACATGTGGATTGAGATGGATACGAGTACATCCAAACAAGCCCCCTCGTTTATCTTGTACTTCTCATGTATTCCTGGATCGGTAGGTCAGATGTAGCATTGATTGCTCGAGTTTGGTGCTCAGGGAATATATTGTTTATTACTATTCAACTTATTAAAATAGTCATCAGTACAAAAAAGTGAAGCTGAGACCACGAGTCTTTTGTAGTTCTGTCTTCTGTTATGATTGTCTTTTGTAACAAAATTCTGAACTTTCTGATGAATTTATGATATTGATTACATGTGATAGTTGGAGGTGAGGCTTGGGTCTAATCTTTGATTTCTTATTCCATTTTCGCAGATGTGTCTGGTGGGCAAGACATGACAGGATATTATCCACGTGAAACTGACAGGGCAGGATACCATCCCCTTAGAGAGAACGATGCAATTGGGGCATCTTATGACCGTTACTTGCGCAATGGGGTACAAACAGTTTTAATATTGTACTGCCTTTTTTTTTTGCCAGAGCACAGAGTTATTGACTTGCCTTTTATCTGTGTGATAAATTCATAGATGGCCTCCGTTGGTGCCAATGACACTACTAGAGCTGCAGGGATGGGTGCTGGATTGGCTGCAGGGATGGGTGCTGGAATGGCTGCAGGGATGGGTGCTGGGATGGCTAGCTATGGTGTTGATGAGCGGCGTATGATGGGTGCTCTTGGTATGGACAGCAGAGGGATGGGATATGGTGGCAGACCTGAGCCTCCTCTTCCGCCGGATGCATCAAGCACTCTGTATATTGAGGGCTTACCTGCAAACTGCACACGACGGGAGGTTTCACGTATCCTTCTCCAAAATCTTATTACTGGTCTTCGCTAAACTTACTTTTCTAAACATGTCTTGCTAGCTTTGAACATTCGGTTGACCCCCGTTAAATGTCACATTCTACAGTTGTTTCTGCTTTTTGTTCAGAGACTTATGGCGCTGTATTTTATTACTTTACACCTCCATACTGTCCATCTTCTCTATTTTCTTTCTGTTTATATGATTCAATTCTTGTTTAATACCTGTATATGTTGCCACTCTCTTGAAATATTTTGCTCCTTAACCTTTTGCTTCCTTAGATATATTTCGCCCATTTGTTGGTTTTCGTGAAGTCCGTCTTGTCAACAAGGAGTCCAGACATGTAAGTTAACTATGCTCAGGCTATATGTCAACCTTTGACCCTGAAATTTTCTGCTCTAGCGATGGATGATGCTTATATGTCAACCTTTTTGCAGCCTGGTGGAGATCCACATGTGTTGTGTTTCGTCGATTTTGACAACCCTGCTCAGGCTACAATTTCACTTGAAGCGTTGCAAGGTGAAACTACTGATATTTGTGGATATGGACTGTGTAGTTGTGTTGTTTTCCTGATTTTTGGTTTTGGTAACTTTCAATTCTGCATGTATATGCTTGTTAAATTCTATTATGCATGTCTGCATTTGTTTATAGTTTGTCATGAAGCTTGTTTTGAAAATTCTAAATACTTGTTTATTCGGCTTCTCTCTTCATGCGAATTCTGGGACATAGTTTTAAAATTAGTTCACACATTATATAGCAGGAAGCTGGTAGTCAGGTGGGTATTCAGCAGTAAACCCACCTATTATTCAATGCACCGTGGCAAGTGGTAACACCACTCAGCATTTCCTAACAGCTAATATTCTTCTCGTGCATTTAATAGGACCAGTGAGTCATGACTTTTGCGCTCTGCTTCATATTGAAGTGCACGAACCTAGGTGTTCGTAGTTCTACACTTTGAGCTTGCTTTGTATCAGCATCCCTGCCAATATAATAAGTTTCACATTAGTATTCTGATCTACTGGATCTAAGATTTACATTTCCATCTTGATCTGCATGGGGGAGTAGGCCTTTGGTTGAAGGCAAAAACCTAACTCTTCCTATTCTTGTTACGGTCTTGTTCACGCGACGACCTGAGCAATATAAACCATCGCGATTCGTTTTGCAGGTTATAAGTTTGACGAACACGATCGTGACTCAGCCCATTTGCGGCTGCAATTCTCACGCTTTCCTGGTCCAAGGTCATCTGGCGGGCCTCGCGGTAGGCGTTAAGACGTGCGGACCTCATCGTTGCCGAACCTATCGTTTATACGAGCGATCCGACTACGGCTGGCTAACGCTTCGATATGCGCTGAATTCCGGGGCGGTGGCTTTTTTAGGGTTCGTCAACTCATTTCGTGAATGCGTGAAAGAGACTGCAATAAGTGATGTTCGTCTAAATGTTATTAGATTGCCGTAGAATGTGTTAGGGATGGAACTTTAAGTTATTCGACATACTGTATCTGCTGCCTTAGTTATCATTGTCTACTGTAACTTCATTACCTTGCTTCACATCTGAGACAGTTTGAGTTTGTTATCCTGTGGATTATTTTCTGTTTTGAAAATGAAAACAAAATGATGTTAGCCTATTTTAGTAATTATATTGCCCCACTGGTGTTTCTTGGCCATATACCAAAATTTTGTCTAGCTTAATCCAGGACTAAATATTCTGCCCTTCTTCCCCGAATAAAAATGTGGTTTCCTAGGAACTATTGTGTAACCCCGACACCCCTAGTTAAGCACTGAAGGAGATCAGGGGCTACTGTGACTATTTCTGACTTTATTTTGTACGGCTAAGGTCCTCTAAGGTTAGCTATACTAAATGGGTAATAGTTGCTGATTAGAACTTCAATAACGGACTTCTGAATTTTTTGTTGGCATTAATAAATCAGAGTACATTTTTCTTAAAGAAGCGAAGTGTTTTTTCTCAAGTTTGATGTGATTGTTGTTGTTTCCAGTTAGTGTGAACTGCTTAACACAATAACTGATAGGCTTGATCAAGATAAGAAGTTAAGGAATGTAATGCATTCTGGAATGGAGGTAGTATTTAGATTTGTATGTGTTTCTAAACTGCAAATAACATGGACTTGTGGTACTGGATTCTTGGTGATGGTATTGTTTTGCATATAGCGAACTAATTTACGATGCAGCAATGCCATTCTAATCCTGACTCCATAAGCAGCGTCAAAGTAGCCATGCACTGTTCAGTCATGGCTCTACCCAGGTAATACAAATTTCAGTTGTGTTCATGCATTAAAATGGTCTCCTCTAGAACATGTAATTTTTTGTTTAATTTAGATCCCCTACTTGTCACTTGGGAAGTCTTTTGTTCCTCGATTTCTTTCATGTCTTTCTAAAGAAAAGATGTATATGCCAAATGGTATTATTCGTATTCATTCTCTGACTGTATATGCTTATTGCTTCTTAACTGGCTGTGCAAATTATTTACCAAATAGGTATGCTTATTTCCTATATTTTCATGCATGGTCTTCTGCTGATGTGTTTGCTGCAGTAGTTTTCTTAGCATTTGTTTTAATAACTACATTTTGGTGTTTGCTAATTTGCCTTTGCTAACCCATGTCGACCTAACGAGC
The DNA here is from genome assembly GCA_009763385.1 of Coix lacryma-jobi var. lacryma-jobi. Classification (NCBI taxonomy): domain Eukaryota; kingdom Viridiplantae; phylum Streptophyta; class Magnoliopsida; order Poales; family Poaceae; genus Coix; species Coix lacryma-jobi. The sequence continues at coordinate 11,566,635 of CM019828.1, forward strand.
TTTTTGTAATTGAATTGGAAATTGTTTTCCCCACTTTTGTGCCTGTCAGATGTGTTATGCACGTCGCTCTTGCCGGTTTGCGATTGCTTCAACGTTTCTGCTTCAGTCTGTATGTGCGTTTGCATGTCTGTTACGCCGTGACGCTTTTGCATCAGCCGTGCGCTATTGCACTAGATCTGAGTGTTTGTTCCATTTTATTTATGATGTAATAAGCACACAGGTTTGCCGTCAATTTGAATCTTCATATTAAAAGGTTTATTTTGAGCATGGAGTGGTTCTGTACTGCTGAACACGAGATCTGAGTGTTTGTTTCGACAAGAAGCGTGCAGCAGCATTCTATAGACTAGACTTAAATTTGTTACAGATTTGTATCTTTATTTGCGAACGTTACAGATTTAAAGCTGAAGTACCACATATTTAAAGTTGTACCATGGTAATTGGACCTTACAGGCTATCGCCGCTCTTGGATTTAGCTTGGGGCCTTTCCCATTTCTGATGCTGCGCTCGCTCGCTCGCCATACCTCTGCGCGATGTATTTCTAAGCTATGCTATGATTGTTCCCACGAGACATCAGTATGTCACTCTTATAAACACTCACGGTACCGTGTGCTCATTTGCCCGAGGCCACCCTCCACTCATTTGCTCAGACTTGTATGTGCGATTTTATTGATCCACCATTTAGGGGGTGTTTGGATCCTATAGCTAATAATTTGCCCGTGTATTTGAGTACCAATACCAATTAGAATGTCTAAATGTTAGCTAATTTAAGATTAATAAAAACTAATTAATTTGTGGTTAGAGGCCATTAGCCCTTATAGCCCATAATTAGCTTATGTTTATATTATTTTCACAAGGTGGGCTATTTTTTAGCCTTAGGACTAGGATCCGAACATTAGAACATCAATATAAAACAGCTCCATTTATGAAGGTGAATAGTAAATGCGCGATCTCTAAACTATTTTTTGAGTTCTTGTCTAGGTCCTTGAACTTGTGAAATTGCAGTTTGGGGTCTCTAATCTATTGTAACGTGTCATCTCAGTCCAAACTTGATACGTTGATCTGTTGGCACACACCAGTTCTGTAAGGAGAAATGATACCAATTGTTTGTGAGAACTTTGCGAATTGGCCCTAGACCCATCTTCATGTTCTCCTCATCCTCTATTCAACCCCTCTATTGTCCTTCTCTTTTTCTTGTCTTGTGTTTATTTGCGACGCTAAACCCTGCCCCAAATTAGTAGCTCAAACCCATCCACCATGCTCTAAATTGAGATCCCTAGTCTATCTGTAGTTACCCACATTTGTGGAGTGGGGGAATTGGTGGGGGAATTGAGTGTTGTCATTTAGGCACATGCCGAAATGGAAGTCGTCGTTGATTACTTAGGTTGCAATTGTAGGCAAATTGTTGAGTTAAGGTTTAAGCAGTCATGGTCGGACAACTTCACATGACACGGGATAAAACATGACACAAGGTAAGTTGAATTGAAGAACTCTTCTCCAAATAAGCTTTGTTAACTACGTTGTGTTCTCTCTCTTTTTTTTGAGTAATTATGTTGTGTTCTTTTGATGTGATTTGACTTGAATGCAGCAAGATAGAACCTCCTGCTCAATTTGGCACCTGGAGGAAAGTTACTTACAGGCTTTGAAGGATAGTTGAGGAAAATGACATTTTTGCATTGGGATGATAGAGGAAGCACATGGAGGTGGGGAATTCTCAATTGTGATGCTCAATTTCATGGGATGTTGTTGGTTGTTGTGATGGAGAGGAAATAGATGTCAGTTGTAATGTAATATAAAGATTATTTCTAATGTAAATGCCAACTTGTTAGGATGTGAACTACCTTTAGCTAGAATGTGAGATGAAATGTTTGAGTGAAAAATGCTTGGTTCTCAAATATATCATTAGTGAATATGAGATGTCAGTCATAAGTAGATGTTGGGATGTACAACAATAATTGAATTTGACACTAAGGAAGCCATTCAGATGCTTCAATTCATAACTAGAAAAGTTGATGCTTTTCACCTTAGAATCTCAAGATTGCATCAAGTTCAATGTTTTCTTGATTACAACCTTACACAAAAGGCAAGTCTATCATGCTTAAAAAGGGATTCCAATAATACTTCACCTGTTAGAGCACCCACAATGAGTATAACTTATAATTCATCTAGAGTAGCTCCAAGTCAATCTCTTCAATAGTGTTATTTCTTAGCAATAGCTCATAGTATGATTAGGTTCACATGACACTTACACATGATCTTGGAATATGTATATGAGTCTAGGTCTCTCTTCTATTAAAATATGACAAAATTTCTTAGAGCTAGCTTATGAGCTAGCCATTGCGGCCACCCTTAGGAGCACTAGAGCTTCTGCATTGCGACGACAATTCTCTTTGTAGCAATTGGACTTGTTTGTTGATTGGGCTCCATAGCAATAGCTTTGTTGTTAAAGTTATCAAGAACACCACATGTCTTGCTAGTCTTTGTAGTAGCACGACCACCTTTCTTATTGATCTTCACATAAACATTACTTTTCTTTATTAGTCCTGGTCATCCTTGATTTCCCTAACTTTGTTGTGGTTCTCATAGGAATTGACATTCACACAAGCTTGCTGGTTTATAAATGCAAAGTCCAGCAATGGTGCCACCAATATGGCCATCACGCTTGTCTAAGTTGGCTATAAAAGATAATGTAACAAGTGAAGCATTAGTGCAATTTCAAGTCAGAAAAAGGAATTGGATGGCTGGTTGGATGCTCAAAGAGACATGGCAGACCATTATTCTTGTTCTTTGTATCCAAAGGGAGCTAGTGAACCATTCTTCCGATTCTTGTATTCAAATGAAATAGGTGAACTATGATCTACATCTTCATGTGTTGGCACATCAAATGGTGCTTGAGCTACATCGTCTACTTGTTGTGACTCCATCTTCATGTGTTGGCACGTCATATGGTATTGGTGTCTTGCTGGGAGGCACTAGAATAGGCTTGATTCCCACATTCTTTAATTCACAGGTCCTAATATTATGGTATGTTGAAGTGCATCAACTATAATGCACCACTATCCCATGCTTTGTCATCTTTGGGCTTTGGCCCATGTTTTCCTTGTACTTCATGAGTGTGATTCTTTCTTGCCTTTGGGGGTTGGGGTACCTTCTCATAAATGGGAGGCACCCAACTCCAGAATCATTAACCTTCTTCGAGTCACTTGTGTTTCTACATGGACAATGTTGTTTCCATGTGTAGTGTTGAATCAAGACAAAGAGTAGTAAGAAGAGATGATAGATTTAGGTGGAATCTTTTCATGCCTTAAACATGGGAATAGAGAATCCTAGTCAGTTTCCATCTCTTACATTCGAGATGATAGATTCAGGTGGGATCTTTTCATGCCTTAAGCATGGGATGACATGGGAATAGAGAATCCTAGTCAGTTTCCATCTCTTACATTCACATTGTTTACTCATGATGTCAATTTTATACTATGTTTATATTGATTTCCTCCTAATATTCGCTTCCTAGTTGGTAGTGCATAGCAAATGTTAGCAAACTCAACATTCCTTGCAACCTTCTTCCTAATCTTGGGGCATATGTCTCCCTAGAACGTATTGCTTGCTTCTGCTTGTTGTGTAGTACCCTGTCATGAGTTGGATTTTGATTTTTTTTTTCAACACAGTAAATATAGGCAAATTTCTAGCTTCTAGATTGCATATGTTAAAAATCTCTCAAATATTTTTCAACAATACATCACATCTGTGAAAAGGTTCTAAAACATTTATAACTCGTGTATTGGGCCATTGGGTGCCATTTTATCTAACGGGTCATGGGCATCCTAGTTTAGTTCCTTCATTCCAGTCATGTTCTTTTCCTATTGCCTAATAGAGCTAGACCGTAGTCAAATTTATAGCTTTTGATAAACCATAGTTAAATTATATGGAGAATGTTGTCCAATTGCTTCGGTTCAGACTTGATTATGGGCCACCTGATTTGACTTTTTCAGAAAACTCAAATTGACCAGTGAATAGGGTAGGCACAAATGATAATTGTTGACCTATAGCCCCCCAAAACCAGGACCAGCCTAGAAAAACTTGAACCCCACTCTTTCCAAAAGTAGCCTGACCTAACATGTTTGATGTGTTCATTGGGTGGGAATAAGCTAATATTAAGCAAACGTTCTTTTATGGCGCAACCCAATCCGACCCGGCCCAGTATTTAGTTAGGTCTACTCTGTGCTTTGAGGGTATGCGGGAGGGCAAGGTTGGTCATCATTTGTGAGTTAGGAGATGTGTAGCTCACCATGGATCATAGCTAAATTTAGCACTATTTTTCGAGGTCGAATAACCTGACAAAAAATATAAATCCTTTTGTAAAACGTGGTTAAGGCTTGTCAAAATTTATGTTATATAATAATAGAGTTGATTTTGATGATCTTGATAATATTTTTGGTTGGATTTACTATATCGTAGTCGTGGTGTACACCGTTGGAGTTGAAGAGGTGACCGAGAAATCGTGACACTAGAGGGGTGGTCGCTGGAGAGTGGAGACAGGTCAGGAAGAAGAGGCGGGACCGTGGAGCGGCGGAAGTGGTCCGTGGGTCTTCCTGTTGGCGGAGGGAGGCAGAAGGCGCGGAACTGGGCCGTAATTGGGCTGGACCAGGTCTTCTCCTCACCGGCTCACCCAGCTTTCTTGGGCGGCAAATCCGAGTGCGCTGACCAAAGAACAGGCGGTAGCACGTCTCCACGTGGAAAGGTCTATAGGGAAACGGGCCCGCGCGATCTAGCCGTCCATCACGATCTCGACGGCTACGAAGTGTCCATTATTTCCCAATCGGTCCCGTCTCTTTCCCCACCAACGCCTCCAAACCTCGTCTCCATTTCCAATTTCCACGCCGCCGCCAACATGTCTACCTCGGCCGCCGCCTCCGCCACCGCCGCGTGGACCACCCTATCCTCCTCCGTCAATCCCCGCCGGTCGTCTTCTGCGCTCAGGCCCCCATCGTCCCTCCGCCGATCCCTTCCCAGCAGACTCTTGTCATCGTCACCCTCGCGCTCTCCGCTCGTGCCGGTCTCCGCCATGGCCTCTCCCGCCGCCGCCGCAGCCGCAGCCGCCGGTGCGACGGCCTCCAGGAAGAAACTCATCATATTCGACGCGGAGGAGGACCTCGCGGCGTCGCTGGCCAAGTACACAGCGGGGCTGTCGGCGAAGTTCGCGGCGGAGAGGGGCGCCTTCACCGTCGTGCTCTCCGGCGGCTCCCTCGTCAAGGCCCTCAGGTTCTGGACCAGTGGACCTGCATCTGACCGTGAAGTTCTTGGTTTCCGGATCGTGGGGGGTGCGTTAGGTCTTGACCTTTGGGTTTCGCAGGAAACTAGCGGAGCCGCCGTACCTGGAGGCGGTGGATTGGAGTAAATGGCATGTGTTCTGGGTGGATGAGAGGGTGGTGCCCAAGGATCACGCGGACAGTAACTACAAGCTCGCCTCAGATGAGTTCCTCTCTAAGGTACTCACTTGTCTAGTGAAATTCAGAAATCTGTTTGATTGTGAAAGCTGGAGCAGGGTTTCTGTTGATCTGATACTGTGTAGAAACGGGATTATGATTGTTTTCCAGTGATGGAGAATGAAAATGTGGAATTATTTTTGGTAGATTATATAGTTTTTTTTCTGATTGTTTTGTTGGACTTATTACTGTAGTTTCTCATTGTGTTGGTGATATCGGGATATTTTGACTATGATGACTTTTGAGATAGTGAGTTGTCTGTCCGGGAAGTTTCTCAGGGGAAAAAAATGGTAATGTTTGCTTAATACAGTTAATACAGCATGTAGTGCTGTAGGTAGTCTGCATTCTCATCTTAAAATTAGAGTACATTTCTGATTTCTCTGTCTACGAAATCTGTTATGTATGGTTGAATTCAACTTGGCACATATACTAGATTTCACACAGAAGTTCATTTCTGTATTTTATATATATAGCCTGCAGAAACTTTTTTATCTTTGTTCTACAATGCATATGAGTTTCGATCTTTGTCTTCCTACAACATAGGTGCCGATTCCTGCTGACCAAGTTCATGCCATAAATGATGCACTGTCATCCGAGGGTGCTGCGGAGGACTATGAAGCTCGTTTAAAGCAACTTGTTAAGGATGGTGTGATCGAAATGTCACCGGTGTCTGGGTTCCCCGAGTTCGATCTTATGCTTATGGGAATGGGGCCTGATGGACACATTGCCTCACTCTTCCCTGGTCACCCTGTTGTCAATGAAAACCAGAAGTGGGTCACCTTTGTCAAGGATTCTCCGAAGCCACCGCCAGAGAGAATAACCTTCACTTTCCCAGTGATAAATTCGTCCGCACACATCGCACTTGTGGTCACCGGTGCTGGCAAAGCTGGCGCTGTTCATAAAGCACTTTCAGAAGGGCAAAATACATCAGATTTGCTGCCTGTTGAGATGGTTTCTCTTCAGGATGGGGAGCTCATTTGGTTCACTGACAAGCCAGCGGTGTCAATATTGTCGAGCATTTGAAGCCCACGACTGTATAAATCTGAAACTTTCATCTGGAGGAATTCATATACCATTGATGGGAATCTATTAGGTTCGGCAGGAGATTATGAGGTGTTTATGTATTATTATATAAATTGTGCCGTTGGATTCCAGTATCTACGAAATAATGACCATTCATGGTTTTCTATTTGGTTGAGCATATACAATGTCTACCACATGTAAATGTTTTCTAATACGTGAATCGCGATGTTTTATAATTCACCCAAGGAATATCAGATGAAGATGATTTTTGTTGGTATTTGACTATTTGCACTTGATAGCACAGTTTTTTGTGTGTGTTGTGAAAATATAATTCTGGATCGTATCAACTTAACGTTCTGAACACAGATATGCATGGGATCTCTTGCATCTCCTCCTTGATTCTCTCCACATCTCTCGACTCGTGTCGTACGCATCAGGTACCACGTGAGAACAACATAGTTGGTGGGTGAAAATCTTTTAGATGCCAGGTTAGATGTTGTGATACTAATAAAAAAATAAATTATATATTTCATCAAGAAACCGTAAGACAAAGTTACTAAGACTAATTAATCTGAATTATCATATATTTATTGTAGCATAATATTATCAAATCATAAACTAAGTAGGTTTAAATTAATCATATCGCAAAGTTATCGCAAGCTGTGTAGAGGGATGTTTGGTGGTAGTGACTAAAATTTAGTCGTGTCACATCAAATGTTGCGACACTAATTTAGTCTTAAAAATAGACTAGTTGTAAAACTAATTGCATTGTCACACATTAATTAACAAGACAAATCTATTAAGTCAAATTAATTTATCTTCAGCAAATGTTTACCGTAGCATCACATTGTCAAATCATGAACTAATTAGGCTTAATAGATTTGTCTTGTGAATTATCTTTCGGCTGATAAATTAATTTATAATCAACCTATTTTTAATAGACTAAATTAGATTTGCAACATCTGATGTGATAGAGACTAAATCTTAGTCCCTGCAACCAAACAGGGTATAGTTATTTTCTTAGTCTATATTTAATACTTCATACTGTGTCTAGACATTCGATGTGATATGTGGAAAAATTTTGGAGTGACAACTATAGATAACCATATTAGTAGAAGGAAATCTATGCGATAACCATATTAATAACTCCTGGATTCCCAAGCTCATGTGACTCGCCACGAGCCATCACATGAACACGCAGGGGGGAGAAACAGCCGAGAACATGCTGCCATGCCGATGCCGGGGGCGTCAGTGTCATGGGCGCCACCAGCACGAACGATGCCGCAGGCCGCAGGCCGCAGCTCCTGTTCCTTCCTTCGCCGCCCGGTCTCCGGCCTGGCGCACCGCGCACGGCAACGTGGTGCCCTTTCGGTTTCGCCGGCGCCGTCGGTAACGGTAACTTTGGCACGCGCTCACCCCGGTATCCTGGCCATTGCCAGAGGTTTTTTTTTTTGAGGCAAAGAATCCGCCGGAAAGACGACACAACACAATGCCAAAAATGGCGCGGCGACAGGGACTCGTCGAATCTCTTTAGTTTGACCATGCTTTTGTGCACGAAAGTCGGCACGGCACGGGGCGTTCTCTGCCGGAGAAACGGCGGCGGGTGCACAGAGAAAAAGACGGTCGGTTCGTCGATCTCGTGGTGGGTGGGTCCAAAATATAACGAACCCAAAATCATGCTGTTCGGCAGCGCTTTAATGGGCACAAATGCACAAGATCGGGTTGACTGTGTCATTGCATAGTACAGTATATATTTGTATTCAAGTTGAGTTTATATTTGTATTCAAAATTTCGTCAACCCGACGAGATCGCTTTGGTTCCGATCAGCGATGCGATGGAACGGCTCAGTACTTGAGGTTGTGATGAAGTCTCCGGTCGTGTCGTTGAAATATTTTCTTTTTCTACAATGACCAAGCGCGGATGATGTGGGCTCAGCTGACCGCGTCCACCTATGACCATGGGTAACACGCTTTATTTCCTGCACATGCCGCATGCGCGATGCAGTTTTAGCAAGAAAACAAATATCTCGCACACGGTGAAAGATTCAAAACTCGCTGTCTAATCCTAGCAAGAAACCATGATAAACTTGCAATAACAGAAGAAGATGTCGACAGATGCCAAACGGAATCTTGCTTTGTCGGTATCAATACAAATCTCACATGAAACACAATGGTAAATCTTAACACGAAAAAAAAGAGTAAAGTCCATCACCGGTCCCTAAACTTGTGTCGTTGTGTCATCCCGGTCCCTAAACTCGCAAATCGATCATCTAGGTCCTCAAACTTTTTCGGTTGTGTCATCCTGGTCCCTAAACTTGTTCGGTTGTGTTATCTCGGTCCATAAACTTACAAATCGCTTGTTTAGGTCCTCAAACTTAGACAGTTGTGTCATCCTGGTCCCTAAACTTTATTTTGAGTCTCATCTAGATCTAAACATGACAATTTAAAATCTTATATCAACAAATAATTCATAACTTTTTCATACAAACTCGAACAAAGACAAAATTTATATCAAAATTATAGCCCTCGATGTGATCTACAACTTTGTAGTTGAAAAGTTTTTGATTTAAAACTGTTTAGGGTCCAAAATATTGTTGTATGTTTATAGATTTTGAAATTTAAAATTTAAAATTATCAAACAATCTTGAATATTGATATGATCTATATAAAAGTTATAGTTCTCAATGCAATCTACAACGTTGTAGATAAACTTTTTTTATTTAAAGTTATTTAGGATGTAAAAAAATTAATTTTAAATTTTAAATTTCAAAATCTATAAACATACAATAATATTTGGGACCCTAAACAGTTTTAAATCAAAAACTTTTCAACTATAAAGTTGTTGATCACATCGAGGGCTATAATTTTGATATATAAAGTTTGTCTTCTTTCGAGTTTGTATGAAAAAGTTATGAATTATTTGTTGATATAAATTTTTAAATTGTCATGTTTAGATCTAGATGAGACTCAAAACAAAGTTTAGGGACCAGGATGACACAACTGACTAAGTTTGAGGACCTAAATGAGTGATTTGTAAGTTTATGGACCGGGATGACACAACCGAACAAGTTTGAGGACCTAGACGGTCGATTTGCGAGTTTAGGGACCGGAATGACACAACAACACAAGTTCAGGGACCGGTGATGGAATTTACTCAAAAAAAAATATCCACTAGGTCTTGTTTTGTATGACTCCTCAAGCCCTCCGGAGGAGCTTGAGCTAGCACCTTATTTTTCATAAAAACATGGCTTCTATCATTAAACGGTTTCATGAACTAGAGACGAGCTCTATCAAACGAGGCGTTAATAATAGATCATACATAGGTGTTGTTTGGTTTACCGATTTTAAACCGTCATCGCTACATAAGGTGAGCGAGTTGTGTAGTTCTACGTTGGATAGATCAGCCCGTAATTGATCGCAATATGAGTCATTACACGATGTCCCTTCCCTCTGAGCGGTAACCCTCTCCGTTCCTGAGTCAAGGGAGACACATGGAATAAGACGCTGCTACCCATTCTTCGCCTTGGCGCACTCCGCCTTGGTTCTCCCACACCGCTTGACGTCTTGCCGCTGCCTCTCCTCTCACAAGGCATCAATCTGCGGCAGCGAGGCTTTCTCGTACCTTTGACTTCGGCATCGACATCTTTCTTGTGTTGGTCGGCCATGTTGCAGCTCGTCTACTTACCTGGTAAGACGACTTGTCGCTCATAAAAAACCAAAATATGAAATTAATGATGATTCCACTACAACCGTTAACAGTGGTAGTGTTTTTCATTACCTTAGATCTTGTTTGTTGAGCTCCAACCAACTTCAGCTCCTTCGGATCTGGCTTCTCCGAAAAACCCTGCCAAACGGTTAGTAAAGTTGTTTAGAGCTATTTTTCAATAATAAAAATAAAGAAGCGCCATTTCAAACAACTCTTAAAAACGAACTAAGAGTCGGTGATATATTTTTAACTTCACGAATCCGAGCTCCTCCATGGCCGTTCGGAGCCATGTTATTATCCTATATCTTTGCATCTTTCACCCCCATCAAAAAGAAGGGAAATTTCGATCCCCGGAGAGAGTTCACAATGTTTATAAAAAATAGTATTAACATTTATATCTTTATTAAATGTTTGTTATAAAAACATTTGCTAATTGTGAAGTTGTTTCACTTCTCGGTAAAAAAACGAGCTTTTTTATACGCTTATAAAGAAGAAAAACAACTGCTGTAGAAAATTTCTTCTTTCAGAAATGACTGCTGTCATGTTGTGCTGACTACTACTGAGCCGTTGGGCAGTTTACCCTACACCGCATGTACTGAGACTGACGCGTGGGGCTCCAGCTCTTCCTCCCCCACATGGCAGCGTGCGTAGGCGACGTGCTGTAACCGATGCCTACCGCACCAACTCTTTTAACTCCCTTCCTCTCCAGGGAAGGAGACCAGAATCCCCTGTCGTCGCGCACGCGCAGAGCTCCGCGTCCGCGTCCGCATCGGGCATCGGCCACCGCCCACCCGCGCCGGCCGCCGGCGGCGTGGATGGGGAAGCTCGCCGCTCTGAAGCGGGAAGCGGTCGGGGTGGACTAGGTGCTCGGTGTCTTGCTAGTTTAGGAGCGGGTAGGTGGAGGCGAGGCGATGCGGGGCGGGGCGATGAAGGCCCTGCGGCGATCCAGCACCTCCTCGGCGCCGTCGCCGAGGGTGCCGTCTTCCCCGCGGTCTTATTCGTGGATCCACCGCCGGTCGCTCCCCGTTACCTCGCCGGCCTCGCCGGCGACGTCCTCTTTGTCTGCATCGGCGAATTCGGCCGCGGAAGGTTCGGATTCAGCGCCAGCGTCAGTGGTGGCAGCTTCCTCGTCGCCCTCGCTGGCTCCTTCGTCTCCGAACATGGACCGGTGAGCTATCCTGTCCGGATTCCTCCTGGTGCCGCAAATGAGTCCGCTTCAAAATGGGGAATTTTTGTTGGCTACCGTACCTGTTGTCTGTTGACATTTCCTAGCGATGATTCGCGCACTAATTCATAAAGTTATGCTATTCTGGTAGCACAGTGGAAGTGGTAGTTTGTTCGGTACTATTAGGATTTGCTTTAGCCTTTTAGATTTTTAAAAAATGCTAACTTGTTTGCTGTTCAAGTACTCTGAACCAGTTACTAGGTGCTTCTTGTACGCTCTGATCTAGTTAAGTCTTGCGCAGAAGCTTGCAGTACTAGGCACAAAGTTCTGGCTCACTTTCAGTGCAATTTGTGTGAAATGTGGATAGGATATTTGTTCAATTCATTGTAAGAACGAAAGGAGCATTAAGGATGATCCAGTTTTAGTATTTTTAGGAGAAGGAGCTGGGGTGGGGTGGGGGATCCATTTTGGGATCTTGCTTCATGCCAGTGATAGCCTGGTAGAGTTCTAAACCATGTCATCTGAAACTGTGTCATTCATGACATTTCATAATGTTGGTTAGTGCGAACAGGCCTCTAGCTGAGTTGGTTATGTGGTTCTAGTAGCATTCCTTAGGTCCTGGGTTCGACTCCCCGTGGGAGCAAATTTCAGGCTATGGTTAAAAAAAATCCCCTCTTTTCCATGCCAAAGCATAGGTCTAAGGCCCGAACCAGGTTATGGGGTTTTCTCGACCTATGCGAGAAGGTCTTCCCTATCACACAATTCTCCGCCCAGCCCAGGTCGTTGGTCATTCTCATAAGGGCTACAGTGCCCTTGTGTAAGGGCGGGGCAGGGGTTCGGGGGTTTTCTCGACCTGCGTGAGAAGGTCTTCCCTGTCACACAATGCTCCGCAGGTCGAGCTTTTATAACGCTGTTTATTTAACTTAACATAGATTGCTGAAATCTTGAATTTGATACCTCCAGATTTTGTGCTAGTAGCCTGCTGAATTGCTACATTTTGGGTCGTATTTATATTTTGTACATTTGTGGTAACCATTAAAGTACTACATTTTAGCTGTTAAGGCTAGCATTAAATTCATTGTTTGATTTGAGAATGAAAATCTGTAAATGCTGTGGTCAAGTTGTATCTTTGGTATGCTTCAATAACGTAGAACATGGAATCTTCAGCCAACTTCAACTTATTATTTCTTCCTACCACATTTCATTCTAGGGGTGGAATTAAATCTCCATGGTCTCGAAGAAAAAGGAAACGAGCACTTACTTGTCAACACTGGAATCGTCTATTTTCAGCAAACGGGAAGCTTCGTGATGGGGGAAGAAAGTTTCTAAAGAAGGTTCGCAGTGGGGTAAGCATTATTGTTATCCAGGCTTTCTTTCTATACACACAACCACTGACCGATATATGTCGGTATTTTAACTATGCACATTCTGCATCCTATTGCATGTTGTGCAGCCTTTTTCCACTTTAATGGTAAACTAAATCGCTTATATCAATGTTTCCAGGGGATTGAACCGGGCATAAGGGCTGAAGTTTGGCCATTTCTGCTTGGAGTGTAAGATGATTTCTTTCTTTCTTTACTTTTGTATTCAATATCACATAGCAATCATCTTGTTAAGTGTTAACATAGTTTGAAGTGGTAAATGAATGTATAGCTCAAGAAGCTAGTCAAGCTTTTGACCAAAATTTTCTTGTGAAATAGTATGGTGCATATGTGCTAGTAGTAATTAAAGCCTACAAGTGTGGTCTCATGTGATAATTTCCCCTATGAGTAGAAATAGATCACTCCTATAATTTTATGCAAAGTGTGGAAGCACCGGAATTTTTGTGTGTTTGAAGGAGCTGTGCCTAACATCCATACCCTTCTTCAGACCATAGGTGATGAATACAGTTTGTGGTGCATGGCTGGAGCATCAAAGCTTCGTGAATTGCTCACAAGGTCGCTGGTCCAGATTATCCAGTGTTTGGAGTAGTTTGTTCAGGTCCTGGTCATGTATCTTCCCACCCCTCCCCTTTTTCCGGTGTGGGTGGGAGTGTGTGTTGTTTGTTTTAGGTGAGTTGGGGTTTCTAAAGCAAGTTGTGGTGCATGGCTGGAGAATCAAAGCTTAGTGAAAATCAAATAATTGCTCACATAACATAAGAGATATGTAGGTTGAAGATAAGATGTATAACATAAGTATTTGTCCAGCAGCCCAAGACATAAGCAAACAACAACCAGACAATTAAATGTTAGCTGCTTAAGTTCTTAACTTAATAGAACATGTAGAATCTGTTTGGTGCTGCTAAATAAATAGCCTGCTAAGCTGTTTAGTGCTGCTATTGCCTGATACAGCACCAATAGCGGCCATACTGCCATAGCGTAGAAAACATAGAAAAAGTAGCAGGGAGGGGCTCTAGCTGCTATAGGGGTGCTATAGCCTGCTGTTTTTAACATTGATTCTATGCAATGGAGGAAAAAATAACTCCGATTTGGTTGGTGACCTAGATTCTTGCACTGCTTTCTCATGACATTCTTTGCGCAAATAATTTTTCCGTCATACCCTCTCATTTGCAAAAATGTTGGCCTTATGTTTTTTTCCTATCCTCTTTCAACCTACAAGGCATCTGATCCTCTCTCTCTCCTCGTTTAAACTTGCTCTATCTACGATATCTGTGAGATAATTTTACATTCTCTTATCATTCCTCTGTCTAGTAACATATTTCATCTCCATGCCTAGACAAATATGCCTTATGAACAGAAATGGAGGGAAAACTTGTTGAAAAAGCATGCCAAAAGCCAAGAGTTTGTGAAACCTCATTATCTTACAAACACTGCTCAACCTGGATCAGCAGAAATCTAAAACATGCCAAAAACTAAATGCATTTCCTCTCATAGGTCAACAGTTGTCCAAAAATATCAGCATTAGATTTGCCAAGTCTCATCTAAAATGTGACTGATCAATGTGTCATACTATCAGTGCCACGTGTCCCTAGGCTTCACATGGCATCCTAATATTTGATGATATTTTTTAATTTATATAATGCCTCTTTGATACTATGCTAATTTTTTATTCTATTATTTATGGGCCTCCCTAGTGTCATTTTGTAAAGCTTTTGAGGTTTTCCTAAGCCACATCTTTGTCCAATCGATCGAAATCAGAATCATCCGTGCATCTATCTCAGGTAGACTGAAAGGCAAGAAAAGCACATTATGCTTAGAAAATATATTCAACTTACAGCAACAAAAATGCATTTAATTTGGTTGATTGAGGCTTAGCCTTTTGCTGTTAGATATCTGTCATTTAATTGCTTCAAGTTGACAGACTGACCATTTTCATATTATATACAGCTATGATTTGAACAGCTCTGAAGAGGACAGAAATACTATCAAGATAAAGAAAAGGTATCACTTTCATAACTCCACTCATTGTCCATCAGCTTTTGCTTTCTTGATTTAGTGGAATGTCCATTTTGTATTGTGGATGGTTTATCTTTATATTCTAGAATCCAGAGAAGAGTAAATAAGTAGATATTACAGCTGCGTGCACCTTTGCTATCAGACATATTCTGCTTTCCTGTTTTCTGAAGAAAATGGCACAATGACACTAGTATTGTTCACAATGGTACTTTGTTTATTAATAAAATAAATTGCCTCAACTTCTGGTGCAGGAAAGAATATGAAAAACTGAGGCGACAATGCCACCGTGTTCTGCATTGTAATAGAGGAAATGGCCTGAATGTTATAAATGAGTTCATGAATGAGGACTTTTCTGATGGGGCTGAAGGTTCAGAGTCACCATGCTCAAACGTGTGTTAGTAAGAGGGCTTGTGTGATGCCCAAAGAATTGAAATCTTTAGGCAGTAAGGCAGAAGAATCAGAGAGTTCTAACTGGGATGCTGTGGAATGCATAGATGAAGATACAAGTGAGTTAACTTCTGTCGATCCATGTATGGTAGAATCAGAATCTTCAGAATCTGAGTCTTCCTATGAAGAGGACCCTGATAGAACACCCGTCTGTACCAATATGGAAGAGAACTGTGATCCCAAACCAAAATTTGTCCGGACCACTTCATCTAAGTCAGACACTTTTATTTCAGACAGAACTCCCGAGGATTTTGCCACATGGCAGCGCATTATACGTGTAGATGCTATTCGAGCAAATACAGAATGGGTTCTATTTGCCCGTAACCAGGCTGAAGTCTCTAAAGAGAAAGCACTGCAGTCTGCAACATCTGTTGGGTTGAAAGATTTTGACCATCTGGAGCCTTACATGATTTATCATGCTGCACGATTAGTTGCACTGCTTGAAACATATGCACTCTATGATCCAGAGATCGGGTACTGTCAAGGAATGAGCGATCTCTTGTCACCAATAATTGCAGTTATGGAGGAAGATCATGAAGCATTTTGGTGCTTTGTGGGTTTCATGAGGAAAGCCAGACACAACTTCAGGCTTGATGAGGTTGGAATAAAAAGACAGCTGAAAACCGTCTCGCAGATCATCAAGCGCAAGGACTCACACCTCTATAGGCATCTGCAGAAACTTCAGGCCGAAGACTGCTTCTTTCTGTACCGAATGGTGGTGGTTCTCTTCAGGAGGGAGCTCACTTTTGAGCAGACTATGTGTCTGTGGGAGGTTATGTGGGCTGACCAGGCTGCGATTCGAGCTGGGATTGGAAGGTCCACTTGGGCAAGGATAAGGCTTCATGCCCCGCCAACAGATGACTTGTTGCTCTATGCTATCGCAGCCTGTGTCTTGCAGAGGAGGAAGCTGATAATCGAGAAGTACAGCAGCATGGATGAGATACTGCGGGAGTGTAATAGCATGGCCGGGCAGCTAGATGTCTGGAAGCTCCTAGATGATGCACACCACTTGGTTGTTGACCTTCATGACAAAATCTGATGCGACTGCTTTCCTCAGTTATGTTTGGTAGATTATGCAGACATGAACACTTTTCCGAGGTGTATTTAGTAACCTGTTGTGTACCGTTATCACCCGGAATAAAAACCCTTTCATGGGTACATTACATATGTAGAGAACCTTGTAGCTCCAAGTGAGGACGAAGTTGTCTCCACTTTGGTTAAGCTGATAAACCACTGGATATCAGTGGTTTATGCAAGCCATCCATAGTTGAACTTGATGGAAAATTTGTTTTTGCTTCTAATGTCTGTCCTTGGCAGAAACAGCATTTTCCATGAAGTGTTTTATAGGAAAATCAAGTTCCCAGATTTTGGGTGTAATGTGGAGCAATAATGAAATCAAAGTCTTTACTGTCATTTCACATACCAGTTTCTTTCATCATGAGCTCTGTATATGCTTGAGATCACAGCAACGCATTTTTCATTCCTGTTCCTGCCTTCCTGGTATATTCTGCAGTATCTGTTTGGTATCGCAGCATGGTAAGGGCATATGCTTGCAGAAATTATGCGAAGCACAAGATCATGGTAACGTGCTACAATTGTGCGAAGCACAAGAGCATATGCTTGCAGAAATTATGTGTTTCTGGACAAGATGGCAGTGCCACATGCGAGCTGGCTGAATCATGCTAGCTATATACTACTCTCTCTATCCTAAAATACAAGTCCTTCCAAGAATCTTAAAGAGTCAAAGTTTTCTAAATTTAATCAAATTTATATAATATTTATAATATCAACTAAGTATTATTAGATTTTTTTATTAGTTATATTTTTATAATATATCTATTTCATGTTATAAATCTTTATATTTCTCTCTATAATTTTGATTAAACTTAAAAGTTTGTTGACTCTTCAAAATTCTTAGAATGATTTACAATTTGAAATGGAGAGAGTACTAAAATAGATGCAATTCTATTTTTTTCTTAATCAAATATTTTAAATTTTGAATTTGGATAATTTGTAGAAATATTATCAATACCACAAGATGTACATATTTCATAGTCTTTTTTTAAATATATATTTAGTATCATAAATGTTGATATTTTCTATATAAATTTGATCAAAATAGTTTGACTCGGTGAGGTGCTGATGTGCTAGAATTTTTTTTCATGGAGTAGTGGAGTACTACTAATGCATGTACAGATGTAGTACTGGCCCAGTGCGACTGTTACGCCACTGCAACAGGCAACAACAACAGTGAACATCTGCGTCCACTTCCTGGACGTCCTCTTCCGTGGAACATGGAGAGAAATGGCGACCACAGCATGTAGGATCCTACAGCTCAGGGGACACCTGCACCCGCGTCCAAACTTTTGATGTGATCTTACCTGAAACAATGCTACGCAACATGAGGCGACAGGCAGAGGTTGCCCTGGCCCATGGGCCATGGGGCACACACAACACGTGTCCAATCATTTTCTCCACTTCCTCACGTCCGGTCCGGTGATTAGAGTTGGAATGCCTCTTCTTCGACTGATAGTGAAACAGTGATGTTCTAGGTGATTTTAGCACCTAATTTTCAGCTAGTTAATTTGTAACTAAAAAGACCACATGCCATTTATTTTGGGTTTTATTAAGCGTAACTTAGTTTGTTTGGCTCTATGACTCTATGTGATGGAACCTCACACTCGAAAAGCGCCTATACAGATGCGTCCATAACAAGCGCCTATAGTAATCTACTGACTGACTTTTTTTTTTCTTTGAGATGTTCATAGGGTCCAGATGCGTCAGCGCAACTATAAAGGTGAGTGCACATATGAATGTCGATGTTACTATAAAATTTTAAAAATTAATTTTAATAACATCATCATTACTTATATATAAAAAAGTAAAAATAAATACATATATATAAATAAAAGAACAAAAAAGTCAAAAGCTAGGAAAATTGAGCCAAAAGTTTCAACCCAAATAAACTAACCTAAGTAATATAGACCAAGGCCTTGTTTAGATTGCATCAAACTTTCAACTTTTTTTCACTCTCTCCATCACATCAATATGTTGACGTATGCATAAAACATTAAATGTTGGTAAAATAAATAAATAATTGCACAATTAGTTGTAAATCACGAGATGAATCTTTTGAGCCTAGTTAGCACATGATTGAACAATATTTGTCAAATACAATGAAAGTGTTACAGTAGCAAAGTTTAAAAAAATTTCACCAGCTACATAGGCTCACCAGCTACAGCCTACAGGCCAAGAAGGTGCATCTAGGCCGAGAAGGCACTGCTTACGGCCCACCTCTACAGTTTTTGTAGCTCCACCACCAATGTAATTATTAAGCCAAAACTACAAGGTGTAAGCAAAAATATCCAAAGTCTGTGAAAGGTTTTAATAGATGGGTGAAAATGAAGGGGACAGCTCGTCATGTGTCTATGTTATTTTCCTCTGATTAGTTGCAGGAGACATGGATGGACATGTATGGTGTCGTCTACTATTTGTCACTTGTCACCACTGCATCATGTCCTGCCACCAATTGACAATTATTAGCTGGTCAATCAACTGTAAAAGGCATATGACATTTTTAATAAAGAAAACAAATCATTCAACCCCTTTTCTGACAGGGAACTAAATACTATCCCTAGGTCCCTTTATTAGATCACAAAAAAAAATCTGTTTCCTTTTTTTTTTTGTGAATTTTATGTATGGTTCTTATGAAATTCTTACCTTCCGTGGAGATCCTTAAATAAAAACTATTAATATTTATAATATTAAATAAGTATTATTAGATCTATCCTGAAAAGTATTTTCATATTCTCCATATTGTTATCATAAATATTAATATTCTTTCCTATAAATTTAGTTAAATTTTAAATTGTTTAACTTTTTTTGTGATAAAATTGTTTAACTTAAGACAAACCTAAAACATCGCGGAGGACCGTTAATATAGAGCAAAAACAAACCTATATATTATATATTTACATCCCACTTTTTTCTCAGAATCGGTGAGCCCAAGATAGAAGTATAGAATCTTAGAGTATCTCCAGGAGTACCTCTTTCCTCACCTCTAATGTGAAAAACTTATTATATTAGAGTTTAGTAGCTCCAGCAGTTTCCCAAATCTAACTTAATGAGAAAAAATTTTCTTAGTCCCTTGTTGGATGCACTCCTGCTGAGCCCCCGTTAGCAAACAGGGTGCAAAGCGAGGGTGGACAACGGTCGGCTATATGCGAAGGTTTAGGCGGTGGCAGGAGGAAATGAAGTGGTGAAAATGTTTCTTTTTTTCCAAATCGTGCCGTTTACACTGTTCACCCCTTGGTATTTATAGGGAATGCCAAGGGGTGCTGGCATAATTACAATAGGGTACAAAAAGATTCCCCGGCTCAACACAGGCAGAAAGGGCAAAGCCGTAAAAACACAGCAGAAGCGGAAAACCCTATTCAGTCCTCCTCCTGTCCGCCGCCACCTTGCTCCGTTTGCCTTCAACGGAGAACAGAGGAAAACGGACCTTCGCCTTCGCCGGTCCTTGGGTCAGCATTCCCTCGCCACTTGCCAGGTCGCCACTTGCCAAGCTTGACGCCTCAACGACAGAGCCTCGGAACCAGCGAAGGTCACTTATTACGTGTTCGGAGCGCCTCTTCCTGCGAGAAACAAAGCGAACTCCGAGGGTCGGATTTGCATCCGAAGGTTAAGAAGGAAAACGACCTAGAAGAGCCCCTACTATCGGGAGGGCGAGGCTTTGTGAGGGCGCGCGGGTCGGCGGAGGATTTCTTTCCTGCTCAGCCCGCGCGGCGCCACTGTCGAGGGTCCCTTCTCCCAACAGTAGCCCCTCGTTGCCTTGGATCTAATGAACAGTATTTAGGCCCAAGCAGCGCTCTTGGATGGGAAAAGTGAAGAGACCCTTGGCAGCGACGCCCGCGGCTGCTTTGGGCTGGGCCGTTGCACTGTTTGTTCGTACTGTTGAAGCCTGTTTCGTTTTTTGTGCCGTGGTTTTCGGTTGTCGTGCCGATTTTGTCGGGTGGGGGTGTCCGCCTCATGGCCTATAAATAGGAGGGGTTGGTGGGGGGATTGAGCTGTGCCTTCATTTGCTCTAGCCACCCTGCTGATGTTTGTTTTCTTTCTGCGAAGGTTGGTTTTTGTCTAGATTTCGAAGGTTGTGAGTTTGGTGCTCTTCGAAGGTTTTGGCTTGAGAGATGGCTAGGTCTAAGCAGACGGCTCGAGTTGTTTCTCCCTCCGCTGCAGATGAGGGGGTGACCTTTGAGTTTGGGCTAAGTCGCGTTTGTAGCTCTGATTTAGCGGCATATGTTAAGCGAGGGTGGATCGAGGAGGGGAAGGCGAGGACCAGTGCTGGGGAAACTGTGCCAAAGCCTGATGTAGACGAGGTTGTTGTTTTTGAGGAATTTTTCGAGGCTGGGCTGCGCTTCCCTGTTGATTCATTTGTGACAGCTGTTCTGCAGAGGTTCACCTGAAGTTTCACCAGCTTACACCTTCGTGCTTTACAAAGATGTCAGTGTATGTTTGGGCATGCCGCTCACAAGGTATTGTTCCACAGGTCGAGGGTTTCATTCGGACGCATCGTGTGCACATGCAACCTCGCAAGATAACGGACCGCGAGGGTAACACCAGTCTGGGTCAGTTTGCTGTGTATACTTTTTGTCACCGCGCTGGGTCGGAGTTGCCGGTGCAGGCTCAGAAAAATAAGGGCCAGCGGGTGGCAAGAATTCTGGTTTTACTATAAGCTTGATGGAGTGTCCGAGCTTTGTGGCGAGCTTCCGCCTCTTGGCGACGTGAGTGCCGAAGCTCAGATGAGCCCCGAGGCGCACGCCGCGGTTGACTGTCTGAGGGTGGTCGCGCGTTCTAGTGCGCTCGCGATTTAGTCGAGGAGTACTGCTGCGCTAATGCGTGGCCCCTCAGTCGGAAACAGGCTTGGTTTCCGGTAGAGGAGGACTCGAGGTACGAGGGTCGTGGATTGAAGAAACCGAAGCTTGATTTGGGCAAGATTTGGGAGAGGGTTTTAAAGAAATTTCCGAGGCGTCAAGATGGTGTTGACGCCATTTATAAGCGCGTTCAGCAGAGGGCTGAAAATCTCGTTAGGAAACTGTCTACCCTTGAGGTTAAAGCTATTCATAGCTCGGTGGGAAGCGGGGGTCGTGTTAATAGAGTTTTTGACATGCTTGGGATCCAGTATGCCAATTGGCCTGCTCCGTCGAGCGAGGATGCACCAAAGAAGAGGAAGCGAGCTTCTGCGGAGGAGAGAGGTAAGGTTTCGCGGCCGAAGAGAGGTTGCGGCCGTGGTCGCGGCGGCGCCGGCGGCCGGGCGAAGGCACTTGCGACGAAGGTCGCAGTAGGCTCTGGTGCTACCGGCACTTCCTCATCCTCGGCCATTGCCTTGAGCGGCCGAGGTGCTGGTAAGATTGGAGGACGGGTGCCCCGCGTGGGCGGCATTGGTGCTTTGATCCAGATCTCGGATGACGAAGGTGTCTCCGATGATGATGAGAGAAAGAAGAGGAGAAGGAAGAGAGAAAAGGAGGGGGGGTACTGACGAGGACTCATCCGACGAGGATAGTGATACGTCAAGTAGCGAAGGTAACTCCGATGAAGACGTATCCATCGAGGACGTTCGAGGAAAAGGAATAGCCTCGTCCAGTGCTGGTGCTGCGGCTACCCGAAGCATTGATGACATCATACGGGACTTTGAGCCAGAAAGTCCTCCACGAGGGTCGTTTCCCGAGTTTGCTGGCTCGCACATTTGGGTCGATGGTTTTGAGTTTAAGGGTGACCTCGAATTGGATCGGATCCCGGGGAAGAGGCCGTATGGCGAGGCTAGCCGATCAAGTCTTCCTTATTATACAAAGAAACTTGGAGTTTCCGATCCGGCGACCGAGCTTTTCACGAGTCCGGACCTTCGAGAGTGTCACTTGCAGTGTGCTTCGGAGGAAAGGCGCTTTCTGGGTCGGGTGTTTAACCGTATCTGTGTGCCGGAAGTGGAGCTTCGGCTGGCCAACGAGCCCTTGGAGAGACTTCACGATGATATTGATGTCAAAGTGGCTGAGCTGATGCTCCTCAGCCGGTCGGCGCGCCAGAGGGCAAGTTATAATCTCCACTATCTGAATGACCGGTTGGGTGACGCGGAGAAAGCTAATAAGGAGCTTCGCCAGAGTTTGGAAAGCAAAGAGATTGAGCTCAAAGCTGCTTTAGAAAAGGTTAAGAAATCGCGAGAGGAAGCACAAGAGGTTGCGAATAGCAACGCGGAGCTCCTGGCTGCTAGCCGGCAAAAGGACAAGGATTTGTTGGCTGCGAACAAGCGCATAGAAGAGCTGTCCACGGAGCTGGCTACCCAAGCCGAGGCTTGGCGGGAAAGCATGGGTAAGGTTAAAAATAAGATAGATACATGCTTGACCGAAGCCGGAGGTTCTGCCGGGGAACCGCTGCCTGCAACTAACGCAGAGGCCTTTGAAGGTTGGCTGAGTAACGAGCTGGACGTCTTTAGCTCGTTGGTTGGCAACGCGGCCGACTTTGGTGGCTATGCCGGGGCTTTGGCGATGGCCAGCACGCTTCGACTTGCGGATTGCGAGCACCTTCGCAAAGTCAAAAGGCCAAAACCATGCTTTTCCGTCGGTTGACGAGGTGCGCCGGATGAAGGCTGATGACGCCGACGTTCGGAACTGTGCGATGCGATTGCTTCGCAAGTTTTGGATTGCTGGTGGCGGCCGAGCTCTTGCCTTTGAAGAAGCTGCCGAGGCTACTCGTCAGGTTAGTTTTTTATGGTGAGGAAGGGTTTGGTATTTGATTTGGAGGGTTGTCGTTTATTTTCCCTTGCAGGCTCGGAAGGACGACGATGCCCTCGCCGCCGGCGACTGTTGATGCTGGTGGTAGCTCCGAAGCCATTCCTGTGCCCAGCGTTGTGGAGGTTGCGCCTGTCGAGGCTGAAGCCTTGGCTGAGAACGCTCCGAGCACTGAAGAAGCTGTTGTAGAAGCGGTGGCAACGGAAGGGCGCCTGCTGAAGGCTCGGGTGCTGTCATTGGCGGAGGTCTGGATGCTACCGTTGACGAAGCTGTGGCTGAGGAGCGCGGTGAGGCCGGGCAGGTGTGAACCTAGGGTTGCTTGGGCGAGAGGGTCATTTGTCAAAGGTGCGGAGGTTGTAAAAACTTGATGACGCTGTGACACTTTCCTATTTTGTGTAAATGCAGGTTCCTGACGGAACCATGCTAGAAGTGTTTGATGTGACGCCACTGACGCTTAATTATCAAGATACTTTTATAACTGGTGATTCGTGGGCTCGTGCTAAGCTAAAACATCCTTCGCTAGCCTTCGAGCGTTTTTGGTGGTCGAAAGTGCGAAGGTACGATTTAAAAAACAGCCGGTCGAGTCGTTTTTGGCGTGAAGCGGACTATACTGATCGACAGGCCACCCGTCAATTGTTTGGTTCTTCTTCGTCCTCGCAAGCTGGTATTGATGACGATATTGATGAGAACACAGCCTTGGATTACTTGTTTGGGCGAACCAAACTAGATCTAGGTTCGGATGGATCACTAGTGGTTCCAAAGGAGGAACCTTTGGAGGTTAGTGATGTAGGCCGTACATATATGTATCGGGCGAGGGTTTGTCTGGGGAGCTGCCAATTGTTCCGGCAGCTCCTTTGTTGTGGGGACCCATCGTTGCGGTGGAGCCAGAGTTCGAGGAGGGTAGCGAGGGCTCTGGTGATTTGATGTTAATTGAAGGGAGCGATGGTTCCTTGTAATTTTTTGTATTTTTTCCTGTTTTGTTTGTCGTTTTGAAGTTATTTTTGTAAATGAACGGGAACACTGTATGTTTGTTTTGTGTCATTGCGATTCGTTTGTGTAATTTGGTTGATGGATTTTTGTCGTTATCGGATATTGACGAGGCTCGTTGGCTGTCCGGCTCTGCGTTGTTTTGTTGTGTGTAATGTTTAGCTCAGAAAGGAACGATACCTCCTTTTTGTTTAAGCGAGGCTCGTTTTTGCGTTGAGAGAGGTTTTAAGAAAAAACAGCGACGTCCCCTTTCTTTTTAGCGAGGCTCGCTTTCGTTGAGAGATGTTTTAGAAGAAAAAACAGCGACGCCTCCTTTTCTTTTTAGCGAGGCTCGCTTTTCGTTGAGAGAAGTTTTAGAAGAAAAAACAGCGACCCCCTTTTCTTTTTAGCGAGGCTCGCTTTTCGTTGAGAGATGTTTTAGAAGAAAAAAACAGCGACGCCCCTTTTTTTTTTAGCGAGGCTCGCTTTTCGTTGAGAGATGTTTTAGAAGAAAAAACAGCGACGCCCCTTTTCTTTTTAGCGAGGCTCGCTTTTCGTTGAGAGATGTTTTAGAAGAAAAAACAGCGACGCCCCCTTTTCTTTTTAGCGAGGCTCGCTTTTCGTTGAGAGATGTTTTAGAAGAAAAAACAGCGACGCCCCCTTTTCTTTTTAGCGAGGCTCGCTTTTCGTTGAGAGATGTTTTAGAAGAAAAAACAGCGACGCCCCTTTTCTTTTTAGCGAGGCTCGCTTTTCGTTGAGAGATGTTTTAGAAGAAAAAACAGCGACGCCCCCTTTTCTTTTTAGCGAGGCTCGCTTTTCGTTGAGAGATGTTTTAGAAGAAAAAACAGTGACGCCCCCTTTTCTTTTTGCGAGGCTCGCTTTTCGTTGAGAGATGTTTTAGAAGGAAAACAGCGACCCCCCTTTCTTTTTAGCGAGGCTCGTTTTTGCGTTGAGAGATGTTTTAGAAGGAAAAAAACGCGACACTCCTTTTCTTTTAGCGAGGCCCGCTTTCGTTGAGAGATGTTTTAGAAGGAAAACAGCGACCCCTTTTCTTTTTAGCGAAGCTCGCTTTTTGTTGAGATGTTTTAGAAGGAAAAACAGCGACGCCCCTTTCTTTTTAGCGAGGCTCGCTTTTTGTGAGAGATGTTTAGAAGGAAAAACAGCGACGCCCCCTTTCTTTTTAGCGAGGCTCGCTTTTGTTGAGGAGTGGACGTATTGTTTGTGTCCGACTTTTGTTTTGGGTGTAGGTGGGAAAAGCGTTATAAGTCCTGGCGTGTTTGGCGAGGGTACTCGACTCTTTGGTGCCTTGTCTTGGGTGGAGGTGAAGTTTCCTTTTTGCGAGCCCCTGGCGTGTTTGCGAGGGAAATTGACTTTTTGTACTTCGCGCCTCCCCTTATTTTGGGTGGAGGTGAAGTTTGCTTTTGCGAGCCCCTGACGTGTTTTGCGAGGGTTCTTGACTTTTTGTACTTCGCGCCTCCCCTTATTTGGGTGGAGGTGAAGTTTGCTTTTTGCGAGCCCCTGGCATGTTTTGCGAGGGTACTTGACTTTTTGTACTTCGCGCCTCCCCTTATTTTGGGTGGAGGTGAAGTTTGCTTTTTGCGAGCCCCTGGCGTGTTTTGCGAGGGTCCTCGACTTTTTGTACTTCGCGCCTCCCCTTATTTTGGGTGGAGGTGAAGTTTGCTTTGAAAAAATTTTGTTTTTTGAAGCAATCTCCGAGTGTTATCATCGATTTTAACGCTCTTGTAAGAAGAGCTGCTTTTTTCGATGTTTGTTACTAAAAGCAATAATTTGGAGTTTTGCTTTTTTTGGGGATTCTAGCCTGTATTGATGGTTTGGATACTGCCTCGTAAAAAACCTTACCCCCCTTCGTAAGGAAAAGAGTGGTTACATGCATGCATGGAAACGAAACAAAGCAAGAGTGAAAAAGCAGATTACATAATGCGAGGGCTCGCTAAGGCTCCGCTATGGGTAGTATTTGCGAAGGTCGTCAACATTCCAAGTGTGAGGCAGGATGTTCCCCTCGCTGCGGAGAGGTGAAATGATCCGGGACGATTGCATTCTACTATTAGGTATGGACCCGTCCACTTTGGCTGAAACTTCCCCGCCATGCTGGCGTTTTGCTTCCGAATTAGAACGAGGTCACCCTTTTTAGTTCTTTGATTCTCACCTTTTTGTCTCTCCATTTTTTTGTTTCTTCTTGATACTTGCGAAGGTTGTGCACTGCGTTGCATCTTGTTTCTTCGAGTAAGTCTTTGTCAAGCAGTTGGTTTTGCTCGTCTTCTTCGATGGTTGTTCTGAGTGACCCATACTTGACTTCTTCTGGTAACACATAAATTCCTCGCCAAACAGGAGCCTGAAGGGTGTGAATTTGGTGGCTCTGCACTCCGAGGTGTTATGAGACCAGGTGACGGAGGTTAGTTCTTCTGCCCATTTTCCTTTGGGCCTGCCTTGCAACTTTTTGATATGGCTTGGAAAATTGTTGCATTGGCTCTTTCGACTAAGCCATTGGATTGAGGGTGCCGGACTGATGCGAAGCATAAGATTGTTCCGATTTGAGCGCAAAATTCTTTGAAAACCTCGCTGTCAAACTGAGTGTCGTTGTCGACAGTTAAATTTTTGGGAACTCCAAACCGACAAACTAATTGCTGCCAGAAGAACTTTTTCACTGCCAGGGATGTAATGGAAACGAGTGGTTCTAGTTTCGATCCACTTCGTGAAATATTCCACGGCTACCACTGCGTAGCGGAGGTTTCCTGGAGCTGTTGGTAGTGGACCGACGAGGTCCATTGCCCATCTTTGCAGAGGCCAAGTTGGGCATATGAGAGTTGTAGGAGCCCCTGGGGCGTTTTGATTTTTTGCCGTTAGTTGGCAACCCTCGCAATGTTTGACGATGCTTTCTGCATCTCGTAGTGCTGTTGGCCAATAGAAACCTTGCCGGAAAGCTTTCCCAGCTAACGCCCTTGGGCCGTTGTGTGAGCCACAGATGCCTTCGTGAATAAGCTTGAGAATATCGTTTCCTTCAGACTGTGACACGCATTTGAGCCATGGCGAGGTTACGGAAGCTTTGTACAGAATGTTGCCCACAATCTTGTACCCTCACTCTTTGTTTTAGTCTGTTTTCTTCTTCCTTGGACTTGGGTTCGTGGAGCCCTTTGATATAGGCTATGATAGGTGCTCTCCAGTCCTCGCTGTGAATTGTACTGATCAACTTGGTGTTCTTTTCTGGGGTTTGAAGGCTGATTGAATCGCAACCTCGTGGAACACATCTGGTGGCAGCTGAAGTTGTAGTGCTGCTGCTTTAGCTAGGCAGTCTGCCTCGTTGTTTTCGGCCCTCGGTATTGCTTTCACCGTTATGCCGAGGAAGAATGATTCTAACCTTCGGACATATTGAAAGTATTTTTGTAGCTCTGGATCTTTTGCTTTGTAGTTCTTCTCAATGTGCCCCGCGATGACTTGTGAGTCTGTATTGATGACTGCCCTTCGGACCGACAATGATCGAAGCCTTGAGAGCGCTAGTATTACGGCTTCGTATTCTGCGGAGTTGTTTGTGCATTTGAAATCAAGTCTTCTTGCATATCTTAGCTTCGACCCGGATGGCGAGATTAGGATGGCCGAGGCCCCAGCTCCAGTTGCACCCCAGGCTCCGTCGACATATACGATCCAAAACGGGTCTTGTTGAGGTCCATCGCTGCGAGGATCAGGTGTCCACTCAGCTATAAAATCTGCTAGTGCCTGTGATTTGATTGTTGTTCTGCCGACGAAGGTTATGGCGTAACTGTTAAGCTCAACTGCCCATTTTGCTATTCTTCCAACTGCCTCGTTGTTCTTGAAAATGTTCTCGAGGGGGTATGCCGAAGGTACATGGATCTCGTATGCCTGGAAATAATGCTTGAGCTTTCTAGATGCCATGACACACGTATGCTATCTTCTCGAGCTCTGAGTAATTCCGCTTGGGACCTTCGAGGGTTTCTGATACATAGTAGATTGGGGCTTGCCTTGTCCTGTTGTTCTCGTGTAACTCTTTGATCAGGACTGCGCTTGCTGCGTGAGGCGAAGCTGCGACATACAGCAGTAATAGGTCTCCTTTGCTTGGACTGGTTAAAACAGTCAAGTTGGTGAGATACTTTTTCAAGTCCTCGAAGGCTTTCTGCTGCCGAGGTCCCCAATTGAATGGTGCAGTGCTTCTCAATGTTTCAAAGAAAGGTAACCCTCGCTCGGCGGATCTGGAGATGAATCTGCTGAGTGCTGCTAAGCGGCCTGACAGACGCTGAGCTGCTTTTTTGGTTGTTGGGGGTTCCATATTGATGATAGCATCAATCTTCTCGGGGTTAGCTTCGATTCCCCTTGCTGAAACGATGCAACCCAGCAGTTTTCCTTCGCTTACCCCGAAAACACATTTTCGGGGTTTAACTTTAATCCGGCAGACCGAAGATTGTTGAACACTCTCGATAAGTCTGAAATGTGGTTTTCTTTCAGCTCACTTTGGACAACCAGATCATCGACGTAGGCAGAGACGGCGTGTTCATCTTTGAAGACCTCAGATGTCATACGAGCGAAGGTTGATCCTGCGTTTCTTAGGCCTTCTGCCATCCTTCGGAAGCAAAAGGTTCCCGAAGGTGTGATGAAACTTGTTTTCTCCTCATCTTCTTCATTCATCCATCTGGTGGTATCCTGAGAAGCAGTCGAGTAGAGATAGCATTTGGCATCCGGCTGCTCTGTCAACCAAGGTGCTTATGTTGGGGAGGGGGAAATCATCCTTCGGACAAGCCTTGTTTAGACACGTGAAATCTACGCACATTCGCCACTTCTTGTTCTTTTTCTGTACTAGGACCACGTTTGAGAGCCATGTTGGGTACTTGACTGGGCGGATGACGCCTGCGTCCAAAAGCCTTTTTACCTCAGCCTTCGCTGCCTCTTTCCTTTCTTCTGACATTTTGCGAAGCTTTTGTTTGACCGGGCGGTAGCCTGGCTTGATGTTTAAGCTGTGCTCTATCAGGGTTCTGTTCACCCCTCTTAGGTCTTCTGCGGACCAGGCGAAGGTGTCAGAGTTTTCTTTGAGGAAAAAGACGAGGTTGTTTTCTGATTTGGGTCTAGGTTAGCTGAAATAAACACTTTCTTTCAGTGTTGCCCTCGAAAAGTTGAATTTGTTTGGTCTCTTCTTTGGGTGATACCCTTGTTTGGTCAGTGCAAATTTCACCTTCGATGCTGAGGTCTGTAGCTTGAGGCTTGGATAAGTTGTGGACATTACGTTGTCCTGGTGCTACAGTTCCCTCGGCTGCCCTTGCAATGTCTTGGTCCCTGTATACTGCAACCACCCCCTTCGGAGCGGGGAGCTTCATGCATAGGTAAGCGGGGTGAATGACTGCGTTGAATGCGTTAGTGACCCCTCGGCCGAATATTGCATTGTACGGATAAAACATGTCGACGACGTCGAAAGTTATGTGCTCGGTTCTGCAGTTCATTTGGTCGCCGAAGGTCACGGGCAGCGATATTTTACCGACAGCTCTGACTTGTTGACCGCCGAAGCCGTATAGAGGGTTGTCAGCAGGTTGCAGGAGGTTTCTGTCAAGCTTCATGCTGTCGAAGGTTGAGGCGAACAGGATGTCCGCGGAGCTTCCTGTGTCAATCAGAATTTTAGTTACTGTCCACCCTGCCAGATTGGTCTCGATCACCATAGCGTCGGTATGAGGGTAATCTCTCAATTTCATGTCACTGGAGTCGAAGGTATAGGAATGTGAGACCATCGACCGAATTTGT
Organism: Coix lacryma-jobi var. lacryma-jobi; assembly: GCA_009763385.1. Lineage (NCBI taxonomy): Eukaryota > Viridiplantae > Streptophyta > Magnoliopsida > Poales > Poaceae > Coix > Coix lacryma-jobi. The sequence continues at coordinate 11,596,354 of CM019828.1, forward strand.
GAGGTCCTTCGACGGCTACATGGTGTACTCGTCTGGCATGTTCCTTTCTCTGCCTTTTGTTGCCATGGTCTTCATTTGAACCCCGGTGATAGCTAGTATTACACCGAAGGTTGATGTTGGGTTGTTGATGGTTGTTTGGTTCTGGGCTTCGGATTTGACGGGTTGAGGCGCTGGTAATGCGGGTATTGGTGGTGGTGGTGGTAGAGCATTGTTGACTTGTTGGGTGGTTGGGGTTTGGTTTTGGGGGTTGTTGGGTATGTGACTGTGTAAGGTGGGTTTTGGCGTTGTGGGATCACGGTTGGCTGGTAAGAGGTTTGGTTGTAATGTGGGTGGTGTGCGTACATGGGTTGTTGCGAGGGTAGGCCGTAGTTTATGGGGGTATAAAGGTATGGAGGATTTGGAGGGTGGAAATTTGGTTTGGTGTGATTGATGGTTCGGTTGTCTGCCGAAATGGCTCTTTTGGACTCCTGGTACTCTTTTCCTTTGGCGAAGCATTCACATTGCTTGGTAGTGTGACCCTTTCCAAGACCACAAAAATGACAATACATTTTCGCAGGATCCTTTTGCTGGTTCCGTTGATCCGGCGGTGGTGGCAAGCCTTGAGGGGTTTGGTTGCTCGGAGGTTGAGAGTTCCGTCTTTGGTCATCATAGTGTACTGCTTTGTTGATGGCACCGATATTGTTTTGTTCTTGGCGAGGGTTGTTTTCCCTTGTTTGAGGCCTCGGCTGCGGCTTTTGTTGTGACCTCCGAGCATCGGACTTTGCCCTGAAGTCCATGTCTGCTCTGCAGTACCTTTCCATTGTCTCATGTAATTCCTCGATCGTATTTGCCGGTTTTCTGGCAAATTTTGAAGAGCATGGGCCTGGACGCAGGCCACTGACTGCAGCGAGGATGACGGCTTCGTCGGATATCCCTGGAGTTCTTGCTCTGATTTGGATAAACCTTCGCCAGTAGTCTTGAAGTGGTTCACGCTATTCTTGCTTGCAATTGAAAAGCTCGATGGGGTTTGAAGGGGCTGCTGTAATGCCTTTAAAGTTTGTGCAGAGCCTATCTCTGAGGTTGGCCCAGGAATCCACGGTTCCGGGGCGAAGGTTGCTGTACCAGGTTTGCGCGATATCACGCAGGATGATGACAAAAGATTTTGCCATTGTTGATTCATCGCCCCCTGCCGCGGCGACAGCTGCCTCTAGCTCATTATGAACTGGCGAGGGTCAGTGAGTCCATCGTAACGAGGGAGGTTTTTTGGATTGTAGCATGTGGCCATGGTTGGGTTTGTAGTATCTGGGAGAGTGGTGACTTGGGTCATAGGGCATTTGGTGTTGTTGGGCTCTGCGTTGGTTGCGAAGGTTTGGCTCTATCTCATCTGGGTAGAGTTGGCGAAAGTTTGGTTGTCTCATGGGGTATGGTTCTGGGTGTCTTGGTGGTGGTGGGGGTGGTGGATGGCGGCGGAGGTTTCATGATCCTGCTCATTTCCCTCCTGTAGCGGTGGCATTTCCCCATCGTTCCATCCCTCGGCTTCGGCTTCAGCTGCCGCGAGGGACTCCTCCATTCGGCGAAGCTGCTCTCTTGCTTCATCCGCCTTTTGCCTGATAAGGCGCAGCCGGTTGTGCCTTTCAAGCTGGTCCAGGCGCCTCTTCTTTTCTGTAACTCAGCTTGAAGTCTTTCTAAAGCTTCGAGGCCCAACTCCTCCTCATCTCCTTCCCCATCTCCTCCGGAGGTATGCGGGTGCGGCTGTGATCCCGGCCGAGTGTGAGGGCCCGGGACCTCCGTCCCTGGGGCAACTTCTTCTGTTTCTGAGGGTACTACATTCTCTTCCACAGGCTGGATTATCGCCGTGGCCTCTCTGGTCACACGAGGGTCCCTGGTAGCGGGCGCTCTCCTGTTTCCTGCCATTTCGAACTTCGGTCCCCACGGTCGGCGCCAAACTGTTGGATGCACTCCTGCTGGGCCCCCGTTAGCAAACAGGGTGCAAAGCGAGGGTGGACAACGGTCGGCTATATGCGAAGGTAAGGCGGTTGGCACAGGAAATAAAGTGGTGAAAATGTTTCTTTTTTCCAAAATCGTGCCGTTTACACTGTTCACCCCTTGGTATTTATAGGGAATACCAAGGGGTGCTGGCATAATTACAATAGGGTACAAAAGATTCCGGCTCAACACAGCAGAAAGGCAAAGCCGTAAAAACACAGCAGAAGCGGAAAACCCTAATCAGTCCTCCTCCTGTCCGCCGCCACCTTGCTCCGTTTGCCTTCAATGGAGACAAGAGGAAAACGGACCTTCGCCTTCGCCGGTCCTTGGGTCAGCATTCCCTCGCCACTTGCCAGGTCGCCACTTGCCAGGTCGCCACTTGCCAAGCTTGACGCCTCAACGACAAAGCCTCGGAACCAGCGAATGTTACTTCTTACGTGTTCGGAGCGCCTCTTCCTGCGAGAAACAAAGCGAACTCCGAGGGTCGGATTTGCATCCGAAGGTTAAGAAGGAAAACGACCTAGAAGAGCCCCTACTATCGGGAGGGCGAGGCTTTTTGAGGGCGCGCGGGTCGGCGGAGGTTTTCTTTCCTGCTCAGCCCGCGCGGCGCCACTGTCGAGGGTCCCTTCTCCCAACATCCCTCGAATGATAGCCTGCAACCCCTGAAATAAATGGAAGAGCTCTCTTTCTCTAGTCCACTATTTTTTCTCATTGGGGATAAGATTTTTGCGTTCGGCTGGGGGATGAGATTTTCTCGTTCAAAACTGAAAACTTTTTTGTATCTCCCTCCATAACTAGTTTTTTATGTTGGATTTTTCTTCTCCTGCTGGAGATGCTCTTATTAGTGTTGTTGTATAATCCATATTCTCATATTTATTTGCAAAGTGAGACGTTTACAGTTACTTTCTCCCTCTTCTCTTGTAAGTGCCATTCTCACATATTGAGAAATCAAGCATCCTCAATTTTGATCAAATATATATGCTCCATCCGTCTAAAAATACACAATTCTAACTGTGAACCTGGACACGACTCATGTCCAGGTTCATAGCTAGAATTGTGTTTTTTTAAGGACGGAGAGAGTAGGTAATATTTACAGTGTATAATTATTATTATTAAATTACTCGTTGCATATATTTTTAATACATATATATTAAAATACAAATATTACTAATATTTTTTATTTATCTATCCGAAAAGCCACTTAAGGGTGGTAGACAAGAATAGTGGAGTTGCTATTTCGTCCCATTTGCACCCGTACGCTAGCCACTATCCACAAGGACACGGGAGGGAGGACACGCATGATTACATGAACACGACGACAATCAAGGAAAGGCTGGACGGACGATGAGCGGCGGCACGAGAGGTGGCCCACGCCATTCTGTTGGTGTTGGGCGGGCGGGCCCCACCCCAACTCATGAAGAGATTGAGCCGACTGACGTGCCCAAAAGGCGCCGGCGACAAAGGCTGCCCAGGGCGATCTCTCTGGATTGCTCTCCGTCGTCGTCTCCGGCCAAGTTCCAGCTCGCAGCTCGGTGGCCTGTGGCCACACAATGACACCTGCTGCCCGCTGGGGCCAGCCATAGATTGGCCGGCGGCGGCATTGCCTTTGTTGCCGTCGCTCGATGATAGATGATGGCCAGGACGACAAGCCACGGCCCGGCAGGCCTGCTGGGCCGGACGTCCGACACACGGCGAGCTGTCTGGAGGCTGGACGCGCGCGCGCTGTCACGTCCTTTCCTGCCTGTGCCTTGTAGTACAGCCTTTTAAATCTCCGTGGGCATAGTCCGTGACTAGTCCATGTTTAAAGACACAACAACCACTATACACACACACACAAAAAAAAAAAAACATCACTATTTGAAATAGTGGATTTTGACAATGGAGCCCACACCTGGTTCACCGCACAGGTGCCATCATCATTAACAAATGCCGGTGAAAAGAAAAGAGTCTGTTAGAAGAAAGATGATTTTTTTCCTAAGCGTCTGTTTGGATGTACTGAGACTAGTTACTAGTCATGGCTAAAAAATTAGTCAACTACTGTAGTTGTTTGCGCATACCTGTTTGGATCACGGCTAACAGAGAGAGAGGAGAGAGAGTAGAGGATAGAGGTAGCTTTATGATACTAGTTGTGGTTGAAGAAGTAGTGGACTAACAACTAGTTGGACTTTAGCTAAAACTTAATCCACCTATTAGCCGCTCTCATGTTTGTATATCAACTAGTTGTACTTCGGGATTCAGGTCCTGACTTTTGTGAGGACTTTATTAGGGGTATATATGCATGCATGAATGCACCATGCATGCTGCTGATCCAGGGCACGATGACACCAGTCTCGGTAGAAATTTCATGAAAGTTTTATTCACATCAAATGAGTTTCCACATGTATATTTTTGTGGCAATGTATTTTTTTAAACTGACATCAGGGGAGAGCATCCCACCTAAATAGTATTGATTTAACATCAACAACCTTGTTTTTAGGGAACAAGACGAAAACCCTTCGTTAGGTTAATTTCGGAAAATTGGACTAAAATCAATACCGTAGCCCCAACACAAAGGCTATATTGTGACATATCCACTAATAAGAAAACAACAAAGTGCTTCGTTCAGCATCAGGGTGAACGGTGGCACAACCACAGATACATGAAAAAGATAGAAGAAACTACAACACCAAGACACAAGAATTCTTCAACGATGCCTCCAGAGAGGTGAATGACATCACAATGAAAATCGTCATGCAAGAGGTGACTCCACATGACCTTGGCAAGGCTTTCGCCCAAGCCTTGTGCCGAGGAGTTGAGCGGACCAATCCAGAAGATGCTAACAAGAGGTTCTTCAATGACGCCTTCAACAACGAGATACTCGACACTGGCCCAGACTAATCTAAGCTTAGCTTTCGTCCAGAACCGTTGCCCACGCTAGGGGAGGTGTCGGCCGCCTCCGATCCACACCGTGCGAGGCCGTTTCTGGACTCGTCCGTGGCAGTGGGAGGCACGCACCGACTATCGTCCTCTCCTCGCCTAGATGGAGAGGTAGGGGAGAGGGGTTGTCGGCCGCCGTCACACCACGCGGAGCCGTTCTCTGACTCGCCCGCGACAGTGGGAAGCACACACACAAACAAAGCGTATATCGGTCGCCGCCATACTGTGCGGAGCTGTTCCGGACTCGCCCATGACCGAGGGAGGTGCGCACCGGCACAGTGCCCACAGGCATACAACCCTACCATCGGCAAGCCCGGGGCCAAACTACACACACCACGCCACTGCTGGCTCCTACAAAACAAGAGTGAAGAACAAATTAAGCGGGCACACTGCCCAACACTGACTTGCGCGCGGCCAAAATGCGTGCCAACAGTCACCACCACACCATGCAGAGCCGAAACTGGACTCGCGCCTGTAATGTATTTTGGAAGAGAGAAAATGAGTCTTATCTCTCTATTCAAATTTTATTTCATTCTGTATGATATGACACTCTCGAAACAATGCTACAAAATATGACACTCTCAAAACAATGCTACAAAAATATCCACCACACAAAATTGTTTTGTGCACGGACACTTTTTACCGGTAAGGATCTGGAATCTGCTATCCTATAGTATTCATATTTTGTACCTGTTGTTGCCTAGCTAGACCACGTCAAATTTTGAGCAACTTTCTCATGAGGGACCCTATCACGACAGACATGTGTAGAGTTGCTGCATCATCATTGGGGTCTAGTGCTCAAACTTGTCGATCCGGACAGTAGCGAATCTAGAATCTGTGTTAGGAGAGACCTATTATTCCCTATATTTTTTATATTAATTCTCTTGTTCTAAACTTCAGTAACTATAAATTTGTAATGATGGCTTTAGGATGACCACCATGTTTTCGGCGCCGGTGGTAGCGGAGGCTTGAGCACTGGTCGTCCTGTTGCTGGATCTGCTCTTGCATCCGAGACTTACGTGTTTAAATCTTTGACTTGATACAAATGTTCATATTTTTTTATAGATTTATTCTAGAATTTAACGATATTATTCTTTTAGTGTGATTGACGATACACTACGGGAAAATCAATTTTTGCCGAGTGCCAATTTTCGGGCACTGGGCAAAGAGCCTCTTTGCCGAGTGCCGGCCACGTGGCACTCGGCAAAGCATCGGCACACGTGGCCGGCACTCGGCAAAGATCCCCTCATTGCCGAGTGCCAGCCACGTGGCACTCGGCAAAGACCCGACCCCGAACTGTGCCACGTGGTCGGCTCTTTGCCGAGTGCCGCCAGGCTGGCACTCGGCAAAGAGGGGCTCTTTGCCGAGTGCCAGCCACGTGGCACTCGGCAAAGAGTTCTTTGCCTAGTGTTTTTTTGACACTCGGCAAAGCCAGTTTTTAAATTACATTTTGAAGTAGTAAATTAATCCAAATGAAAAAATTTTGAACTACAAAGTTGGTTAACTTATCAAGATGAACAATTTTTGTTTTGGTGATTTCTTCATTTGACAAACTTAAAATAAATTCGTTCATAAATCTTATATATCTCTCCGGTAGTTTATAAAACTACAAGAGTGATATATAATGTTTGTGAATAATATTAGAACCATAATGTTGGATGCACAAATGGTCAAACAACCAAAATAAACTTTGTAGATCTTGACAAGTTATGAAAGTTTGTAGTTGATAACTTTTTAATTTGAAGTCATCTAGTTATGCAAAACTAAGTTCAAATTTGAAAAATTTAAAATTCGAATTTTTTAAAATACCTCGGATGGAGAAATGACCAAAATGAAAGTTGTAGATCTCGAAAAGTTATGAAACTTTGGTGTTGACAACTTTTTGATTTGAAATCATCTTGTCAACGAAAACTACGTTTCAAATTGTCAAATTTGAAATTCAAATTTTTATAAACGACCTCGGATGGAAAAACTATCAAAATAAAAGTTGTAGATCTCAAAAAGTTAGAAAACTTTGTAGTTGACAACTTTTTGATTTAAATTCGTTTAGGGCCTCAAATAAGCAAGTTACACACAGTTTAGTATAATATATGGGTAATCGAAACGGAGGTGAAACGTACTCCCTCTGTTCCAGAATAAGTATCGTCCGAAAAGCGTGTCTGTGAGGGAAACACGGATTTCTAGTGACACTTATTTTGGAACGGAGGGAGTATATGAGTGTGTAGTGCAGTGGTAGAGGAGGCTCCGTGCGAGCGAGAGGTCGTGAGTTCGAATCCTGCTGACTGCGTGAGAGAAAATTGCGTGAAAAATAGAAGAACTTGCGATTTCAAAGAAGATGAGTGAACGCTGACTAGTGAGTCTCTCCCCCAATTAAATAAAAAAATTTCCTTATTTTTTCGGGTTTTTTTTGTTTTTTTCTTTGCCGAGTGCCACGTCAGCAGGCACTCGGCAAAGAACCCTTTGCCGATATTTTCTTTGCCGAGTGCTCTTTACCGAGTGCGGCACTCGACAAAGCCTTCGCTGAGTGCAAAAAGGCAGTGCCAGCACTCGGCAAAGAATGAATCTGCTGTAGTGAGGGCCAGTTTGGTAGAGCTCCATCTGATTCTGATTCTCTATAGAAGCTGATTCTCTGACAGAAGTGATTCTATGGCTGAAAGTGATTCTCTTTGATTCTTTAGCAAAAACTCTTAAAATCAGCATGGAGAATCACTTCACAGAATCAGGGGAAGCTACTTTTTTCAGCTCCCAGCCCCTTAGTTCATTTCAGAGAATCACTTCACGGAATCAGCAGAGAATCACTTCTCTCTGAAAAACCGTTTGGCAGAGCTCCTGCTGGATTCAGCAGAGAATCAGCTCTGGGAGCTCTGCCAAACGGGGCCTGATATGTCCATAGTCACAAGACTCCTGCAGTAACTTCATCAATTTTAAGATTTGTCGATGCAACTTAGTCCTCCACAGATACTCATAAGAATAGGATGCGTGTGTATGCGTTTATTAAATATGAACCCGTATATATAAACGTTTGCATCTGTATAGGCCTTGAAAAAATCACCAGAAAACACAGACATCATCAACTGGGGTTTAGGAATAAATCATAAAATTTGATTTGTGTTTTGACCGATAAACCACAACTAGATGTGAGAAGGTTTTACCTCATTAGGTTAATCGTAATGGGAGTTTTATGTGCATTAAATACATTGACATCACTACAGAAAATCAATTATTTGCCGAGTGTTTGCTTGAGGCACTGGATAAAGCCTTAAATGCACTCGGCAAAGAGCACTCGGCAAAGCCTACTCGGCAAAAAGCTCTTTGCCCAAAAAACGAAAAAAATTCAAAAAAATAGGAATTTTATTATTTAATCAGGGGAAGGGCCCACTGGGTAGCCCCCACCCGTCTCCCTCGAAATCGCAAGTCCTGAAATTCCACACAATTTTCTCTCGCGCACTCACGACCTCTCGCTCGCGCGGAGCCTCCTCTACCACTACACTACACACTCATATGCGTTCCATCTCCGTTTCAGTTACCCATATATTATACTAAACCGAGTGTAACTTGCTTATTTGAGACCCTAAACAAATTCAAATCAAAAAGTTGTCAAGTACGAAGTTTTCTAACTTTTTGAGATCTACAACTTTTATTTTGATAGTTTTTCCATCTGAGGTCGTTTATAAAAATTTGAATTTCAAATTTGATAATTTGAAACATAGTTTTCGTTGACAAGATGATTTCAAATCAAAAAGTTGTTAACACCAAAGTTTCATAACTTTTTGAGATCTACAACTTTATTCTGGTAGTTTTTTCGTCCAAGGTATTTTTAAAAATTCAAATTTCAAAATTTTTAAATTTAAATATAGTTTTGCAAGACAAGATGATTTCAAATTAAAAAGTTATCAACTACAAAGTTTCATAACTTTTTAAGATCTACAACTTTCATTTTGGTCATTTCTCCATCCGAGGTCTTTTGGAAAATTTGAATTTTAAATTTTTTAAATTCAAACGTAGTTTGACATAACTAGATGACTTCAAATTTAAAAGTTATTAACTATAAACTTTCATAACACTACTAGAGAAATGGCCTTTGGGCGATAGACAGATTCGGACATTAGCCTCGAATATTTTTGTGTCTGGGGCTAAAAGTTCTTTAGTCCCGGTTGGTAACACCAACCGGGACTAAAGGTTCCTTTTCCTCGAGGCAACCGAGAGGCAACCGGGGCTAAAGGGTCAGTGTTCTTTAGTCCCGGTTGGTAATACCAACCGGGACTAAAGGTAGGACCTTTAGTCCCGGTTGGTATTACCAACCGGGACTAAAGGACCTTTTAGTCCCGGTTGGTAACACCAACCGAGACTAAAGGTCCTTCCAGACACAATTTAAAAAGAAGGAGTATCCTATTCTGTTAGATGTGTAGTGTAGCTCAGTTGGTAACGCGCGCACGTGAAGGCTAACTGTGCGGTCTTGAGTTCGAATCTCCACAGCCACAACATTTTTTCGTTTTTATTCCAAACCTTTAGTCCCGGGTCGAATACTGTAGCAAACCTTTAGTCCCGGAACCGTAGTCCCGGGTCCAGAACCGGGACTAAAGGTCCCTAGGACCCGGGACTAAAGGCCCATCCTCTACTAGTGTAACTTTTAAATTTAATACTAGATGTAATACTAGTCTACACAACTCGTCTACACAACCCACGTGATATAATACTAGATGTATTTCTTTTGAATTCACTCATGAAGGACCTTTAGTCCCGGTTGATAACACCAACCAAGACTAAAAGCCCGTAGTCCCGGTTGGTATTACCAACTGAGACTAAATGTTAGAGGACCTTTAGTCCGGGACTAAAAGTCTTTAGTCTCAGACATAATTTTTTGTCGAGACTAAAGGTCAGTTGATAGATCGTCCAAAGGCCTCATCCCTAGTAATGGTCCAACCATGCGAGCTCAAAACCCACCTTAGATAGTTTTTGGGCCGAAGTAATTAAAAACAGAGCCTTTTACAATTTTATTTGATCGTCAACAACCTTACAACCTTCAGCTCCGTTGAGAAATTAAAAAGAACTTGGATGATCCGGGCTGATTATATATACATTATAAACCGTTAGTTCGTTCATCAGTGATCAGCTTGCCAATCAAGTTGGTGATATGCTACATACTTAACGCACTTATTTTGGCCACGAAATAAAGCATATAGTATATACAGATACAGTACGTAGCAGCTAGCAAGCTTTTCTCTGTCAGTTGAGCTCCAAAATAAATCACTCAAAAGCAAGCTAAGCCGCCCCGTGTGTGTTCCGCAGACGGTGACGCGAAAAGCTAGATAGGTGGCCCAATCATGGCGCGCTCGATCGAGTCGATAGCTACGCTGCTGCGCCTGCGTGCGCGGGCGGGAGTGGGGTGACCCGGCATCGCAACTTGCTCGCATCTGCTTGGCTCACCTACTGCTGCCTCGCTCGGAGCCTCTCTCTCTCTCGAGCGAATTATAACCATACGTGTGTGTGCGTGCATATGCTATGTTGCATGCCTGGAAAGCGCGCGTATACTGATGGTACTCTGGCTGCTGGCTGGCTCTCTCTGAAGTCTGAATTGAATTTACAATTTCTCTCTCTGCATGCAGTCCCTGTCCATCACTCCCATGTCCATGTTTTCCTTTCTTTCTTTGCTAGCTAGTGGATGTGGATGTACAGCAGAGTGCTCCGTGGTGCTCCCCTTTTGCTGCAAGCAGCTAGCTATCTGCGTGCGTACGTGCGTGCGGTCGATCAGTGGGTGGTGGATGCAGTGCTTGGACGCTTACGTGGATACAAAAGATCCATCGATCGTTCGTCCTCAGCCACTTCTTCCAACACTCACACTCACTGATCCCTGTCGCATGCAAGCAGTCTATTTCTCTCCTCCGTCCATGCAGCTTTCCCGCGCTCCTTTCGGTTGGCCTCCATTGTGATGTTGTGTGTTGTGTGTTGTGTGTGTGCAGACATCTATCAGGTAGTACGTTGCTATAGCGCTCGATCCATCTCCTATCTAGTGCCAGCGCTGCCAGGCCAGTGCGGCATTATTTCCACTGCACTGCACTGCACCCCCAGGCGGTCTGCGTCTTTTAGTACGTACGTGTGTCACGCCGGGAGCAAAGCTCGAATGGACTCCACTGCAGCGTCGCTTTTGTGTTTTTGCCGGCCGTCGTGCCCCTCGTCGTGCCCATGGGGCCGGCGGCCGGCCATGCCCTCTCCAGCCTTTTTGGCGATCTTATCTTGAGCCGAGCGCGCACAAGGACGACGCTCCTCGGGTGTGCAGCCACAGCCCACACAGCACACAGGCCACAGGCAGGCAGCCAAAGCCAGGTGAGGGCTAGCTAGCAGTGCAGTGTATGCATGCAGGAGTACATGCACCATTGCACTGCTGCTGCACCGAGTGGCGAACTGCGGCGATAAGGCCCGTTTTGACATGCCCTAGCTAGCACATGGGGGGGAAATCTACCATGATCCCGTTGCAGGGACCCGGAGCTAGCAACAACGTACCTTTTTGTCGATCGATCAATCACATATAGGAGCACATCGATCGCAGCCGGCCGGAAGTAGGAGTACTCCGTATATGCAATGCGCCATGCTATAGTCGTCCCGCCGAGAGATGTGTGAGCGGAAACATATGAAAGGTCAGCTCAAGTCACGTCATGTCACGTCAGGAGAGGAGAAGAGATCACTTGGCCGTGTAGTACTAGTGTACTGTTATGAGTGTGTAGTAGTAGTGTATTGTTATGAGGCTGAAAGCACAAGGTCAAGACTACCAGCAGCGGTACCCGGTGCAGGAAGCTTTACCGTTCCCAAGTGCTGCAGCGGGGCACTGTAAAGTCCACGCTACCATCGCGTATACGCCTCCACCCGGTATCTGCGACGTGCGTACGGAAGACACGGTAAAGGACCTGCTCAAGGAGAGAGAAGGGAGAGGGAGAGGAAGGAAGGAGGAGGGGATAGTATAAAAAATCTGATAAGTGGGTCCAAAATGGTATATAGTAGGATGGATGAGTGCGGGAGAAAGTAGTATAGAGGAAAGAATCTCGATGACTAGACTAGAATATTCCTTTTAGAAGATGAGTTTAGAGTAACGTGAGTGCGGATAGTCTTATACTGGGAAAGGTGCCTGGGCCAGGCATCGACGCCAGGCGCTCGATTTTGAGGGCGTGTTTGGATCACGGCCTCGCCTGGGGAGCCGCGCCCAGGCAGGTCGATCCAGCCCCAGGCGTTGGAAATCGACGGCCTGGGGACGCTGCCTGGGCCAGGCGTGATTCCCAGGTGCCCATCCAAACACGCCCTGAATGCCTGCGGTCAGATGCACCTGCCTGGGTGCAGCTCCCCAGGCGAGGGCGCAAAGCAAACACGCTTGGGGCACGGCCTTCCAGTGTGTCATCCAAACAAGCCCATAAAACAGGGCTCTGGCTATATACACGTAGGTACGTACGAACCAGGATTGAAAGCAGCATGCATGGATGTCGTTCTAGCAGATTGATTTTCACACAAATCGTATAGATGTAACAATTATTTTCACACAAATTGTTTGTTTGTATGTGTGTGTTCTTTAGCTTGTCTAAGCGTCGCGTTGTGGAGATCATGCTCCCTTCGCAGCTCGTGATGACTGTAAGATATCCATAGTAATAAATATTTAACCTCCTCTTAACGAAAAAACACGTCAACGGATGTGCTTTCTCAAAAAAAAAAAAAGATATATCAAGCTGGATAAGCTCATCCTACACCTCTATCTATCACTGTCGCACCTAACTTGTGTTTGCCATTATATTTCAACTTGGAGAGACGGAGAAAGGGTGCACACACACACACACAGTGCCACGGGTTACCATCCTAGACTAGTGAAGTGGTGATCGGATCGGAGATTTTCTTCTTGCAACAAGGTGAATGCAATGGCGCCAAACGGCACAGGTAGTAGCTGCAAGCTCTCGCCGTAGTAGCCATCGTGGTCACCGTCACCGTGCAGTAGTGTAGTAGCGTAGCGCGCAAGTTGGCTCTATAGCTCTGAAGTGGCACATCGATCGACAGCAACAACAGCGGCTTGGCGCATGCGTGCGATAACGAAAGGCACACGCCCGGCCGGCGGCTTCATCAATCGCTTGGCCTGGCTTTGCACTGGGGTAGCCATCGGTGACTGATCGATCCAGAGGCCGGTGCCATCCTCTTTGCATTGCACCCCGTGACCAAATGCAATAAGCACCCGGAAAAGCGCTCCCGCGCCAAGGACACTAGTGGCGGATGCAGAATATAGGATCGAAGGATGGGCTGACTCTCTTCTTCCACTATCTAGACTGCTGCCCCCCTAGCCCCTCCCCCCCCCCCCCCCCCCGGATTCCCCCTTTGGATCCGCCCTTGCCAAGGACGATCTAGACTGCTGACCCGCGCCTGGAAATCTCAGAAGGTCACATGTGACAGGGAGTCTGTTAACGTTTCGGTGGTCATACGTATTGTGTGTGATATGGAGCAGTGAACTCGGGGACTGGAAAAGGTCTTTTGGAGATCACATGAGGTTGTGTGATGTGAAGAGTTGGGTCTGATATGTAACGAGAGAGATTGTTAAGTTTAGTCTCGTATCGGTAACTGATGACAGGGAGGACAACATATATATAAGATAGGGGAAACTCTCACCTACCAGGTTAGTCTTTTGGGTTGAGTTAGAGTCAAGACCTGAGTATGTTGTGGGCTCCGGTGGACCCATGCTTAAGGAGCGTTGGCTCATGAGTAGGGCCAGTTGGGTCAAATTTCGTTGCACACTCTAGCAGTGACTTTGCTTCATGTATAGTGCCTAGCTAATACTCCTAGCTAGTTATATAGTACCTCAGTCACATTTATTATTTGATATTTGTTACTCGGAGCAAAAGCTAGGTCTTAACCATGTCAAAAAAGGACAAGTACTGGTTCTTTTTTTTTAGAAAATGGAAGATACTTCTCAATTCTGCGTTTCCGCACAAAACCTTTACATAATTACACATTTTCAGCGACATTGCTGAAAATAAGGTCAGAGAAACAAGAATGCAAAAATTATGCATGATACAGTCTATTATTAAATTTTCATCCATGACAAAGCAAACAACTCCAACGCAGTGGTCTCTAGTTTTATGCTTGCTGATCGGAAAAACTATTTTATTTTATCATCACGTTGCAACAATGCCCAAAAGTAGCCTGCATAAAAGATGTATATTTGTATTTTTTAAAGATTAGATCATTGCGACATCGCCAAATTGCCCAACATAAAGCGTCAACTTGGCTTATACAAAAATTTTAAATGCACAAGCCAAGCCTACATAAGTTCTCTTGGAAGAAAGTAAAATTTGCCCTTAAGGCATGTGCCCTCACATTATTGTGAACCATTGGATTTGCATTGGGATGCGTGTGTAGCAGGAGAGAGGAAATATACGATGGAGGTAAGACCACCAATAAAAGATTTAATTAAGAACAAAACCTATTTTGCATTGAGATCGATGGCTACAAAAAGCATCACCAATTGTGCTTGCTAGTTTCGATGATGACCGCTCATATGATCATATGGGGTACCCTCACTCTAGTAGAAAAGAGCCTCCTTGATTTGTGTTTTGTGCTAGGAGCGGGGGTGCTGATGTTTGTGGGTGAATGGTTGTGACCTCACATATTGACCAAGGAGATCTAGGTCTCCTTATATAGTCCATAGATAGGTTTTGCATTGGAAAGCTCTAATCAGATGAGTTAGTTTGCTTGTCTATTGCAAGGAAAGGTAATTTGATCCAGTAAGATCTTTATGGATTGACATAATTCTAAGTATATCGCGCCTCTGCTTTGTCCAACGAGCACCTGGGGTTACCCCCCTTACGATTTCAGCCTTCTGAGTAGTCATCTTGGCCTACCCCTCTTGGTTGGTCATTTTCCTTAGAGGTGAGGATACATGAGGTCCATGTAGTTAACACAAAGTGTGTTCTATATTTCTAGCATAGTTTATCCTTTTTTATTATTCCCAATGATCATTATAACCTTGGAATAGTTTTAGGGAAAAATGCTACAACATCACCATATGAGCTTGCAATATAGGTAGGTTTTCATAATCGATGCCAAAATTTCACAAGGATTCTCTCAAGTCTCAACGACGTGATATTATGAAGAAACATACTTTCTTGAGTAGATATATCTTATCAGTTTGGCTACAAAAGAGAACCTTGACTTGCATCTAGTGGATGTTTTTATATGGATTGAAACAATTTGGGTGAATGTGGCACAATTATCTCAATGAATATTCGATGACACAATGGTAAAAGAATGATTATTTTTTGTACATGTGTACTCATAAAAGGTTCTTGATCTGATTTTATGATAATGGTTGTATAGGTTGGTGATCTAAATTTTGTTGGTACTCCTCAAGGGACATATAAAACGACAATTTGCTTCAATAAATAATTTAAAATGAAGGGTCATGGGAAAACAATGTTTTCCTTTGTTTCCAAATTGCTATCTTAAGGGTGGAATTATTTTTCATCAAAAAACTTTACAAACAAAATACTAAACAATTTTCATATGGACAAAGCACATACATTGAGTACCCAATGGTTGCGAGTACTCTTTTTTTTTTACTTGAGACCTTTCAATTGAGGTTTTCCTTGGCAAGTTTTTTAATGAGGCATACGTATTCACTATATAACGGACATATTCACTATATAACGAGATATCGAACATGAGTGTGAAATATTCATTAACGTGGATGTATATAACTGTGACGGAACGACCCTAATCCCATGGCCCACGTGTCCCTGTCAACCTCTGACAGCCGAACCCATGTTCCATGTGATTAAGACCTGTTCGCCACCGGGCTACATCAGTGCCCAATGTCCGCAGGATCATCTCACAATTCGGTTACAGCATTGCATACTTTTACAAATAACATCGGAATAAAGAGCGGAAGACTTAAATAACATTAGTTTTACAAACCGAGGTTTCAAATGAGGTAAGGAGTACGATTATTACAAACCATTGTTCGGGAAATTCAAAGTAGACAACGTAGCGGAAACATAAAGATACATGTAACACCCAGCCCGAGGGTGCACATTTACTCATCGGCCTCATCGGCCTCTTCCTGGACGAAGGTCACGCAACAGGGTGCGAGACACATCGGGGTCTCAGGCATACCTGCAACATGGGTAACAAACCCTGAGTACGGGGTACTCAACAAGACTTACCCGACTAAAGAAAAAGGGGAAGACTCAGGAATGAAGGCTTAGGGTAGTCAAGGTAAGGCTTAAGCAAGATCAAGTATTTTGCAGAAAAGCATTTTTGTAAACCTTATTTTATTTTTGAAAGATTCAGTATTCCTCAATTCTTCATCGTTCATGATTCATTTTACATTTCAAAACATTCCTAGTTGAGAACCACTCTCCGTTGACAGTCAGTGGACCAAGTCTCCATAACCGAGGAGCAACGTTAATCCGGATAAATAATACTCAGCTGAGGATCCCTATCCACACTGCATATGTAGCACCCAAGCTTGCATATGCCAACTCGTCTACCACGATTCCTCCAAGATTGGGCCCGGTCCTACGCCACCCGGAAGTACAGTACACCACACCAATCCGGGACTTTAACCCACGTGGGTACATGCTACTTCCGCCATCTCTCCACTCCCAGTGCGCGGTTGTCGGTCCAATAAAGGATTCCTCGGAGCCAGAGCTTTCCGAAGTATGTGAATAGTTACAAGTCTTGACCAGCAGGCCCCATACGGATGGTCCCTAATTTTCCAGCCAGAACTATACCTTGGTCATATCTCACCCAAGCGTAATAGTCCTGTCAGTTTTTCAACCCTGTCCCGGTCGGTGTCAACTGTTGAGTCCCGGACTACAACATGACGGCACCGTACGCTCGGACAACCTCTCCACGCTATTGACTAGGTACGAATCAGGTAACTAGCCAGTAGACGGGAGTAAAGCCAAATTCCCATAAACATTCCTTAAGGTGATCACACTTTTGAAATTGACATTTTTATTGCAAATCTATTGAATAGCATGGCTAAGCATTTTGCAAATAGTTTTGTAACAAGGGTAAGTGTATCTTTTGGTGGGGGTAGATAATGCAAGTAATAGGTCATCACACAACTCCTATTACCTAATGCAATAGTTTAACTCAAACATTTAAAGAAAACATTTATAAAAGCAAGGTAGGGTTAAATGCACCGGGGCTTGCCTTGGATGGCAAAAAGAGCAGACTCGGGGTAGGTATAGGTGTCGGAGCTCGGGGTCGCCTCGGGAGTTGGTTCGCCAACAGCGGCCTCGACTCTGGTACCTTCTTCGTCAACTATACGGATGTAATGATGAATGCTCATGAGAATGATGATATGGACTTATGGTGCAAGACAATTCCATTGATTCTAGATTACTCTTAAACAAGGCATAATCGAAATCTAGGTTGAGCATAAAAGGTAACCATTTCTTCCTTAAGCAATATTGATTAAACTAGCCCTTATTATAATTATCCTAAGCATCATCAAATCATAGCATCACAACCATCATAGACCAAAGGGTAGGGGTCTATGAACATCAATCAATCCAAAGATCACATCATCAAACACTTATTACCAACCCTAATCCACCTTTTCTATTTTCTTAATTTATTTAAAAGGTCATTTTATGAAGTTGCTCCAAAAATTACCAAATTAATCACATAAGTTCATTATGACTTAAATAGATGGCAAAACAAATTTCATAATTTTTGGAGGTCATTAAGGTGCTCAATTAAATCTAGACATTTAATTAACAAAAGGCACTATTCAAGAATTAAAATAAATGCTCAAAAATCAACTTGCTCCAAATGACTTCAAAATTTTACCAGAGACTCAGCATGACACCACAAGGTTACAAAAGTTTATCTCAAGATTTTTGGAGCTATAGATCACTCTCCAAAAATCCCAAAACCTTCATTTTTCAATTAAAAGGGGAATTTTACATTTTCAAATTTTTGCACAAAACTCAAGTTTCATATTTTTATAAAATACTTCAGAGCATAAAGAGTCTACCACAAAAATTTCAGAATTTTTGGATCAACACAGAAAATCATACAAAAAAGAGAAAACAGAACACTATTCACATCTTAAAAATAAAAAGAAAAAACACACGGCGGCGGGAGCTCGTCGCCGGCGACCATAAACGGGCGGCGCTCGGCACGCCGGCCACGCTGGGCGCTCCGCGGCGAAGCTGAGGGCACGAGAGTGATCAGAGGGCTCACCCGCGTCGATCAAGGGACTCGGCGAGGTGAGAGGATGAACGGAGGTGGATGAACGGCGATGACCGGCGGGGAGGTTGCGGCGGCGATCGTCGCGCCGGCGGTTCTGCGCAAGATAAGCGACCACGAGGGCCGGGTTAGAGTCGCACGGAGTCAAGGAACACGACACGGGGGTCGGTGAGGGATGATCATGGCCGGAGACGGCGAATTTCACGAACCCAAGTTCGCCGGGTTCTCGCCGGAGATGACAACGGCGAGCTACGCCGGGCGATTGAGGGCGGTAGAGGTGAAATTGGAGGGTGGGGAAGCGGCACAAGAACACGGCGGAGCTTCGGAGCTAGGTGGTTGAGCACGGGAGGCTCTGGAGTGAGGTGGCGACGACGGCGGAGCTGAGGAAGAAGCTCGGGCTCCGGCGGCCGTTTTATAGCCGCGGCCAGAGGCCGGTAGAGAGCTCGAGGGTGGATGGATAAGCTCGGCGGACGCGTGCGCTCTCGATTGCGCGCAGGCGGAGGTGATGGCGTGCAGCCGGGGCTCGGGCGCAGGCAGCGCCGGCAATGGCCACGCGGCGGCGGCGAGCAGGAGCAGTAGGGGACGGGAGCGGGGTCAACTGTGCGCGTGCGGGCGCGAAATGATGGTGGCGACAACGGCGGCAGGTTGGTGGCGCGTGGGGAGCAGCCAGACGCGCTGCAGGCGCAGCGCCGGCGCCATGGCCGGGCCCCCCCCTTCCCCTGGCCCTACGGGGAAGAAGAACAGTGCTAGGGGGTAGGGTTTGACTTTGCTGGTTTCTGTATTTTGCAAATTTCTCCCAAAATTTGAACTGCACAAGAAAAACTCGAAATACCAAAGTTGTTCAGAAAAAAGAGATCTACAACTTTGTAAATATGAACATTTTCAAATTACAAATAGTTTTTGAACTATATTCAAAAACAGAAAAGGGAACACTTTTCAAATTTGATTCAAATCAAAATTACTTTGGATTTCAAACTGAAACTTGAAAATCTTTATATATGAAAGTTGTTCCATTTGTCAAAACCTACAACTTTGCTAATATACACTTTTTCTGAAACTCAATAGTTTTTGAATAACTTTTGAAAACTCAAAAAGGGACAAAAACTGGAGTTTGAATGGATTTGAAATTACTTCAAATTTTATATAGAAACTTGGAAATCTGTAAACACCAAAGTTGTTCCTCTAGGTCAGATTCACAACTTTGCTTTTTGAACCAACCCAAAATTTTGAATTTTGAAAAAGTTATCAAAAAGGGAATAAATCTAGGATTTGGGAATTTTAGGGTTTTGCAAAAGGAAAATCAAATCAAATCTGATTTTTGAACTTTGATCAATGCAACAAACATCAGGGCACTAGAATTAGAACAAGAATTACATAGAACTAGGCACAGAGATGAAATTACCATTTTGCCCTTATAGGAAGAATTGGGCTTTTAGGGTTTTTAAAAAGGGACTTAAGCATAGCAATTAAGCAATTCAAATGCATCACAAAAATGATTAATGCTTAAGATGATGACATGTCAAGTTAATTACATTAGTAACACCAGGGGTGTTACAATAACCAACGACACTCACAATGTAGACTCTACCATAGAGTCTAAGATTATTTATTATCCTCTTATTTATAGTATTTTATTGATGTTGCAGTATATTTATTGAAGAGAGAGAGGAGGGACCAAGACTCAAAGTCTTATTTAGACTCCAAGTCTATGATATCTTCGAGATAATAAATAGATTTAGACTCTATGGTGGAGTTTGTATTGTGAGTGTCCTAATAGCAATAAAGCTATAACCTCTTTGACATCAATGTTCTGTAATTCGATTATTGATGTCAATGGATATTTAAAGTTACGATTCATATGTGGCAAAATACAAGCACCTCTGAGAACAAAACAAAGAAATATATAACTTATTATTATTATTATTATTATTATTATTATTATTATTATTATTCCTTTAAAACCATTTATATTTATAACCGATCATTTATGTTTATAACTGATACGCCGTTGGTCAGAGTTGAACACACATGTCTATTTCTCCGTTTCAAAATAACTATAGTTTTCGTTTTTTGAAAAACAACTTTGACTAAATATATTTAGAAATATTAATACCATCGAAATTTTTTTTAAAAAAAAATCTAGTAGTTTTTTACCGATCGAGTTAAACATATTATAGCACCAAAGTGACGGTTGGGTTAGTTTGAGATGGAGGGAGTACTGCTGCTGTGTGTGTGTGTGTGTCACTCTCAGGCATTCAGTGTCGCAGATTACATGTCTCACAAGTCACAATCAGCAATCAGGTTAACTTTCTTGAGCCCGGGGTCCGGACCGCTGTAGCTACTACTACCACTACTACTAGTAGTACTACTAGGCAGCTGGACTGGACGCAAAAGAACAACAGAAAAACACGATACGACTACCCCGTGCACCTGCACGCGTTTCTTTCTGTCAGATCATGCTCCGATTCCCTCACTTGCCTGTGAGTGGAGACAACAGCCCAAAGGGATCGTGAGACCGATCCATATGGAGGAGCAGCACTGCAGCAGCGCTGCACGCACACCAGTCGTTAAGATTCTCCCTGTCAGTTGACGGCGATGAGTGCGCAGACAGCGATGGCAACAACGGGGCCTGCTGCCAGTACAACCTGATGCAGTGAACATGTACTGGTGTACCCGCTGGCCGGCCGGGTCGCTCCATGATTGAGCCCAACTTTGCCTTGTGATCTCGCATTGTCGCCATCAGATGAGGGCCGTGGGCCGTGGCCGGAAAAGCAAGAAAGGGATCGCCGTCGCCCGATGATGAGAGAGCAGCAGGCTCCGCCATCTGCATCTGCTCTGCGGCTGCCCAAATAGGCAAATACAGTAGGTCTGTTATTATTTTTATTATTATTTTGCTGGTGAGTGGTGAGAACTGAGAAGGACGTACGCACATCTGATAACACCAACACGTACACACACACGCTTGCATTAGGATATAATATACACATAGTGATAGTAGTGGTACACAATAGTACCTCTAGCTAGCTGCTCTAGGCACTACTGAAAAATAAAGCTAGGAAAAGATAACTGTCACGCTCATCATCTGGTACACTACTCTACCTAAATTAACAGGCAGATATTACACATGCAGCAGCAGCTGGTAAGTTACATTACACACACATACTAGTAGTAAGCATCATCAAACCGGCTGGTGGTACTACGTACTGCCTCCACCATCGATCAGGAACTTACTGGAAGTCCACACCAGCATCGATCTCTAAAGCATGTGGCAGCACTACTTGGGCATTTTTTTTTTCTTTTTCATTCTACTACGTTCTGCTAGAAGGTAAGGTAGTAGTAGTAGTAGTATATAGAAAGCTACTATAGATAGAAGACACGATCGATCGAGCAACTCCGTCCTCCCTAGCATAGCACTGCACGCCACGTGTCTCAGCCTCGTCATCACACCGCCGCGTGACGACGTGGCACCACCCTCGCCTCCAGCGGCGCAGCCATCTCACACGACAGCCTCAGCACTTCGGACAGGTCGACGCCGCCACGCCCACGCGGCTGCTGGTCCGACGCCGGCGCCGGCAGCCATTTGAACTCGTGCAGCAGGGTGGCCACCCAGAACCCGACGGTCGCCACCGCCAGCGACTTCCCCGGGCAGCTCCGCCTGCCGGACCCGAAAGGCGCGAGCCGGAGATCCGAACCCATTATCGGGACGTTGTCCTCGGCGGCGGCGGCAGGGCCCACGAACCTCTCGGGCCTGAACTCCGCCGGCTCAGCCCACACGCTGGGGTCGTGGGTTATGGCCCACATGTTCACCATGGCGGTGGTGCCCGCGGGCACGAGGTGCCCGCCTACGTGCACGTCCGACGTGGCGAGGCGCGCCCAGGAGAGCAGTGGGCCTGGCGGGTGCAGGCGCAGCACTTCCTTGATGACCGCCTGCAGGTACACGAGCGCGGCGGTGTCCGACTCCGCCACGGCCCGGCCCGGCCCGACCACCCGGTCCAGCTCCTCCTGGACCTTGCGCTGCACGTCCTGGTGCAGCACCAGACGGGCCAGCACCCACTCGATCAGGACCGCCACCGTGTCCGTGCCTCGGAAGATCATCTCCTGCGCGAGCGCGACCACAAAACCACAGAAACAGCAAAGGCGTTCAGGGTGCGTGCCGTGGGTGCACACAGGCACAGGCGGTGCAGCATGCGACGTGTATGTACGAGACGTACCCAGAGGACGGCGATCATGTCGGCGTCGGCGAGCTTGTCGTCGCCCTGGAGGGAGAGCAGGACGTCGGTGAAGTCCACGTCGCCGCCGAGGCCGAGGCCGCCGAGGCGCGCGCGGCGGTGCTCGTCGATGATGCCGCCGACGAAGCGGTTCACCCGCGGGACGAGCGCGGCGCACCTGGCCCGGGTCCTCTGCAGGTCGAAGCGCGCGAGCCACGGGAGGTGGTCGGACCAGTTGAGCTGGCCGAGGAGGTCGTAGCCTTCGTCCACCAGGGCCTTGAGCTCCGCGGCCTCCTCCTGATCCTCGCCGTCCGCCGCCGCCAGCAGGTCGTCGTACCTTCGGCCGAACACCGACCACATGACGTTGTGCAGCGACGCGCGCTTCAGGACCCGGCGCGCCACGACGACGACGCCGCCGGGGCCGGCGGACGCGGACGCGGTCATCGTGGCGTCCACCATCTGGCGCGCGATGACGGCGCGCTGCGCGGCGGAGGCCGCGATCTGGCGCGGCGAGAAGAGGTGCGCGGACGCGACGCGGCGGAGCGCGCGCCAGTAGGCGCCGTGCGGGGCGAAGCCGATGGCGCGGTGGAAGAGGAGCCCGTACGCGGACTCCTTGACGGGGCGGTCGGCGAAGGCGGCGCTGGCGAGCAGCTCCCTCGCGACGTCCGGGTCGGCGGTGACCACCACGCGGGTCTCGCCGAGCGAGAACGCCATGAGCCGGCGCCTGCCGGCCTGCGTCGCGGCCGCCGCCGCGAGCTTGCGGTGCGCCAGGCCGGTCATGAGACCCATGCTGCCGAGCACCGGCACGCCCCGAGGCCCCGGGATGGCGGCGCGGGCGACGCCCAGCCCCGCGGCGCGCCTGGTCCACCGGTACCACCCCCAGGCGGGCCCGCCCGGGGACGCCCAGTGCAGGAGCGACGTGACGACGCACGCGGCGACGAAGACCGCGGCGAAGCCGAGCAGGCGGTGTGGGTCGCCGCATTTCGCGGCCAGGGAGAGGTACAGCAGCCAGCCGCAGTCCTCGGTCGGCGGCGCCATGGCAAACTAATTAACAACCTTTTGTGGATCGGATCGGATGCGCTACTACCACAGCTCACGACTCGCTCTCGACTCACGCACGGTCAGGAGAGGAGGTGGTCGTGTGGAAGTGGGAAGAAGACCAGAGACTCCAGAGGAGGGGTGCCTTCTGCCTTGTTCAAGTCTTGGAGGACTGGAAATGGCGGCCCCTTGAATTTATAGCTGCGGCGAGGCCGCCTGCGGAGTACTATGTGTTTAGAGATACTACTATACTAGCTGCTAAAAGTAGTTAGTATAAGTGACTAAACACATACAGACGAGGGGAGGATTGGTTTTTTAAGGCAATAATGGTGCGCGAGAGCAAAGCTACTTATTAACAGTGGCACCGGACTGACGAGTGAGGACGACGGCGCGACCGTAGCTAGCGGCAGACAGGGCGATGATATTTCTACCGGGGGCCGGAGTGGTGCGGTGCGGCGGTGGCCATCAGGTAAGGAAGGAGGTCAAGGCCAAGGGGTGCACGGCTTGTGGATGCGGGAGAGCATGGGGAGCGCGTGGAGCCTGTGCGGGCTCCGGCGATCGGCGGGGCCCAAGGCGGTGTCGCCCGCACGTGGCCGGCGTGCCACGGCGAGGTTCATCGGTTGGTAACTAGTTCTCGTGCCACGTATTTAGAGTATTATATATTATACAGTAATATGCTAGAGCCATATCGAAGATCACCGATATTTTTTTTTAGATGATGGGGTATGACGACTTATTAGGTAAATAAATACCCACAGAGTAGTACTGAATGACTGAGCTTATTGATGTGGATAGCTTGTATGAACAAATAAATGTCATGGCTACATGTACTAGTGGGAATGACATAGCTTATAGTTATATAAATCTAGCTTCTAAGTGCATCTCCAAGAGTGCCCCATTTATCTTTCCCATCTTTGTTTTTTAGCAAAAATAAGAAAAATTCATGTCCAACAGTTCCCTAAATGTCTTCCCCGTTTATCCGCACTTGGCAAATTCGACCTCATCGCGCGTATTTTTACGCGGACGCAAGCGCTGCGCATCGAGTCTTTCCCACGCTATCGCTGCTGATGTTGCCGGTTATTGTGCTGTTGCAGCTATCGGCTAGTATGTTGTGCTTATGATTGCCTCCTCCTGCTGCCGGCTAGTGTGTGCTGGTGTTGCTGCCGCCTTGTCTGCTACTAGACAATTGCAGCCAATCAACATTTAGACACTTCAAACATTTGGGCACTAGCCTCGTTCCAGTATACCATCAATTGTATACAAATTGTCAAATAAAGGTACAATATAACTAAGAATTGAGAGTCTGAACGAAACAAATAATTGTTGCTAATACTAAAACCGCTCAGAAAAGATACAGGACCATTCGATTTTTTAGAAATCAAATATGGGGTACTCTTGGAGATGCCTTCTTTTTTTTCCTCCTCATATCTCTTTAGGAGTTGGCAAATACCATAATTTGGGGAATAATAAATAGGGTACTCTTGGAGATGCTGAAAATAAACTAAAAGCTGAAAAGTATATTGAGAGGAGGCATTTTTTGACTTTTGGTGTACGAAGAAGCTGCTGACAATTTATTATGAATCAGTATTATCACAATGCAAATTCTCTTTAATTTACAGGATGCCTCCTTTTTCTCTACATGGGATTAAATCCCGAGTTACTATAAAAAAAGATTATAGAAGCCAATATTCTCGTATTTATTGCTACCACATTATTCATTCTAGTTCCTACTCTATTGTCATCTTACGTATAGTAAAGTATAGTAAATAGATGTCGTTTTGGACAAAGTTTGAGTTAAACATTGAGAATATAAATCATGAATAACTTTTAAATTATTGAGTTTAGAGATATAAAAATCATATAAATAAATTTATCTTCAAAAGTAATTTAATAAAAATATACATATACCATTTTTACAATAAATATTTTTAAAGAAATAAGTGGTCAAAATTATACTTTGGAGACCGTGTTGCTATCCTAAACGATATATATTTCCTATATGGGGGGAGTATTATTTAGTTTATATATATAAACAACCTACTTTAATTAATAAGTCTGCAAAGGGATAGCCAACATGCTAATTCGTGATTACTAATAATTTCAGTAACAACTTTAACTTCATGTTCCTGATCGAGTTGCAGGGAAGTAGGGAACCTTCCAAATTGACGCAATATTTGGGGAAAGAGGTTGTGAATTTCTCTTATTGAGAGGCGACCAATATGTTTGCTATGTCCTAAAATAAATCAAGGAATCCTAGAGTAGCACTAACCAAGATCACAATCACAACAATCCTACTAAGGCCATGTTTCGTTCCAAAATAAAAAAACTTCACAACAATCCTATACTAAGAAACTAGGCTAGGAAGACATGGAAGTAACCGGAGGTCAAAATGAGCTAGAAAGAGTATTTTTAGGGAAAGTAAAAAAAAACAGTCAAAACTACCTCTAAACAACATGAAATTTTATGGAGCGTTTTATATGCTATATGCTGTGAAAAAACAAAATCATCTCAATTAGAAATTTGAAAATCCGCCCTAAGCTGGTTTCCAACCAGCTCGAGTTCATTTTCAGATTTCAGCCATCTGAGGAGAAAAAAAATATCAAAAGCCAATCAAACGGTTTCCAAAAGTCCTCGAATTTGATTGACATGGTTATAACATCATAGATAACATCTCCACCAAAAATCAGCTCAATCGGAGGCACATTAGAAATCGGCCTGGGCAGTTTTTGAAATTGGCTCAAGCTAGTTTTTGACTGTCCTTTCCAATAAAAATTCAAAATCGATTCAAATGATCTCCAAAAAATGTGATTTTTTTCTCATGCCTTCAATAACTAATTTAGAATCTATCTCCATGAGATCACACCAAAAATTTTAAAGATTCAACAATAATTTCAAATTTCCTCACTTAAGTTGGGGTTTTGTGAAGAATGCTCCAAAAGGTGTTTCTAGGTGCTTGTAGGGAATATGTAAAATCTAGTGTCTATATGAGTTCCAAGGCCTCGTAGCACCTAAAGATCAATCAACACCAACACAAATCTTCGGATCAAAGATCTTAAAAAAAGTCACCAAAAGAGGCTAGGAAAGAGGAGTTTTGCGAATTGGAGTTTTGGAGATAGGTACTAGGCTTCAAGTCAGGATTTGAATCAGTTCCAAGGGTTCCAAAACACTCCAAAATCCATCGTATACCTCAGACAAAGCAATAGATAAAAAATCACCAAAAAATGTCTTCGAAAATCCCAAAAAAAGACAATTCAGATTGGGAGAGGGAGGAACAACAATCACTGATTTAATCCCTAGAAGGATTATATTAGATCAATATATGAAGTTGAAGTCACTCATAGCATGTTGAAGCTTTGGATGACAAAAGTCTCAAGAATAAGAACATCTCCTCCCTCCAACCCTGGGCAAAACTCTCAACTAGCCAAATGAGAGCCTAATCCCAGAAGGCGTGGTCTCCACAATGGGTCATCTCTCATATTTATGGGCACTTGGTTACTTCCTAATTGTACATGATGAAGCACCTAGCCCAAATACCCTCCTAGGTGTAAAACTATCCAAGTTCCTCCTTGACTTGACTTAGTCTTGACACAAGCTTCGAGATACCATCACGTGTCCGCTAATTTGCCACTCCCTGGTTTTGAGGCTAAAACCGGTCAAACCCACAATAAATGTTTTGAGGCCCAAAGTCGTCCATCCTGGGTTTTGGGGATCAAACTGACAAACCTTCATGCACGTATCACTAGGCATTACTCACCGATATCGACGTGTGTCTGATATCTATGTCCTCAACCCAAGGGTCCACCAAGTGTTCGCAACGTCATATTATGACTCTGTCAAATCTCATCCTTGACTTCAGTCAACATCGTCTTTATCACCCATGTACTCTTGCTCTTCATGTACCTAATGTGAGCCACACTTGGTCTCTTCTCTGATGTCTGGTCCATCGGGGCAAGCCTTCGCATTTGCCCTTCACTGCTACCAATCCATCGCACATGGACTCCATAGCTGAAGGGTCGAGATGACGGACTAAAGGGGGGTGAATAGCCCTTTCTAAAATTAATTGCACCGGCTAATCGAAACAAATGCAGAATTAAAACTATCGGTCTAGCCAAGACTACAACCCTCTACTTATACTCTATGACACCTTACAAAAGATCCTAATCAAAGCAAATAAGGTGTCGGGCTAGCTATAGCTCACCTAACCAATTCTAGAAACAAGGTCACACAAACCTATGCAACTAGTACTTCAAGCACTGGGGAGCTCCTACACAATCAAGTAAGCTTTTAATCAATCTAGTGATGCAAAGCGCACAAAGCCTAAGCTCACTAGCAATGCTCAATAACAAGGCTACACAAGCCAAATTAGAGAGCTCAAACTACTTAGCTACACAAACTAAGTAATGTGACTAACAAGGCTACTCAAGCCAATTAGTCACACAATAGATCTACTTCTAAGCTACACAAGCAAAGAAGGTAACTAGCAAGCTACACAAGCTAACTAATTACAAGAGTAACTATTTAAGCTACACAAGCTAGATAGCTACACAAAATGAAGGACCGGGAATGCAATAGCAAGGCGACCAGAGGGGGGTGAATGGGAGCCTCAAAAATTTCTCTCAAAACTTAGGCCTCTGTCCCAAAATCAACTCCCAAAAGCTTCGATCAGAAACGTGATGCCCACGACCCTTGGAAGAGGGTGGATGATCTCTAGGATCACAGCGAGGCACCACCAAGCAAGAACGAACCAAACGCCAAAAGCACCGGACCAAGTTTGACCCCAAAAACCGACCCTCGAACGTAGATTGAAGGCTACGTCGAGAAATCCCCAAATACCGATGCTAACAAGTAGCAAAGATGCCTAGAGAGGTTTCTTGGTTAACTATAGGGCCAAACGAGAAGTCGGAAAACCAAGCCGAAAAGCCGGGAGAGAAAACGCACTGAAAAACAGCACTCAGCCGAGTCCCGGACTGTCCGGGGTTCCTACCGCGGACTGTCTGCCTAACGGCGGACTGTCCGGGAACCAATGGTGGACTGTCCGCCAGCTAAAACCCAAAAACAACAAAGTTGTTGAAGTCTCCCTGGACAGTCCCGGACTGTCCGCGACTCAGTACTACGGACTGTCCGCCGGTCAAACCGAGACAACTCAGCCGAGCCGCGCGACCACTGACTCGGTCGGAGCCCGACGCGCGGACTGTCCGCGGATGAACAGAAAGGGCGATTTTGGTCGCCCTCAACTCAAATCTCCTCCAAATTGATCCAAATCAAAATCCCTTGATCCCAAACTTGGAGAGGATGATCACGAGGTAGTTAGGAGACTATCCCCAAGAAATCATCCGCTCAAATCAACTCAATCAACGGAAAATCAAAGGGGAAGGTGTATGAACGAAAAAGCGCCACGAAAATTGAATTGACCCGATCTACTTGTTCGTGAGGAGTTAGATGAATTCCTTTGGTGAAAATGATCTCCTCACTATAAAAAACAAGTTGATTCAAGTGGATTTCAAAAGGACGCAGTAGAGAGGGAGATTGAGTGACGGGAAAATCGTGGAGAAACGAAGAATGCGAAGAACAAAAGTCAAAACGCGAATCAAGACATCGATCTGCAACCGTGTGGCTACCACACGCTATAACAGTGAGATTACGGTCTCACTTTCTCAAAATCTCATGAACACAGAGGTGTGGTTCTCTGCGGATCTCAGTTGCTACAACAGGGGATTGGGAGAGCAGGAACAACCTAGAAGGCAAAGAGCAAATGACTGAGATAGTTTGGGAGGTGGGTGTCTCCCCCTACTTATCCTAATTCTAATTCCCACTCTACCCCTAACTAATTACAGAGCGAACCAGCTAAACCCTAAGGTTATTTTGGACCAACTCAAAGTAGATGCTGATCTGACGGCCACGACCGCACAACTGGTAGTGTTGCCTCGACGCAACCTCACCGATTGCCACCACGTGTCGCCACCGCTCTGCTTGTCCTTTTTCCGGACTCCGCCCCCGGTTTTGTGGCCGAAACCGGGAAACCTGTCTTCACGACCAACCCCCGGTTTTGAGGCCCAAACCGCGAAACCAGCCGACCATCGCCTGAGTTTTGTGGCCCAAACTCAGAAACCCGCCAGCGCCCAGGTTTTGAGGCCCAAACCTGGAAACCGTCCTCAACCCGAGTTTTGTGGCCCAAACTCGGCAAACCCGCAGCACCCAGGTTTTGTGGCCCAAACCTGGAAACCATCCACCGATGGTTTTTCTGTGGCTCAACCATCAAACCAAAGCCGTAGAGGGGATGCACCGCCCGTGCACCCGGTCCACCGACACATGTCCCCAGGTCCTCGACCCGAGCAACACTATGCCCCGCAAGTCTCTGCTCATCGCTGTCCTAGGCTGTCAGCCACCACAACTGATCCTCGGGCCACCGGTCCCTCAGTCCAAGCCTCACGTTCGCCCTTCACCGCTCCCGGTCCATTGGCACGGCACGTCTCTACTTAACCTTCACCTTGCCTTCGATCACTGTATCCGTACTCGACACCTGCACAACACAAGCCAAAGAACATGCGCATCAAACCTGTTGACAATCACTCATCACTCGAGACTCGGCATACACCCATGTATCCGCACAAAAGCAACAACTAAACACTAGCACAACTATGAGTATGGAAATACAAGCTAGTGAATGAAGATAGCAAACCACCGAGAAGATGAAGACAATGTTGACACGGTGATTTTATCCCGAGGTTCACTTGGTCGCCACCAAGCTAGTCCCCGTTGAGACAAGCTCAAGGTTGCCACCGGTCCTCTTGCTCGTGGTGACTACACTAGCCACACTCTTCCACATGGAGTGCTTACCACAAGCTCTAGCACTTGACCCGGTCGGACCACTTGACGCTCTTCACGCCTCTCTTTTACTAGAGTTGCTCTTCGCGATCTCCCGTGGGGTGAGCACAACACCCCTCACAATCCTTCTCCGGAGCCACGCACAATCTTCACGCGGGCTTCACGACGGAGACTCGATCACCAAGCCGTCTAGGAGGTGGCAACCTCCAAGAGTAACAAGCACCACCGGCTTGCAACTCGATCACCTAGTGCCACTCGATGCAATCTCTCAATGCAACGCACTAGCGATCACTCACTCGCTATTGATTCGCATACTAGTAAGCACAAGCGAGTTAGAGGGCTCCCAAGCACATCCACACAAGCCACAAAGGCTCTAGAGTGCTCAACCTGATGTCCAAGGCCGACCACCAACGATATATATAGCCCCAAGGGCTAACTAGTCATTGCCCCTTCACTGGGCAACCCGCGCCACCATCGGACGCTCCAGATCGGGGGCATTGGACGCTGCCCAGCGTACGATGCTCCGATGAGCACCACGTGTCCCCCAGCTATGAAATAGATCCGTTAGATCCCAACGGCTAGTTCACTTCCCGCGCCAGTTAAAGTGGCATCGGACGCGCCGATACCTTGCATCGGACGCTTTGATGCCTATGCTCGATTTTGTGCAAAACTGCACTTACATCGGACGCGCCGGGCCCCCAACATCGGACGCTTGCAGAGAGCTCCCCGAGAGCTCCATTCTACATCGGACGCGTCAGATGGTTCCGCATCGGACGCAGGCCAGCGTCCAATGCTCCCTGGAAAGCTAGCTCGCGCTACATCAGCTGCATCGGACTTTGCAACAGTGTTTCCTCAGCGTCCGTTGCCAGCGTCCGATGCTCTTTCAACTTTTGCCAGCAGCTAGGGTTTGCCATCGGACGCTCGACCCAGCGTCCGATGCCCCTCAGACCAGCGTCTGATGCTCCCCGAGCATAGCACTTCACCTCCGAAAAACGCCGAATCCTGCCGAGCAAGCTCGGCAGGAGGGAGAGGGAGTATACACTAGTTTCTCCCACTTCTCCACGCCTCCTTTCAACACAACTCCAAAACAACTTTTCCTTTGCAAATGTGCCAACACCACCAAGTGTACATCAACATGTGCAAGTGTGTTAGCATTTCTCAATCATTTTCAAAGGATTTTTACTTGCTCTCACCACGCCACTCGATCCTAGCAACATCGCAATGTTAGATCGCTCGATATGCAAACAAGTTTGCTCCTCTTGATAGTATGACCATCTATCCTAAATCCGCTCATAAACTTCTCTACACACCTATGGCCGGTGAAATGAAATGCCCTACAAATATAACTTTGCCTTGCGCATTCCATTCCATCTCCTCCGGTGTTGATGCAACACATGCACCAACCTATCAAATGATATGATCCACTTCATATCATCACATGGTCTCCATGGTCCATCGATCTTGACCTCACTTGCTCTTCACCATTGCTTCGGTCCTTCGGTGCCAAGTCTTTGCTCAAGCCTCCCGATACTCGGTACCAATGGCTTCAAAGCCTCCAACTTGCCCTTCACCTTCGCAACCGGTCCATCAAGCCAAGTCTTGCCTTGATCTTCACCATCTTAGCCACATGACTTCATGTCATGTCACATATAAAATAAGCTCCTTCATCACATGTGTGAGCCTTTGCAACAACTCCAAGCCATTTCACCTCCATGACATATGTTGCCCACACATGATCACTTGTGGACTAATCACCTATGTAATTCACTTCAAACACATATTAGTCCACCTAAGTTGTCACTCAATTACCAAAACCAAACTAGGACCTTTCAATAGCTAACCTTCTCTATTGTCATCAACTGTCTTGGCACACCCAACATCTACACACTCATAAGACAAGACAACGACGGTGTCAGCAGTTAGTTTTAGCAGTCATATTTCTACGTAGCACTGATGAAATTGTGGCGCAAAGTGACCATACAAAGATAACAATAACAATAATAATAACAATACATGCAACAACAGTGTCAGCAGTTAGTGTGCTAACAGTGTATGGACCTACGGTTCATGATGATGTTTCCCTAAGTATAGTTCAACCAATGTTATAATCGAACTAACTAACGAATATTGCTGCCAGCCTATCACAAAAATGTCAAGTTATTTTTAAAGATATGTAAGAGATTTACCAAATTTATATTAGTAGACGAAAAAGAGAAAAAACAATAACAGATACAAGTTACATGTTTTCTCATTCAAAGAGGCAGACACAACATTGTCTTCATGTACTAGAGAGAGAGAAGCAATTTTAGGTCACTGAGGACACAACATGGTCTGTAAAATGACATTTTGATTTGCAATCTTTATGAAAATTATTTTAAAATAAAAAAACATATATGATGAAAGTATTTTTCATGAAGAAATTATTAACTTGAGCCATATGTTGAGTACATTTAGCTCTTCACGTACTATTTGTTCAAGTTAAACAAAGTTTTTACTAACATTTGAATTTATCGGCATTTTTTGTGTGAATTGTTCAAGCTATGGTTGTTTGATTCACTCATCCTCTAATTGTCTTTCCCAACTCTGGTAAAATTAGAGTTAATATTTTTGAAACTATTGGGGTGTTTGGTTGCCCGCCGTACTTTACCATGTCTTGATGCGTCTGACACAGAAAAGTTGGTTGTTGTTTGGTTGATAGAGTTCAGGTTCACCATTTTCTAGATTTAGTTGCCAAAAAGAATTTTAATCCTCACAAGACAGGCTAAGAGAAATAGTAAATAATCCTAGAAATTGTAAAAAGAATTATCATAATTATATTGCCTTTGATTGTATAGACTCTAGTCATCATCGCCAATAATAACCCTTGGATCCATTATAATTCAAAAAAAAACACTCACCTCATCAGATAAGTACATCTTGCTTGTAACTTTATGGATGTATGTGGCAAACCAATACTGGCTGTTTAATAATTCTCCATAAAAACACTCTTTTTATAAATTATTACTACAAAAAAATCAACATTTTAAGGCCATGTTGCGAGCTGTGGAGTGACTGGGTTTATGCCAAGTACTCTGTCCGTATCGTAAATAGAAGACGTTTTGAAAAATGTTTCAGTCAAACATTAAAAATATAAATCATGAATATCTTTTAAATTATTGAGTTTAAAAATGTAAAAATTATATAAATAAATTTATCTTGAAAAGTATTTTCATAAAAGTATATATATATACTACTTTACAATAAATATTTTTTAAAAAATAAATGGTCAAAGTTATGCTTTGGAGACCGTGTCGCTGTCCTAAACGTCTTCTATTTGTAATACGGAGGGAGTAACTACGACCTAGAACCTATCTCAACAAAGTAGAATAAAAGAAAATTTTAAATAAGAGTACAATAAACACTAGAGTATGAACCTGACACAGGTGGATAAATCAAAGCAACTAAGGGGGTGTTCGTTTCCCTGGCAAATTTTTTTTGCCAGTCACATCGGACGTTGCGGCACTAGTTTAGCCTATTAAAAATAAACTAATTATAAAACTAATTACAGGGTCATATGGTAATTACTGAGACGAATCTATTAAGGTAAATTAATCCATCATTAGCGAATGTTTACTGTAGCACCACATTGTCAAATCATTGACTAATTAAGTTTAATAGATTCATCTCGTGAATTAGTCTCCGGCTGACAAATTAGTTTTTTAATTACTATATTTTTAATAGGCTAAATTAGGGCCGCAACGTCCGATGTGACTGGCAAAGAAATTTTGTCAGGGAAACGAACATGCCCTAATAAAAAAGGTTTTGAAATCTAAAAATATAGGGATAGATTAGCATATGAGTATGTGTTTAGTATATATGCGTGCCTACGCTTCCAAATGCGCATACATCCAACCGTTGCCGACAGAACGAATGAGATTCCCTTGAACTTGAACACGTACTCCGTACTACTACATACGTACATGTTCATTTCTTCTCGGTCTATATCGCCCTTTCCATATTTGACTACCATATCCGACACTATTACGAATTAGTAATGAGATATAATTAAGTTGCTCGAGTGTGTGTTCACATCTGAAACAGCCCGCCCAGCCAATCGGTGGCCAAGAAGACCAAGCATAGCACAATATGCAAGACGGCCGGTTGGTGCTCCAAAAGTTGTCTTTGTGCCATGTCTTAGTACTTTCCCCCAAGCAGCAAGTAGCAACAACCCCAATAATAATAAGCGCTTATACTACGTAGACTTTCTAGCTAGCATAAAATATATACTTATATAATTGTCCTTGTTTTTGGCTCGATGCCTCGATCTATATATCGACCGGCCCCGTGCTGGTTCTGAAGAACTTTCGTCGGACCATGACTGCTGTGACTGAGCACAGACCACAGGTGGTTTCCGACGAATTAAAAACCGATATCTGTATCTCTTGCGCCGTTACCACCATCAATGCAAGTTTTTTAGACGAAATGACATACAAGAGCTCTGCCAGCATCCAATCAGTTAAGAAGAGAGGTTTACACAGGTAGTAAAGTAGTAAAGGATAGCTCACCTCAAGATATACAAACACAATTTAACCGAGAAGAACGAATGAATTTACCTCCAAAGGAAAGCCCTAGCTTCTAGATGTTGCTCGATGTCAGTCTTTGGACACTACAACAAAATAGGCATTTGGACGATCTATCAACTGAGTTTTAGTCTCGGCAAAAAATTGCGTCTGATTGCTATTAATAACCCGGACTAAACACTACTAAAAAACGAATTACCGCAGCGTTGCTCTTTTGGTCTCCATGGCGGACATTTTTTTTTGTCCGCTGCGATAAATCCCACGATTTACCGCAGCGGACACTTTTGATTTACCGTGGCGGCCAACTTTTGCCCGCTGCAGTAAATTGATTTACCGCAGCGGGCATCTTAAGAAGTCCGCTGCGGAAAATAGCTATTTACCGCAGCGGATATCTCAATATGCCCGCTGCGGTAAATCGATTTACCGCAGTGGGCTTCTTAACATGCCCGCTGCGGAAAATAGCTATTTACCGTAGCGGACATCTTAAGATGCCCGCTGCGATAAATCGGTTTACCGCAGTGGGCATATTAAGATGTCCGCTGCGGTAAATCGATTTATTTTTCGCAGCGGACATCTTAAGATGCCCGCTGCGGTAAATCGATTTACCGCAGCGGATATCTTAAGATGTTCGCTACGGTTAAGACGAGCCCAGACGAGGCCCAATAGCTGTCCTTCGTATAAATATAAGGAGTAGGGTTTTGTTCAACACATTCCGCAGCCGCAGTCAGTCCTCCCTCTCCATCTCTCTCTCTCTCTCTCTCTCTCTCTCTCTCTCGTGCTGAGGACGTCGGGCGCCCTCCACTCCCCGTCCAAGCAGCCGACCGACGGGTCCGTGGTGGCGTAGGCGAGGTGGCGTGGCATGACCTCTCCTCACCGGCGGACCAAGGTGGAGGTCGGTGGCCCGGTGGCGGCGGCAGCAGGGCGACAGAGGCTGAGGCAGGCCGGATCTAGGTGTGTACTTCGATCATCTCCCTCTTCCTCTCTCCAACTCCCTCTTCATATCTCTCCATCTCCATCACTCCTACCTCCCATGGCTAGATCCGGCGCGTACGGTGGAGGTCGATCCAGATCCGACAAGGCGGAGGCAGGTCCAGATCCAGCGGACCCAGCTCCCTCCTCCCGACAGCGGTGACGGTGGAGGAGCGCGACGGTGGGCTCGGTCCGGTGGAGGAACCTGTCGACGAACTCGATCCGGTGGCGGGGCTCGTGGATCCGGCGTTCGGACTCACAGATCCATGATGACGGCGTTGGTATAGCGTCATGGGGTGGCGCGACACCTCATTGGGGTTTCAGATCTCGGTGGTGCTAGGGTTTCGGGCTGGGATTGGGCTCGCCGGTGGGCTCGAGAAACGGGCTCGCCGATGGGCTTTGGGTTTTTTTTTGTTTTTTTCTATAGATTTACCGTGGTAGGCATCATAAAGTGTCCGCTGTGGTAAATAGATTTACCGCAGCGGGCACTGGCGCCCGCTGCAGTGGAGTCACGATTTACCGTGACGTTGTCACCGTGACGGACATGTTTGCCTACTGCGATTAATCCAAAATGCCCGCTGCAACAAAGATTTGTGTAGTAGTGAAAGGTCCCCCAACCTTTAGTCCCGGTTGGTAATACCAACCGGGATTAAAGGGTGACCTTTTAGCCCCGGTTGGTGTTACCAACCGGGGCTAAAGGTCCTTTTAGTCTGGGTTGGTGTTAGCAACCGGGACTAAAGGTCCTTCCCGAGTGAATTCAACAGGAAAACGTCCTGAACTATATCACGTGGGTTATGTAGCCGAGTTGGTAAGTGTGCGCGAGGCGAGAGGTGCTGAGTTCGAATCTCATAGATGCACATTTATTTTCTCGTGGGAGCATTTAGCCCTAGTTGGGAGCAAACCTTTAGTCCCGAATTGCTAGCCCCGGTTGGAAAACGGGGCTAAAGCCCCTTCCCAACTAGGGCTAAAACCCGTTTCTGCACTAGTGGGAGCGAGCGGTCAGGATAACAAACTCTCATTTTGGAACGCAACTTTCTTGGCAATTGCTCCCTTGATTCTAAATTATAAGTCGTTCTGGTTTTATATATTTAGAAAAGCTAGAACAACTTATAATTCAGAATAGAGAAAGTAATATAGCTAATATATATGGTGTTTAACAAGGCTAAAGCGCTAATACTTCCATGCACGTAATTTTCAGAGTGACATCCTGGATCCATCAATAGTTCATGCTGCATAAAGAGGAGGAACATCCATTATTTAAGGAAGGATGCAGAAAATGGGATACATTGATTATGTTTGTTTTTGCAAAGTTTGGTTGGAACTTCACAAACCGTATTGGTGTTTAGTTCTCCCTTTGTACATGTGCCGGGCTCACTAGATGGGCTGAGCTCTGTTTTACTTCCTATTTGGGTGTGTTCGTCTTATGGTGTTGACTTTATCAAGACGCTCATCAGCGGTGTACCATCGAAATCCTCGGATGGTAGAGGCTGAAACTGGTTCCCTTATTAAAAAAAAAAAAGCTAGGCTGGCTGCTTACTTTTCACTCAAGAAACAATAATGCAATGATTCTTTTAACACGACTTGCATATGACTCCCTCGTGTAGATGATTAGCTGTGAACAAAGAGAGCATGGGAGTTATGAGAATATTTCTGTTGGTTTGTGCTATGGACTAGAGGAGCGAATGGATAACTGGAGACTCTGTCAGCTCAAGTTTGATTGAAGCTTTGTTTCACATCACAAAGAATCAATTGGCCAAATTGCCACCTAATCTACAAAATTCAACAATGACCTGCCTCTCGGTAGAGCTTTAGAAGTCAGACGATGAGCACATTGTATATATTAACATCTTCCTTGTATAATTAGTCTATGTTATATCCAGTCCTAAAACTTTTTTGTTGTGGCCAGTAACACATCAAGGGATACGAAACGTGTTAGTATATAATTAATCTTGTATGACTAAAAAGAGCCATCGTCAGCATGAGCTCAAGGGGACAATAAGGAATTAAGGAGACACAAATCAGTCTGAATGAGTAGTAAGAGGAGTGGAATTTCATTGGATAGGAATAAGAACGACGATCCAATAATTAGTACACAACGTGTGTGGCCACCCAAAAGATTCTGCAAATCTCTCTGCATAGTCCATAGGATATGCTTCTTTCGTTTTAAGGTCAAGCTGGTACCACGTACTCTGCTGCATTATTTATTTTTAATAGGAAAAAAAACCCATCACACATTTATCAACTGTGAACATTCGTCGTTGTCAGGGCCTCTTCTTTTGGCTACCTCCAACAAATAATTTCTAGGAGTAGCTTGTTGTAGGGGTGACGTGAGCGTAGTGTGTGCGTTCAGTGTACGTGTGCATGATCTTCACTATATTCTATTTATAAACATTATTATTTCGTTCGTTATTATTGTATATTGTCAAATAACCCTAGCAACAATACCAGTAAGTAATCTGAACGCGTCCATACGCTTTTGAAGTATGCGTATATATAAGAGATCCACTCATCCACAGCGACGATTCTTGAAGACGACTCGCCGGGCTAAGGACCCAGCAAGAGCCGACTGGACCAATATTCTTCAGAATAATACAGTACCTCCTCTCCGTATAGAAAATAAGAAAATAGAGGACGTTTTGAATATCGATATGGTCTCCAAAATATAACTTTGACTCTCTTGATACTAAAAAAATATTTATCAAAAATTGCTATATGTATATTTTTATGAAAATATTTTTCAAGACAAATCCATTCATATATGATTTTTATATTTTTAAACTCAACAACTTACTCCCTCCGTCCCTTTTTAATTGTCGTCCGAAAAACGTGTCTGTGAGGGAAACACGGATTTCTAGAGACAGTTATTTAGGGACGGATGGAGTAAAAATTATTTATGATTTATATTCTCAATATTTGACCAAAACTCTGTCCAAAACGTTTTCTATTTTTTGTACGAGAGAGTATATACATATGTCCAAGTTACATGCATATATATCACTGCTGGGAACGGCTAGTTTGCCGAGTGCAATCGTGCTTTTGCTATCGGTAAAGCATGTGGCTCCCGTAGTGTATACGGATGCTTTATTTTTCATTTTAGGGTCCAAGTGAGCCGCATCCCTTATGCAATACGGAATACTATATAGGAGTATAGTAGTACATCACATCAGAGCAAGCGGCATGTGTACGTGTACTATTAAGCAACATACATGCATGCACCGTAGTGCATACATCTGCACCATCAGCTAAACTTTCCCGCAATGCTGGTTCTGGTTATAGAACCTGTTTATGTTTATATATATATATATATATATATATATATATATATATATCCATGTTTAAATCTTGGACTCAACATGGCGCCTTTTTTTTTTGTTGTAGGTCCCTCGACAACGCCATGATTATGGCGACTTTATCAATATCTTAGAATCTGCAGGCTTCGTCTCTCGTAAGCACACGTAAGGTTAGGGCGTACACACTCCTAAGGACTAAGGTCAGGGCGTGTATCCATGTGAGCCTTTATACCTTGTGTTACTTCTTCCGTTCAAAGTATAGGACATTTTGGCTTTTATGTTTTCTACTAGATATATAGACTTTGATTTTATTATGTACTTAGATATGTATATTATGTCTAAATATATAATAAAATAATATATCTAAAAAATTAAAATAATGTACTGACGAAGTATATCTTTTGTTCTAGGAAAAAAAAAAGACCGTCACCAAATAAGTAACTCGCCAAAGTGTACTACATCACACACCGAATGAGGATAAGTACATTAATATTGTCTTATAGGTGGTCTCATATAGTACCACGTAATTTTAAGACGACATAACATACTTAGTTATTTTTTAAGTTGCCTTATAATTCCTAAATTTATATATAAATAAAATTATATCTGTGAGTTATATGACGACGACAACAACAACAACCCATACAATGGTATAATAGTTGTCTCATAGATCTAGATATTAGCTCATGAGGTAGTTGTTTCACAAAATAACGACATCTCTTTCTCTTCCACCTTTCTCTTTCCTCCATATAAGCAAAAAATTCTATATAGCATTGCATGAGATGAAGTATAAGACGTGTTGCAATGTACCTGCCCTGATGATTTTTGTCTGTACGTGTGTGTAGTTATATGCATGCATCATGCATGGCACGTACTCCATCCATCGTCGTTTGCGGCGCTTAACCATGCGACGGCTCTCCTGATCTCTCGCGCGCCCTGCTTGCTTAATAGGTATATATATATACTCTCCTACTGTACACAATTTGATCGGTTCAAATAATTAACCTTCGCGCGGCGTAGGTATACTGACGTCAAGAAACTACGTATTAAGGTTTGGAACAGCTAGCCATATATGTCCAACAGGGCCCATATGCATGCATCATGCCCTTTATTCAATATCAATTTCAATGGCAGTGCCACGTATATGTAACTCACTGATCGAGTCAGCATATTAGCCATCGTCGTCACTTCTCTCTTCTCTCCTCTTCTGTACTACTAGCTACTTCATTATTCTTTATCAACTATTTCAGTCATCATCAGTTGTCATCATCAGAAGCTAGTAGTCAACCAAACGGCTTCTCCAGCACCAGCGGCGCGAGGTCAACGTACTAGCTAGGTTTTCGAATTTTGATCGACCTCACCGGAGGAGAAGAAGAGAGAAAGAGCGGGCTACTCTCTTGTCTAGTTGATGAAAAGCATGTAACTCTCTCCTAAAACAAATCAATTCTTAGAATATACCACTACTAGAGAACGAGCCTTTGGACGATTTGCAAAATCAGCTTTAGTCACGGAAAATTTTGCGCCCGGGACTAGAAAGGTCTTTAGCCCCGGTTGGTAACACCAACCGGGGCTAAAGTTCCCCAGCCCAACGGCTCATTTGTCAGAGGGACCTTTAGTCCCGGTTGGTGTTACCAACCGGGGCTAAAGACCGGACTTTAGCCCCGGTTGGTAACACCAACCGGGACTAAAGGTTTTGCCCCGGTTGGTGTATCTAGCCGGGGCTAAATGTAGGCATCTTTAGCCCCGGTTGGTAACACCAACCGGGACTAAAAGGTTTTGTCCCGATTGGTGTATCCAGCCGGGGCTAAATGCCAACATTTAGCCCCGGCTGGGAATAAGGACCGGGGCTAAATGTCCCTCCCTATATTTGAACTGTTCTTCCACCTCCAGCCGTGACCGAGCTCTTCATTTTTTTTGATTCAGTCACTTGCTTGCTTGTTTGCTGTCTTCTCCGGTGATTTTTGTTTGTTAACACATCTCCGGCGATTGATTTATTTCATCACATCTACACCGCCATCGACTTCTTGAAAGGTTACTAGCTTAAGTTATTTATTTTTGTAGATATTTTGAGTTCATTGACTTGATAGTTCAAATTATTACTCTAAAAACAAAATATGACCGTTTAATTAGTTTATTTTAATCTTTTAGAGAAATAGAGATCATTTAAATCATTTGTTGACAAAAAATAGAAATATATAATACTTTAGTTTACAAAATGTGACCGGTTTAATTAGTTTTTTTTTGAGAAATAGAGATGAGTTAAATCATTTGTTTACAAAAATTAGAAATATATAATACTTTAGTTTACAAAATATGACCGGTTTAATTAGTTTATTTTATTATTTTGGAGAAATAGAGATCAGTTAAATTATTTGTTTACAGAAATTAAAAATATATAATACTTTAGTTTACAAAATGTGACCGGTTTAATTAGTTTATTTTATTATTTTGGAGGAATAGAGATCAGTTAAATTATTTGTTTACAGAAATTAGAAATATATAATACTTTAGTTTACAAAATGCAGAAGGATGTCTGCTTGGTATGTTGTTTTCGTGGGTACCAAGCCAGGTATTTACACCAGCTGGGCTGAGTGCAGTCAGTATGTCCTCAAAGTTAAGGGAGCTGTGCATAAAAAGTACAAGTCTTTTGAGGAAGCTTCTGCAGCTCTAGAGGCTTTCAACTCAAGAATCAACTCAATTCCTACTGCACCTACCCCTACCTTACCTTCCTATCAGGTTGGAGTGGCAGACAGTCCATCTTGTTGGACTGTGATGTGGGAAAAATGTGCAGGTGTTGTTAGTTGCTTTGGTTGTGGCCAAGTGGATTAGGCTGCACTGTTATCTTGATGTAATAATTAATTAGACAAGTTCAACTGCTACTATTTTTATGCCACCAGTGATTCTTACTAAATTTCATGCCAGTCATTTTATAATTTCATTTGTTTATAAGAATGAGAGATATAATTATGTGATATGTCATATAATGCAGACGATGACACGTCACTGGATGTACAATGCCGATCGTCGCTCAAAAGAGTTCATTGATGGCGTGCATTATTTTTTAAGAGTGGCCGAGGCAAACAAGCGGAATGGTTTTATGTGCTGCCCATGTGCCCTTTGTAATAATTTGAAGGAATATTCTAGCTCAAGGAGTCTTCACTCACACTTGTTCAAGTCGGGTTTCATGCCAAACTATAGTTGTTGGACGAAGCATGGAGAAACTGGGGTTATGATGGAAGAAGGTGAAGAAGAACAATTGGACCCTGACGATGACATTATTGCTCAATACGGTGACTTTGGTGATACTGCAATGGGGGAAGGTGAAGAAGAGGCAAGTGCAGAAGACACACTCGCTGAAGATGATGCTCTTGGTGATGTCATTCGTGATGCACAAGGAGATTGCGAAAGTGAAAAGGAGAAGGCTAAGTTTGACTGTATGCTAGAGGATCACAGGAAATTACTATACCCGTCTGCTGCAGATGGACAAAAAAAGTTGGGTACAACACTTGAGTTGCTACAATGGAAGGCACAAAATGGTGTATCTGACAAGGCATTTGGACAATTATTGAAAATTATAAAACAAAAGATGCTTCCGAAACCTAACGAACTGCCCGCCACTACGTACGAAGCAAAATAAGTCATCTGTCCTTTGGGTTTAGAAATCCAGAAGATACATGCATGTCCTAATGACTGCATCCTGTATCGTGGCAAGGAATACGAGAATTTGGATGAATGCCCTGTATGTAACGCGTCACGATATAAGATCAGGCGAGATGACCCTGGCGATGTTGAGGGTGAAGAACGTCCCCGAAAGAAAATTCCTGCCAAGGTTATGTGGTACGCTCCTATAATACCACGCCTGAAACGTCTGTTCAGAAACAAGGACCATGCAAAGTTGGTGCGATGGCACAAAGAAGACCGTAAGGTAGACAACATGTTGAGACACCCTGCTGATGGGTCCCAATGGAGAGCAATAGACAGAGAATTCCCGGAATTTGCAAAAGACGCTAGAAACTTAAGGTTTGCTTTAAGTACGGACGGAATGAATCCTTTTGGGGAACAGAGCAGTAGTCATAGCACGTGGCCTGTTACTCTATGTATCTACAACCTTCCTCCATGGTTATGCATGAAGCGGAAGTTCATTATGATGCCAGTGCTCATCCAAGGCCCGAGGCAACCTGGCAACGACATCGATGTCTATCTAAGGCCATTAGTTGAGGAACTGCTACTTTTATGGAGTAAATCAGGTGTACGCGTGTGGGATGATTACAAACAGGAACACTTTGACCTGCGAGCATTGTTGTTCGTAACCATCAATGATTGGCCTGCTCTAAGTAATCTTTCAGGACAGACAAACAAGGGATATAATGCATGCACACATTGTTTTGATGACATGGATAGTGTATATTTGAAAAAATGTAGAAAGGTAGTCTACCTTGGGCATCGTCGATTTCTTTCTGTGAATCACCAGGTTAGAAGGAAAGGCAGGCATTTTAAAGGTGAGGCAGACCACCGGAGCAAGCCTCGCAACAGAACTGGGGAAGATGTACTTGAGATGGTCAAGGATGTGAAGGTAGTCTTTGGAAAGGGCACGGGCAGTGAACCTGTTCCAAAAGACGCTACGGGACACGCACCCATGTGGAAGAAGAAGTCAATATTTTGGGAGCTACCCTATTGGCATGTACTAGAGGTCCGCCACGCGATCGACGTGATGCACCTGACAAAGAATCTTTGTGTCAACCTTCTAGGATTCATGGGTGTGTATGAGAAGTCTAAGGATACACTTGAAGCACGACAAGAGTTGCAGCGCATGAAAGAACGAGACAACCTACATCCAGAGAAGACAGATGATGGACGCCATTACTTAAGACCTGCTAGCTACACTCTTAGCAATGAAGAGAAGGAAATCATGTTTGAATGCCTCAACAGCATCAAGGTCCCATCTGGATTCTCCTCCAATATAAGGGGAATAATAAATATGCAAGACAAGAAATTCCTAAACTTAAAGTCGCATGACTGCCACGTGCTTATGACGCAATTGCTACCGGTTGCTTTAAGAGGAATTCTACCTCCACATGTACGCCTGGCCACTGTGAAGCTATGTGCATTCCTTAATGCAATTTCTCAGAAGGCAATTAATCCACTAAAACTGGCTACTCTACAGAATGATGTGGTTCAATGCCTT
Organism: Coix lacryma-jobi var. lacryma-jobi; assembly: GCA_009763385.1. Classification (NCBI taxonomy): domain Eukaryota; kingdom Viridiplantae; phylum Streptophyta; class Magnoliopsida; order Poales; family Poaceae; genus Coix; species Coix lacryma-jobi. The sequence continues at coordinate 11,640,533 of CM019828.1, forward strand.
GTGAGCTTTGAGTTGGTGTTTCCTCCATCCTTCTTTAATATCATGACACACCTGCTAGTTCACCTGGTCAAGGAGATTCATATTCTCGGTCCTGTGTTCCTACACAACATGTTCCCCTTTGAGAGGTTCATGGGAGTACTGAAAAAATATGTTCACCAACGTGCTCGGCCAGAAGGAAGCATCGCCAAGGGCTACGGGACAAAGGAGGTCATTGAGTTCTGTGTTGACTTCATTCCTGACCTTGACCCGATTGGTGTTCCTGAATCGCAGCACGAGGGGAGGCTGTGTGGAAAGGGGACACTAGGGAAGAAAACATATATCGGTACGGGGAACGATTATTTCAATAAAGCGCACTACACAGTTCTTCAAAACTCAACCGTGGTGGATCCATATATCGATGTACACAAGGAGTTCCTACGATCCCAATTTCCAGAGAAGAATGAAGTTTGGATAACACGTGAGCACATGAATACTTTTAGCACTTGGTTGCGAAAGGAATGTCTGGGTAATAACAATATTGATGAGCAACTATATTTGTTGGCTAGGCAACCGTCATGGCACATCCTCACGTACAAAGGCTATGAGATAAATGGAAACACATTTTACACCATTGCCCAAGATCAAAGGAGCACGAACCAAAACAGTGGTGTTCGCGTAGATGCCACAGACCCAAATGGGAAGAGGCAAACATATTATGGCCGTATAGAGGAGATTTGGGAACTAGAGTACGCACCTAATTTTAAAGTCCCTTTGTTTCGATGCCAATGGGTCAAGACGACCGGAGGCGGAGTAACAGTTGACAAGGAGTATGGAGTGACAACAGTGGATCTCAACAATATTGGATACAAAGATGAACCATTCGTCCTTGCTGCTGATGTGAATCAGGTGTTCTACGTGAAAGACATGTCTACAAAGCCCAGGAGAGGGAAAAATGACGATAAATCAACCAAAGAGCCGAAACGCCACATAGTTCTTTCAGGAAGAAGAAACATCGTGGGAATTGAGGACAAGTCAGACATGTCAGAAGATTATGAAAGGGATGACCGGATACCACCCTTCAGTGTGAGCAAAGACCCAAGCATCCTGCTAAATGCTGAGGAGGCTCCATGGTTACGACATGATCATAACCAAGGGACATACGTCAAGAAGAAGATCACCAGTGTACCCGCTTGATATATAGTGATGTTTTAACCAATATTATGTATTAGATTTTTTGTGTAATTAATAATGATTATGGATAGTCATGGTTCATTGATGTCGGTGTCGAAATGACTTGATTTATTTTTGGCAAGCATATGAGCCCAAATTGATGCCTCACAAGAGGTGTTAGATTTTTCTGATCATTATTTTAATTATTATATTTTTCTTTGTGCCGAATGAGATAAAAGCCGGTGAATTACACCTCCGGCCCTCTGCGGTTTTTCATCAACCTCCACAACGTTCTTCTTCCCAGGCCATTCAAGATCCCGTGTAAAAGTTTGGCACCATTCTGGATTATTTTGGTGGTAGGCCCAGTTGACCCTATAATTATTGGGTGACGGTGCGCGGTAATTCAATTAAACTATCTCCGAAAAATCACAAACTTGTTGGTTGCCTCACCCGTGCCACGTGACAGCCTAAGAAAAAGTTTGAGACCAATACGACACAGAAACGTATATGAACTACACAAATTTATCTTTTTAAATTAAACTGCAATTTAACAGTGAATTTCGCTATCGTGCATTTGGACAATGAAAGATAAACAACCCAATATTTAACGTTCAGATAATGCAAAAATAATCTTCCTATCGAGAACCAGTTGTTTCAGATATTTAAATTTAACATTATATTTTTGCATTAACAAAATATGAATTGTTATTTACATTTATATTCATTATTATAAGAAAAGAAAAGAATTTATGTTACAAATTTTTCTACTATACAATAAGGTAAAAGGAAATACAACTGTCATTTTTAAGTAATTTTATACCTAATATTTAATTTACTATGCAATAAACAAATATTACAGCATATTAATATAGTCAAAACCTAATACAAAACCCAAAATATAAACCTTTAGTCCCGGGCGGTAGAACCACCCGGGACTAAAGGAACCTTTAGTCCCGGGGCGTAAGCCCGCCCGGGACTAAAGGTAGCTAATACAAAAACCAGAATAGAAAAAGCCCAAAACAGTGGCGGGAAAAAAAGCTTTAGTCCCGGGCGGTGGCACCACCCGGGACTAAAGGTCCCTTTAGTCCCGGGGCGTAAGCCCGCCCGGGACTAAAGGTCCAAACCTTTAGTCCCGGGCGGGCTTACGCCCCGGGACTAAAGGTCGTTTAGTCCCGGGTGGTGCCACGGCCCGGGACTAAAGGTTCCCCGTGTATATAGGGCACAGTGCCCTCCTTCTTCCTCAGATCGACGTCAGACCGCCCGCAGCGCCGCCGCTTCCCTCGTCGTCTCCGATCGAGTGCCGCGCCGCCGTTGTCCCGCCGCATCCCTCGCCGACGTCCGCCTCGCCGTCGTCCTCTCGCGTGGCCGCGCCGACGCCTCCTCTTCTCTCCCTCGCCGGCCCTCGCCGGCCTCAGCGGCCGCCTGCCTCGGCGGCCACGCACAACTCGTCCTCTCGCGCCGCCGGTGAGGAGGCCGGGCGCGGTCGCGCCGCCGTGCTCAGTGCGTGCGTTGTGTGTGTGCGTGTGTGCGTGTTGTGTGCAGTGCGTGTGTGTGCAGTGCGTGTGTGTGCACTGTGTGTGTGCGTGTGTGTGCACTGTGTGTGTCCTCGCCGTGTGCGTGTGTGAAGTGTGCGCATGTGCATGTGCTGTGTATGTGCAGTGTATAGAAAAAGAAAAAGAATGAATGATATATATATATAGAAAAAATGATATATATAGAAAATGAATGATTATAGAAAATAATTATAAATACATATATATTTATATAAATATAGTTATATAAATCATTTTTAGAAAATCATGTTTATAGAAAATGTTTCTTTGTAGTGTATACTTATATATTTATAGAAAAATAAATATATAAATCGTGTGTTCCTTTGCAACGCACAGACATTTGTAGAAAATGTTTATAGAAAACGTTTTTTACCCTAACAAAATATTATGTTTGCACCTGTAGATAAAAAGAGATTGGTCGCGTTGACATCGCCGCCTTCCGCCGTCATCCTCACTGCGACGTCATCCTCGTCGCCGTCCGTCGTCGTCCTCACCGCGACGTCATCCTCGCCGCCATCCGTCGTTGTCCTCTCGTCAACGGTGTGTCATTTGTGATAGATGGAGGAGGAATAATCGTCACTTAGATATATTTGGTTCACTTAGATATGTTTATGGAATAATCACTTAGATATGTTTATGGAATAATATAGATCTGTTTATGGAATAATCACTTAGATATGACGACTTTTCGATCATGTCGGTACTGTTATTTTTACGAATATGGTCGTGTATATGTTTATGGAATAATCACTTAGATATACATTTTTTGGTTCACTTAGATATGATATGTAAACATTTATTTATATCGGTCGTATATATGTAAACACTTAGATATACATTTTTTCGTGTATGTCGGTAGTGTTATTTTTACGATTATGGTCTTTATGAATATACGTTATTTTTAATGTTGTCAAAACCTAGACCCTAAACCCTAAACCCTAAACCGTAAACCCTAAACCTTAACCCTAAACCCCAAATCCGAAACCCTAAACCCTAAACCGTAAACCCTAAACTCCAAACCCGAAACCCTAAACCCCAAACCCGAAACCCTAAGCCTAAACCCTAAACCCTTAACCCTTAACCCTAAACATTAAACCCCAAACCCTAAACCCGAAACCCTAAACCCTAAACACTAAACCCCAAACCCTAAACCGTAAACATTAACCCTTAACCCTAAACCCTAAACCCTAAACCCTAAACCCTAAACCCTTATTTTTAATGTTGTCAAAACCTAGACCCTAAACCTAAACCCCAAACCCTAAATCCTAAACCCTAAACCCTAAACCTAAACCCTTAACGCTAAACACTAAACCCCAAACCCTAAACCCGAAACCCTAAACCCTAAACACTAAACCCCAAACCCTAAACCGTAAACCCTAAACAATAAACCTTAACCCTTAACCCTAAACCCTAAACCCTAAACCTAAACCCTTAACCCTAAACACTAAACCCCAAACCCTAAACCCGAAACCCTAAACCCTAAACACTAAACCCCAAACCCTAAACCGTAAACCCCAAACCCTAAACCCTAATCCCCAAACCCAAAGTGTTTATTATCGATCGTGTTACCTTTACAAAGTGTTAAATAAAAAATGAATATGGTCTTTATGAATATACGTTATTCGCAGAAATGGCCGACCCAGTTGACAACATGGAGGAGGAAATGTACGAATTAATCAACAGCGCCGCTAACCCAGATGTAGCAGGTGACGATAACAATAATCAAGAAGTAGATGACGACAGTCAATACTTTATCGATTATGAAGAAATTATGCAAGAAAATACTGGCGAGGTATACCTACAATCTCTATGAGCACATAAAATTCTAATCAATTTGTAAATGTATTTATAATCTACTGTTCCTACATACGTAGCCCTCTGGATCGACAACGACTACCGGGAAGAGTAGGACCGTACGAGGTCCGAAGAAGCCGTTGGATGGCCGATACATTATCTCAGAATTCAATGAGGAAACAGGCCAAGTGCTTGGAGAACATGCACAGAAATTCGTTTACCACTGTGGGTATCTCGTAAGGGATAAGATCCCGATCAATGCTCGTGAATGGAAGGAAAAGAGAAGTGCTCCTCATATAAGTTTTGTCTCTGATCGTGATAAGGAACTGGTTTGGCAAGATGTCCTTGCACATTTCACGCTTGAAACAGAAGATAGAAATTTGAAGGCAAGAGTTCGGGATTGGGCTATGAAGAAAATGGCAACACTATTCCAGGGCTGGAAGAAGAAATTGTACAACACATTTATCAAGAAGGACCTAACTCCGGATTTTAACACCAAGGCCTACGTCAAGTTGAGGCCTTTTTGGGATGAGTTTGTAGAATTCAAGAAATCAGAAGAGGGTGAGACACGTGTCAGAATGAACCAACAGAATGCCCGACAAAAACAATACCACCATCACTTGGGATCAGGTGGCTACAAGAGTGCCATTCCCAAGTGGGAAAAAATGGAACGGGAGATTCTAGCCAAGGGCATCGAACCAGATTCAATAAACTGGCCTGAGCGCGCCAAGTATTGGTTTTTTGGTCATGGAGGAAGTTTGGACCTACAGACAGGAGGGGTAGTGTATGGCACAAAACTCCAAAGAGCAGCAGAAAGACTAGCTTATGCTCGAGACATGGCTAACAGTGGCACGTGGCAACCGAACAGAGAAAAGGATGAGCTTACATACGCCCTAGAGAATCCTGAACATGGTGGGAGAACAAGAGGCTATGGGGAGGTGTCGTGGGAGCATGCCTTCCCACAAGACAAAGAGACCTATAGAAGCCGCGCAAGAAAGAGGCAGGAGGAGGTAGAGCGGATGCGAAGGATGGAGGAAATGGTTATTCAGTCACAGGCCGCGGCTCGTGAAGCGGTAGAGCGAGAAAAGGCACTTGAAGACAAAATGAGTGAGGAAATCAAAAGGCAAGTGCATTTAGCAGTGAGTTCCCTGCAAAGGCAATCTGCATCAGAGCCAGGAGTCAACACCAGCACCCCTGGTGATCAGTTGAAAAGCAGTTGCGCTTCCACGGAGGTGCCAACGATTCAAGGTGACGCAGGGCTGCGCTTCCCCGTGGATGACATCACTGATCCTCTCACGACCTGTGAGCTGCACATTCCACAGGGGAATGACACAATAATGGTGGCTATTGGTGTCGTATCTCCTATTGACCCTACGAAGACACCAAGATGCCATGGGGCATTGGTACCACCTGGTTATGCTAGTGTCTCGGTGGATAGAGTATTGAAAGGGCATAGCAATGTGACTCTTGACATTGAAGGAGGTGATGGTGAGAAGACTTTAGGAGAAGCGGAGAAGGCATTCATATGTTGGCGTAAGCGCTATATCATTATTCCTGGGGCATCACCTCCTCCTCCTCCTCAGCAAACTAACCCTAGGTGCAGATGAAAGTCAATGAAACATTTTTTCACTAGTTATGTATTGACTTAATTAAATAATTGTTTACTCATACTATGTTGTTTTCACAGCAGGACCTCTCCGCACCTAAGTCCAATTATCCATTCACCACATAGTCATCATAGTGTTGCGGGCGATGCAGTGAAAGACACAGCTGCATCCCCACCGGCTCCATCCCCTCCACGATCGGCTCCATCCCCTCCACGACCGGCTCCATCTCCACCACGGGCTCCATCCCCGCCACCGGCCCCATCTCCTCCACCACGGGCTCCATCCCCGCCACCGGCCCCATCTCCTCCACCACGGGCTCCATCCCCGCCACCGGCCCCATCTCCTCCACCACGGGCTCCATCCCCGCCACCAGCCCCATCAAAGAAGAGGCCAGCCACAAAAATGAAGGCATCGGCCCCACCGCCACCAAAGAAGAAAGCCTCTGCAGAAAGACATCAAGCTGTTCCTCAGAAGACGAAACTTCCCTATGATATGACTGATGAGGAAACAAATGCTGCAGTGAAAGCAGATTTGGACAAATTTTGGGCGGACGTCGAGGCTAAACAAAAAGCAAAGAAAAACCCAGAGAAGCCGTACCTTTTTGTACGTCCTGATATGCTCAGGAAAAAGGTAGATGCTCATCAGAAAAAAGTGCGTGATTCTCGTAAGAAATCGCCACCATCAGACTATGACCGCACTATGACCAAGTCACTTGAGGAGGCGAAGCAGAAACAGAAGAGAGCAAGCAAGGGTTCCCACAGCTCGGGGAACAATCGAAACAATCAGTGCCCCCGCTTGTTGTGAATGAATATGGTTCTAACTTGAAAGCGCTAGAACAACTTGAGGTGAATCCTGAGCATCTTGATGCATTTTTCGCAGAAACTGGTCTAACCTTGTCACAAATGCTCGGTGAAGCACCCATTGAAACTGCTCCGCAAGTTGATCAGTGGAAGAAGAATTATGTATATGGCCAGAGTCTATACAACCCTACGGCCCTCACAGAACTTGGCACTCAAATGTACTTGTTAAACCAGTGGTACATGGCAGCGTGTACCAGAAAAGCGGATGATTGGATATGCGTCAGAATTAGAGACCATCATTACTTCCGTGGTGATGACATTATACTTATCCAATTCAATGAGTTACACCAGCTATGCCACCTGGATGCTCTAGACAAATCTCTAGTCAGCCTCTTCTGTTTGTAAGTGATCCTTCGTTTTAATTATCTCACTCTAGCATATGTATATGTAAATGTAATTATGCTAACACTAGCTAGCGTGCCTATATACATATGCAGAAACATGATGAGAGACCTCGCACGTAGAAATGACAAGGAGGTTGGTTTCATTGATCCATATATCGTATTCTCGGTCCCAAAGAAAGATCCCGCCTATGATATATGGAGAAATGAAACAGGGAGGAATCTCCGAAGGTTCTTGGTGAACCAAAAGAACAAAAGATATATACTCTTCCCATACAACTTTAGGTGGGTGTTGTTATCATGTGCATATTTATTTTTACTTACTCAATTTCTATGATATATGTTGACTATATAAGCAAATTAATGCAGCTATCACTGGATATTGATCGTCTTCGATCTCTCCGAAAGTCAATTGATAATCTATGACTCGTTGAGAAAACCACTGGGAGATTATCAAGATATCATAGACATTATCCAGGGGTAACTTTCGATCTCTAAATATTGATTTCTACACTTTAAATCTGCAATAGTTAATTACGATCCAATATTATATTGTGCAGGGTTTGGGCTTGGTTCGTTCCGAAACACCGTCCGGATTTGAAGGCGACACTTCCTCGTCCTATCCAATTGCAAGTAAGTAGTACTATCTCCCCGCGTCTTTACCACTGTAGCATGCTTTCATCACACGCGCGAGATGATGAGAGTAATATCTTTTTACATCGTGCAGTGGGTTCTACGGCAACCACCAGGGAACAATTTATGTGGGTACTACGTTTGCGAGTTTCTCTCGGTGTATGCCAAAAGAACTCCTCTAGAGAGACAGAAGGAGCTATGGTTGAAGAACCAGGTGTTGGACATGGTGCGCCTGAAAGGAATTCAAGAGACAATCGCAGGAGTTCTTAATGACCATGTCCTCAAAGCCGGCACCGAGTTCTACTATAACCCGGAAGAACCAATGAAACCAAACCAAGACGACCATTTGTATGACATTTAAGTGACGGTCAATATTTGTGTTGTAAATACCAAGGATGCATGGATAATGCTGTAAATTTTATGTGCATAAAAATATTATACACATAATATGTATAGCTAGCCCATATATATATAGTTTCATATTTTATGTGTGTAATTATAAATTTTATGTGTATATATATGTAGATACATACATTAGCAGCGAAGAATACATATTAGAAATCCTAATGTAATATATTAGCATCGAAGAAAACGTATTAGAAAACCTAATGTAATTGAAAAACTGAAAACAATAGCCAATTGAAAAGAAAAAAGAAAAGAAAAAGAAAAAAAGGTCTTTAGCCCCGGTTGGTAATACCAACCGGGACTAAAGAGGGGACCTTTAGCCCCGGTTGGTAAGGGGACCTTTAGCCCCGGTTGGATTACCAACCGGGGCTAAAGGTCCCCTCTTTAGTCCCGGTTGGTATTACCAACCGGGGCTAAAGGTCCCCCCTTTAGCCCCGGGGCCGGGAACCGGGGCTAAAGGTCGGGCCTTTAGTCCCGATTCCTTAGCCCCGGCTCCATGCCCGGGGCTAAAGGCCATTTTCGACCGGGGCTAAAGGCCCGTTCTCCAGTAGTGTACCCTAAGTTAAATTATCTTAAACTTGAATAGCTTTATAGGAGAGGGCAACAACATTTATATATTATCGACACCAAATAACTTTAATGTCATGAATATTATTGTCCTTTTCTACAAGTTAATTTAGTGAATCTTAAAATAGTTTGACTGAGGGCAACTCTAGAAGTTGATTTGATTTGTAATGAAGAGAGTACCATCATCATATCCTCCCTTCTGCGCGTATGCAAGCTTATAATAAATAGATTTGTTGGGCAGCTAGTTTTAGTCTAAAAAATGAATGGATAACATGTAAAGTCTCATTTTGTTTGAACTATCTATAACCATCGGATATGTCCTAATTAAATACATATCTACTTGTGGTTATGCAATGTACAATAGGCTTCATTTCTTCGTGGTCATGCCTAATTTATCCACATTTTTTTATTAGGAGGAAGAGAGAGTTTAGGACACATGATCCTACCAAGACCAACATGTTGGGGACCAAACCTTGTCTTGAAGCACAACTTCAACAATAATCCCACTTATTATTTGCTAATGGATACCTATAAGAGGCGAGGGAGGTGCGGTAGCTCCACTCTCAACTACTAAGAAGTGTGGAGGTATTTTTGAACCCCAAAGCAAGCGGTTGAGTATCCACACCATCGTCAGGGGAGACAACATGTTGCCCATGCAAAACTGGTATTAGGTATTCACAAATAAGAAGCTCATCACAAGAGAGACTCCTCACCTCAAGCGTCAAATCAAGATGAGGCATAACCTCTATAATCAAGATGGGCAATGGAGCATGCAGATGGCAAATCAAAGGATTTTCCAAGGGGATACTAGCAGGAGCAATTGCATTATGCTACCAAATATTCACCTCAAAATTAACGGGGGGCAACACAATGATAACAAATCATCACAAAGATCAAGCTCATCAGCAAAGCGAAGAGCAAAACCTCCGATGCAATTTCTAACTAAGGCAGAGACGATGGAAGCTCCTCTAGCATTGAGGACGAGAGAGTGGGAGTTACCCATAGAAAAAATGACACAACTTTTAGTTCTTTCTTTCTTTTTGTTAACTTGTCCTATTTTTGATATGTGCACTTCTTGGTTTCAAATTATAAGTTGTTTTTGACTTTTCTACTAGGGTACATAGTTTCTACTATATTTTTAAACATGATGTATATATATCTATGTGTACAATAAAAAACTATGTACGTAGAAAAGTCAAAATGACTTATAATTAACCAGTAGAGTAGGAGGCTAGCTTTGTTGCTCCTCATGTTTCTCTCAACGAAAAAAAAAAGGAATCAGCAGGGCGCTTGAGTGCTTGACTAATTTGGAACATGCATGGTTGCTGCTGAAATCAGCCAACAGCAAACACACGCGTACAAATCCTGTGGGCAGCTCACTAGCTGTCTACCATATATATGACCTGTCCACCTGGGTGCAGCATAGATATCGGATCCAGGCATGGGGCCACGGGCTGTGCCGAGGTCAAGAACTGCATGCAATGCTGCTTCCATGTCTACTGCTAGCTGATGAGTGATGATGTTGATCGATCATATTCCCTCCCTCGCCAGCTCGCCTCCTGAGTCCTGATGCCTATCCCTGTCCCTGTCCCGCGAATATGTACGTCCACTGCAGCTCTGCTTGCTACTACTCCATATTTTTCATATATATGATGCATATATGACGAGTTGGTGGCGAACGATCGAGATGTGATCACTCTCTGCCTCTGATGCATCCATTCATACTCTCACGAGGGTCAGTTTGGATCGAGACCTGTCAGTCAAGCCAATAAGCAAGCAATTCCAAATCGAACATATAAGGGTTATCTTCTAGTCTAAGGCCTGTTCGTGAGAGTTGTGCTCTTTGATTCTCCAGCTGTGCTCCTAGATTCTCTGGTGAAGTAATTTTGTGGGTGAAAGTAGATTCTCTTTGATTCTTTAAACTAAACTCTCAAATCAGAATAAGGAATCACTTCATAGAATCAGGTGAAGCTACTTTTTTCAGCTCTCAGCTTAATTCCTAGTTCATTTCAGAGAATCACTTCACAGAATCAGCAAAGAATCACTTCTCGCTAAAAAATATGTTTGACAGTCGGGAGTGAGAATCCGCTCCGTGGAGCTCTGCCAAAAAGGCCCCTACACAGATTTTCCAAACACCGATCCAAACGGAGACCCACGGTGCATGGCACCACAGAGATCGACGACACTGTACGTGCTAGTTGTGTGTATGTGACCCTGTGTGGTGATGACCACAGACTCTGTTAGTTTGAGATATAAACCAACTTTAATTCATGCATAGCAGCTATAAAATAATTTTTTTCTCTCATAATAAATCAGTCATTTCACCTTATCGATCAGCCGCGCTATAATAAGTCCTGTCGGAACCGGGTCATACGGCGCGGCTGTCGTCGTCGTCGCCGGAAAAACGGCCGGGAAGACTGCATGCACGTCGTGGTCATGCATCGTGTGCCCGTGTTCCCAGCCGCGGCCAGCCAGTAGTCGATCGATGATGATCAAGTGAAGCAAAATATATAAATAGAGTACGACAGTACGTACGTACTCCAAGTAGAGATCGAGATCAGATCAATCGTCGTGTGTCCTGTCCTGGTGCGTGTTGTTCCTGATCGGGTTAGTAAGTAGAAGAAGGTGCGTGCGTGCGTGGTTTCATGCATGGCGACACAGCAGCTAGCCTAATCCAAGTTGCCACGGACGAATTGAACGACGGCCGAATTTAAGGTTACATGCATGCATGCATATGCCAGCCATATTGAATATTGCTGCTAGAGAAGGTTCCATGTGAAGCTAGCTAAAAGACATCATAGTACGTACGTACTCACATATACAAAGTTGTTTGTTTTTTTTGTTGCTGGTCGATCAGGCCTTATCTCTAGTCTGTGTTGTGCTAGCTTGTACCGTATGAGTATACTACAGTATATACTATGTGAAAACATAATGGTGGTCCCTGGAAGCTAAAGATCGAGAGAGAGAGAGACACACACACACACACCAAAGTTTGTTGCGTTCCTGGCGGTGCTTCTCGATCGCTCACGATCTTCTGCCATTTGTCAACGATCGATGCGATGTAACTCGACAGGCATAATAAGGTTACGTGTCTCTGTACGTCCCACTCCCACCGATGCAAAACCGTGGGCTGGCCTGGCAGTGCTGTGCCTGCCCACTCGCCATCACTCGACCTGTACGATGAACCGATAATACTATACCGCACCAAAGAAAGAAACAAAGCTGGTAGTACTACAGTACACATGTACTGATCATCATCATCTCATCCTCATCCAGTCATCCCCATCCAGGGCTACGTACGTACAGTACGTGTACATGTCCGTCCTCCAGACAGCAAAAGCGGGCAGGATGGTGTGCCGTGGTGGGCATCGGTTGTGTCTCGTACGAGGGCCCAGTTTGTCTCTTTATAGCAAAAGGCCCATAATTTTAGGCCCAGTGGATTCGCAATTCAAAACATGGCCGACCTCGGTCACTCGATGTTATGGAGAAAACATGTTTTGGGGACTTTGACAAATCAACTTTTAATCACTGTGTGTAGCTCGTCGAGACAATAGAGATGATGAACATGTGGAATAATGCCTTATTTGAAGTCTTATTAAAAGAGCATCTAGGCATATGTAAATGGATGTTGGTGAATTGATGATCGTGCAATTAAGGTTTAATGATATTTACAAGATGATACATTATAAGTGATTGTGGGTGCATGGCAACATAAGGAGACCCAAATTCGATCGAATACGACAAAAGGAACATTGAAGACTTAATTACATTTTATGTTTTTGAAATTGAGTACAAGAAATGGTTGGTTTTTTTGACATAAAATCCATTTGTGACGCTAGTTTTTTGACGTTAATTATGACATAGTTATGTGAATTATGACATTAGTTATGTGAATTATGACATCAGTTATGTGTATTATGACAAAAGTGCAATGTCAACATAATTAATGTCAAAAATTCACATAATTGATGTCATAATTCACATAACTAATGTCATAATTCACATAACTATGTCATAATTAACGTCAAAAAACTAGCGTCACAAATGGATTTTATGTCAAAAAACCAACCATTTCTTGTAGTGTAGGAAAAGTCATATTTTCGGGGGGGGGGGAGGGGAGGGGAGGGGACACAAATTTGGTACCTTGGAGTGGTAGGTGCTCAATCTTCTATACAAAAGACAAGATAGCCCTTAAGCAGACCAAAAGCAACAACAATACTACTTCTTATTTCTTTGGCCTTTCGTGGAAGTTCACATTTGAGTATAGAACTTATGCACTTAAAATGGTCGATTGTTGGAGGAGAGGGATCTCCCTTTCTTTCTTCCCCAACGGACATATTCCACATTACCTCTTCCACTAGCCTATGTACAAGCTCTCCTCACCCATTGAAGGCACATGAACCTCCCCTTTTATTCTTGTGAAATAATCCATTTGTGAGACTGGGCTAAGATGAAGTGAGTTAGAGAGCTTTTGAGCAAGTGATCCAACCCCTGAGCACTTTGTTTATCCCCCTAGTCGTCAAATTTAAGTTTGTTACTCTTGGAGCTTGGGTTCCTAGATGATCAGGCATCGCCTGTGTATCACTCAAGTTTGTGAGATTTCTGAAAGTTTTGTATTGCCCCAAAGAAGCTAGTGAGAATCCTCAAACTCAAACTTTGTCATTCTCTTGAGAAGATGATAGGGTTGGAAGAGACACAGAGCTTTTGTGGCTTTCTCAACAATGAGAACGTTGCAAAGCCTTGGTGGCTTCGCTAAACCTCAGGTTAAATATTGTATCTTGCCCTTTGTTGTTGTGGTTGTGGTGTTCTCTCTTGTTTGAATTAGTTGTAGGGCTTACACCCAATCTACCTTTCCTTTAAGTTTCAACTGTAGGGTTATGGTGCTATGGTGCAAATGGAAGGAAAAACATCTAGGAAGATTGGTATTTATTCTAGTTGTGGCAGTTTTCAGTTAGGATCCATAGAATTTTTGCATATTTGACATGAACTTTCATACCCGCTGTTGACACTGGTTATCTATCATAATTAAAGGATAAATAAATATGAAAATGGCAAGAATTCGATCACCAACAAAGGTTTAGGGTTTTAATTGACAATATTCCACGAGTTTTGGTGAACTATGATTCTGCAGGGACTAAACCAGGAAATCAACACCGATAGCTTCCCATAGAAGGAAACCGACGGGAGATAACTCCACCGCCACGTCAGAAAGTTTCTAGAAGACTCCAGAGGACGCAAGAAGACACCAAGAGGTCGACCACCGCGAGAGGATGACAGGTGGGACCGACCGGTCCCACCTAGGGACCGATCGGTCCCCCCTTGGGGCCTACGGAGTCTATCTTCTGGAAGGTTCTCCCACCGACCTATAGGATGCATCTTAGCCGTACCTTAAGTCAGTTTGATCCAACGACCACGGTTCATCGCCTAGGGCTATATAAATAACTCCAGACCCCCCTCTCGAGGGCATCAGACATCATCAATCAGATCTCAAGTCATTAGAAGAGGAGGAGGATCAATCAGAAACTCTAATTTCCTTAGAGCCACATCAACTTTGGCACCTTTACTATGGAGTTGCCTCTTGAATATGAATATGGGATAACCTAGCCAATGATTGCCAAATATAATTGCACTAATCGATGTACATTATGACTTATAATTAGAATAACTTAGGAATACTTCTTTGTAATGTCTTTTCTAATCCGCATGCCTTGTCTAAGTTGAAATGCTCTAAGGACTATCATAGATTGATCTTTTATCATTTATAGTGTACCTCATTATTGTGACTGATCCCTGTTTAGGATAGAGGAGTGTGTTCTTGCTTTGTTCTCATTTCTCCTATCACATGTGTAGAGTAGCTCTTGTCCTTATTTATCTCACTTCATTCCTAGTGCTAAATATAAATAACGATACTTGGAACATCTCTGGGTAAAATGCTGCTACAACGGGTGTATTTATTTGTGCGCTTGCAGGTAAATATTTATCTTTAGAGTCAGTGCTATGATATAATCACATTGCTAGTTTCATGTTGGGGATGACAACTTGACGTTAAGTGATGCTAGTAGTGTTCCGTACACTTCTTAGTGCCTTCACTAGGTTATTGTTTATGAAGTCTATCTTAGAGTGATTCCATTAAGGAGTGTCAACAAGTATTTTTGGCGCCGTTGCCGGGGACATGAATAAGTAATTAAGGACGGTAGCTAGAATACATTTTCAACATCTAGGAGAACTCTTACACATGTGATAATTGAGATATATTATTCACCCTTTATCTAAACAGGCCCACCCTGGCTTTTGTATAGTTTTGATCTTATGCAGGGTGAGGTGTATGACTGGTTTTGAACTTCCGACAAACTACGTTGCGGGTCCAGAGCTTTGCTCAAGCCTCAAGATCCATTCAACCACTTTGTTAGGAATCAACCAGATAAGGTATAGACAATTGTTGTCACTTTGACTTTCCGACAAACTCCCACAAGGATCGAAGAAGGTCAACGTTACAAGTTTTCAAGCACGTGACGAGTGACGACACCAAATGTTGTACCACTCACAATTCCATTGTGAGTCATGGTAAGTTTAATCGAGGTGAGTCAGTCTTGCTCATGGACTTTAAATTGATGAGTAGTTATCTTATTAAATCCTTTGCATATCATCATACATTCACTCTATTTATGTTCTCTCATACATGTTTAATTTTTATCACTTGCATCCACTCATGTTATGTGCATCTAAAAAGAAAAAAAGAATATATATATATATATACACTACTCACCTTGATCACACTCTTTCATCTCCATTAAAGTGAATCTCTGTAGTGCTTTCATACCACTGTTATTTACTATAGTATGCTTAAGGTTTGGAGTATGTTCATACATCTTTTAAATTAAGCATGGTGCTTAGTCTAGGAGTGTTGATCTTACTTTCAAAGGCTTTTTAAATTAAGCGTGGTGCTTAGGTTAAAATGCTTTCCTAGATTAAATTAGACATGACGTCTAGTTTGATCTTTGAACCAAGAGTATTCTCTAGTAGATATCGGTTATTTTGTTGGACTAACCCCTGCAGAAATCTCTCAATATCAAAATGGGGAAGTCAAGAGATGAACTCACACTGGGATGAAGCAAGGCATAAGACGTGCTCCAACAACTTCACACAAAAGACATGGCTCATTCATCACTGAACTGTAAGTATCAAAGAATATTCACTTTGTCTTTTGCTATAAGCTACTTTGCCTTGAACCATGAAACAATACAACCACCAAGTTATCTATGAGATATGATGAATCATGTATATGCTAAAACAATTCCAAATCCATCTACCCATTAGCATAGATAAGGATTATAAATTTAATAGTGGACAACCTGTATTTCAACTTTATATATTCCCTCGGGTATGTGTCCATTAAAGAAAGGTCTTGCTCAACGAACCTAAAATTCTGAGCCCTTGCCGAGAGGTCAATCAGTAGTTATCTTATGACTTTTTAAATTTAGAATTTTGTCTTAATTTACAAAAAAAATTAAAAAAAATTAATTAAAAAATAATTATGTTCTTAGGACTAGTTCCCTTCGGGTATTCTTGTCATTAACCACTGCAGGGTGAACAATGTCTGAGAACATGGGAGTTGCAAATACAGCACGAGGGATGCTTCAACATTCACACTTGCCTTTGTCTAAGTGTGGGGAGGAAGGCTAGCTCTTCTAAAAATTCTACAACCATGCTCATCCTCCCAATCAAGAAGCTGTCAACATCCCGACACACTGGTTTGCAATCTCTCTACTCACTGTTACATTGCCTCTTTAAGTTTGAATGATATTACAAATTTTAAGCCTAAAAATCAAACTTAAGATACAAAATAAAATTAATCCTTTAGAGAAGAAGTAATGGTGAACAATGAAGGTAAATAAAATATGGGATACAAGTTTTATGCTAATTAAAATGCCAAGATTTACTTCTCTATAGCATAGAAAGTGACTTTAGCTCTATGACAACACTACCCTTGTTATCACTTGTATATCCCTTCGGGTATGTGTTGTCCACTAATGCTTTGCAGGAACAAGATAATGAGTAGAGCAATAGGTCCAAACACGATTCATGAGGAGAGAGTAAAATGATAGCAATTAAAGGTTGAGGAAGATGAAGTGCAACACAGGAGACAAGATGCTCAGGAACAAGCTCAAGATGCAAGGAGAAACTTCAACAGGAGAAAGGGTCACGATAGATCATCTATCCTTTGTCACATGGCGACACCATGCTTCAATGAAAAAGGGTGATATTTTAAGTTAAGTGATCATTCTCTACAAAAGCTTTCCCTTGGTCTTGCTCTACACTTATGAAAGGATCAAGATGCCCAAGAGGAGGGTGAATTGGGCTTTTCTAAAACTTCTTGCAATAATAAAACCTATCAAGCCTCAATTAACCCCCTAGTGCCTAGAAGTGTGATTCTGTTTATTCTACCGCACAAAAGACCAAGTCTAAGCCACTCCTACTCTAGCAAAGCAATTCAATATAGAATGAACAACAAGAGTAATGCGGAATTGAATTGCTTGAAAGTAAATGCGTAAGTAAAAGAGTAGAGATGACTCGACCATCTTTTTGCCGAGGTATCGAGGTGTCGGCACCCCCCTAGTCCTCGTTGGAGCACCCGCGCAAGGGTATCGCTCCCTCTTGATCCACACAAGGATCAAGTGCTCACTACGAGCTGATTCTTCGCCACTCCGGCCCGGTGAATCGCTCGCTACCGGTCACAAGCTTGCTTGGGTCATCCACAATGCCACCGGATGCTCTCCAAGCTTCACGATCGCCACCAAGCCGTCTAGGTGATGCCGATCACCAAGAGTAACAAGCTAGAACTCTCACTTGACCAACACAAGGCCAAAGAGATGGATGGATGCACACTTGCTACTCAATTCTCACTAGGAGGTGTCTAATTCTCACAATTAGCAAATCACTCAACCTCACTAGGGCTCTTGCACTCACTCACACTCACAATGTGTTTCTCAGCAGATGGAAGTGGCAAGAACACTCAAATGGATGGAGGGAAGGAAGTATATATACTCCCCCAACCGGCCATCCAAAAACAGCACAAGACATGCATTCTGCGGGGGCATCGGACGCGCCGATGCCTGGCATCGGACGCTCCGATGACCTCGTCCAACGGTCTACTGTACCTTCTTGTCAGACTGTTTAAAGGGACATCGGACGCTGGGCAGCGTCCGATGCCACCACATCAGACGCGTCCGATGTGTATTTTACCTCTCTGGAACCTCTCTGGATGGCCATCGGACGATGGCCCTCAGCGTCCGATGTCAGCGTCCGATGCGGCCTCCAGTTCACGCCCACGTGAACAGTGGCATGGGCGCGTCCGATGTGAACACATCGGCGCGTCCGATGCCACGCACCAGACTAAACCCTAGTCGGGGTGGGCATCGGACGCGTCTGATGCTCACCTGACCAGCGTCCGATGCCCATAACAAGGGCAAACTCAACTCGGATCGTGACGCGGCCTAAACGACTTTTGATCCTCTCGACTTAAGGCATCTCTCTGAGCTACCTAGGTCTATGAAATAACAAGTGTGCACCACACCTACCTCAATAGACTCATCTAGGTCAAGCTACTCATTCATGCTCCCCTTTATAGTACGACCAAAGGAAAAACAAAGACCTAAGACTACCTAAGTGTCCTCCAACACCATATGACACTTAGCCTAGTCTACCACTGTCTTCGTCGTCCGTCCTTTGAAAACCGAAATGATATCCATCGCCAGGGGGCATGAACTCCATATGCCTGTATCATCGCCATTACCGTGACCTAACTCAATCCTATTTCTGCAAAACACACGTTAGTCACAGTAATCTTGTGTTTCATCCAATCACCGAAACCACTAGGGGCCAAGATGCGTTCAATCTCCCCCTTTTTGGTGATTGATGACAACACGAGATCGAGTATAGAGAGAAGAGGTTTTTAAATCATGACATGTATGAACTTGCGATGAATAAGAGAAATTGGTTAGAGGCAAGTTCAAACATGTCATGCCATCATCCTGCACTCAACAAGTTAGAGTGAATACCAAGTGCAAGAGTAAAGAGCTCATGTACATAGACAAGTGAGAATTAAGCGCAAGTAAATGAGCGAAACGAAATGACATGTCATATATGATAACATAGTGAGCACATACATGTCATCAAGGTCCATAGCACAAGCATATCACATAAACATGCACAAAAGAAGCGATAAGTAAAGAGCGTATGTGAACATAACACATCATAAGATATCGAAACCCTCTCACATCGCTCCCCCTATCTCTATACTCGGCCACTCTCCCCCTTTGGCATCAAGCGCCAAACTAAGCGTCGGAGGGCAGAGGTGGTGCAGACGAGCCAGGTGCCGTCTCCGGAGAGCGCCGAGTGAACTCAAACTGCTGAAGGTACTCCTCGGAGTCGGAAGACAAAGCACCAGTAGTCTGCTGACCCTCTGGAGCTGGAAGCTGCGGAGAAGCGGTCCGGGTCGGCTCTGACGGCTCTGGCTGCTGGGCCTGCTCGGTCTGCTCTGCCTGTGCTGAAGCTGTCGTAGTCACGGTAACTGTGTCAACCTGAGGATCGGAGTGCGGAAGCTCTGGAATAGCTGACAACTCAGGCTGCACGGACTGAACAAGCTCTGTCTGCTCTGAAGAAGCTATAGAACTCGGAAGAGTCTCAGTAGTGAAAGTGACAGGAGCCGTAGACGTATGAACAGGGTCCAGTAGGTCAGGCGTCGGGAAGCCAGTAAGCTCATTGAAGGAGGCCGACAGATCCCTCGTCATTGTGGTAGTAGTCGTATACAGGGAATCCGTCAGTCGTGGCGTGAATCCTATGCGCAGAGGACTGAAAACAGGAGCTCCTCCAGGCGGAGGAGTAAAAGTGGTGAACTGGGAGGAGCTCTGGCCAAAAGACGGCAACTGCTGAAACGGAGGTGACGGACCAAACGGCTGCTGCTGAGGTACCGGGGGCTGCCACTGGATCTGGTGCTGAGGAGGGGGTTGCTGCCACTGCCACTGGGGAAGTCCGCTGGCCAGACACTCCATGAAGCTGAGCGTCTGTTGCTGTAGTGCCAGCATCTGTCTCTGAAGAGCATCAGACCGCTCCTGAGCCTGCTGCTGAGCGAGAGCCTGTGCCTGGGCCAACCTCTGCTGCTCCTTGGTAAGTCGCTGGACGTCCTGAGTGACTGTCCTCTGCTGCTCCTCCATCCGTGCGAGTATAGCAAGTAGCGCTGGGTCGGAGGAGGCAGTACCAAACGGCTCGGCCTGAGAGTCTTGAGCTCTGGGCTGGTAGCGGGGCGGGAGCTGGTAGTCCTCGTCAGAGCTGTCGGTGGGGTCCTCAGCAACGTACGTGTCACCACCCTTGAGCTCTGCTAGCTCCTGCTCTGCAAGTGCGCGGACGGCCTCGTCCTGCTCCTGAAGAGACTCTGGAACCTCTAGTCTCTGGCGCGAACTGGACGGGGCGTCCTGCTGCGGCTGCTGCTGCTGCTGCCTGTGATCCCGGCCGTGTCCCAGTAGCTGACTCATGTTATACGCAGGGAACACGATCGCGGAGCTGGTGAGTGACTCAGCTGGACGAGCTCCTGTAGTGACAGCGACCTTCCAAAGGATATACGAAATCCAGTGCGCGTAAGGAAGCTGCCTGCGGGCCTTGATGCCCTCTGCCACTGTGTCCTCCATCTCGCAGATAATCACATCCATGACGTCGAAATCCCGCTGCTGAATCAGGTAACTGAGTAAACACAGCTGAAGCCTGGAGATCGCCTCACGGAACCCAACACGGGGCAACAGAGTGCGCCGGAGCACCTCGTGGAGGATCCGGGCCGCAGAAGTGAGATCCTTCGGCGCACGGCTCGAACCCTCTTCGAAGGGCTCCCGGAAGCAGGGGCGCACAAGGTCTGTAGATGGCTGCTCACCGCCGTGAGGGCGCCTCGGAGGCTCTGTCTGACCGTAGCACAAGTCATGGATCCGGGTCTCAGAACGACGGAGTCCAAACCAATCCCGGATCTCGGACACAAACAGCCGGTAGTGCTCTCCACCAAAGGCAAACTCCAAGGTCTCTCGGTCTGGGTGAACACAAAGAGATGCGTAGAACTGAAACACTCAGTCCTCTATGTAAGAGCCAAACCGCCCCAACAGGTCTGAAAAGCCTGATAAGTAAGTGAGGCTGGGACGGAGCTGCTCGGACGCTGACACAAGAGCCTCCAGAGAGCACACACGCTGGGAACGAAGACTAATCCCGGCATTCCTGTAGCCGCGGTAGAAGTCCTCCTGGAGCACAGTGAAGAAGTCCGGACCCGCCTGCTCCTGCCGCTCTCTGGGAAACCACTGCGCCATTGGTACTAGTCTGAGTGCCTGAATCTGTGAGCAGGTGGCCGCCCGGAGGTCCAGTCGCGGGATCGGCGGGGGCACACGCCTCGATGGAGCACGGGCTCCCCGCAGAGGGACATCGGGCCGGGGTGGCACCGCTGTCCTACGACGCGTGGACCGACGCCGGGGAACCTCCTTAGGAACCGCCTCCTCTGCCTCTGCCTCTGCCTCGGGAGCCTCTGCCTCAGGTGCCTCTGCTGTCTCGGCCTCTGCCTGGCCCTGCCCTGAGCGCTCGGGCTCGATTCCTGGCGAGGTGAACGTCGCCCGACGACCGGCAACCATAAGTGTGCCAGTCGGTGAGTGGTGGAAACGCTCAACCTCCTCGATTGCCCTGCGCTGCTCGGGGGACAACTGGTCCTCAATCCGGAGTCCGCCCGTACTGCCACCGCGCTCTGCTCGCTCGGCTGCATCGGCCACTGCCTGTGCCTGAGCTGCCTCTCTCTCGGCTCTGGAGCGCTTCCTGCGCGTGATCAACTTCGCCTTCCATGGCCGCTGACCGGAAGGGGGACGAGGAGGGGAGTCCCCTGGGCCACCACCGACGTTCTTGCAGCGCGGCATGGCTGACAAGAACGGGAAACTGACGCAGAAAGAGCTCTGGACTGACGCTGAAAGAGCAACTGTCAGTGAAATGCCTCGAACAAGACCAACTGACCCTGAAAACCCTGACAAAGAAACCCCAACTGACACTGGTCCTCAGGCGCTGTCACTTGCGAGGCTTGGCCTCGATCCGTACCCGCGGGCTTGGCCCCGGGTTATCTGACACTGCCAACGGTCAACTGCCACGAACGCGGACTCGTTGCGAGAATAGAGAGGATATATAAGCATATATAGTCTAGAGGTAAGCAAGGCCTATGGAAGCAAAGCAAGTGGATAAGAGATAGAGGGTGGCTTTGCTACCTGACGGTCGACGAAACGAACACGAGAGGAGATGAGGATCGACGTCCGGGCACCCACACGTGACACCAAGAGAGACTGCATAAGTTTGGAGACGTAACGGGATCAAAACGTGATGGAACAGTCATGTAGGCATATCATCGAGCACCTTATGGGCAAGGTATATGAAAGAGAGGGGGGGTAGGTGCTCACTGCGAGAATCGGCCGAGGAGATCGCCGGAGATGGAGGGAGGTGCTCGGGGACGATGGTGAGGACCTCCGGCGGAGTAGGCTCGGTCGCCGGTGAGCTCCGGCGAGGACACCGGCGAGAGCACCGACGGGTGCGCGCGCGCGGGGAAGCTGCAGCGGCCGGCGAGGAAGAGCACGAAAGCCTGTGGCAAGGGCGCGGCAGCCGGTGGCGGGGAGCGCAGGCGAGGGCGTGGTGGCCGGCGGTGGGGGTCGCGGGGCGGGGGGTTAGGGTTCGCTGC
Organism: Coix lacryma-jobi var. lacryma-jobi; assembly: GCA_009763385.1. Lineage (NCBI taxonomy): Eukaryota > Viridiplantae > Streptophyta > Magnoliopsida > Poales > Poaceae > Coix > Coix lacryma-jobi. Next base: position 11,663,177 of record CM019828.1, read on the forward strand.
GGCGAGGATCGGGCAAGGTTCGGGTGAATGTAAGAGATGATGAGTGGGTCCCGGATGTCATTAGAAGAACCTATTGCGCCGCTTAAAGGGGCATCGGACGCGCCGATGATTACACATCGGACGCTCCGATGCCATTCCAGAGAGCTCCAGAAACGTCCTTTTTGCATCGGACGCGTCCTATGCCTCGGCATCGGACGCTGGGCAGCGTCCGATGAGGCACCGGACGCTCCGTTGAGTTTGCATCGGACGCGACGCCAACACTGTTCTAGCCGGGGCTGTGTACAGTGGAGGCATCGGACGCTGGAGCCAGCGTCCGATGCAGCGTCCGATGCTGCACTTTGGCTCGTTTCGAAGATTTCTGTTGCGGCTCCCTTTCCCAACCAAGTTCCAACTCAAATAAGAGGCAAATAAACACCAGTTGGAACCTAGAATGAGCATCCTCGCATAAACCCTCAATTTTATAAATATTTTTTCATAGGCTACATATCATTTTTAGATAAAGTAGGCGATAAAACTCGAGGAGACAACATGTGGCCACCAAAACTAGGGGTCTCAACCATTAGGAGCTTCAAATGCTCCCCCTAGCGGTGGACGAACACAACGGTTGCTTAAAACTTAAACGAAAAGAAACGACAAAGCAACAAACATGCATATGCAATGCAATACGAAATTTGAATCTAGGTTGCTTGTCAAGTTTGCTCATGGGTAAGCTTCTTCACATGCTTTTTAGGGCGGTTATCTTAACCACGTCTGACAAGCCTATGTGCATAGCATAAAGTGAACATGGCATATGATACAATGCAATGCAAAGACAACCCCCTTTCACCTTTTGACAAAGTTACTTAGAACAAACACATTTAGCTCACTTCGCAATCTACAAAGAGTGATTTCATCTAGGGGTTTTGTGAAGATATCCGCCAATTGATCTTCGGTTCTAACTCCCTCTAAGGATATATCTTTCTTTGAAACATGATCTCTAAGGAAGTGATGGCGAATATCTATGTGCTTTGTGCGAGAGTGTTGAACCGGGTTGTTAGCAAGCTTAACCGCGCTCTCATTGTCACACAACAAAGGTACCCTTTCTAGAACTACACCATAGTCTAAAAGGGTTTGTTTCATGTATAGGATTTGTGCACAACAAGCACCCGCGGCTATGTATTCCGCCTCGGCGGTAGACAAGGCCACATTATTTTGCTTCTTTGAACTCCATGACACTAGTGATCTCCCAAGCAAATGGCACCCTCCGGATGTGATTTTTCTATCTACTTTGCAACCCGCGTCATCCGAATCGGAATACCCAACGAGTTGGAAGTTAGCTCCTTTGGGATACCAAAGGCCAAAGCTTGGGGTGTGCTTTAGGTACCTAAGGATTCTCTTCACCGCTATGAGATGTGATTCCCTAGGATCGGCTTGAAAGCGAGCACACATGCACACACTAAACATGATGTCAGGCCTAGATGCGGTCAAATATAACAAGCTACCAATCATAGAACGGTAGAGAGTTTGGTCAACCGGGTTACCTCCCACATCTAGGTCGAGATGTCCATTTGTTGGCATTGAAGTCTTGATAGACTTGCAATCATCCATGTTGAAGCGCTTGAGGAGGTCTTTTGTATACTTTTCTTGAGATATGAAAGTCCCCTCCTTCAATTGCTTGACTTGGAAGCCTAGGAAGAATGTGAGCTCTCCAATCAAGGACATTTCAAACTCCTTCGACATCAAGTCACCAAATTACTTGCAATAGGCTTCATTTGTTGACCCGAAGATGATATCATCAACATAGACTTGACAAATGAAGATTTATCCATCAAGCTTCTTGGTGAATAGTGTGGTGTCAACCATCCCAATGATGAAGCCCTTCTCAATGAGGAAGTCCCGGAGGCGCTCGTACCAAGCTCTAGGGGCTTGCTTGAGCCCATATAGCGCCTTAGACAACCTATAAACATGATTAGGATATCTAGGGTCTTCAAACCCGGGAGGTTGATCAACATAGACTAGTTCATTTATGAAGCCATTTAAAAAAGCACTTTTCACATCCATTTGATATAATTTAATGTCATGATGTGATGCATATGCAAGGAGGATACGAATGGCTTTGCATTCTCTAGATCAACCTTGAGCTTTGCATTCTCATTCTTGATCTTGATGTAATCATCATAGTGATCGGCCACAACCACACTCTTGCCTTTGCCACTAGCTCTTTGCTCATCATGCTCACTAACCAAGTCCTCACAAGATGTTGCTATGTCACACTTAACAACAAGGTTAGGAGCATCATGTGTCTCATGTGAAAGCATATCATAAGAAATGGTGAGAGCATCATAGTCAACTTTCACTTGAGTGTATTGTTCTTTTAGCAAAGCATAACTAGTGGTAAAGTCACTATGCATCTTATCAAGTTTTTCATTTTTAGCTTTGAGCTCCTTGTTAGAGGACTTGAGCTCCTTGATAGTGGATGACATAGTTGCAAGTTCATCTTTTAGGTCATCACTAGCATGAATAGCATGATCACATTTTTCAACAAGAGATTCATTTTCATCAACAAGCTTTTCATTTTTAGCTCTAGTCTTTCTTATGATTTTAGAGTAGTTGTTTAGCAATTTGACAAGCTCATCATAAGTAGGTGCCTCAAATTCACCATCACTATCACTATCACTAGAGTCATCATCGTTTTGTACCTTCCGGTCACCCTTGGCCATAAGGCATAGGTGTGTAGATGATGATGGCGATGGTGGTGGTGGTGGTGTAGAGGAGCCAATGACTAGAGTGGCCACCTTCTCCTTCTCATCGTCACTATCTTCATTTGATGAGCCACCGGAGGAGTCAATGTCGGTGAGCCAATCACCAACAATGTAAGCCTTCCCACCTTTCTTGTGGTATTGCTTCTTCTTCTTGTCATCCTTCTTGTAGTAGGGCTTTTCATCCTTCTTCTCATCTTCACTTGATGAGTCATACTTCTTGTCCTTGTTCTTGTTCTTGTAGCTCTCTTTCTTGGGCTTGGTGCATTGATGAGCAAGATGGCCAAGCTCACCGCAATTGTAGCAATCCATTTTGGAGATTGGCCTCCTCTTGCTACTTGTGAAGAACTTCTTCTTTCTTGAGTCAAAGTTGACTCCATTCTTGTGAAGCTTCTTCAACATCTTGGTGGTTCTTCTCACCATGAGAGCAATGTTGGAATCATCTTCTTCATCACTTGAACTCTCATGATGCACCACAATAGCCTTGGACTTGCCCTTCTTGTCATGGCTAGCTTTGAAGGCCAAGTCCTTCTTCTTGTCGGTGGAGGAGCCACCACTTGGTGTGATGTGCATGTACATCTCATGCGCATTAATCTTTCCCAAGATTTGAGTTGGTGTAGCGGTGGAAAGATCACCTTGATGTAGCACTGTCACGATGTGTCCATACTTCTCAATTGGAAGGACACAAAGAATCTTCCTCACAACATCGGATGGTTGCATTTGTGTGAGGCCAAGTCCATTGAGTTCTTCTACAAGAACATTCAAGCGTGAGTACATTTCATTTGCACTTTCATTAGCATGCATATCAAATGAATGAAGTTTTTGCATAACTAAATGATATCTCTCCTCACGCTCACTCTTGGTCCCCTCGTGGAGAGCACAAATGTTATCCCATAGATCATGGGCATTCTTGTGGTTCCGGACGCGGTTAAACACATCCTTGCAAATGCCTCTAAAAAGAATGTTTTGGCCTTTGCATTCCACTTATCATTTTCTTCCTCATGTGGCGTGAGGCTAGTGCCTTCCTTGGGTTTGGGGAACCCGGTTATGGCGGCATCGCGGCATTTCACATCAACCGCTTCAATATACGACTCCATACGGATTTTCCAATATGGAAAGTCGTCTCCCTCGAACATGGGAGGTGGCCCATCACCTCCGGACATCTTAACTCTAGGCGGTTAAGCCTAAATCGAGAGCACGAGGCTCCGATACCAATTGAAAGGATCAAGATTCCCAAGAGGGGGGGGGTGAATTGGGCTTTTCTAAAACTTCTTGCAATAATAAAACCTATCAAGCCTGAATTAACCCCCTAGTGCCTAGAAGTGTGATTCTGTTTATTCTACCGCACAAAAGACCAAGTCTAAGCCACTCCTACTCTAGCAAAGCAATTCAATATAGAATGAACAACAAGAGTAATGCGGAATTGAATTGCTTGAAAGTAAATGCGTAAGTAAAAGAGTAGAGATGACTCGACGATCTTTTTTGCCGAGGTATCGAGGTGTCGGCACACCCCTGTCACACCCCAATTTGTCACACCCCAATTTTAAGGATAAAACTGGGGCGGAAAAACTCATGTGTGCCCAGGAAACAATCACACACATAAGTAGACAAATTACAAGAGTGGCATCATCACAGTGTTTATTACATCACGATAGTACTAAAACAGAGTCTTACAACATACTGAACCACAGATCACTGAACTGGTACACAGACTAAGCCACAGGGAAACGTCAACTGGGGGAAACAGCTAGCCTAGAAGTCTTCAGGAAAGTCGCCAACTGCACCTTCGTCTGTTACCCATCCGGGATTTTGCCCAAAAAGAAGATAAACAACAAGCGTAAGTACTCCACGTACTTAGCAAGCTAACACAGGGTTCATGAGGCTCAAAAAGGCAGACGCTGTCTGACTGCAGATAGCTTTTAAGTTGGCCAAGTTTTAACATTAAGGTAAACGAATATTATGCTCAACCCTTAACCCATGATCCATTTGTCCAACAAAGGAAAGATATGACATCAACATGTACCAACAGCATAAAGTATCATTTAATTAAGTATCATAGTTCCGCTAGTTTTCCGGGCCGCTCGTGACCGTGAGCACGGCTGTTATAACAGTTTTACACTCTGCAGAGGTGGTGCATCTTTACCCACAAGCCGTGTTACCCTTGTGCCCGAGGCGGCCAACCTCTTGATCCACTTCCGAGGTAGATCGGCAGGGCACACTATGAAGCCTTTCGCTGGTTCGTCTAACAGGTCAGGGCCGCTAGGTTTCCTTGGCAGGCAGATGTAGCAACCCCCCTTTTCTATGGCACAAGGCCATCGCAGCTATACACATAGAAACAGGAGCAGCCCTACACCCAAAGTGGCAAGCCCCTTTTGCGCCCTTTCGGGTCACCGCTGCCATATTAGACAAGGTCCAGTTTACTGAGCTAAAACCAGAGCCATATAGCACTCATGGTAGCACTGTCAATCCCAGCTTTTGCTAACAGCAAGTTTTATTAACCGTTTAACATGTATCATCATGAGAACATATTCATCATTAGACTGGATCGTTTATAAGTCAGTTAGCACTAGCAAAACTACCCACATGCATATATCCCACGGGAACAAGAGCATCACAGATCAAAAAGCTAAGTGGGTTTTCTAAGGTTGCTCATTTGAACACATGCATAAATGAGTGATTAAAGTAAAGTGTATAGGTAAACAAGGAGATCCCATGCTAACTTGCCTTGGTTGTCGAAAGGTTGATCTTCCTGCTGGTCACTGAACGAGGGGTCCTGGTCGTACCACACCGACTCACCGTCTACTCGATCACAACATCACCACGCATTACAGGTGCAAACATACACGATGCAAACAGAGCTATTATTAGAACAATACACCAAACAGTATTAAACTGAAATAAAACTTTGATAAAACAGAAGTACACATCTCTACGATCACAACAAGTTTTGGTTCATCGAAAACGGAGTTACGGCGTGAAAGATACGGCCGAAACGGTATATATAAAGCCCTAAACAAGATTAACTTGGACCCTACATCTAAACTGTCCAAAACCGACCAACAGGGACATAAACGGATAGAGCACTAAATTACGAAGCTAACGCAATTTGAACGGATCAAATCGGAGCTAAAACGTGAATTTTATAAGCAAAACAAAACAGTGGCATTTCTGTAAATAGACTGAATTGCAATAGAATTTAAAACCGAAATTAAATTGAATTTAAAACAAATCCAGCCGGCGGCTGGACTGCGCCTCATTTTCACCGAAACACAGGGGCCTGGTTACAAGTTTTATAAGGCACAGGGAATAGTGGAAAAGGGAGTGCGGGTTGATTCCTGTTTTCCTCGGGGTCTCTTTAGCAAAGATCACCCCGAAGGGGTATCGACCATCCAGGGTCGTTGGATCGAGCGTTGGCGGACGGGATTAGGTTCCGGCCAGCAGGGCCACAGCGGGTGCCGACGGCGCGCACTGGCCGCGACGTCGCAGTCGCGTCGCGACGCCGGGCGCGCACACGCCATGGCCGGAGCAACCGAGCTCACGGACTCGGGCATAGATTCCATCACAGACCAAACCAAGCGGTCGGAGGGGTAGCGGAGTGCAAGGGGATCTCACCGAGGCGGAACGAAGTGGCGGAGACGGCTCTGGGGAGGCGGTCCGCGGCGAACGGCGGAGCACGGCGACCGACACGGCACCTGCTCGCGGAGTACGGCGGTTAGGGCGAAACTGAGCACTAAAGAGAGAGGGAGAAGGTTCGGAGGCTTCACCACGACGCGGCGAAGCTCGGGGGAAGATGAAACCGGCCGGAACGGCGCCAAAACGACGGTCGACGGCGGCGGGCGATGGCAAGATGTGGCGGCGCTGGTGCTCTGGTTCTGCTGCGCGTGCAAGCGGGTGCGAGCGAGGGAGGGGGAAACAGGAGGAGCGGGTGCGGGCGCGTCCGCTATATGCTCGGGCGGAGACGGGGTCGTGGGCGCGGGGCACGACGAGGAGCGGGGCGAGCGGGGCAGGCGGTTGCGTGCCGCGGCGCGGGACGCGCGGAGGGGAAGAGAAGGGGACTGACGCGTGGGGCAGCGGCGTCAGAGAGAGAAGGGGAGGGAGCGCGCGCGCGGGCCGACGGTTGCGCGGGCGCGGCGAGCAGGCCGGCCAGTTGGGCCGCGCGGAGAGAAGAGAGAGGAGGAGGGAGGCCCAGCGGAAACGGGGAGTGGGCACCGGGAAGCTGGGCCCTCGGGCCGATCGGGCCGAAAGCAAGGAAAGGAGAGAGGGAGGAAAATGAATCCCTTTTTCATTTGTTTCAAAGCATTTCAAAACCATTCCAAAAGAAATTTGAATTCAAACTAAATTTTGACAAAACCCAGTCACTTCAATAAATCCAGTGCATCAGCATGAATGCATAAACATGTTGCCACCATAATTTTAATTCAACAAAAATTTATTTAACCCTAGGTTAAATGCTCACAAATTCATTATTAAATCACTTTCACCTATTTTGTTTTGGAGAAAATTTTAGGGTGTTACAACTCTACCCCCCTTAAGATGAATCTCGTCCTCGAGATTCGACTGGAGCTTACTCAAACAACTGGGGATAAGATTTCCGAAGATCTTCTTCTCTTTCCCAGGTAGCCTCTTCTTCTGTATACCGGTTCCACTGAACTTTGCACATCTTGATAACTCGGCTCCTGGTAACTCTTTCTGCTGTTTCCAAGATCTTGACAGGGTACTCTTCGTAAGTGAGATCCTCTCCTATCTTGATCTCTTCCAGGGGAACTTGCTCTTCAGGTACTCTCAGGCATTTCTTTAGCTGTGAAACATGGAACACATCATGAACACCTGACAACCTCTCAGGTAACTCGAGTTGATAGGCCACTTCCCCACGTCTGGCTAAGATACGGAAAGGACCTATGTATCTGGGTGCCAACTTTCCTTTCATGTTAAACCTCTTTACGCTTCTCATGGGTGACACTTTCAAATACACATAGTCTCCCACTTTGAAAACTAAATCCCTCCTGCGAGTATCTGCATAACTCTTCTGCCGGGATTGAGCTATCCTTAGGTTATCTCGGATCATCCTTACTTGTTCTTCAGCATTTCTAAGGACATCCGGTCCGAACACTTGTGTTTCTCCTGTCTGATTCCAGAACAAAGGAGTTCTACACTTTCGCCCATACAAAGCTTCGAAAGGAGCCATTTTCAGACTCTTCTGGTGACTGTTGTTGTATGAGAATTCAGCATATGGCAGGCTTTTATCCCAACTAGTCCCATGCTGAAGGGCACATGCTCTCAACATGTCCTCCAAGATCTGGTTTATCCTTTCAGTCTGCCCATCTGTTTGTGGGTGATATGCAGAACTGAAAGTCAGCTCAGTTCCCAAGGATTGATGTACTTGATGCCAAAAGTGAGAAGTGAACTGTGTCCCTCTGTCAGACACTATTTTCTTTGGAACACCATGCAGAGACACAACCCTCTCCACGTACAGTTCTGCTAACCTTGCTCCAGAATAGGTGGTCTTTACTGGTAAGAAGTGAGCGACCTTAGTGAGACGGTCGACTATTACCCATATAGAATCATAGCCTCTTTGTGTGCGAGGTAAACCAGTAATAAAGTCCATTCCCACTTCTTCCCATTTCCACTCGGGTATCTGCATAGGCTGTAACAGTCCTGCTGGTCTTTGATGTTCAGCTTTGACCTTCTGACAGGTGTCACATAGAGCCACATATTCTGCTACATCTCGTTTCATACCATACCACCAGTATTTTTCTTTCAGATCCAAGTACATTTTGGTGCTACCAGGGTGAATGGAGTAGGCAGATTCATGTGCATCCCGCAAAATGGCATCACGGATAGCCTTCACTTCGGGCACACATATCCTTTTTCCAAACCATAGAGTCCCATTATCATCCATCCGGAATCCTGGTGCCTTTCCAAGCACTATGTTTTCTGCTATCTCTTTCAACTTCTCATCTTTCAACTGTCCCTCGCGGATTTCTTTCTCCAAGGTAGGTTCAACAGACATTTCCACCACATTGTTGGCAAAACATAGATTAAGGTATGCCATTTCAGCTCTCAACTCTGCTGACATGCGTTCCACTTGCAGACCGTTTGCGTAGGTTTTTCTACTCAAGGCATCGGCCACGACATTGGCCTTTCCCGGGTGATAATGTACCTCTAGGTCATAGTCTTTGATCAGTTCTAGCCAACGGCGTTGCCTCAAGTTCAGATCTGACTGAGTAAATATATACTTCAGACTTTTATGATCCGTATACACGTCACACTTATGCCCAACCAGATAATGTCTCCATATCTTCAGAGCATGGACCACAGCTGCTAACTCCAAATCATGAGTTGGATAGTTCACCTCGTGTTTTCTCAGCTGTCTAGATGCATAAGCTACTACTCTTCCGTCTTGCATTAGAACACATCCAAGTCCCAGACGAGATGCATCACAATAGATGGAGAAGCTTTTGTTCAAGTCTGGCAGAACTAGGACTGGTGCTGAGGTTAATCTCCTCTTTAACTCTTCAAAGTTTGCTTGACATTTATCAGACCACACAAACTTAGCATTCTTTTCCAACAAGGCAGTCATAGGCTTTGCGAGCTTGGAGAATCCTTCAATGAACCTCCTATAATACCCGGCCAAACCCAGGAAACTTCGGATTTCACTGGCATTAGTTGGCGGGTTCCAATCCAACACATCTTGCACCTTGCTAGGATCAACGGATATACCTCCGTTAGAGACAACATGCCCTAAGAAAGAGACTTCTTTCAGCCAAAATTCACACTTGCTCCTCTTGGCATAGAGCTGATGCTCTCTTAGCTTCTGCAAAACCATCCTTAGATGTTCAGCATGATCCTCTTCTGTTCTAGAGAACACTAGAATATCATCTATGAATACCACCACGAACTTGTCTAGGTATTCCATGAACACTTTATTCATCAGATACATGAAGTAGGCTGGGGCATTGGTCAGTCCAAAAGACATCACTGTATACTCATACAGTCCATACCGCGTGGTGAAGGCGGTCTTAGGAATGTCTGAGTTCCGGATTTTCAATTGGTGATACCCAGATCTGAGATCTATTTTAGAGAACACACATGCTCCTCTAAGCTGGTCAAATAGATCGTCTATCCGGGGTAGAGGGTATTTGTTTTTAATGGTAACCTCATTTAAAGACCTATAGTCCACACACATCCTCTGGCTACCATCTTTCTTATCCACAAAGATCACTGGTGCTCCCCAAGGAGAAGCACTAGGACGTATATACCCTTTCTCTAACAACTCCTTAAGCTGTTTCTTAAGTTCTTCTAATTCATTTACCCCCATTCTATAAGGTCTCTTAGATATTGGTGCAGTTCCAGGCAATAATTCAATAATGAACTCAACATCGCGATCAGGTGGCATACCTGGCAGATCATCAGGAAAGACATCAGGGAACTCGTCCACCACCCGATCTTGCTCTGCACCACTCGCATCCATCTGGTTGACCGTGGCAGTTGGCTGCTCTTTTAACACCACTTGCACACAGATTCTGTCTCCCTTAGGTGTAGTTACAACAACTGACCTTTCTTGACACTGAATGACAGCCCCATGTTGCTTCATCCAGTCCATACCCAAGATGAGATCTATACCTGCTGTTCTTAACACTATAGGCTTTACTTTAAAGTCTACCCCCCTTAGGTTGACACTAGAGGTGGGGCTCCAAAAATTTGCAGGCATACTACCCCCTGGTGAGTTTACTATGATTGTTTCTTTCATTGCACATAAAGGCACACCATGCATTCTAACAAACGACTGTGAAATGAAAGAATGCGAAGCACCAGAATCAAAAAGTATGGTTGCTGGGATTGAGTTGATGCTGAACGTACCCATCATAACATCCGGTGCATCCAGGGCACTCTCGGCAGCTACATGATTCACCCGTCCAGTGTGAGGTGGGCGAGCATTCTGCTTCTGAGCTCCTGCCTGGTTCTGTGAGGCCTGGGGGTTCTGCTTCTTGGGGCACTGGTGAGCGTAGTGTCCTGACTCCCCGCAACGGTAACATGCGTTGGGGTTCTGCTGAGCTGCATTCTTCATGGGGGCGGGGTTGGGTGTTCCCTGGCGTGATGCTTGGCTGCTCTGCTGTTGCTGGTACCTCTGTCCTCCTGGCTGCTGCTGGTAGCGCTGACCACCTGACTGCTGTTGGTATGAAAGGCGCTGCGGGTTCTGGTTGCCCTGGGGGTACTGTCCCCTGTTCCACTGGTTGCCTTGACTCCTCTGGGGGTAACCTTGCTGTGGGTTGATTCGGGGACGAGTGTTGCTCCCCGATGACTGGCCTTGGAAGCTTCTTTTCTTTGCTTCCATTTCCTTCCTCTTGTTGTCAATAACTATCGCCCTATTGACCAGGGCCTGATAGTTCGGGTAGGTGTTGGACATCAACTGGAGTTGCAACCCATCATACAGACCATTCAAGAAACGGCGCTGTTTGTCCTTGTCGTTAGCCACATCCTGAGGGGCATAACGCGATAGCTGAGCAAACTTGTCGCGGTACTGCGCCACTGACATGGACCCTTGCTTCAGAGAACGGAACTCCTCTTGCTTCAGTTCCACGAGACCATCCGGGATGTGATAGGATCGGAAGTTCTCCTTGAACTCCTGCCAAGTAACAACTGGGGCATCTTGGGGACGGCCGAACGCATCCCACCAGTCCTGTGCAGCTCCCTGCAGTTGCCCAGAAGCGTAGAGCACCTTCTCATAATCGGTGCACTGGGCGATGTTCAGCTGTTTTTCCACTGCACGGAGCCAGTCATCCGCCTCCAGTGGTTCAGAGGCGTGAGAGAACACTGGTGGATGGCCCTTCAGGAACTCTCCTCGACGGTCCCTGACTTGAAGAGGTTGAGGTGCGGCAGCGGGCGCCTGATCCAGGCGGTTCATCATGGCGTGCATAAGTTGATTCTGCGTGGCCATCAACTGCTCGATGGTCACTGGCGGCGGTGGCGGCGGCGGGTCCATAGGAGCACCACGCCCACGGCCACGGCCTCTCCCGCGTCCTCCCCTTGCTGCCATCTGCTCACCAACAAATGCGCAAGAGTTAGACCTTTATATCCAACATAGAAAGTATATATGACATAAATGAACATTGCTGAAATTTTCGGTGCACATTCTTGTCAACAGCAGCACACTAAAACGGTCATAACTCGAGCTACAGAAATTCAACAGGGATGAACCAGACATCGTTGGAAAGCTCATGAAACCGGCTACAACTTTCGTATAGAACACTTTTTCAGATTCGTCCAGATTCTGGGTCGAAAACAGCATTGAACAGGACCTGTTCTGGATGACAGACTGCGCAGAAACATCGACTTTAAACAGGCTTATCTCCTAGATCCGAACAGATAAAGACTTGGTTCCAGATTTGTTTGAAAGGTACATCAGTCTAGATACTCCCACAAAAATTTCACAATTTTTGGGGTCACGGATTAAGAGATACACAGCTTTAAACACAGGCTGCTCCAGAAAACAGCAACACAGAAAAGAGGTAAACAACTTTATATGCCACAAGAAGGTGTTTAACTTGGAGAAGCACAACATAACTTGTACTTTACCACACACAGACAAAGATCCAAACAAACATAGTTCACCAACATAAGTAACACAAACACCACAGGTTCACATAACACAAACTGAACTTAAAACAACGTGTCTACACGAGATAACTGATCATAGAAGACAAGCTACTGGGCTCCACCGGGGGCGTCGTTGGCTCTGTACTTCTTCTTGTAAATGGCTGCATAGTCTAGCTCACCGCGAAGGTAATCCACTTCGCGCTCCAAACGCCTTATCACCTTCTGAGCCGCACGCAGGTCATCTTGCACCTTGTCGGCCTTCCTATGCACCTCGTAGGCATGCTGAGCAGTAGAGACCAGAACCGGGTACTCCACTGGAGGAAGCAGGGTTCGCCACGAGCCCTCCATGTCACTTTGGGGCAGGTAGCGGTAGCGATCATTCCTCATCATCTGGAAGCGAAGGCCATGGTAGTGCAGGTAAGCATCCTGCGCCGCGTCCTCCATACTTGCGAGGGCATCACCACGCTTGGTGGTAGTCCTGTGAGCTGACTCTATAACATGGGCTTGATCAGCAGCCTTCCAACCTGTAACCATCAGGTCGGACTTCCAGTATGTAGCCTCCAAAGGGTGGGTATACTCGCCGCAGTGGTACTGGAGCTTAGCCTCCATCTCAGGGTAGTACTCCTCCAGCAGACGAACCAGCATACTATGATAGTATGCTGTCTCGTCGGGCTTCTTGAACATGAAGCGACGATCCCAACCAAGGTCTTCCACCACCTGCGCTGCTGGAGAGGCAGGGGGTGCTGGTGCCGAAGCTGACGAGGCGGCGGGAGAGTGTACCACAGGGTACACTGGCACGAAGGCTGGTGCCGCAGGGGCTGGTGGAGCGTCAGGTGCTGCAGGAGCGGGTGCCTCTGGAGCAGGGACCTCAGGCGCTGGCGCCTCAGGCACAGGCTCCACTGGGACTGGCACCTCCGGAGCAGGCACCTCCGGAGCTGGAGACTCGGGAACTGCTGCAGGGGGCGGTGGTGGTGCCGCTAGCTCCTCAGAAACTGCTGGAGTAACGGTCAACTCTTCGTCCTCCATGAAGACGGCGTTGGAGGAGCTGGAAGAACCATCACTGTCGGGGATGTGAAACACAGGGGGAGCAGGCTGGCTGGTGAAAAGAGCACGGTAGGCACGGGTGTTCATGCGAGGCATCCTGACGTTATAAAACAAGATAAGATAAGCGGAAACAATTAGTTTTATGCAATAGAATAAGAATAAGAAGCAGGTATAAATTTTAATAAAGTAACAAGTTAATAAAATAAGCATGAGCAGGTAACAAAAAGGTGTTAGACGGCCATTTCCTAGCTAGGCTTGCGTCCTACAGTCAACAAAGCTTTGATACCAATTTGTCACACCCCAATTTTAAGGATAAAACTGGGGCGGAAAAACTCATGTGTGCCCAGGAAACAATCACACACATAAGTAGACAAATTACAAGAGTGGCATCATCACAGTGTTTATTACATCACGATAGTACTAAAACAGAGTCTTACAACATACTGAACCACAGATCACTGAACTGGTACACAGACTAAGCCACAGGGAAACGTCAACTGGGGGAAACAGCTAGCCTAGAAGTCTTCAGGAAAGTCGCCAACTGCACCTTCGTCTGTTACCCATCCGGGATTTTGCCCAAAAAGAAGATAAACAACAAGCGTAAGTACTCCACGTACTTAGCAAGCTAACACAGGGTTCATGAGGCTCAAAAAGGCAGACGCTGTCTGACTGCAGATAGCTTTTAAGTTGGCCAAGTTTTAACATTAAGGTAAACGAATATTATGCTCAACCCTTAACCCATGATCCATTTGTCCAACAAAGGAAAGATATGACATCAACATGTACCAACAGCATAAAGTATCATTTAATTAAGTATCATAGTTCCGCTAGTTTTCCGGGCCGCTCGTGACCGTGAGCACGGCTGTTATAACAGTTTTACACTCTGCAGAGGTGGTGCATCTTTACCCACAAGCCGTGTTACCCTTGTGCCCGAGGCGGCCAACCTCTTGATCCACTTCCGAGGTAGATCGGCAGGGCACACTATGAAGCCTTTCGCTGGTTCGTCTAACAGGTCAGGGCCGCTAGGTTTCCTTGGCAGGCAGATGTAGCAACCCCCCTTTTCTATGGCACAAGGCCATCGCAGCTATACACATAGAAACAGGAGCAGCCCTACACCCAAAGTGGCAAGCCCCTTTTGCGCCCTTTCGGGTCACCGCTGCCATATTAGACAAGGTCCAGTTTACTGAGCTAAAACCAGAGCCATATAGCACTCATGGTAGCACTGTCAATCCCAGCTTTTGCTAACAGCAAGTTTTATTAACCGTTTAACATGTATCATCATGAGAACATATTCATCATTAGACTGGATCGTTTATAAGTCAGTTAGCACTAGCAAAACTACCCACATGCATATATCCCACGGGAACAAGAGCATCACAGATCAAAAAGCTAAGTGGGTTTTCTAAGGTTGCTCATTTGAACACATGCATAAATGAGTGATTAAAGTAAAGTGTATAGGTAAACAAGGAGATCCCATGCTAACTTGCCTTGGTTGTCGAAAGGTTGATCTTCCTGCTGGTCACTGAACGAGGGGTCCTGGTCGTACCACACCGACTCACCGTCTACTCGATCACAACATCACCACGCATTACAGGTGCAAACATACACGATGCAAACAGAGCTATTATTAGAACAATACACCAAACAGTATTAAACTGAAATAAAACTTTGATAAAACAGAAGTACACATCTCTACGATCACAACAAGTTTTGGTTCATCGAAAACGGAGTTACGGCGTGAAAGATACGGCCGAAACGGTATATATAAAGCCCTAAACAAGATTAACTTGGACCCTACATCTAAACTGTCCAAAACCGACCAACAGGGACATAAACGGATAGAGCACTAAATTACGAAGCTAACGCAATTTGAACGGATCAAATCGGAGCTAAAACGTGAATTTTATAAGCAAAACAAAACAGTGGCATTTCTGTAAATAGACTGAATTGCAATAGAATTTAAAACCGAAATTAAATTGAATTTAAAACAAATCCAGCCGGCGGCTGGACTGCGCCTCATTTTCACCGAAACACAGGGGCCTGGTTACAAGTTTTATAAGGCACAGGGAATAGTGGAAAAGGGAGTGCGGGTTGATTCCTGTTTTCCTCGGGGTCTCTTTAGCAAAGATCACCCCGAAGGGGTATCGACCATCCAGGGTCGTTGGATCGAGCGTTGGCGGACGGGATTAGGTTCCGGCCAGCAGGGCCACAGCGGGTGCCGACGGCGCGCACTGGCCGCGACGTCGCAGTCGCGTCGCGACGCCGGGCGCGCACACGCCATGGCCGGAGCAACCGAGCTCACGGACTCGGGCATAGATTCCATCACAGACCAAACCAAGCGGTCGGAGGGGTAGCGGAGTGCAAGGGGATCTCACCGAGGCGGAACGAAGTGGCGGAGACGGCTCTGGGGAGGCGGTCCGCGGCGAACGGCGGAGCACGGCGACCGACACGGCACCTGCTCGCGGAGTACGGCGGTTAGGGCGAAACTGAGCACTAAAGAGAGAGGGAGAAGGTTCGGAGGCTTCACCACGACGCGGCGAAGCTCGGGGGAAGATGAAACCGGCCGGAACGGCGCCAAAACGACGGTCGACGGCGGCGGGCGATGGCAAGATGTGGCGGCGCTGGTGCTCTGGTTCTGCTGCGCGTGCAAGCGGGTGCGAGCGAGGGAGGGGGAAACAGGAGGAGCGGGTGCGGGCGCGTCCGCTATATGCTCGGGCGGAGACGGGGTCGTGGGCGCGGGGCACGACGAGGAGCGGGGCGAGCGGGGCAGGCGGTTGCGTGCCGCGGCGCGGGACGCGCGGAGGGGAAGAGAAGGGGACTGACGCGTGGGGCAGCGGCGTCAGAGAGAGAAGGGGAGGGAGCGCGCGCGCGGGCCGACGGTTGCGCGGGCGCGGCGAGCAGGCCGGCCAGTTGGGCCGCGCGGAGAGAAGAGAGAGGAGGAGGGAGGCCCAGCGGAAACGGGGAGTGGGCACCGGGAAGCTGGGCCCTCGGGCCGATCGGGCCGAAAGCAAGGAAAGGAGAGAGGGAGGAAAATGAATCCCTTTTTCATTTGTTTCAAAGCATTTCAAAACCATTCCAAAAGAAATTTGAATTCAAACTAAATTTTGACAAAACCCAGTCACTTCAATAAATCCAGTGCATCAGCATGAATGCATAAACATGTTGCCACCATAATTTTAATTCAACAAAAATTTATTTAACCCTAGGTTAAATGCTCACAAATTCATTATTAAATCACTTTCACCTATTTTGTTTTGGAGAAAATTTTAGGGTGTTACAACCCCCCTAGTCCTCGTTGGAGCACCCGCGCAAGGGTATCGCTCCCTCTTGATCCACACAAGGATCAAGTGCTCACTACGAGCTGATTCTTCGCCACTTCGGCCTGGTGAATCGCTCGCTACTGGTCACAAGCTTGCTTGGGTCATCCACAATGCCATCGGATGCTCTCCAAGCTTCACGATCGCCACCAAGTCGTCTAGGTGATGCCGATCACCAAGAGTAACAAGCTAGAACTCTCACTTGACCAACACAAGGCCAAATAGATGGATGGATGCACACTTGCTACTCAATTCTCACTAGGAGGTGTCTAATTCTCACAATTAGCAAATCACTCAACCTCACTAGGGCTCTTGCACTCACTCACACTCACAATGTGTTTCTCAGCAGATGGAAGTGGCAAGAACACTCAAATGGATGGAGGGAAGGAAGTATATATACTCCCCCAACCGGCCATCCAAAAACAGCACAAGACAGGCATTCTGCGGGGGCATCGGACGCGCCGATGCCTGGCATCGGATGCGCCGATGCCTGGCATCGGACGCTCCGATGACCTCGTCCAACGATCTACTGTATCTTCTTGTCAGATTGTTTAAAGGGACATCGGACGCTGGGCAGCGTCCGATGCCACCACATCGGACGCGTCCGATGTGTATTTGACCTCTTTGGAACCTCTCTGGATGGCCATCGGACGATGGCCCTCAGCGTCCGATGCCAGCGTCCGATGCGGCCTCCAGTTCACGCCCACGTGAACAGTGGCATGGGCGCGTCCGATGTGAACACATCGGCGCGTCCGATGCCACGCACCAGACTAAACCCTAGTCGGGGTGGGCATCGGACGCGTCCGATGCTCACCTGGCCAGCGTCCGATGCCCATAACAAGGGCAAACTCAACTCGGATCGCGACGCGGCCTAAACGACTTTTGATCCTCTCGACTTAAGGCATCTCTCTGAGCTACCTAGGGCTATGAAATAACAAGTGTGCACCACACCTACCTCAATAGACTCATCTAGGCCAAGCTACTCATTCACGCTCCCCTTTATAGTACGGCCAAAGGAAAAACAAAGACCTAAGACTACCTAAGTGTCCTCCAACACCTATGACACTTAGCCTAGTCTACCACCGTCTTCATCGTCCGTCCTTTGAAAACCGAAACGATATCCATCGCTAGGGGGCATGAACTCCATATGCCCGTATCGTCGCCATTACCGTGACCTAACTCAATCCTGTTTCTGCAAAACACACGTTAGTCACAGTAATCTTGTGTTTCATCCAATCACCAAAACCACTAGGGGCCAAGATGCGTTCAACTTAAACAAAAAAAATTAAAATGTCTGAGTTACAACTTTAAATGTTTAATCTATAATACTCAACATGCTTTGTTCTTTGAGTATCACTCTTTTAATCACTTAGTCTTGAACAACTCAACCCTCATTGTCAAATTCATGCTCACTATTCTGATTTCATCACCCATGTTTTAAGAATGAAACAATGCACAAAATACCAATCTTATCATATTAAATGTGCCTAGGGTTAGAGTAGAGTAAATGAAGTTGTGGTTCTATTGGTGTTTTTCTCACCAGCAGAACTTATGCACTTGATCTCTGCCTTAGTTTTGCGAGTAGGACACACTGTACAAAGAATGGTCTCCCAAAGTTTCACGAATTCTAGAGGATGTTGCTAGCTTACAGTATTAATGCTTCACTTTAAAATGTTGGTTTGATATTTACCTCCTATTTTCTTGATACATATGTGATAAAACGATTATTGCACCATCATTGAGTCACATACATAAATGGGAATCCAAAACTCTGTTGCTTTGTGCTTGAAAGAAATAAATCAAGACTCTAAAATAATTAAGGTGTAGTTTTTCACTAACCCTTAATCTATTCCATGAGCTTTGTTGTCTATCTGAGTTTCAACAGAAGACAGGAATTCCACTATGATGCCGACGAAGTCTTCGTCCACTCAAGAGCTAATCATCAATGGCTATAGCTCAAGAGAAGTGATGAACATCTATGCTATCAAGGATTCAAAGTAAATGACCATGCCAACACCCATTAAAGAATATGAAGAGCAGTGAACCAAAGGAGACAAGTCCACCAGCCACTTGAAGAAGAAAGAGAGTTCTACTGAAGTGCAACTAAGGTCTTCACCACGAGGATCTGCTGACGCACCCAAGGAAGAATAAAGAGTGTGCAAGAAGTCTTGTTCGATAGACTATAAACATCGAATCCTCACCGGAAGGTAACTCGGTAGTTATCCATATTTCTTTAGCAATAAATTAAGTACTGCATAATCATATTTTACTTCTAGTTGCATATTTACTTTTTAGCAAATTATATCTGCATTAGAAAAGAAAATAAAAATATGAAAAACTCTAAGCCCCATGAGAACAATTTAGTGTTGTGTTTAAACCCATAAATGTATTCTCTGTGGAGGCATAAAAAAATACATCTACATATTTATTTCTGCATTGCATCATCTGTAAAAAGAAAAATCTAAAAGGAGACACTATAAAGAATTGCTGAATTTCTGCTTAGTGGAAAGGAAGAACATAAATGATCTTAAGAGCTTTAGACAACTAGACAAAGGGAAAGAATATTTATCACTAACGCTTAATCAAGTTCCACTAGTTGTATTATCTATTTTTAAGTTCAGCAGGAAATAAAGAAGAGAGGGACTTAAGCCATTGCTGATGATCTACTCATCTTCTGGGGAGAAGATCACGTCAAGATCCAGTTTGGGGGAGAGCACCCTCAGTTATCACGATAAGTATCGTACCACGACTATTTTTATTTACTATTATTAGTTCGTTTTAGCTAGATCCAGGTTAATAAATATAGAAACCCCTAAAAAGATGAATAACTATTACAAAACCTAATAAAGATATTAAATAATAAATAAATGTCTAGGTGGATATAAACTTAATTTTGCTCATGATGAAAATGATGAACAATTGATCTGCTGTAATCTTTTTTTAAGTACCTACTGTTCGAACTTAAATTTTCTTGAGTTTTAGACAAAGTTGTTCTGAATAAACCCTGAACCTAAAACTTGTGGATGACAAATGCTTGATCTAAAAGCCTAGGTAATTGTGGGATATGATATAAGAAGGTTTGAGCTGCTGTTTATCTAATTCCTAGAGATACTAGAGTTCTGGAGATTTACTATTTGAAAAGATTAAAAAAACACATGATGAGATCCTGTATGACATAAACATGAATTCCTACCTAGAGCCATTAATATGATCTTAAGATAAGGCTACTTACTTTGTTCTAAGTTTTAGTTATGGTTGAGAAATTTATCATGCTCTAGAGATCAAGAATGTTTTATTAAAAGATTCACTCTTCCGAAGTAGTATTGTGTTAGAGGCATGGGACTATGCAAAAGTATAAAAGGAGGAAATAAAAAGGGACAAGTGTCCGACTACCTCAAAAGAAAAAGAGTTATGATAAAAATATGAAAAAAGAAAAAAAAGAATGATAGCCCATGGTCCCTCTAATTACAATATGCCAGCAAGAGATGACAAATTTCAAATGTTCTAAGTTCTTGATCTATGAGTATGACATCTTTCTCCCTAACTTTGAACTTTGACTTAGTAAGATATGCTTTTCACTTCTTAAAGCTCCAGATATATATATTCATAGAAGAAAGGAAATGCATTAGTGAGGAATCATAAAATGTAAAAGAGCGATTTGAGAGTGTCATACAGTGGAATCTCTGATTTTTATTTTGAAAATACATAAAAACTCCAGATTGAAGGTTGATCAAAGAGTTAGAGATTCAGTGCTTAACTTGATTGTTCTATCTTTCAATTGTTTAAAGATTCAGGTGAAGCCAAAAGCTCCATAGTTAAAGGTAATATGAGAAAGTCAGAATAATTAACTCTAATTCAAGGGAAGATTTTTGTTTGAACATATGTACCATTGAGATGTAAAAGCATAGTAGCAATTCCTGATTCATCATGATTATTTGCTAAGGGACTAGCAAAAGGTAAGTTTGGGGGAATTGTTGACACTGATTATCTATCATAATTAAAGGATAAATAAATATGAAAAGGGCAAGAATTCGATCACCAACAAAGATTTA
Source organism: Coix lacryma-jobi var. lacryma-jobi (assembly GCA_009763385.1). Taxonomy (NCBI): domain Eukaryota; kingdom Viridiplantae; phylum Streptophyta; class Magnoliopsida; order Poales; family Poaceae; genus Coix; species Coix lacryma-jobi. Next base: position 11,683,925 of record CM019828.1, read on the forward strand.
GGGTTTTAATTGACAATATTCTATGAGTTTGGGTGAACTATGATTCTGCAGGGACTAAACCAGGAAATCAACACCGATAGCTTCCCATAGAAGGAAACCGACGGGAGATAACTCCACCGCCACGTCAGAAAGTTTCTAGAAGACTCCAGAGGACGCAAGAAGACACCAAGAGGTCGACCACCACGAGAGGATGATAGGTGGGACCGACCGGTCCCACCTAGGGACCGACCGGTCCCCCCTTGGGGCCTACGGAGTCTATCTTCTGGAAGGTTCTCCCACCGACCTATAGGATGCATCTTAGTCGTACCTTAAGTCAGTTTGATCCAACGGCCACGGTTCATCGCCTAGGGCTATATAAACAACCCTAGACCCCCCTCTCCAAGGCATCAAACATCATCAATCAGATCTCAAGTCATTAGAAGAGGAGGAGGATCAATCAAAAACCCTAATTTCCTTAGAGCCACATCAACTTAGGCATAGCTAGATAGAATTAGAATTAGAAGAGGCAAGCTTCGCTTGGATTCCGGATCTAGTCGCGAGAAGGCTCGGTAAACCAAAGATCTTCTCTCTTGTATCAACATTATGGATCTAATTATGTTTCTAGTTCATAATTGTTCTTCTAGTTCTTCATTGTTCTTCATTGTTCATGTTCTAGTTCATTTTCTAGTTCTAGTTCATCGTCTAGTTCATCTTCTAGTTCTTAATCTAGTTCTAGTTCGTGTTCTAGTTCATACTCTAGTTCATCTATGTGTTCTAGTTCATCATATTGTTCATCATTGTGTGCTAGTTCATAGTCTAGTTCATAATAGTTTAGATATAATTGATATGACTAAGACATTAATTACTATATTCTTAATTATACTGCTTGTAGTATGCTTTGATTATATATTTGGCATAGATAGATTATCATCATGTTTATACTCATGTTCGTATAGCGCTCATCTTAAAGTACAACAGGTGAGTGATAAATGTTGTCTAGGTGTGGTGCCTATACACTATTTATCTGCGAATGTGTCCTATGTTCCGGATAGAGTGGTAGATCACGGGTGTGATATTCCTGTTGAGTCCTTTGTATTCCACCTCCCGAATGTAGTGTTCAGTATGGCTCAGTTAACTCATAGTTTAGGGGTTACTCTGTTTGGCACCTTTACTATGGAGTTGCCTCTTGAATATGAATATGGGATAACCTAGCCAATGATTGCCAAATATAATTGCACTAATCCATGTATATTATGACTTATAATTAGAATAACTTAGGAATACTTCTTTATAATGTCTATTCTAATCTGCATGCCTTGTCTAAGTTGAAATGCTCTAAGGACTATCATAGATTGATCTTTTATCATTTATAGTGTACCTCATTATTGTGACTGATCCCTGTTTAGGATAGAGGAGTGTGTTCTTGCTTTGTTCTTATTTCTCCTATCACATGTGTAGAGTAGCTCTTGTCCTTATTTATCTCACTTCATTCCTAGTGCTAAATATAAATAACGATACTTGGAACATCTCTGGGTAAAATGCTGCTACAACGGGTGTATTTATCTGTGCCCTTGCGGGTAAATATTTATCTTTAGAGTCAGTGCTATGATATAATCACATTGCTAGTTTCATGTTGGGGATGACAGCTTGACGTTAAGTGATGCTAGTAGTGTCCCGTTGTCACACCCTGAAATTTGCATTTCTTGAATTAGAATTAAAATGATTTATTTATGAATTTTTGTGCTCATAAAATATAGGGAAATAAAAATGTTCTCTAAATTAAAATTTATCCTAGGGTTTAGAAACATGTTTGTGCATTCATGTTGGTGCATTTGAGTTTTGTGTTGTATGGTTTTGGTTAAAATTCAAACTGAATTCAAAATGATTTAGAAACCAATTGAAAATAAATTTCCTAGAAAGGGTTTTGAAAATAAAGACCTTTTGTTTTTCAAAAAGTTTGGAAAAGTTTAAATTTTCAAAACTTGTGTTTCTCCCCAAAGATTCAAATCAAAAGTCTAAAAGGAATTCAAATTTGTTCTGGAAATGTTTGAAAAATCCTTTTGGAAAATCAAAACAAGAAAAAAAAGAAAAGGGCAATTTTCTTCTCTCCCATCTCCTCCTTGGCTTTCGGCCCGGCCTATTTCTCGGCCCGCTCCTCTTCCCCCGCAGTCCGGCTGCTCCTCTCCTCGCTTTGCCCGCAAGTGCCCCGGCCTTGGCCCAGCTCTGCATTTGCAGGCGTCCGCTTTCCCCCATCTCCTCAACTTGGGCCGCATTCGCGTCCCCGGCCCAGACGGCGTCTGCGCCCGAGCCGCTGCAAGCCCGCGCCCCTCCTCTCGCTGACGTCGATGGCCCGCGCGTCAGCCGCACCTGCTCCACCGCGTTTTTCCGTCTCTCTCGCTGACTGGTGGCCCCGCCTCGCCAGCTTTGTCGTCTCCAACTCGTGCCCGACATGGACTCCGGCCACCGAGTCCTCCTTCGCTCCGACTCTGCCTCCTCCTCCCTTATCTGCTGCGGCCAAGCCTCTATAAAGGCTCCACGGTCCCCGCCGCCTTTTTTCCCCCAACGCTCGATCCCGTGCCCTAACTCACCATAGCCGAGAGCTCCGCCATCTGCGAGATCTTGCCATCGTCGGTCTACTCGTTCGCGGCCTCTGAGGCGAATAGAACACCCTCCAGAGATTCGCAAGGTAGTAAGGTTTCTCCCTGCACCTCCAATTTTCCTTCCTCGCCCTGTATCGCGTGCACGACCTCACCAGAGTTAACCGAGCCGCCAAGCTCCGATTTCCGCCATCCCCGATCGATCTCTGTGGTCGCCGAAACCCTTGCCGAGTTCCCCTCCCTCTAATCTATCTCCCTGTTCCCTTACTTTAACCCGTGGTCGCTGGAATCGCCATCTTCAAGAACTCCGGCGAGTTCTGCGCACGCCAGCCATGGCGCCGCCGCAGTTACCGTCCCCTCTCCCAACTCCGGTCTGCAGCGCCTCCAGCTGTCCTATATCTAATCTCCACCATCCGTTCCTGATCCAACGGCTTAGATCGCTCCTTACCCCTTTGTGGACAATTTTGCAAAAGAGACCCCTGAAGGGTCGAGATGGCGGACTAGAGGGGGGGTGAATAGTCCCTTTTAAAATTAAACTTAATTGGAACGGCTAACCGAAACAAATGCGGAATTAAAACTATCGGTCTAGCCAAGACTACACCCCTCTACCTATACTCTATGACACCTTACAAAAGATCCTAATCAATGCAAATAAGGTGTCGGGCTAGCTAGAGCTTACCTAACCAAATCTAGAAGCAAGGTCACACAAGCCTATGCAACTAGTACTTCAAGCACGGGGGAGCTCCTAAGCAATCTAGCAAGCAAAGCACAAAGCCTAAGCTCACTAGCAATGCTCAATAACAAGGCTACCCAAGCCAAATTAGAGAGCTCAACTTAGCTACACAAACTAAGCAACTAAACACTAGCACAATAATAAATATTGCAATACAAGCTAGTGCAAACAGCAGGCAGTCGGTACTACCGAGCTGTAGGGCCGGTACTACCGATGCCGGAACTACCGGGCTTCCAAGCCGGTACTACCGAGCTCCTGCAGGAAGCTACGAAATCGAAGGGGATGAGATGCAATCTCAGATCTAGCAATTACCCCACTTCCCTAGATGATGTAGATGACGAATGTAGCTTCCCCACGTCTTGGTTCCTTGCCAAAAAGGTAGATCGAGTCTTCCCAACCTAAGATAGAGTGAAGGAGGGAGGAAGAACACGAAGAACACAAACAAGCGTAATATGCAAGGAACAAAGAACAATAAGAGCAACAAGAGACGGGGACACAAGATTTTATCCCGAGGTTCACTTGGTTGCCACCAAGCTAGTCCCCGTTGAAGCAAGCCCAAGGTTGCCGCCGATCCTCTCGCTAGTGGTGACACTAAGCCAACCTCTCCATGATGGAGTGCTCACCAAGAGCTCTAGCTTTTGATCCGGCCGGACCACTTGGCGCTCTTCACGCCTCTTTCCACTAGAGTTGCTCTTCGCGATCTCCCGCGGGGCGAGCACAATGCCCCTCACAAAGCTTCTCCAGAGCCACGCACAATCTTCACGCGGGCTTCACGACGGAGACACGCACCAAGCCATCTAGGAGGTGGCAACCTCCAAGAGTAATAAGCACCACCAGCTTGCAACTCGAACACCTAGTGCCACTCGATGCTATCTCTCAAAGCAACGCACTAGGATCACTCTCTCACACAATCGGATAAGCACTAAAGCATATGTGTGTTAGAGGGCTCACAAGCACATCCACACAAGCCACCAAGGCTTTGGAGTGCTCCAGCAGCCGGCCCAAAGCCGGCCCCAACGACTATTTATAGAGGGGAGCGGCCAACTAGCCGTTTCCCCTTTTCTGCGCTTCGGTCGGTAGTACCGACCCCCTGGGCGGTAGTACCGACAGTGTCAGAACTAGCCGTTACACACGACGCGATGACCAAAACGAACAACCGACTCCTGGTCGGTACCTCCGACGGTCGGTAGTACCGGCCCTATGGCGGTACTACCGACAGGCCAAACTGGGGACTGCACAGAGAGCCCCGAACTCCTTCGCCTTCGGAACTTCCAACGGTCGGTAGTACCGGCCCTATGGCGGTACTACCGACAGGTCATCCTGGGACTTACACAGAGAGCTCCCAGACAACTTCCTGACCTCGGTACCACCGAGGGCGGTAGTACCGACATAATGGTGGTACTACCGCCAGGCCAAAACTGGCCACTTCCAGAGAGCCTCCAAAACTCCTCACACCTCGAAACCTCGAACGGTCGGTAGTACCGACCCTATGGCGGTACTACCGGTAGGCCAAACTCAGCTCAACACAGAGAGCCTGCAAAACCCTTCAGGGCCACGGTACCACCGACCCTCTGGTCGGTACCACCGCGGGCGGTAGTACCGAGGTTATGGCGGTACTACCGCCAGGCCAAATCAGCCCCAACACAGAGAAGGTTGCACGCATCACCCATGGGCGGTACTACCGACCCCCCTGGGCGGTACTACCGACCATACTCAGAAAACTTCATTTTCTTCTCTGTGTTGATCCAAATCAACTCCAACAACTTCTCCTTTGCAAATGTGCCAACACCACCAAGTGTACAACAACATGTGCATGTGTGTTAGCATTTTCACAATCATTTTCAAAGGATTTTCTCTTTCACTCACAACGCCACTCGATCTTAGTAACATCGCAAAGTTAGATCGCTCAAGTGGCACTAGATGACCGATATGCAAACAAGTTTGCTCCTCTTAATAGTACGGTCATCTATCCTAAACCCGGTCATAATCTTCTCTACACACCTATGACCGGTGAAATGAAATGCCCTACAAGTATACCTTTGCCTTGCGCATTCCATTCCATCTCCTCCGGTGTTGATGCAACACATGCACCAACCTCTTCATCAAATGATATGATCCACTTCATATCATCACATGGCCTCCATGGTCCATCGATCTTGACATCACTTGCTCTTCACCATCGCTTCGGTTCTTCGGCGCCAAGTCTTGCTTAAGCCTCCCGACACTCGGTACCAACGGCTTCAAAGCCTCCAACTTGCCCTTCACCTTTGCAACCGGTTCATCAAGCCAAGTCTTGCCTTGATCTTCACCATCTTAGGCACATGACCACATGTCATGTTTCATGTGCATTAAGCTCCTTCTTCACATGTGTGAGCCTTGCAACATCTTCCAAGCCATTTCACCTCTATGGCATATGTTGCTCACACATGATCACCTATGGACTAATCACCTGTGTAATTCACTTCAAACACATATTAGTCCACCTAAGTTGTCACTCAATTACCAAAACCAAACTAGGACCTTTCAACCCCCAAGTTTTTATGTCCCAACCCATAGTCCAATCGGCTCTATTCACTGAGTCTTGATAAAATTCAATCCAAGCCCCTGCGCTTTTCTCTATTTGAGGTGCCGTTCAGCTGATTTCCAATTTCGTTTTATTTATTTTAAACCTGCAAAATCAAGTTTGATTTATTTACAGTTTTGCCACCAGATTCAAAAGCTTATAACTTCTTTGTTTTAACTCCGATTTGACCTGTTCAACTTGCGTTAGTTTCATTTCAAAAAGTTCTTTCAAACTATATAATTTTCAATACTGTTTTCTATAATAAAAAATTGAGTTAAATCTAATCTAGTAATTAGTGTCTTTAATCTTGTTTAGTTCATATCTTCTCCGTTATAGCTCCGATTAGCGTGATCTTCGCGTCTGTGTGTTCGTAGCGAATCGTAGATCAGTTTTAAAAACTCTTTATCTTCTTTTATTAGGATTGATGTACTGTTCTAATCATAGGCTATGTTTGCTATGCATGATTGCTATTGGATGCTTGTGTGGTGTTCTATGATCGTATGTCCAGTCGGTGAGATATACGTTGGTGATCAAGAAAAAGATCGTGATCAAGAGTCAACCTTTGGAAGTATACAAGTCAACAGAAAAAGGATCTTGAGTTTAAGGCAAGTGTAGCAATCAAGTTTTCTTTTCGCAATCATGATCATGTTACTTAATTAATGTATGCATCGAATGATAAAAATGACTTATTAGCAACTTAAGAAATTATCTGTACGAGCACCTTCGGGATTTACAGTACAACTGATGGGGGTTATATGGCTCTGGCTTTAGCTCAGTATGAGGACCTTTTCTAGCTTGTTAGCGGACACCTGTATAGGCGCGTTGGGACTTGCCGAGACGGGTATAGTGCGGCTTCTGTCCACGTGTGTATAGGTTGCGTGTTATTGTGCCACTTGGAAGGAGGGCTCTACATCCCCTTGCCTTAAGACCTAGCGGCCCTAACTTGTTAGACAAACCTTTGAAAGGCTTCATCGTGAACCCTGCCGACTTTCCTTGGAAGTGAGTTAAGAGGCTGATCACCTCGGGCAAAAGGGCAATTCACGTCTCACAGGGAAAGTGTACACCTTTGCGCAAAGTTTATTAAACTGATATATCAGCCTTGCTCAAGGACATGAGCGGCCTTGAAGACTTTTACATTTATGACTTTTGTTGGTTAACATGTTCATTATTTACCGTTCTATGCTATTCATTATTTATGTTACATTGATCATGAAACTTGGGATCTATGTCAATTGTTGCTATACTTGTGGAGTTCGACATGGACTCACTCTTGCTTTTCCCCACATCTCAGAGAGTTAATCCTTGAAGAAGCTTAGGCTTGTGATCAACCAGTCAGTTGTTCCCTGTGAAGTTGGTGTCTCCATCCGAAGATCAGAGTGTCTTTCCGCTGTCTGCTCTTTAAGGTTAAGTTTTTTGTGTTTATACGTTATATATGAGCATTGTATTTTGATATTACCCTTTATTTGTAGCTATATGTGAGATTTGACTTCCTGGGCTCACATATGGTGTATACCTGGTTTTGTTTTTAAAACCGGGTGTGACACCCGTACACTTCTTAGTGCCTTCACTAGGTTATTGTTTATGAAGTCTATCTTAGAGTGATTCCATTAAGGAGTGTCAACACCCGCGCAAGTTCCACATCAATTTGTTGAACCTCTATATAATGTTAATCGTCTGCATCAAGTTTGAAGTTTTTATAGGCCTATTAAACCCCCTCGAGGCCCTACCTGATCATTTCTAGTAGTATGAATGAGAGAATTATGACTTAGAAAAGATTCACACTCGTAGAAACTGGCCAATCCAATTCTCAAAACCGGTTAAACTGAGTTAAGAGTTGTATTTTTGCACGGGATATGTAGAAGTTTTAACTGTATCAGGATAATTGTTCACCATCCTATCTATCTATACCAAATATTAAAGAGCCAAGAGTTTGTTCCTACTGTCTTTTTAAGTTTCCTAAATGTCCCTGCGTCCTCCATGTCCCTTTAGAATAACTCAGACCCAACGATGATACGAAATCTGTTTCCAAAACGTATTGGATCCTGTTTCAGCACACAAGCATGTATGCCAGTAAATATAAAAGGTCATGGCCGATTGAGGAGAATCCAGTCGTAGTTATCCAACACTTTTATCATTTCCCCATTTAGAGCATCTCCAGCAGCCCCTAATACCTCTTCATATTCTCATAAAACTGATATATCTGAGTAACTATGGGTTTTCCTTACTAGAGCAACCCCCAATATCTCTCTATTCTTCTGTGGCCACCACTCTTGTGGGTGTCACCTTTATATGGTATTGATGATGATATAGTGGGATACTTCTATAGCAAGTCTCCCAATATCCAAAAGAATAATATTGGCTACCTAAGTGCCTAATATCCACATATTGGATAATAGATTATCAAGAGTTGGTGAAGATGCTCTTATTATGCATTTTATCATTTAAACCCTACTTTCATAGCACCGTCATGTGATGTTCTTCTTGTGTCTCTATGGCATGAGAAGAGGCTCTAACTGTTTTACTAGGTCTAGGGCACACTAGTGCGGACTTGTTTCGGTAAGAACTCTTTTAGGCAAGCCTTTGATGGATTGACAAACGATCTAGTCTTCCAAAATAAGTCAAGCTGATTTGTAAAATCAGATAGGTCAATTTTGATAGGGACACTAGCTATGAGATGCGTAGAAGTACGTAGGTGTGCTCTTGTTGTGACAATACATTTTAGTTGAACGTTCACACTAATAAATTAACACGTTTCATTTAGTTCATGATCCTCAACTGAGAGCTAAGAGCATCTCCAAGAGTTCGCAAAACCCACTTTCAATCTAGATTTTTTGGTAGCATTGAAAAAAAACTGCTCCACAAAACTTCCTATCTCAACTTCCAATCCTTTTGCACTTGGGAAACCTGATCCAATCGGCGGATATATAAGTGTATGTATCCATCGACCAATTTGGAGGTGGAAGACAAAGAAAAAAATAAAGAGCAGGACATGGTTTTCCTGATGCAAATATTCAAGAGAGAAAAATATAGTCTTGGATGTATGATATAAAATTATCTTCTACTCCCCCATTCAAAATTATAAGACATTTTGTTTTTTTCTAGATACACTGTTTTTCTATATATTTAGACATACACTAATGTGCATAACAGTAGATACATATCTAGAAAAGTGAAAGCTTTTTATAATCTAGAATGGATTGAGGATATTTTAGGACCGATATTTTAGAACTCGACAAATATGCTTTTACAAAGTTCCGATTTACCATTTTTTTTTAAAAAAAAAACTATTAGGCATGCTCTAACACATTCTCCAATTAGCGATGCAGCAAAGGGGCCGTCGCCACCGTGGGCCAGTCTTATGCCGTTGATCTCCTGACTCCCGAGGCCAAAGCCCACCGTAACTAGGGCCCAACTATCCACCCATCAGCCTTGCCCACTGCAGCCCGTTGCCACAAAATTCCCAATCACTTGAAAGTCGTTTAATGCTTAAACCTCTCAGAACCCCTCTCTCGCATCAGCGCGGCCGCAGCGCCGCGCTCCATGCTCCCCGCAGAGACAGAGGTCGCCGGAGCCAGACCATCGTCTACCAGCCCAGTCCGTACCCCCAGACCAAACCCCGCCTCCGGCTCGGCCCGACCACCTGAAGCTCCACAGCGTGGCGCCTGCCACCGCCTCCCGTCGCTGGAGCCGTCGCTTTACGCGGGACTCCTCCGGCGCGCGTCGCGTGGCTGGTCGCTGCCGCTGGCCAGGCTCACCCACTCTCACATGATCCGCGCGGGCTACCTGCCGGGCCTGTTCCTGAGCAACAACCTGCTGGCCGCCTACGTCCGCTGCGCGGACACGCGGAGCGCCCGACTCCTGTTCGACGGGATGCCGCGCCGGGACGTCGTCACCTGGAACACGCTCATCGCCGGGTACTCCACCCAGGGCTCCGCTCGCTTGGCGCTCGGCGCGTTCCGGGACGCGCGGCGGGATGGCGCCGTCGCCGTGGACAGGTTCACCTACGCCGCGGTGCTGGCCGCGTGCGGTGGCGCCGGGGACTGGAGGAGCGGACGCGCCGCGCACGGGCTGGCTGTGGTCAGCGGGCTCGCGCGGACCGTGTTCGTTGCCAACTCGGTGATTGACATGTACGCCAAGTGTGGGATGATTGACGAGGTGAGGCTGGCGTTTGATCGAGCCGAGGAGCGGGATGAGGTTTCGTGGAACCTGCTCTTGTCGGCGTATGTGCGGATGGGTTGGCCAGAGGTTGCGGTGAATGTGCTTGTCTGGATGCACCGGTCAGGGGTGAAGCTCGATGCTTTCGCCCTGGGTGGGATCCTGAAGGCTTGTTCTGAGCTCGAGGATTCAGGGGATGTACGGAGGATGCTTCACGGTTGTGTGATTAAGGTTGGTTTGGACTTGGATGTGTTTGTTGGGAGCACCATGGTGGACATGTATGCAAAGAACGGTGGATTGGAGGAGGCCATCAAGTTGTTTGGTTGCATTCCAGGCCAGAATGTGGTAGTCTACAATACCATGATAGCAGGGTTTGCTCGGTTAGGTAACGATCCCTGTCCTGAGGTTAGAATGGAAGCAGTCAGGATTTATTCAAACATGCTCCGGAGGAGGATAAGACCGTCCAAATTTACATTCAAGAGCGTGCTTGAAGTGTGCAATTTGACCAATGTGGTACGATGTTGGAGGCAGATACATGCCCATGTTATACTCTTTGGGTTTGAAGACGACGAGTTCATTGGAAATGCACTGATTAATTTGTATTCAAAAGTACGTCTAGTTGATGATAGTCTGAGATGCTTCCATAGGACTCCCAAGCAAAATATTCTTACATGGACTTCTATGATTACAGCATTTGTGCACAATGAACATTCTGATAAGGCACTAAACTTATTCAGAGAGCTTCGTTATACAGGAGTGGAGCCTGATCAATTCACCATGTCAAGTGTGATGAATGCCTGTGCTGATCTGAGTATGCCAATAGCATGTGAACAGATACACTGTTATGCAGTCAAATCTGGATTCGATCGGTTTACCCTTTGCGGCAATTCACAGATTGAGATGTATAGGTGTACAGGTGATCTTAAGGCTGCAAAGAAGACATTTGAGAGAATACGATCCCTGGATACTTTCTCGTGGTCTCAAATGATCTTGAGCTATGCAGTACATGGAAATGAAAAAGAGGCTCTACTGCTATTTAAGAAAATGAGGGATTGTAGTGTCATGATAAATGAGTTTGCATTTCTTGCTGTTCTTGTTGCTTGCAGCCATCAAGGACTGATAGATGAAGGTTTCAGGTATGCATTTTTGTTTTCTCCAAGAGCAACATACCGCCTTGTTTCTTTGTTTTCTTAGATAAGTAGTTGCCTTCCTCCTGCCTACCTGTAACATAATTGTGGTAATTTACAAGGGATTTACATAGTCATCATCCTTCACAAAAATTAAATGCAACAACAAGGTGGAGACGAGAGTTTGAGAATTGTTTACAGAAGATTAGTAATGCCAATGATGGAAGAAATCTTCCTAAAAATATAAATTGCCATCTTTCCATATTTTACACCATGAAGTCTTCTCCTGTACTAATAAAAAATGGCATGCTGCATTAGCTGATATGCATAACCCAAAGACAAACCTGAGGGTCATCCATAGGTAGCATCGAGGCATGCATCTAAATTACCAGTAGCAAAAACTTGTAGGATTGTCAGACTTGAAGTAACACCGCCAGTGCCGGTTCCAAGCCCAGATGTAAAAGGTGGAGGGTTTAAGTTTAACATGCCTTTTTCTGTTACTTGTTGCCACTTGTAGCATATAATGCTGCTAACCATACTGTAGTCTTGAAGAATTTTAGATGTCTATGTCTGCTGCTTGGCATGTAGTCCTAATTGCAGAATTTACTGAACAACTACACAGAAATGAACAAAATGGGCGCGTCTTCCATTTCCTTTTTAGTTTTTACATACTCCCACTTCTGAACATTGTTTATAACTGATCACATGTTTTTTCTATCGTATTGCAGGCATTATGAGAGCATGGTGTCAGATTACAGCTTTGTCCCGGATGTGAAGCATATAACTTGCATGGTTGACCTCCTAGGCCATGTTGGGAAGGTGGCTGATGCTGAAGATTTCATAAATAGTTCTGGATTAGAAAATGATGTGGTGCTTTGGCATACACTATTGCGCGCCTGCAGAATCCATGGGGACAAAGATAGAGGTATAAAAACAGGAGAAAAACTAATGATGCTTGAGCCTTTTGCTTCTAGTTCCTATGTCGTGCTGTACAACTTGTACATGGATGCTGGGAAAATCTCACTTGCTATGAGAACAAGAGGCCAGATGAGAGAGCGAGGAGTGCCTAAGGAGTCTGGGGTTAGTTGGGCAGAATTTGGAGGGTCCTGCCATCATTTTGTCGATGGAGATAACTCTTGCTCACAGAAAGATGCAACTTTCACAAAACTGGAAGAGTTGTTGGTCAGGGTGAAACAGAAGACTGAACGAGGCAGCATGAATGTTTGGGAGTTAGGATTACAAAGCAGAAAGGTCAGTGAGAACTCAATCGGCAAACATGGTGAATTGTTAGCAGTGGCTCTTGGGCTGTCTACTTTGCCAAACACTGCTCCTGTAAGAGTTATGAAGAACCAGAAGATGTCCTGGGAAGGCCATGAGACGCTGAAGTTGCTATCTGAAACTGAAAACAGGGAAATAATTATCAGAGATACAGCTCGCTTTCATCATTTTAGTCAAGGTTCATGCTCTTGCCGAGGCTACTGGTAGTCAGAAGCCATATATGTCTATTCTGGAGTAAGATTCTGAGAAGTGTCACTGGAACAGCTTGACCATTCTTACAGGTGAAGTTTGCAAGTAGCATCTGACATTTAGTGGAACCATACATACATGCAAGTAAATCAAAACTGTCTATATTTGATTTTTGAACAAGTTTAAGAGTTCTTACTTTTCAGAATTTCAATACCGGTATTACATTACACCTGTTATAGTCTACTCAAAATTTCTCTCTCAGGCTTACGATGATTCAGGTTTTCAGTTTGTACTAACTATCCAAATGTCAATGGCTAGACTATTTCATCGCCTACTCATCTACAAAATTTATACAGAGGACTCTTCAGTGCTTTCTTGTGCATGCAAGTACATGCTATATATAACATTATACAGGAGAGGAACAACTAATTGAACTATATTATCTAAAGGGGGGAAATCTGTGCTGAAGATGTAGAAAATCTTATAGTTTCTCGATCTTTATTCTTGTCTATTCACACGAGCTATCCATTGTGATGTGACATTAACATGCTTTTGCTGGAACACTTTAATTATGTGCTAATGATGTAGACAAATCATTTTTTCTGTTGGTACTAGCAGTTATACCTCATTGAGAAACTATTTGTCCATAACAAAGCAGTATGATGATCATTGTAACTGTTTGCAATTTGGTATTAACCATGCATCGTCTCTGTTGGAGATGTACTTTGATTTAAATACTGCATCTTTGTAATACCTGCTGAATTATATCTTAAGAAAAGAACTCTTGCAGCTATATCTATATTATTGCCTACTCATAGCAGCTTATGAGTAATCAGAGTACTCAAACACTCTAGTTGTCACGTTGTAATAATGTATATCTGAGTTTCATCTTGCTGGATACAAACCTTAAGCAAATATACATAATTGTTGATTCTCTCCTAAGGATATGAGATTAAGAAATTAAATAAAGTGTGATCCTAAGGTTGCATTATTATATATGGAAACTTTGCTCTCAAACATATGTTTACTCCTAAGTTGCAGCTAGCCATTCCCCCAATTCTTAATTTGACGTTATATTTAACTCTGCTTTTTTATTCAGAAGTTTACTGGGTAGCATTTTTTTTTGGAATGTATATATGTAACGATTCCCATAGCTCACAGATTACTGCTGACTTAAATTTATTTTTCTTCTGTTTTGCATGGCTTGAGACGTTTTAGTTTAATATAAGTCTGTATATTTCCTTATTCATTTTCAATGTGTCATTGATACTCAATTCACAGTACTTATATGATATGAAATTATATTGGCTAACCTGTGAACTCCAGCATATTTAATGATATTATAAAAACCATAAAAAATTCTATTTTTCTAGAGTAAATAATTTAGCTTGAAGCCCTCAAGTAAGTGATTAATTTTTCTCAATCAGAACATAATGCATATCGCCCTTCTGTGGTGGGCAGAGTTCGAGTCTCAAGGGACTCACTGGCCACAGCGACCGGGAAGGAAAAAAACTTCCTTTTCTGCCCCACATCCAAAGCAGAAAACACATGTTTGTGGCTGGCTCATTTCACGGAGTTGCGGTGCCACTGTGTAAGGGTGGGGCAGGTTTCAGAGGTTTCTCGATCTGCGTGAGAAGATCTTCTTCTTAAGCCGGAATACTGGAATACCGGGGGGTTGTCTAGCCACCGCGGATTGAGTTTTTTGTCAACTTTGATCATCGCTTAGCAGAGATGAGCTGGATATTTACTAGAATATATCATTTGTTTTAGCCTTCTAGGCAGAGAGGAGCAATCAAGACCGATAAAGGTATGGATCTATCACATACTTATATTAATTTAGCTGCACTAACTTTTGATAAGTTTAATTTTACGTGTTGAGTATATAGAATGCTGACAGTGCGTATTTGCTTCACTATTTTAAAGGGTTTCTCTTCACAATCTTAACTCAAACAGAATATACAACATATGGAGATTGAGCAGCCAGGGTAAAAATATATACATTTTCTTCCTTTGTTCATAAGTCATTATATAGTATACAGTAACTGATTACTAATAAGTGATATCTCAATCTGTAATTCAGGGTATTGTATGAAAACAAGAACACAGGACTTTGATGATGAGTACTAGGTCACGACAAGTGATATGTATTAACTTCCAATCTAAAGCCACCTCAACTCCTAGGCTACCTCTCACTCAGAGTCACAGGATATTGGTAAGGGCTACATAAGTGATAATGCACCTTTGAAAACATCTAAGAGATCTCGCATGCATGAAAAAAAAGAGAGCAAAATATAGGTAATTAAAGAAGTACCCTTGTCGTATTTACAGGAAACATCATACTATAATATATAAGCATCGTGTATCTACCTTTTTGTCCTCAAAGCTTATATGCTCCTTCAGGGTTCAGGCTGTGCAGTCCTTTATAGCTGGCTTGGATGTTTGAGCAAGTAATTTGTAAGTAAAATCTGATAATTTAGATAGGTTATCATTTTTCTCCTGCTGAGCTGATGCTTTGTCCAAACATTCTTCGAAATTTACTAGAACATTATCTAGCTGAGAGAGATTTTTTTTTACAGGAGCACCAGAGGGGTACACAACCCAAAACTTAATATGGGACTCCAATATATCTAGGAGGGCTTTATTTTGAGTGGAGATAAGCCTAAGACTGCATGGCTGTGATCTACCACTACTGTCAAAAAGTAGACAAAAAATTACAGGCTCAGACTTTTGTAACCCATAAGCAGATGGAAGTAGATATATAGTCAGCTTTTCACGTATACTATTCTCTCTATATATGCCGTATATTATACTGGAGCTAAGACTAAGACACTGCCAATCATAAACTCCAACGCAATCACCTTCGTGAGCGTTGCTTGATGGATGCCTGCCTGACGGCACATCCTGCAGAAGCATTGGATTGAGAATGTAATCAATGATCAGAGGCTTTTCTTTTCATAAATTCTTGCAGTACTAGTTGATCTTTTATCATCCCTAAGACCCTAACACCACTAGCGCCATTAGAGAACTCCAAGTTTCCATATGGGCCGTTACACAGGATGCACTAATGACTTCAGGGCTTGAATGTGAGCAGTTCCTGTGGCCAGCGGGCAGCAGCTTTCGAAGATCAACATGCTCTCTAGGTCCGGAAATAAGTGGTCTTTAGCTAGAGAGGCTAGAGGGTCACTTATCACTGCACGGAGGAAGTAAGCAGCAACGCCTCATTCTCTGGTTCTTGTCCTAAGTCCCAAATCATGCTGTGCACACACAAATGATTAAAAAAACACAGCATGAAATGCTAATCGCACCTTTGCTAAGTCCATATCATGGAACAACGAATTCTTAACTGTCATGTGCCATTGAGATGCTTAATAATTTATTCTGAATTCGAAGAGATGGTTAAATTCCTGAAAAAGGTGAAAGAGGACAAACCACCGTTCGTCCACAAAATTCATAAACGTCAACTGAACCTAGGAGACATACGGCAAGAAGTGCCTGCACCTGTGGCCAGATCAAACACCAGCAAGCTTGTTCAATCTAAAGAATGAGCAAGCCGCTTGTTTGGAGATCTGACTCGAAATAGGTGCAGCAAAGCCGTGCCCAGTTTTTTTTTTTTCCTACTGAGTCATTAGAATCGGTTCAGTGTTCATAATTTCTGGGAAGCATTAAGCGAAGCCTTCCCAATATCCATCCATATTAGCAAACATGTTACAAACACTGATACAAATACAGAGTCAGAACAGGTGATGTTTTTTATCCACTTCTGTGAAACTACACATGAAGAAAATATCTACCACACGCACGCACACACAAGGACAAACATAAAAACAGGTGAGGACATCAGTGAAATCAATCAACCATGGGGAGCAATTCCTCTCCAATCAAGTCAAACTCCTGCACTACGTTACCACCACCATGTGTCAAGTCATGTCATTGTCGCTGTACCCATCTCTGTCCTAACACTTACTTCATGGAGTAAGAACCTACCAGGCCGAATGATCTCCGATCAGCTCGTGGAACCAGTGTGAAATTCATCCCAAACATCTCCTTGAGGGCCTGCCCAGGCTCTAGAAGGTCGATCAGCCTCGCGACAAGAGACACGCTGTCCCTGACATGCTCCATGTCAGTTTGTGCCCATATGAGGCGGGAGAGCTGTAACCTTCGTTGTTTGGTGCTCAGATCGATTCCCCATTTGCCATAAATGCTCTCTTTCTCCCCGTTGGAGAGCTTCTTCAGCATCTGTTTGTAGAGCATGTCTCTTTCTCGGCGAAGATTCTTCAAGCTGTCAATAGAACAAGTTCAAGTGTTCCGCCACATATAGGGTTTAAAATGCAATGCAAAAAGCTAAAGGTTGATTTGACAGTTTTAATATACAAGAAAGTATGTACCTTGATGCAATAGCAGGATTAAGTCCCTCTTCTGCTGCAGGTTGTGCACTGAATGAACTCTTAATGAAGGACAGTCTCCTGTGCTCCACTTCCATGTATATGTTATCTGCTGGATCTCCCTTGAAGAGGAGGAAAAAGTAAGTTCTGTGCACAATGGACACGTTGCATTCGTGCCACAACTCGATAATTTGTTGCTGTTTTTTCTCAAAATCAACTGTCGGATGAGAAGGAGATTCAAAGGGGCTCATTGCTGAATCCACACCAACGTCTCTGACAGTTTTTGTGGTTGTCTTCTCATCTCTATCGTCCTGCTGCTTGAATTAAATAAATGAAGCTATCAGAAATCAGCTTTGTAAGACAAACCAATCAATATGTTAAGCAAAAAAAAAAGAACATCTACAAATTACAATCTTTGAGCTGGCCAGTCAATTCTATTTCTCATGTTCCCATTATAGGCATGCATAGTAAGAAACATAGCAGAGTAAAGAGCAGGATACTGATGCATAGTTTCTAGTACATTTTAAGTAAAACTGTGAGTGATCCTGGAGGTATCATGAATGGAAGGAAAATCTATGGAGAATCCACTCTTACCATGATTACTTGTGCCTGTAACTCTTCGAGTAGATCTTCATGGCGATCTTCAGTGTTCTCTTTCACCTCTGTGACACAACTAATGTCATTGACAGGAGTTTCTTGTTCTTCATCACTGGTGCTCATTTCCTTGGTTACTTCATCATTGGTGCTCATGTCATTGAAAACTTCATCAGATGCTACTTCACAGGAAACCATGGAGCAGTCCAGTAAAAAGTCCTCATTTTGGTAATCATTTTTTTCAGGAATCAACGGGGAGGTTTTGAAGTCCTCATTTTGGCAATCACCATTGTCTTCATACAGGCTTCTCCTGACCTTATCAAGCCTTCTGGGAGCATACCTAAATATTTCATCAGGTGGTGTCCTGCTAGTATTCTCAAAATCATCAAACCAACTATTTGGAATCACCATGAAGGTAGCTCTGCAGCTTTTACTTCTAGCCAGTGCACGATCCTTAGAGCTCATTATGCACCTCTTGAGGCTCAAACATTCATGAGGGCTTTTCCCAATGTCAAAAGAATGGTTAGCATCACATGTATATAGTTTGACAACATTTTCTGTAATTCTATCAGATTCACATTGATACGTTTTGACTGAATCTTCCTCTATCTTTCTTATATTCTCAGCTTGTTGCTCGTCTTTGCTGGAATATGATCTGACATGATTTTCAATTTTCTTCGTTATGCTTTTGAGCCCTTGCTGCTCATCAGCTTGCGGGACTGCATCTTGGGAGATCACCTCTACATCAGGTGTTTGGCTCTTGGTGTCTTCAGGGAGTAATTGGTTGAATTCGCGGCTTCTGCTTCTTACATGTTCATGTATCTCTATGCACTGGACTTCCCTGCAGTGCTCTTCAGAAACTTCAGAGGTAGTTCTTGAAGGTGATTCCTTAATGTGATATGGTTCTATGCCATCAGAGCCATGGTTGCTGGGAGGGTGCCAAGGTGAAATCGCCTTTTGATCCCATGTTTGCCGAGGAAGCTCCCTTGTTTCACCGAGGAATGCTGAGTCATTATGATCGCTACTGCAGACATATGATCCATGAAACGATGCATAATCTTGATCTTGATGAGCAACCCCATAAGTATCTGCAACTGAAAGCACCTCTTCTGATACATTCCGTGCAAGGGACTCTGATGACCGACTATGCTCATCCTATCAGGAGTAGGTCAATTTGTTAGATGTTGGAATACAGTGTTTTTAAAGGGAAGTAGGTATAAGAGAACAAATACCCATCGCTTTGCAGTGCGCTCATTGCCATGGTCATCACCATCACCTTTTAGCAAACAGTTAAGGTGAGACTGAACTGTATCCCTTTCCTCCATCAATTCCTTAAGCTGCTTTTCAAGCTGAAAAAGGATAGACGAGTGCACAGTGCATAAAGATGGATGGTGCAACTAACAGTGTTACGAGGACTATAGAATCTTAGAAACGAGAGAGTGTACCTTCTTAATCAGCGCATCCTTCTCTCTCAAAGCCTCAGTGTGAGTAGTGCAAACAGTTGAGCCAGGAAATTTCAGTTCATTTTCTAATCTTGCAAGTTCTCTCTGAAGATGCTCCACAAGTGCTTTGTCAGACATCACTACGTTGACCTGTGCATTTGTAACAACCTCCTTTGCACAGGTCGCAAACAGAAGAGTGTTCCTGGATTGCTCGATATGAGTGTGAGCAGGGCTCATTGTACAGATAATGGCTGTTCTAGCATTGCCACCAAGAGAGGAATGTAATATACGGGTCAGCTTTGAATCTCTGTATGGGATATGGCCATTTCTTCCTTTGCTGCGGCATGACAAATGAAAAGGGTCAAGTAATAAGCAACATTTTATCTAAAATGCAAGTGGAAAAGACATATGCAAATGCAAGCTGCCAAAAAAAGAAAATTAGAGCAGAAATTATTTTTTTTAAAAAAAGAGTGTATGCAACTCACTGTAGTACAAGTTCGTAATAGAGGAAAACAGACCTGAGTAGACGGACGACCTTTCCCAGTGTAAGCAGACTTCTGTTAATATGGCTGCCTTCTTTTAGCCTCATACCAGCCGAAGCTGTCTGCGATGCACGCTCACTTCCGGCTAGATCAACAAAGTTCTGTCCACAGGAAGAATATAAGGCACAGAACTTTCCATACGAGAGCGGCACTACAAATGTAGAATGACAATTTTCATACCACACAAGCCACAAGGGTGCTCGAGTTTCCTCTTCCTAAAAACTGCCTAGCAGAACTTTCAATTGTCTGAAATTAACAGATAGATCAAAAAACTTTTACTAAAAGAATAATGTGGAGCATATACAGTATTAAAGGGACACTAACCAATCTTAGTATTTGATGGGATCTTGAACTTGTTTCATTCAAAGCAGTCTCTCCAATCTGCCTTTGAGCTGGAGCACAAAAACAATTGAATCAGATAATGCGGGGAAAATGTGGCACCTCTCTCGTTTTCAGCAAGTGCAGTTCCGCACCTTCACATACAGCAAGAAGATCCCTAAGATGACCATAATCCCTCAAAGTTTCCTCAGTGAGTTTTTCTACAGTAGTCCCTTTCTATTTGACATAACAGCATGAATGGTATTGTAAATAGGAGGATGAAAAACTAGAACAAATCATGGTGAGTTCAAGTAAAGAAGAATAGAGTACCTCTGGATCATCAAGAAGTCTAAGAGGTGTTGGGTCATGGCTTAGAAGGTCCCTCACAGCTTCGTTGTATATCTCTATGGCCGAAAATTTCAAAATGAACTCTCTTTCAGGATGCTGCAGCATGAAGAAGGGGTTCAAATGCAAATAAATACTAGTCAAGACACAATGGTGTTCCAGAAAAGATAAAAGTAAAAAAAAAAAAAACATGCAGATACCCTATCTATGTAGTCATAGATGTCAAGCATACTATATTCCGTTATTCCCGTCATTGTGTAAGTCTTTCCGCTGCTTGTTTGCCCATAAGCAAATATGCTCGCTGCCAAGAAGAAGAAATGCATGCCAAAACATGTGTTAGCTCAGTAGCTCACATCGGTTCATCACCAAAAACGGAGGTGGCAGAACAAAGCTTGTTTCTCTTGTGCATACAGTTAATTCCGCTGACAACTGAAAGAGCAACTTCTTTTGCTCCTTCTTCATAGACTTGCCGTGTAGAGCAACTGGGGCCAAACACCCTATCTGATGGGGACAAGAAACAAGCACAATGTGAGCAAACAACTGCCAGTAAAATGTCTAAAGAACACCAACTCCTCCTTTTTATATTCCAGAAAAACACCATCAATTTAGTGAACACCACTGCAAGTCTGCAACTGGTAAGGTATCCTGAATTTCGCAACAACAAAAAAAAGAAAAAGAACAGGAGCTCTGCTGCTGCTGCTACTCACCGTAGGTGTAGGCGGTGGGGAACATGGCGCGCTCGGGGACGGTGCTCCGGAACCTGATGGTGGTGGGGCTGATGCACTCCCAGTCGGAGCTGTCCCCGGCTTCCCTGCCGTTGAGCGGCCTGAGGCGGACGGACACCATTATCCGCTCCTCCTTGGCCTCCGCCGCCATCTCCTCGCCCGCCGCCCCCATGGCTGGCTGGCTGGCGCTCCTCCCTCCCGGCCCCCTGCACACTCCCGAGCCAAGAGCAGCGTCAAAACCTCCCCCCTTTTAGTTTATACGAGTCTCACCGGCAAGGCAACCCTCCCCTCCTCCGGGGGACCAAGCAAGCAGCAATGGCATTGCCCGCCCCCGAAAGCGACGCTCCCCCGCGGCTGGGGGAAAACGGCAAGTTTCGGACGCTTGCGGTAGGTGCCCGCGGCCGAAAGCGGCGTGCCAGCAGGCGCCGGACCCCGGACGGCGATCCGGCGAGAGACCACACACACGGGCCGCCCGCAGCAGCAAGGACAAGCCGCGCGATAGGCTCCTTCCTGGCTTCCTGCTCGCACATGCACCGGCATTACCACTACTTTTTGACCACCCGGGTCGACCGACCGGCTCTAGCTAATTTCTGCGAGAGCATTATATCGGGTCGACGCCGCCCCCGCCCCCGCCGCCGCGGACCGCGCTGGAGCCCTGCGGTGCTGCCGCGACGGACCATGGTCCCCACTCCCCGCCACTCCTCTGGCCGCTTCCTAAAAGAATAATCCTTGTATCTATGCGCCTCACATGGGGGAGTCCGGACCGCCGGGGGGAGGAAGACCAGATGAACCCAGCCAAAGCCATGATTTTTCTTTTCAATGCGCACCAACCACTACTGCTAGCATCCTCGCAAGGCTTTTTATCAGCAGAGAAGGAAACCCAAGAAGCAGCATTCATTAGTTACCTGCGCCGGCGAGAGGTAGGCGCGCTCGTGGGAGCTAGCTAGGCGGCGGCCAATGCTGGAGACGCACGCGCGCGGGGATACACGGGCGGCCGGCTAGTGAACGGCGAGCCTGTCGTCTCCTCTGTGGCTCGTCTCCCCTCTCCTCTCTGCCACTCTGCGAGAAGAGGAGGGGAGGGGAAAGGGGGGAATTGGTAATGCCGTGGCGCGGCCCTCCTCTGCTGCAGGCTCTTCTGAGCTCTGGTGGAGGGGGAGTGGTGGGAGGCGGAGACGGCGGGTTCGGTGATTGAAAATGAAAATCAAAAAAGAAAAATGGGAGGCGCTCGGCTGCGGCCTGCGGGTACGGGGGCCTTTCTACCCGTAGCAGATAGGACGCGTCATCGGCCAATCGCGGTCAAGGGAGCGGCCGTGGGCCCGACGAAAGTTCAGGTGGGACCACAGTGTCTGTCTGTCATGTGCTGGTCAGTCTGGTGTCCCTCACCGTTGAACGACGGACGGCGGTCTTGTCTCGCCAGATCAGCTCACTGGTCGGTTTCCACGTCTCTGTTTTTCGCTTAATTGCCATTGTCTATTTTTCGCTTAATTGGCAATGGCAACACTTTGAACTGAATCAGTTGAAGTGGTAAAATCCGAAGGGTCTGTTTAGTTCGTGCCTAGCAGGCAGTTTTTGACCTAGGCATCACATCTGATTTTGGACGCCGGGGTCGGATGGACCTGCCTGATCAGTGCACCCCATGCCAGGGTTTTCTACACTAATTGTGTTTGATTTTTGTTGTAGCACCGGAGACCTGTTTGGTCAAATCAATGGACAAGAGCATCTAAAATCGCGTGCGTAGGAACGTTCATAGTACTCGGCAAAGTTGTATGGAAATGAAGTAAACACGTCGTCCTAGACCTTTTCTCCTTAACAGACTACCGGGTGTACTCAATTTATAAGGTATTTGGTTAGAGTCCTAGATTGTAAACTGAATTAAATCTTTTTATCATTAACTGCTAATAAACTAGCTTGGTCACAACTAAAATTAGCTGCTATTAGCTAGTTTGGTCCAACTAAAATAAAATGGTTGCTATTTGGGTAACAATTAACTAAACTATTATCTAGACCTATTTGTATTGGATGCAAGGAGCTAATTATTAGCAGCTAACTTCTTCTTTTTCACTAAATCCACCTCAATAAGTATGGGTTGAGGTGAATACGAGTACATTCAATCAATCACTCAGTATATTTACAGGACCATCTCGTTTTAGTCCCCCCCCCCCCTAATTCCACCCCCAATCTACCCATAATACATGTGAATTGAGGTAGATATGGGTACAACCAAATAAGCCCTGATAGATTTCACAATTGTCTGCATGTTTAATTTGTTCAGAGGTGAGAAGTTTTTTTTTATAAAAAAAGAGGTAGGAAGTTATGCATTCTTGTCGGTGTTTCGTACCCGGGGGTATCACACCAACAAGTGATATGATCGCGTGCTTCTCTTCCTGGATGGTGATGCAAGAGGACACAAGGATTTATCCTGGTTCGGGCAAAGAAGGCCCTACGTCCAGCGAGGGGATGTTCTTGTATTACTTGCACCTAAGTGCTTGTACAGGGGAGAATA
Source organism: Coix lacryma-jobi var. lacryma-jobi (assembly GCA_009763385.1). NCBI lineage: Eukaryota > Viridiplantae > Streptophyta > Magnoliopsida > Poales > Poaceae > Coix > Coix lacryma-jobi. Next base: position 11,707,397 of record CM019828.1, read on the forward strand.
CAAGCTCAGTGAGCGTGGACCGGAGTCCGGACTCGTGCCTGTGTGTGGACTCGTGTGTTGTGTCCCTCCTCTTGAATGAGGGCCCTGGTGTCCCCTTTTATAGAGCAAGGGGAGGCCAGGGTTACATAAGGGTATTACAGGTGTCGGGGCGTACGGTGCCCCATACGGAGAAGGGTAGGAACCCTGTCTTGTCGGGGCCACTGGAGCCGATGTGATCGTTGCTGTTGAGGCGTCCTTAGGTCGTGGCTTCCATCCTGGGCGCGGACGTGGTGGCGCGACAAGGTGGGAGCCGTACAGCACCCATCCCGGAATGTACAGGACGCGGCGGGGTCCCTCCGGGTCTTGGGGTACCTGTCCTCCAATAGCATGAAAGTAGTTAGGGCTCGAAGGGCGCGGAGCCGGCCTCGAGATGGCGCCTGCGGGGGGCTCGAGTCCCCGCAGGTATGGGCGAGTTCCGGGGAGCCTGGTCGTACAGCGGAAGTCCGGGTCTCGAGATGTGACCGGGACGTGCCACAGTGCAAGGTGTGGTTGAACAGTGCTGTGCTGGTGCCTTTTTGCCCATGCTTGTGGTGAAATCGAGACTTGACTTTGCCCTGTTTACTGTGGTACACGTCGGGCTGCAGAGGACGTGACTGAAGTAGGTGGATGTATTAAATGCGTGGTATGGGGCTGACATCCTACGTCTGCACCGCTCGAGGGGGGCATAGAGCGTCTCGAGGGATAAGCCGCTGTGCCAGAGGGGCTCGAGGTCCCTGCGTGGGGTCTCGAGGTGTGATGTTCGGCTGTGGGGGGCTAGAAAGGTAGTGGAGCGCTTGCCCGAAGCCCGGGGGGCTCGGGCGAGACGGAAAGCGAGTGTGCGCCCGAGGCCTGGCTTGGAGGGCTCGGGCGAGACGGAAAACGAGCGCTCGCCTGAGGCCTGACGCGGAGGGCTCGGGCGAGACGGAGAACGAGTGCTCGCCCGAGGCCTGACGCGGAGGGCTCGGGTGAGACTGAAAGCGAGTGTGCGCCCGAGGCCTGGCTTGGAGGGCTCGGGCGAGACGGAAAACGAGCGCTCGCCCGAGGCCTGACGCGGAGGGCTCGGGCGAGACGGAGAACGAGCGCTTGCCTGAGGCCTGGCCTGGAGGGTTTATTAACTGGCGTTCTAGGTTTAACTTATGCGTTGATTGGGGGTACCCCTTTGGTGTTCCCCCGACAATTCTCCATTAAAAACTTGCTTACCCGTACAACACATTGGACATTAGTGGTTAGTGAATAATCTATGTGATGATTGATCTTAGATTAAGCTTGCTATCTTTATCAAAGAATAGGCATGGGTTGGAGGAAGCTTCTTCCTGGCGTGGAACATGGGACTATTCGCTAGTTCTCTTAAAACATTTCCAGACGCAATAATATAATATATGGATCCTCATGGTTCAGTGTCACTTTCCTGGTCGTTAGAACAAAACATTCTCATCAATGTCAGTCTGTCAGACCATCAGAAAAACATCCCGAAATCTATTGTTTTTTAGTATATATATATATATATATATATATATATCTATAAAAGAAAATCCAGTGCACACCAGTTCCAGGTTTGAGGAAAATAAAATAAAACGAGGCAAACCATCAAACATCACCGCAATTAATAATAACATACTCCCTCCGTCCAACAAAACATGCAATTCTCGCTTATCGAGAAGTCAAACATTTCGAACTTTGACCAAAATTATTTAAAAATATACTAACATTCTTCATACAAAAAATATATCATTAGATTAATAATATAATATATTTTCATAATAAATTTATTTAACGACATAAATACCAATACATTTTATTATAATCTTGGTCAAACTTGATTCAAATTGACTGACACGGATCCCATAATTGCATGTTTTTATGGACGGAGGGAGTATACTGCATCTGCATGACACCGATTGTCTAAAAAATATGCATGACACCGACTTGGTACTGCACATTGTGTTTCAGGTTACTAATCTGAATGGATAAATTAGATCCTCATTCTCTGTCCCAGTTTTTTTAATGAGAGATATAAATGGCTCTTTTCCTTTAGGCCTTATTTGGCTGCACACAAATACGTCTCAATCCCCGTAAGTTGAAGTGGATTAGAGTGTAACTTGAATTAAATTACACTTCAGGACTTGTTTGGATGTACATGTATTTAGCTTTATCCACATGTGCTGGAGTGTATTTGAATTAAGTTCCACTCCAATCCATGTAGTTTGAGGTAGATACATGCACATCCCAAACAAAGCATCAATCTCTTTCAACCCACGTGGATTGAAGTGTATTTACATATATGCAGCCAAACAAGACCCTAAGATGTGCCAAGAACTGACACTGTGCAAAGATGCCTTTGCTTGCTTAGGCACTAAACAAAGGACGCTGATCGCTCGGCCGGAAAATTAAGCCTTCAGATCTGCGTAAAGTACGCAAAAGCTCAAAAGCATCACCATCCCCGAGCAAATGACACAGTTGGTGTCTGGTTATTTTTAATCCCTGTCCTTGATTTCCAGCTCACAAAGGCTGAGTAGTGCATCTAACATGTCTGCTCAGATGGGAGATGGATCGAGTAGAAAGGCGGCAATCGCGTGTGCAGTGCAGGAGATCAAGATGCATGCGAGTGAGCGACGACGAGGATTTAATTTCTCCTGCCTCCTCGGCTTGCGTCCACAATGTTTTCTGAAAACAACTCAGGCAGGCTATAGCTCTCGCTGGCCTGGCTCTGAATTTACTGCATTTGAGCTGAATTCTAAACAATTCCAGCTGAACCGAGCTTCAGTTCATTCCCGTCGGCCAGTGAACATTTTAGCTGAACCGATGATACTTGCATTTGGCATCTGGTGTTGTGTCACTGGCAACTGGCGTGCCTGCCTGCCTACTAGTCGTGGGTCACCTTGTACCAGCAATAATCAGCACTGTTAAGCAATTGTTAGCGAGTTTGGTTATGGCAGTGGCCCTGTTGGTATGGTAGCAAAGATTCCAGGGCATAATGGATCGTGGTGGATGGTAGTACTCCACATGCCATGATGCCACCAACGGCTGGACTACTGTTCTTGACACTGCACGGGCGACGACGCCATTGCTGCTGGTGTGCTCGCTCGTACACACGGTGCAGGCCGGTGCAGTGGCAGCTGCGTCTGGAAGAGAGACGAAGTCATCCATGATTCCTCTTGCACTAGCTTGCATGGCGGCCGTGGGGTTTCAAACTGGAGACCTGCCCAATTGAACCCAACCCAACCGAACCCCAACTGCTGTTTGTACTGGCGGCTCCCAAGGACAGAACGGACAATCATGCCTCAAATTCTTTGCCCTCGCCATGTGCCGCTATATATCCATCCATGATCCATGCATGCATGCATGGACAGGCAGCTCTGCTCGACCGCGTTCCCATCATTATCCGTTAATGATTCACAGTACGTTGGGGGGAGAGTGCTGCAAGTACTATCATCATCGATCGTGTATATATATATATATATATATATATATGACACTAACATTTCCCAATTAACATCTATCATGTGTGTGTACTGTGTACAATCAATCATTGGAGAACCAAAAGCTACTACCGATATGGAAATGGCGCAAAGCAGGATGGAGAGACGAAAAATAACATTATAAAGATTAAAACAGTACTACACAAAAAAGATTTGTTAGGGCGGTTCCCCACGATTTGCAGGGGACGGGTGGCGCCTCTAGAAATCGATTTTTAGATATAGAACCATTCGTACAACTAGTTTTCAAAAAACTAATTTCAGATTAAAAACCCAAAAAAAATAGTAAAATGTTTCTCACGACCTCACTCTCGCGCGTACCCTCCTCTATCACTGAACATCACACTCACTTGTGTGTATATTAGATTTTGGGTCTACTGATCATATTATACTAAATGAGTTTAAATTGAGTGTTTGAGATCCTAAACGAATTCAAATAAAAAAAAATGATCAACTACAGAGTTGTGTAAGTTTTTAAGCTCTACAACTTTTATTTAGGTTGTTTCTTCGTCCGAGATCGATTAAAAAATTTGAATTTTAGATTTGACAAATTCAAACATAGATTTCTATAACAAGATTAATTTAAATGAAAAAGTAGTCAACTACAAAGTTGCATAATTTTTTGAGATCTACAATTTTTGTTTTGGTTGCTTTCTTCATCCGAGATTGTTTGAAAACTTTGCATTTTAAATTTAACAAATTCAAACATAGATTTCTATGACAAGATGAATTCAAACAAAAAAAACTGTAAACATCAAACTTTTATTTTAGTCATTTCTGCATTCGAGATTGTTTAAAAAAAACAAATTTTAATACTTAATTTAATTATTCAGCATCTTGAGCCGCCCCTACAAATCCGAGCTATTTGTAGAGACGGCTGGTCTGGGAGCATTTGCCCCTAAAAAAGGGAGATGTTGCTGTAAAACTTTTTTTTAGTAGTGAAAGAAACTTTGGTCGTCATCAGGAATGAAGGGAGGAGAGGAGACGACTATAGATGCTTGCTGTGCGCTTGTGGAACTAGCTAGATACTAGTACTAGTAGTGTCGGTGACGCTGTTTTTGCCGGCGTTTCAATGGACGCTGCCGTAGCATGCAGCAGCAGCCGGTAGAGACGTTGCCGCGGAGGGGGGCGAGTGCCCGGCACGTCAGGGCAGCGAGCAGGGAAAGTGATCGCTCGAGGAAGGACCGGAGGAGCCACCAGACCGACGAGCGACGACGACGACCCGGCGGCCCTTTCAATTCATGCACCGGTTTGTTGGCCTTGTCTCTTTGACCTTTTGCTCCTCCGATCCCCATCCGCATTTAATCATCACACGACGTGCGTGCTAGCTTGTTCTAAGCCTCTGCTTAGAAGTTTATCGGACAATTATATCTGGTAATCTAGTGGCATCAATCGTCAGACTGTACAAAAGTTATAGTTACCTGAAGATGTTAAACTATTCTTTAATAAGGAGCACGAGCGCACTAATTCCAGAAAAGAAACGTTATTCAAACAACATGGACGGCTTTGGTGGTAAAAAGGCAGCCGGTTCTTGCTGAGGTATGTAGCGTATGTGTGTTGTATGTTGTTGATTCGTTCAGTGCTGTGTGTGCTATACAATACAAATACCATCAGAACCCAGCTGTCGGAAAGCAACTGCTAGCATAGGAACATCTCAATTACCCCTATATACCAGTCGGTGGGCAATGGAGTTTTGACTCAGATAACTAAGTGCTTCTTCTTTTTCTTTTGTTCTACGAAGGGAGAAAAGAGAGACAATTGTAGAGAGGTGTGGGTAGTAGTTAGGTAAAACTGGTGCCTAGTCGCTCAAAGGAGCACAGGAGACGGTGAACTTTGCAGATTACAAGGAAAAGAACACCTGTACATATACTTTAGTATCTCTTGTCTGAAACTCTGAATTATTGAATCGATATGCATTGTCCCTGCTGGTGCTGACAAAAACGTGGATGGACCATCTCGTCAGGCTCGGGCGGCGCCAACTGCCGCCAGGTGATGGAGAAGCTTGGCGGCACACACACAAACAAACACCATCATTTCGTCTGAACCCACAGCCACAGGTTTACTGAAGATGTCTTGTGTTGGTTCCCTGTGGGTGGTGGTGATTTGTTTTGCAGAGATTTCGTCTTCAGCTTTTCTGATGAAACGGCTCATATGACGATGATATGTGTACCGTACCAACCTCGTGATGCACCGGGGGCCTTTTGCTCTGCATCAGATCGAGCAGAGGGTAAGCCGTCTTTGGCAGGCATCTGACAGTCGGTGCCAGGTCGGATTCGCACCTAGTACTATGGCATTCCCTTTCGCTTTAATCTGTGATTAGAGGCGTGATAACTGTTGTATGTTGTATGGTGACTCAAATCCTACTTAGAATAGGACTCAAAAAGGTGTGTTATTAGGACTTCTAGTTCTACTAGGTCAAAGGTGTGCTATTAGGACTTCTAGTTCTACTAGGTCTTCAGTGTAGAATCCTACTAGGAGTAGGACTCCTATTTGTATGTATGAGGGCCTTGGAGGGGACTATATAAATCAAGGGGTAGAGGCCATAGGCATCACAACAAGATCAAGGAAGATAACCAAGCCAACACAAGGGGTCTCATCCAAGGCTTGTACGGAGCAATTAGGAGCGCTCAAGAGGATTAGACTAGACAGTTCTATTGCACTAGATTCTTGTATAGGGCAAGAATCATTGGGTCCTGGAGGGTCAAGTAGGGTTGTGAGAGAGCGACAATCTCTTATACTCTTTTGGAGTTGTGCTAATAGAATTTGCGGTCGGCTTCGCCAAATTCTAATCTCTTGTCGTGGTTGCTTCATCGTCATCTAGGGTTTTCTACGCGATTCGACTACATCGTTCTTGATACGGTGCTAGCTTGTGTCATATTCGCAACATCCTTTCAAAGATCCGAGGGCTGCTGCGCATAACTAGGGGTATCAGATTCTAACAAGTGGTATCAAAGCCAAGGTCGGATTGATTTGATTTTGTGAGAAGGTTGACAGGGCTAGGAAGCACAAAATTAAGACGATGTCAGGGATGTCGAATCAAGTAGAGAAATTTGATGGCAAAGGGAATTTCAGCGTGTGGCAATGCGTGGTACAAGATGTGCTTGTCCAACAAGGATTGATTGATGCTCTCGAGGGCACCAAGCCGGACAAGATAAATGATGAAGAATGGAAGGTGATGGAGCGAAAGGTTGTCAGTACAATTCGACTATGTCTCTCTGATGAGGTAAAGTACTCGGTAATCAAGGAGAATTCACCGACGAAATTATGGAAGAGCCTAAAAGAGTTGTATATGGCAAAGTCACTGACAAATCGGTGGGTACTGAAGCGTTAACTATTTAGGTTACGCATGGAGGAAGGTACACGATTCGTCGACCATCTAAATGTCTTCAACAAGCTTGTCACGCAGCTGATTAGTGTGGATGAAAAAATTGAGGAGAACGATAAAGTCATCATATTGGCTTCATCCTTACCACCATCGTGGGAGCAGCTAGTGATGAATATTCTCGTCGGGAAGACTACTCTCAACTTCAACGAGACAGTTGCATATCTACTGGAGGCAGAGTCCTTGAAGAAGCCGCAGGATTCTTCATTCTCGAGTGATCAAGCTTTGACTGTTTCAAGTGGAGCAGGAAAAGTCAAGAATCATGGGAAGAACAAAGGCAAGAGCAAGGGACACCGTACATGCTATCTATGTGACAAGGAGGGTCACATGATAAAGGACTGTCCAAGTTTGAAGACTATGAGAGGAACATGCTCAGTGGCAAGTGGGGATGAAGGTGACATACTTATCGTCAGTCAACTAGGTACTATTCATGATTGGATATTAGATTCAGGAAGCTGTTTCCATATATGTTCGGTGAGGGAGATGTTTGACGAAGGATCTCTACACCCAGCAAATGGAATTGTTCACTTAGCGGATTGTCAGGAGTATGCAGTCACTGAGGTGGGAACAATTACATTGGAGATGCATAATGGAACACTTTGCACACTGACGGAAGTTCGGTATATCCCAGGATTGAAAAAGAATCTAATATCTGTGAGGTCGCTAGAACTCCAAGGATGTGAATTATCACTTCAAGGTGGAGTCATGCGAGTTACTTGCAAAGGGCAAGTAATTATAAAAAGTATCTGGATTAATGGAGGATACCGAGTGATAGGAAATCTTATGGGTGGTGCAACCATGGGGAGATTTGATAAAAATCCTGATCAGGAGAAGGAAGTCGTCTCGTCAACGGCAGGTGCTCAAATCTCAATTGTAGTCAAGTGCAAGGCTACAAAGACGGTTGCAAAATCTAACAATCGTAGAGGCGAAGCTACGCGTTGTTGGAAGAAGGAAGACGTGGTCGAACCAACCACGCAGTACCAACGAGTAGGTGGAGCTCGAAGGCGGTACAAACCTATGGCATGGAGGGCCAAAGGAGAAGGTGGTGTGGTTAACCAAACTACACAACGATGGAGCTCTCAGATGGAAGGTTCAGGCACTCCAGCCTAGAACTTGTTAAAAGAATAGGCAATTTCCAGATTAAAACCAGAATATAAATCATGATAAAATGATGATCTAGATATCTCAGATTGTATTGTTTACTAGCATAGCAAAACATGCATAACATGATCTCATACATGACAACCGGTGTAAACATAGCTCGTACAACAGATAGATTAAAAAACAAGAACGAAGGCATAAGACCTGATATAAGCATAGAAATTAGATCACGAATGGCGTACCTTTCTGATGCTGGAGAAGACGGTGGCGGAGTCGGCGTTGGACGATCCTCGATGAGCGCTGAAGGAAGAGCTCGGAGCAGTTGACGACGAGTATGTCTTGACGCAGCGCCGCCTGACTTGGACGGTAGACGACCCGTTGTTGAAGACGAGAGCAGTCGCGCGACGAGCGCTTCCCAAAAACCTTATTCGCCTTCTCCCGGTGCAGGATCGCAAAGACGAGGGTTCCGGAGACCTGCTCGCCCGGTCACTGGTGCACGCAAGCGAACGGACTGGAGACGACTAGACGGCAGCGCAAAAGCGATATGAGGCAAACCCTAGCTCGAGAGGTGTTGAGATACGTTTTGGCGTGGCCGATAGGTTGCTTATATAGCCCTGTTGAACCGACCTCGTGTCGCGATCACGATCTAAATCGGTTTAGGACTCTTGAGTCGTAACTGTTTAGGACTTTGCAACTTGAAGGCCAAGAAACCAAAAACTAAAACTGCAAAAGGAGACCGCGCTCCCGCAAGGCGAGGAGCCGGATTTCGGCGGACCATTCACGCAGGTGCCGCGCACCCGCGCAAGTCGCCACGCCACGCCACGCCCGGCCCGGCGAGGCGAGGCGAGCGAGCGCGCGGTGTGGGTTTCTCTTTCTCCTTCTCACACTAGACTTGAGGAAGTGGAGAGGACTTCCATATTTAAGCAAGTCCTCCTCCCCTTCCACTAGCAAGGTGGGACTAAAGAGTTCCACTTCCCCTCTTTGCTCACACATGAATGGGCCTTTGAGATTTATTATGAATTTTAGAATTTTTTAATGGGCCAAGCCCATATAATTCTAACAATCCCCCACCAGATCTCAAATTCCCATTTAGAGTTTTGCCTGTTCCCGCTACTGTTTGATATACTAGTGTTTAGCAGAGACTGTTAAGTTGAACTTCCGCCTATAACCTTAAGTTACACTTATTCACAACTTGAACAATGGACTATGCCTTGAATTGCAAGTTTTGCGTGAAGCAAGTTTTACTCAAGGTTAAACTAGTACCTGGCTGCCAATAGCCTTTCTCCGTGGGTGGAGCATATACGTCATACTCCATGGTCTCTTCATGAGCTTACTAGAGATCACCCTAATCTCATAGACTGCGACGTTTAACAGTCATGGCTCATATAGGTATGTTCTTTCAAGAATACTCTGTAGGACAGCATCTTTGCTTTTAAAAACCAATAGAACATATTAAGGCCTTTGCCAACCTTCCATACAGTGCCTCATAGCAATGAGAGTATTGCATCTTTCACATAGAGAGGGTTTAGAGGTTACTCTCCTCAGTTTACCAATAGCTTGTTCTTCCCAGATCCTTAGTCACGGGATCTCCGATCAAAAAGGTTGGGTTGCTACTACTGTAAACTCATATGGGTCTCATACCCATCTCCCTTGATGCGATTTCTATCACATTCCGTGATAACCCTTTTGTAAAGGGATCTGCCAGGTTTTTGTCTGTTTGCACATAAGTCAGCTATTACTCCGGAGTTTCTCAACTTCCTGACAGACTTCAAACGTCTTTTAACGTGTCTTGTTGACTTCGCATTATCCTTAGCACTATTCACTTTAGTGATCACTGTTTGATTATCACAGTTCATAAGGATAGCCGGTATTGGTTTTTCAACCACCGGTAAGTCAGACAAGAGCTCACGCAGCCACTCTGCCTCTGCAGAAGCTGTATCCAAAGCAGCAAGTTCTGCTTCCATGGTTGATTTAGTCAATATAGTCTGTTTACAAGACCTCCATGACACTGCACCACCTCCAAGGGTAAAAACATACCCACTAGTGGCGTAGATCTGATCAATATCAGAAATCCAGTTTGCATCACTATATCCCTCTAGCACAGCTGGGTGCCCAAAATAGTGAATTCCAAAACTCATTGTACCTTTGAGATAACGCAAAACTCTTTCAAGTGCATGCCAATGATTATCACCCGGGTTGGACATGTACCTACTCAACTTGCTCACAGCAAATGAGATATCTGGTCTAGTTGCGCTCGCTAGATACATGAGTGAACCAATAATCTGAGAGTATCTCAGTTGGTCTCTAGCAATCTTTCTGTTCTTTCTCAAAGTCACACTGGGATCATAAGGTGTTGGAGAAGGTTTACTATCCATAAAGCCAAAGCGACTCAAAACCTTCTCAACATAGTGAGATTGCAATAAAGTAATCCCACTCTCATCCTTAATCAGCTTAATGTTCAAAATAACATTAGCTTCACCCAGATCTTTCATATCAAAACTCTTTGATAGGAAAGACTTGACCTCATTAATAACATCAATATTTGTTCCAAAAATAAGAATATCATCAACATATAAACATAATATAACAGATTGACCCCCACCATGTCGACAATACACACACCTATCAGCTTCATTAACAGCAAAGCCTGCACTAATTAAAGTAGTGTCAAACTTCTCATGCCATTGTTTAGGTGCTTGTTTCAAGCCATACAAAGATTTCAATAACTTACACACTTTTTGCTCTTCACCTTTTACTACAAACCCATCAGGCTGATCCATATAGATCTCCTCATCCAACTCTCCATTAAGAAAAGCTGTCTTCACATCCATTTGATGAATGAGAAAACCATATGAGGCAGCCAGGGAAAGTAATACTCGAATAGTGGTTAATCTAGCAACACGTGAATAAGTATCAAAGAAATACTCGCCTTCTTTTTGAGTATAACTTTTAGCCACAAGTCGAGCCTTGTACTTGTCAATAGTACCATCAGGTCTAAGCTTCTTCTTGAACACCCACTTACAACCCACAGGTTTGCAACCAAAAGGCAACTCAGATAACTCCCAAGTACCATTAGAGAGAATCGAGTCCATCTCACTACGAACAGCTTCTTTCCAATCATCTGCATCTGGAGATGCATATGCTTCTGTAATAGAAGTAGGAGTATCATCCACAAGGTACACAATGAAATCATCACCAAAGGATTTTGCAATCCTTCGTCTCTTGTTTCCTCACAGGAATTTCATTGTCATCCTCCTCAAGGACTTCATTAAGTGGTTGTTCAAATGACTTAAACGGAGACTCAATAGGTGTAGTAAAATCAGGAGTTAATTCAGAGGAAAACTTAGCATTGCTACGCATATCTTTCATAGTAAAAATGTTCTCAAAGAATGTAGCATCACGAGATTCAAAGATCGTATCCACATGCATATCAGGTACTTCAGATTTTACTACTAAAAATCTATAGGTAATGCTATGATGTGCATATCCTAGAAAGATGCAATCCACGGTCTTTGGTCCAAGCTTACGCTTCTTAGAAATTGGAACATTGACTTTCACCAAACATCCCCACGTGCGTAAGTATGTAAGTGATGGTTTCCTTCCAACCCAATACTCGTATGGAATTGTCTCTTTATTTCTGTTTGGAACTCTATTCAGGACATGACTCGCAGTCAATAAAGCCTCCCCCCACCATGCCTTAGAAAGACCAGCAGTATCTAACATGGCGTTCACCAAGTCAGTCAACGTGCGGTTTTTCCTCTCGGCAATCCCGTTTGATTCAGGAGAATAGGGAGTTGTCCTCTCATGAATAATACCATGTTTCGTACAGAAATCATCAAAAAGCATAGGAAAATACTCACCACCACGATCTGACCTTAGACGTTTAATCTTTCTCTCTAGTTGATTCTCAACTTCAGCCTTATAGATTTTAAAGTAGTCTAGCGTTTCATCTTTAGTTTTAAGCAAGTAAACATAACAATATCTAGTTGCATCATCAATTAAAGTCATGAAATATCTCTTTCCACCTTTTGTCAACACACCATTCATCTCACAAAGATCAGAATGTATGAGTTCTAGAGGTGCCAAGTTTCTCTCCTCCGCTGCCTTGTGAGGCTTGCGAGGTTGCTTTGATTGCACACAACTATGGCACTTAGAACCTTTGGCAATAGTGAAATCTGGAATTAAACTCAGGCTAGACAAACGTGACATTAAACCAAAGTTCACATGACATAAACGAGAATGCCAGATATTAGAACTATCATTAATTGTGCCACAAATATGATTTACTGACTTATTACAAAAATCTGCCAAAGATAGGCGGAACAAGCCTCTGCAATCATAGCCTTTACCAATAAATTGTCCATGCTTAGACATAACTACTTTATTAGACTCTAAAACTAGTTTAAAACCATCTCTCAAAAGAAGAGATACACTAACAAGGTTCTTGCGTATAGTAGGGACATGCTGCACGTTCTTCAGTTGCACGATCTTCCCCGAAGTAAACTTCAGATCTACCGTGCCAACACCACGAACAGAAGCATGTGATCCATACCCCATTAGGACGGAGGAACCTTGGAGCCCCTGATAAGAAGAAAACAGAGAGATATCAGCACACACGTGAATATTAGCACCTGTATCAACCCACCAATTTGGTGATTGAAATACTGATAGTACAGTAGGAAAATTACTATACCCGTCATCAGCATCGCTAGTAGTCACAAGGTTGACATTCTTCTTTTTCCCTTTGCGGTCCGCTCGCTCCGGACACTCTTTGGAAAAATGCCCAAGCTCTCCACAAGTGAAGCACGACAACTCTGCTTTATTCTTCTTCTTCTTCTTAAATGTAGTAGTAGTTTTGGCATTGAAAGACTTAGGCTTTCCTTTGTACTTGCCATGGTTTTTCTGGACGAAGTGGGCGCTAGCTCTTTCCTCGTTCCCCTTCTCAGTGTTATCTTTAGCCCGAGCCTTCTCTTCAACATCAAGAGATGCTATCAGGTTTTCAACTGATATTTTCTGTCTCTTGTGTTTAAGGCTTGTGGCGAAATTCCTCCAAGAGGAAGGTAGCTTTGCAATAATGCACCCAGCCACAAACTCATCGGGTATAACACAGTTGAGGAGTTCAAGCTCTTTTGCCAGACGGTGTATCTCATGAGCTTGCTCGACTATAGATTTGTTCGCAACAATCTTGTAGTCATGAAAAGTCTCCATGATGTACAACTCTTTGCCAGCATCTGAAGCACCAAAGGTAGCTGCCAGATAATCCCACAAAGTCTTTGCGTCTTTAATGTGCAGAATTGTATCAAAGATATGATCATCAAGGACATTCTGCACAACTCCCACAAAGATTTGGTTGGCATCCTGGAAAGCTCTCTGATCCTCTTCAGAGATATTTCCCTCCGGCATACCAGCACTCACCCAGAACACTTTCATGGCCGTCAACCAATTGGTGACCTTAACTTGCCATCTCTTAAAGTGCTCTCCAGAAATTTTTTCTGGCTTCAGCGCATCAACAAAACTAGCCATAGTTAATTCTGGAAACCTATAATAAGGTTTTTGGATTGTTAAAAGAATAGGCAATTTCCAGATTAAAACCAGAATATAAATCATGATAAAATGATGATCTAGATATCTCAGATTGTATTGTTTACTAGCATAGCAAAACATGCATAACATGATCTCATACATGACAACCGGTGTAAACATAGCTCGTACACCAGATAGATTAAAAAGCAAGAACGAAGGCATAAGACCTGATATAAGCATAGAAATTAGATCACGAACGGCGTACCTTTCTGATGCTGGAGAAGACGGTGGCGGAGTCGGCGCTGGACGATCCTCGATGAGCGCTGGAGGAAGAGCTCGGAGCAGTTGACGACGAGTACGTCTTGACGCAGCGTCGCCTGACTTGGACGGTAGACGACCCGTTGTTGAAGACGAGAGCAGTCGCGCGACGAGCGCTTCCCAAAAACCTTATTCGCCTTCTCCCGGTGCAGGATCGCAAAGACGAGGGTTCCGGAGACCTGCTCGCCCGGTCGCTGGTGCACGCAAGCGAACGGACTGGAGACGACTAGACGGCAGCGCAAAAGCGATATGAGGCAAACCCTAGCTCGAGAGGTGTTGAGATACGTTTTGGCGTGGCCGATAGGTTGCTTATATAGCCCTGTTGAACCGACCTCGTGTCGCGATCACGACCTAAATCGGTTTAGGACTCTTGAGTCCTAACTATTTAGGACTCTGCAACTTGAAGGCCAAAAAACCAAAAACTAAAACTGCAAAAGGAGACCGCGCTCCCGCACGGCGAGGAGCCGGATTTCGGCGGACCATTCACGCAGGTGCCGCGCACCCGCGCAAGTCGCCACGCCACGCCACGCCCGGCCCGGCGAGGCGAGCGAGCGCGCGCGTGTGGGTTTCTCTTTCTCCTTCTCACACTAGACTTGAGGAAGTGGAGAGGACTTCCATATTTAAGCAAGTCCTCCTCCCCTTCCACTAGCAAGGTGGAACTAAAGAGTTCCACTTCCCCTCTTTGCTCACACATGAATGGGCCTTTGAGATTTATTATGAATTTCAGAATTTGTTAATGGGCCAAGCCCATATAATTCTAACAGAACTGACAAGCACATTGTGGTGATGTGCATGAGCCTCTGTGGTGGAGGCACTCTCGAGGTGGGAGTATAAGAAAAAAAAGAAGCCGATTTGGAGCAAATTCTTGGAGGAGCACGATGACTTTAAAGGATTAGAGTCAAGGTGGAGTTTGTTGTACGGTGACTCAAATCCTACTTAGAATAGGACTCAAAAAGGTGTGCTATTAGGACTTCTAGTTCTACTAGGTCTTCAGTGTAGAATCCTACTAGGAGTAGGACTCCTATTTGTATGTATGAGGGCCTTGGAGGGGACTATATAAATCAAGGGGTAGAGGCCATAGGCATCACAACAAGATCAAGGAAGATAACCAAGCCAACACAAGGGGTCTCATCTAAGGCTTGTACGGAGCAATTAGGAGCGCTTAAGAGGATTAGACTAGACAGTTCTATTGCACTAGATTCAAGAATCAGTGGGTCCTGGAGGGTCAAGTAGGGTTGTGAGAGAGCGACAATCTCTTGTACTCTTTTGGAGTTGTGCTAATAGAATTTGCGGTCGGCTTCGCCAAATTCTAATCTCTTGTCGTGGTTGCTTCATCATCATCTAGGGTTTTCTACGCGATTCGACTACATCGTTCTTGATACGGTGCTAGCTTGTGTCATATTCGCAACATCCTTTTAAAGATCCGAGGGTTGCTGCGCATAACTAGGGGTATCAGATTATAACAATAACAGAGGAAGAGATTTCATCAGACTCAGACGTGGCATTTTGTCAGTCAGTGTAGCAGCTCCAGGCCTCCAGCCATGTGGCGACCGACTACACGGCTGTGCTTCTCCCACCCAGGTACGTACACGCTTCACTATCTCCTGTACAGAATTATGCCCTGTACATTGATTTTTTTTTTGTTGGAGAGACAGAGAGAGGGTGTCCTGTACGAGTACATTGGTTTTTTTTTTTAGTGTAAGGTGTCCTGTACATTGATGATAGGCCTTGATGCCCTGAGCCATCAAGTCAGTGAGACTGAGACCCCCGGACCGACATTGACGATGACTCGTATGCAATCGGCCCAACTGTGTTCTTGGGCCTTCAGCGTACCTAACTATTTCTTAACCGGGGGCGGGGGTCGGGGCCGGGTGTGTGTTCGCCTCGTGCCCACCAACCAAAAGTGAAGAAGGAAGACACAGAACACCTATTAGAGCGCACAGTGAATAGTCCAGTGGGGGCCTATTAGTGTTTAGCCGTAACAGATAGGCCCAAGCGTGGTCTGCTCAATTCAGACCGGCCCATCTAGTTTACATGGTTTCCCCTAAAAAAGACTAATTTACATGGAATAGACTCACTGACACCATGACACCATCAAATCAAGAGAGTAGTAGAGTAGGTATATGTCCGGATCGGGGGTGCACGCACACTGAACAATCAATACATTAATTCTCTCTAGCGCCATGAAATGTAGCTAGGGACAGACACGATCCATGCGATACTTTGTAACCGATATTCTTTCGTCCATGATCTACCAAAAGGCAACGAACAATAGCAAACATCTTTTTTCTACTATATACTATAGGTTCCATAATCCATGGCAAGCTCGGTCGGGACTCGGGATATTATATCAGCGTTAGGCCGGGACACTGTTCGGTTACTAGGGATTCAACCTTTAGAAAAAAAAAATCCAGCTAGAATAGTCGTGAAGTAGGAAGCGTATAAAGTCGGAATGGTCTAAACCAGTGGCGGACCCAGGATTTGGCTAAGACTAGAGCCATTTAGCGGCCACGGCCAACAACCGAAAGCTACAACGCAGTAGAAAAGCAATTATTCTCCAACAAAGTTTACAATTTGAGAGAAGTTTTTCAATCACGTAATTAACAGTACGGTATTATAGTTAAGAAATACCATTGACATTGAGTCACGGCGTCGAGCAGGGGGTGGCGTTGCGCCGGTGCTGGCGGGTGCGAGAGGCCGAGAGCGAGCGGGAGGCGCGAGCGGCGAGCGGAGCGAGCCACGAGCGGGAGCGGCGCCGCAGCGGAGCAAGTCACGAGCGGGAGCACCGGGCGGCGGCGCGGACGGGAGGAACCGCGCAGCGGCGCGAGCGATAGAAGAGCTGCGTGCGGCGTGCTGAGCGACTCGTCTGCCCTACGTTCTCTCTTTACTGGGCTTCTGCGTTGTTGGGCCAAAAATGAATCCTTGTTCCTAAAATATTTGAACCATGACTAGGGCCATTGCTCTACTGGCCCCAGGCCTGGGCCCGCCCCTGGTCTAAACTTAGTGCGTGATTGGTTGCACAAGACGTCTTTATCTAGGATGGTCGGCCCGGCTCTGCAGGACCAAAGAAGCTGGATTGAGCTCGTACATATGGTTGTATTTGATTGTCTTTGGTATTCGTCCAGTACAAAAAAAAATCATGTTTAGTTGCAAGTACATGGGTCTCTGTATCCTGCATGAATTAAGTCATCCTGTATGGAAAGATTTTATGGATACAAAGTCTGCATCATGATGGTCTCAAACATATAATCGCATGTATCCGCGCTAAACCGTGCGAGAACCATATCTCGTGCTGCCTATCAATCAGCTCTTATTAGGGCCCTTACAGTTACTGCATGCATGATTGCATCTGCATACACGCACACGCTGACGCTGCGGGGTGCCGGGTGCCGGGGCCGGGACGGACGGGGTCGTTTCGCTCTGCGGCGTGTTGGTGCAGCGCGGTACAATCCCCGCTGCCAAAAGCGGATCCGATCGCAGGGCTCGCCTGCTCCCATCCCATCGGGCCATCGGCGCGCCGGCCGGCCGGCCGGCCGCGCTCGTCAGAGCTGCAGCAGCCTGCAGGCAGAGGTTTCAGAGCTGCCACCCCAGTCGTACGGCGGCAAGCGATTGGGCGGCGGAGAAAAGCCGACACCATACAAGGCCGGGCCGGCGACACGATAATGAGGAGTACTCGTCCCCAAAAAATAAGTGCATATTTTATATTTTATAAATAATCAACCAATCTTCAATTCAATCAAATATATATTTTAATATTTATAATACATGCCATTGAATTAATCATGTTATACTCCCTCAGTTTCCTAATTAACTGTCGCGCCGTTGATATCCGTATCATAAGTTTGACTCGATTTGTAGCAAATACATGTAACATTTGTTAAAAACTAAATTCAAAAATCTTTCTAATAATACTAATTATGTACGATGGATATTAATATATTTTAATATATATTTAGTAAAAGATGTTTCTCGGGAAAAGAAAACAACAGCTATTTAGAGACAAGGGAGTATGCTTTTTTATATATAATAAACCAATTTTAAGATACAAATATTAATACTATCTTTTATAAATTTTGTTAAATTTAAGATTCGTTGATTTATAGAAATGTGAAATATGTACTTATTATGAAACCGAGGGAGTACACTCTAACATAGGTGTTTTTATAAATCTGCTCTATGATAGAGTTTATGGAACAGTACCAAATAGGTCTGCCTAGCTATCCACGTCATCTCACACTAATAAATGTCATCTCACTAAACTCTAACTTCTTAATTGTAACTTATACACATTATCTCCTCTTAATTTCATTTCAATTTCTTCACAATCCTGTCGGGGGAACACCAAAGGGGTACCCCCAATCAACGCATAACAAATAGGCGAAACCTAAGACACCAATTAATAAGAAACCCAACTAGTCTAACCCCCTAAAAAACCAACCCCTCGAGGCCTACAACGCTGGCCCACCAAGCCGAAGCCCGAAAACCCATTTAGCGGAAGTAGGCCCCGTCAGCCCTCCAAGTCAGGCCTCGGGCGAACGCTCGCTCTCCGTCTCGCCCGAGCCCTCCAAGCCAGGCCTCGGGCGAACGCTCGTTCTCCGTCTCGCCCGAGCCCTCCGAGCCAGGCCTCGGGCGAACGCTCGCTCTCCGTCTCGCCCGAGCCCTCCGAGCCAGGCCTCGGGCTGGTGCTCGTTCTCCGTCTCACCCGAGCCCTCCGCGTCAGGCCTCGGGCGAGCGCTCCACTGCCCTTCAAGCCTCTCGTAAGAAGGAAGCTCCCTGCTTCTCAGCTCTGACAACCGTACCAACCCCAAACTGCGCATTTAATGCGTCCTCCTACTCCGGTCACATCCTCTGGCACACGACGTGAGCCACAGTGAACCGGGGCAGAGTCAAATCTCGTTTTCACCACAAGCATGGGCAAAAGGCGCACGTACAATACTGTTGGGCCATACCCTGCACTGTAGCACACTCGAGCCTCATCCCGAGGCCTGGGTTCCCGCTGTACGCCCGGGAGTTCCGGGATTTGCCCATACCTGCGGGGACTCGAGCCCCCCCGTAGGCGCCACCTCGAGGCCGGCTCTGCGCCCCTCGAGCCTTGATCGCTTTCACGCTATTGGAGGACAGGTACCCCCAAGACCCGGAGGAACCCTGCCACGTCATGTACGTGCCGGGATGGGCGCCGCATGACTTCCACGTCGCCACGTCTCCACGTCCGCGCCAGGGATGGAGGCCACGCTTCAAGGACGCTTCAACAGCGACCCCCACGCCGGCTCTAGTATCTTCGACAAGACAGAATTCCAACTCTTCACCGTGTTGGACATTGTACACCCCGACTCCTGTATCACACCTATGTAACCCTGGCCTCCTCTTGCTCTATAAAAGGGGACACCAGGGCCCTTCGCTCCTCCGGTTACACAACTCCACAAGAGAGACAAGTCTAGGACCACACCCACTCGAGTCCGGACTCCGGTCCACGCTCCTGGAGCTTGTATTCGCCCCTGTACAAGCACTTAGGTGCAAGTAATACAAGAACAACCTCCCCTCGCTGGACGTAGGGCCTTCTTCGCCCGAACCAGGATAAATCCTTGTGTCATCTTGCATCACCATCCAGGAAGAGAGCACGCGATCATAATTACTAGTTGGTGTCATACCCCCGGGTAGAAACACCGACAGTTGGCGCGCCAGGTAGGGGCCTTCGCGTGTCGGAGTCGATTTCTCGTTGTTTTCTGGATGGCTTCTTCCACTCCATCGTTCTCCGCTGGTGCCGTCATCTGGTTCGGGAGCCTCGAGTTCCTGGCCATCGGCAGCGGCAACGAACTGACCCTGCTCCCCACGGAGAGCCCGAGCGGAGGGCGTGTCACACCACCCCGCGCGGGGGGCGTGGCGCGTCGCCCGCACCTCCACGCGTCGCCACCTCGTGAGCGGCGCCGTCGTCACCATCATCGCCAGGCACAGGCGGTGCCCGCGGCGTACACCCACTTCCCCGCGGCCGGCGCAGAGTCCCCGAGGAGAAACCTGCCCGGCGCGCGGAGACTTCTAGGGCGCGCGCGCACTCTCCCAGTGAGTTCGCGTTCGTCATGCGCACGGACCGGGAGCCTGGCCAGAGGCCCCCGAGCCGTGCTCCGTCGACACCACCTGGCTTCCTCCCGCACGGGGTGTACCGCGCTAGACGCCAGCGGCCCCCGTTCGGCCTCAACAATTCCGCAGCTGCCTACGCCCGCCACCTCGACGAGCGCCGTCAGGACCGGGCGGCGGCAGAGCGGGAGGAACGTTCGGGCATGATCCTACGAGCCACCACCAACCTATCCGAGGACGTTGCGCCCTTCCCCGCCGTCCGGGGACGTTGCGCCATGTACCGACAAAGCTCCTCGTCCGGCCGCGACGCAGCCCGCAACAAGGTCAGAGGGCGCCAACGGGCCTTCCTCGAGGCCTAGCCTCGGGACCCCACGTCGCCCCCAACGACTGCGCAAGAGGGCGCCAATGGGCCTTCCTCGAGGCCTAGCCTCGAGGCCCCGCAACGCCGCCAACAACTGCGCAAGAGGGCGCCAACGGGCCTTCCTCGAAGCCTAGCCTCGGGACCCCACGTCGCCCCCAACGACTGCGCAAGAGGGCGCCAACGGGCCTTCCTCGAGGCCTAGCCTCGAGGCCCCGCGACGCCGCCAACAACTGCGCAAGAGGGCGCCAACGGGCCTCCCTCGAGGCCTAGCCTCGAGGCCCCACGACGCCGCCACCAGCAACAACGTCGGGGGGCTCTCCCCTCCCCGGCATCAAGACGATAGACGCAGGACCGTTTCGAACAATGAGGAACAGCATCCCTCTCCGTGATCAAAAAGCTACGTTCCTCTTTCTAACGTTTGGTTTTCCGTTCTGATTCTTAAAAAGGCCAACGTTTACAAAAACAATGATTAAAATGCCTGCGTCCGCGTTTGCTTCATCCCGAGTAAGAACCAAAGGGGCAAGGGACGCGGGTCGGGTCTTCGAGAAAGCGGACCGGGTCCCGGCTGCCTGACGCCTCCGACGGCTAACGACACCGGCCCATCCGCAGAACCGAAACACGGCCCGCGGATCGAGCTCCTCAGGTTCAAGTAAAGGAAGAAACAAAGGCGGGCACGCTAAGAAAAAACACAAGCCTAACAAAGTCTGCATTCCGTCGAGTACCCGTGAGACCTCCAGTGGGACCTCGACGGTACTACGTCTGAAGCCAAACAACCGAGGGCGTCACCAGCAAACAACCCCGCGACGGTTGGCGCATCGGCCAGTGACCTCGATGGAAGCTCTAACTTCGCCCTTGCCATGCGCACAACCAGGGAGTCCGGTCGATCTCCTCCGACAACCCCGAGCTCAACTCCAGCTCGGAACATCGAACAACTACGTCATTTCTATCCCTAAGGCCTCGAGGCCTTGTACATTTCTCGTATTTTGTGCAAACATCGCATCATGAATGAATAAAAGTTTGATTCCAAGTTCTTTATTTCGTTCAAAGCAGAGGTAGCCTCGACTCTGTCTAATCAGAGTCAAGACTCCCTCGGGGGCTAACCAGGGGATCCCCCCTAAGTTCCTAAAAACCTCGCACGTTTTTTACTAAACTCGACGTTATTTTGTTTATCTATGCCTCGAACGCGCCTCACGACTAAGAAGAAAACACCTTGAGCTCCCTAAGGGTCAAGGGTGTCGGGACGGGAGCTCGCCTACGCCCCCGGGCTACGGTACCTCCACTCGCTCCCACCCTCGAAGGACTCAAGTCTGTGTCGAAAACTTAGTCGAAGCAAAACTCAGGCAAAGAAAAATAAGAAAACTCGAGCGCAAAGATGTTTCAATATCATCTCGGGCCCTCACCCCAAAGCCCTCGAAGGAGTCTTTCCCACTCCTCCGAGGCCTCGGGGGCTATCAGGAGAAGGGTCTCTCCGACCCGACGTCCAACGCCCCCGAGACTTACGTTTTTGCTCGCTTTTCAAAACAGGCAACAAGGAATGAAATACGAAAATGTTTTTACATTAGGCCTCGAAGGCCGCGAGCATGTTCTTTCTTACAAAAATATCCTCCCACGGAGGACGCAATACAAGGGCTCGGTGGCCCAAACTAACTTTGTCTCTTCTCTTGAGGCTCGTCCGCAGGAGCAATCACCGAGGCGTCTTCAGGAGCCAAGGACGTTGCTGGGGGAAGCCCCACGTCCTCTTCAAAGAACCGAGCCAGGGCCTCCCCAGGGGCCTCGACAGCCCTGGCGAATTCCGCGATCTCCCGCTCGGCTTTGTCTTCATCGTCCGGCAGGATATATCCTTGGCTGACGGCGTCGAAGTTGAGGCCGTCGTAGTGGCTGGAGATCACGGCGAAGGCCCGCTTCACCCCAAGATGCAGGGCACCGCGCACCCGGTCATCCACCTGACCCCTCAGGGCGGCCAGACGGCTGGTCAGGGAGCTCCCCGACTGACCACCTACGGTCCCGAGGGATGCGCAGGCCTCGGCGGCAGCATCTTGCAGAGCCTGGTGATCCGAAGCCTCAGCCTGGTAAACCGACTGCAGGGCGGCCGAGGCCTCCTCCGCCTCAGCAAGCTTCCCCTTCAGCTCTGCAGAGGATCGACACAACTCGTCAAAAGAAAAAGAAAACGCGATGAGGAAACCATAAGGCCTACGGAGCAAAAGGTCACCTTTCGCCACACCCTCCCACTTCTGGGCGTCAGTGGCCGACGCCTCAGCAGACTTCCGAGCCTGCTCGAGGTCCGTGCTCAAGGCCCGCGCTTTGGACGCCTCCTCGGCAGCCTGAGCACGAAGGGCCTCGGCCGCTTTCTCGGACTCCTCCAGCCGCGACGCCAAGTTCTTAGCCTTCTCCGCCTCCCGGGCGGCGTACTCTTGGGCCTCGGCAACCGCGGCGGTCAGGTCTGAGCAGCGAACGCTCAGCCTGCCCGCCTCGGTACTCTTCTCGGCAAGCTGCTTCTGGGTGCGGGCGAGCTCAGCGCTCGACGTCTGAAGCTGCTCCCAGACGCGGCTCTCCCGACGGAGGAAATCCGATTTGGCCCGAGAGGTATCCATGAGCTCCTAAGGTGGATAATCAACCAAACATTAACCCCCCTTTATGACAAAACAGGAAGAAGAGGATCGCCCAAACAAGGGTCCTCACCTGGACGGCCCGAGGGAGGTCCCTTTCCACCAACGTCAGGGACGTCTTCAACGACCGCGTGAGGAGCGAGCCGAGCTGCCCGAGGACGTTCCAGTTTCCGGCCTCGGGGGCATCGTCGAGGACAAACACCGGCTCGGCCTCGGGATCAGCTGGATCCCTCCACTCCACTCGAGGACCGCCCCAAGTGGGAGAACGACATCCCAAACGGGCAAGGGCCGAGCTTTCACCCCCTCCTCCGACCTCTGGCACCGGCAGCCTCGGCGGCGCGCTGGTAGCCTCGCCCTCCACCTCTGCTTTCCCACCTTTTGGGGAAGTCTCGTCAGAAGAGATGTTATGGATCTCCTCCGGCAAGCGCGACCCCTAAGGCAGGACGTCAGCCCCAGCCCCGGGCGCAACGACCTGGGACGGCTCTGCCTCAGCCGCCTTGGTGGCCTCGACTTCAGCGGTCGAGGCCCCCGGGGCGCCTTCATCCCTCGATGCCCCAGAAGCAGGGTCCTCCTCTGGTGCCCCACCAGAGACCGGGGCCCCCTGTGGGAACTTGACGATTCCGGGCGTGATGTCCGGCCCGCCGGACCCCGGCAGTGGTGGCGTCACAGACGGTGCCACCACCGCGCCGGCGGAGGAGGTCGCCCCCACTTTCAGCGCCTTCCGAGGGCGGAGGGATAAGACCTCCATGGACCGCTTCCCGCTGAGACAAGAGAAGAAAGATACACATCAGGAAGAAAAAAATCCCCACACGAGCGAGCATGGGACGGGCAAGCGACGAGTGCTCACCCAGCCCTTGGCACCCTCCTCGCAGAGGGCACGGGTGGGGTCTGCAGCCGCGGTTTCCCTGCAGGGGGAACCCCGCTCGGGGGAGGCGGGAGCTCCGTCTCGAGGATCTCCGTCAAAACCCCCACCGACGGCGGCGTCGACGGGCCCTGAGTGGACCCGTCCCCCCCCCCCGGGGCGCAGAAGCCTCGCCACCCGCGCCCAGGGCAGGAACAGGGCTCTTCCCCGCCGCCTGCGCCCCGGGCACGCCCATCACGGGGCTCGCCAACCGGACCGGCGAATGGTCCACGTCTGGGAACCCCGCCAGGGGCTCGGAGTCCCCCTCTGAGCCCTCCTCGTATTCATCATCGGAATCCTCCTCCGTAGGGGAGGACTCTTCCGGCTCACCATGGAGCTTCTGTTGCCGCCGACGCCTCTCCAGGTCGTCACGGTCCTTCCGACGCTTAGCCCGCCTGGTGTTTCTGTCGTCCTTTCTCTTCTTCCTCTCCTCGGCCAGGCGCCGCCTCTCCTCCCTTTCCTCAGGAAGGGGAGGTTTCGAGGCGCTGACCCCCTGTAAACCCTGCAAAAAGAAGGAAGTAAGGATCGAACACGAAAAAAGAAAGCTCCGCGGCAACACACACAAAGGATCGATCCCCTTACCAAGCTGATGTACCCGCGGAATGGGCGCATCGGAATACTAAGCAGTTTGTTCGCGTCCTTCACCTCCTTTACTGCATCCCTCGCCCGGCGAACGAGCTCGGGATAGGCGACCGGGGACGCCCTCATCTGGCACCCCTGCAAGAGAGGCGCGTCGTCCCTCATCTTTGCCATGATCAGAGGCCGGTTCATCAGCGGCAGCACGCACCGCTGGTGGAACCAGGCCACGACCATCCCGGCCGTAAGACCCGCCTTCCGCAGCCTCGACAAGGCCTCAAGTAGCGGGTCGAGTCGACTCTGCCTCTTGTCGACGACGCCGTAGTTCCAAGAGTCCGGTCGCGACTCGATGACGCGACCGGTGTATGCTGGCAGCAGCCCGTCGTCGTTGCGAAGGTAGAACTAGCCCATGCGCCAGTCCTTGTTCGAGGTGGCCGCCTGGGACGGGATGTACATGCCCGACCTATGCTGGCGAACGGAGAGCACGCAGCTCCCCGACCTCATCAATCTCCGCCGACCCTCCGAAACCGCCTTCGTGAAGAGCTCGCCCCGGAAGAGGTGGATCCAGAGCTCCCAGTGGGGCTCGATCCCCAGGAAGCCTTCGCAGACGGTCGCGAAGATGGCCGCCTGTGAAATAGAGTTGAGGGCAAGGTGATGCAGCTCGAGCCCGTAGTAGAAAAGAATCGCCCGGAGGAACCGGCTTGCCGGTACCTCGAACCCACGCTCGTGGAAAGCGATGAAGCTGACCACGTAGCCGTTCGGGGGCCTCGGCTCCTCCTCCTCCGGACCGGGGGCGATCCACTCTGGTCTATCGGAGCCGGAAAGGCCCCGGAGAAGTCCTCTCTGCACCAGCTCCGCCAGCTTCTCCAGGGTGGCGGCAGAAGCGCCCCACGGCTCAGCGGCGTCGGCCATCCCGAACAACAGAAGGCGGAGGCGCAAATGTCACAAAGAGGAAAGGTCGCTCTCTCTCTCTCTCTCTCTCTCTCTCTCTCTCTCTCTCTCTCTCTCTCTCTCTCTCTCTCTCTCTCTTTCTTCTTTGCCTCTCAACCCTCTACTCCGCAGCTGGCCCGATCTCTCCCTCCCCACCTCTGCTTTTGTGTGGCTGGATGGAGGAGGAAGACGAAAGAGTAAAGGATACGAGCGAATGAGGAAAGGAACTGCTCCCAAATCCCCAAGGGGCGTATTTATAGGGTGAAAACCAACGGCCAGATCCCGGTCGGTCACTATTCACCCGCATTTAATGCATTGCACGCTAGGAGATCTCATGATTGCGAGAATCCCCTCGATACGAGTGCGCACGCAAGCATTAAATGTCTGGTCGCGGACCCTTGCACACGTCCGCAACGAGCGCCGCCCATGACCCCAGAAAGTCGCCTAAAAAGGCGCGCCCGCCGCTCCGACGGAAGAGGTGTCCTACCTCTGACTCCTTCCCTGCGAAGGAATCCAGGGCACCGAGCCCGTTACGTTCCAGGGGTTCGAAGGCCGACCCCTCCGAGGGTTCGACAGCCGCCCCAGGATAACAGAGTCAGGAATGGCCACGGATGCGCCCATCGCATGGCCCGAGCCAAGCCTGAGCACGACCGCTCAGGGCATCCAGAGTCGTATCCGAGGCTAGCAGGACGGTCTCAAAACGGGATCCCAACTAAGGGAGGCAACGAGCCCTCGGAACCAATCGAACGGTTTCGGGCCCTGGTGACTGTCCTCTGGCTCCAAGTGTGCGCCTCCGGGCCCCTAGCCGACCCCTATCGAACGGGGCACGGGCACGCACTTGGATTTACCCGTTAACAGCTCATCGGGGACGCCGTGACCGATACCTACCGATGGTAGCGCGGCGTCACCACCCCTCTTCCTTGCGAAAAGGGTGCGTGAGGGTCAAAAAACCAAGACGAGGCCGCCTCTGACCGACCCTTTACGAAAAAGGGCTCTGGGGCTCGCCTCGCACCCGAGATAAGGCCGAAAAAACCTTGGACTACCCCCAATCCCAAAGCCATCGATCGGCAACCGAGGGGCTCGGGGGCTCGGGGAATACGACTAATCTCTTTTCTTTTTGTGAACACGAGATTTTCAGCCCTTGGACGAACGTCTCACTCCACCAAGCGAGGCCTCGGGCGAACGCTCGTTCTCCGCCTCGCCCGAGCCCTCCGAGGCAGACCTCGGGCGAACGCTCGTTCTCCGTTTCGTCCGAGCCCTCCAAGCCAGGCCTCGGGCGAACGCTTGTTCTCCGTCTCGCCCGAGCCCTCCAAGCCAGGCCTCGGGCGAACGCTCGTTCTCCGTCTCGCCCGAGCCCTCCGAGCCAGGCCTCGGGCGGAGTCTCCCACGACAGAGGAAAGGTAACCGCACACGTTTAATGCGCCCACCTAACCACATCTCGAGCCGGTTGACAGGTACACGCGGCAACTCTCCATCCGCTCAACTACCAGGGGCCACCACGACCGCCACTCCGACTTCACGTCCGCCGCCCTGGCGCCACGATCTCCACTCCCTGACGACTTCCGCCTAAAAAGGCGCGCCCAACGGGCAGAAGGATTCCAAACGACGGAGGCTTCTTCAAGAAGGTAAAAACGGGCCCCGACCCTTCCAAGTCTCGAGGCAGCGAAGGCTGGCCCTCAAAAAGGGTTCGATAGCCGGCTTCGAGCACCCGAGTCAGGGACACCAAGGGGCGCCACTCGCAGCATCGCTCGAGGGCCAAGCCCTCGAGGCCCCTCACGTGTATCCAAGGCAGGGCTCATGACATGTAGTGAGATCCCCTCGGAGGGAGGCGTCGAGCCATCGGGTCCTATGGAATGGACCCGGCACTCCTGCAGACCGAGCGCCCGTGCTTTATGAGATCGCCTCCGGGCTTCAGTCGACCCTATCGAACGGGGCACGAGGTCTCACTTGGATTCCCCCGTTACCAGCTCACCGGGAACCTCGATACTCGCCCGCTCGTGGTAGTACGAGGCATCCCCCCTCGCATCCGATCGAAAGGACTCGCGGGATGATAAGCCAGGGCAACTGGCGTGCCGGACAGCTCAAAGAGCCGGCCGGTCGGTTCAGCCTGGCACCCCTCGACGAAAGAGGGTCGAAGAACTCGGGGGCTCGACACTCCCGAACCTAAAAAACGTAACTAACACTCACACTCGTGAAAAAGCCCACGAGGGAGTCCTAACCACTCCCCCGTGGCCTCGGGGACTACACCCGCGGGTGTCGCTCGCCCGACACCCACGGAATCAAAACAACCAAACCCTCGAGAACCAGTTAGCTAACCCTCGAGATCCCGGTAGGGAGCCCCTGCTCGAGTGCTAGCACTCAAACAAGGGCTCGGGGGCTACTGTCGGGGGAACACCAAAGGGGTACCCCCAATCAACGCATAACAAATAGGCGAAACCTAAGGCACCAATTAATAAGAAACCCAACTAGTCTAACCCCCTAAAAAACCAACCCCTCGAGGCCTACAACGCTGGCCCACCAAGCCGAAGCCCGAAAACCCATTTAGCGGAAGTAGGCCCCGTCAGCCCTCCAAGTCAGGCCTCGGGCGAACGCTCGCTCTCCGTCTCGCCCGAGCCCTCCAAGCCAGGCCTCGGGCGAATGCTCGTTCTTTGTCTCGCCCGAGCCCTCCGAGCCAGGCCTCGGGCGAACGCTCGCTCTCCGTCTCGCCCGAGCCCTCCGAGCCAGGCCTCGGGCTGGCGCTCGTTCTCCGTCTCGCCCGAGCCCTCCGCGTCAGGCCTCGGGCGAGCGCTCCACTGCCCTTCAAGCCTCCCACAAGAAGGAAGCTCCCTGCTTCTCAGCTCTGACAACCGTACCAACCCCAAACTGCGCATTTAATGCGTCCTCCTACTCCGGTCACATCCTCTGGCACACGACGTGAGCCACAGTGAACCGGGGCAGAGTCAAATCTCGTTTTCACCACAAGCATGGGCAAAAGGCGCACGTACAACACTGTTGGGCCATACCCTGCATTGTAGCACACTCGAGCCTCATCCCGAGGCCTGGGTTCCCGCTGTACGCCCGGGAGTTCTGGGATTTGCCCATACCTGCGGGGACTCGAGCCCCCCGTAGGCGCCACCTCGAGGCCGGCTCTGCGCCCCTCGAGCCTTGATCGCTTTCACGCTATTGGAGGACAGGTACCCCCAAGACCCGGAGGAACCCTGCCACGTCATGTACGTGCCGGGATGGGCGTCGCATGACTTCCACGTCGCCACGTCTCCACGTCCGCGCCAGGGATGGAGGCCACGCTTCAAGGACGCTTCAACAGCGACCCCCACGCCGGCTCTAGTATCTTCGACAAGACAGAATTCCAACTCTTCACCGTGTTGGACATTGTACACCCCGACTCCTGTATCACACCTATGTAACCCTGGCCTCCTCTTTCTCTATAAAAGGGGACACCAGGGCCCTTCGCTCCTCCGGTTACACAACTCCACAAGAGAGACAAGTCTAGGACCACACCCACTCGAGTCCGGACTCCGGTCCACGCTCCTGGAGCTTGTATTCGCCCCTGTACAAGCACTTAGGTGCAAGTAATACAAGAACAACCTCCCCTCGCTGGACGTAGGGCCTTCTTCGCCCGAACCAGGATAAATCCTTGTGTCATCTTGCATCACCATCCAGGAAGAGAGCACGCGATCATAATTACTAGTTGGTGTCATACCCCGGGTAGAAACACCGACAAATCCCCGCACCAATGTGTGGATAATTAAAGTCTCTTAAAAAGTAGAGATAATCATTGTTGAAAAAAATGTATGGATGAACATATACGTATGCTGAAGCAAATAGGACTACAACCACAACCATGCTATCTCGGCAGTTAGAGGGTGTTTGGGACAAACATTTTTCACTTTTACTACCCAAACACTCTTAGCTCCACCTGCTCTAGATCCACCAATGAATCTAGCTCTCAGATCCACGAGATCCGTAGAGCTCTCTAAAGGGTGCTCCGAAAACTCCCAAATTCTTAGAGTTAGCAAAAATTACCCACCATACTATTAGGTACGCACCTCATACTGGCTCATTTTTTTTTGCTCCCTTTCTCCCTCATTCGTCGGCGATTCCTTAGGCCGCATGCAACTCGGCACCCACCTTGCCGCCCGGCCGCCGCATGTAGCCTGCCCCGTTGTCGTGCCACCTCGCTGTGCTATCGCTTCCCACCGCCCCGCACCGGCCCTCACGAGCGAGGAGCTGAGGAAGAAAAATCTGCCACTATTTATTTTGTCTCTCAGATTTTTAAGAGCCCAGATTACGGTAGAGTTGATCTATGATATACTCCCTCCGTATATGATTTAGAAGTCATTTTGGACAAACTTTAAATCAAACATTGAGAATATAAATCATCAATAACTTTTAAGTTGTTGAGATTGCAAATGTAAAAATTATATGAAATGATTTGTCTTGAAAAATACTTTCATAAAAATATACATATATCATTTTTTTCATATTTTTTTTATAAAGTACAAGAGTTTAAAGTTGTGTTTGAGAGATCATGTCGCAAATCATATATAGAGAGAGTATCTGCATGTTACTAGAGCTCTTACTTTGTTTTCAAATTGCACGGTCGTCCATATAACCTCCCACTAGCCAGGCATGCATATGCAGTAGTCTCTCCACTGACTTACTCCTACTTCCTATACAGCTAGAGCTAGCTACCTAGTGTTGCTTTTGTGGCAAGGCTCAAAGGCAGCGTGGTGGCCGGGCTCTGAGAACAGCACATGCATGCCGCATCATCTCTCATCAGGTCAGCTGTAGCCTGTGGGAGCTAGTGTGATATCACCCTGCATCACGCGGTAATAGCTAGCCGAATCCCTTGGATGCTTCCGGCGGGCAGCGAGCTGCAGATTGATGCAGGCATGGAGCCCGGCGAGCCCGGCCAACGCTGGAAACACGGGTCTCTGCGCCAGAATATGTCGGCACGATTGCCTCTCTCCACCGGAACAACGACGTGCGTGCATGCCGCTCGGTTTGCATATTCCTCGCTCGCCTTCACGGCTTCACATGGCCATGGTACGGTGCATGCTCGAGTCCTTTAACTTTAAGCGTGTCCTTACGCTTGGGATTATCAAGTTTTGCAGCTCTAGATTCCTCGAAATGCGAGCTGCCGCTCAATGCATGCCCATGGAGTACATGGACAACTCGAGGTGCATAGGTCGTACGAATTCATAACTTTATGTCGAGCCCATATTTTAGCTTAGCTAGCTAGCCTTTGTGATGCTGGATTTACTATTCTTGAAATGATATGATTCATAATATAGTTTATGTTTTGAAAATCCGAATTGATAATGACTGTCCCCCGTTGATGTCCTTCCAAATTGACTGTATACCTCGTTTTACACTCCCTCTAATTATCTATACCTAATATTCAAAAACCATAAAATTTGCCTTATTTTACACTCCCTCTAATTATCTATACCTAATATCCAAACCGGAATTGACAATAATTTATCCCGAGGTTCACTTAGCTTGTCGGCAAGCTACATCCTCGTTGTAACGATTCACCCACTTAGAGGTTCACGAGCTAATTGGCATCACACGCCAAACCCTCAATAGGGTGCCGCATAACCACGCCACAAGATGGGATCCACAAACAACGAGTAATCCACTAGAGTTACCTTTTGTGATCTTCCATGGGGAAGGTACAAGAAACCCCTCACAAATCACTGATCGGAGCCGAAAACAATCACCAACGTAACTTCCGCTCAACGATCCTCGCTGCTCCAAGCCGTCTAGGTGTTAGCAAACACCAAGAGTAACAAGCGAAATCCGCAGTGAAACACAATCACCAAGTATCTCCAGATGAACACACTCATGCAATGCACTTGGATATCCTAATCTCTCACTAAAATGATGAACAATCAACCAAATTGAGTGAGAGAAGGATGGCTAGGCTCACAAAGATGTTTAGACAATCCAAGAGTCTAAGAGTTGGAGCCCAAGCTGACCACAACACGTCTCCAAGAGTCGATAGAGTCGTTGCTCACACAAACATGCAGTCTACATGAGCATCGGACGAGTCTGATGTCTGGATGCACGCCACGTGTCCATCCAGTTCAACCTCAACGCTTGATCTTAATGGCTAAATTTTAGCGGTTGCTCTTTATGGGGCATCGAATGCACCCAACGATCCCAACAGTCCAACATCCGATGCACTGTCAGAGATTTCAACGGCAAACTATTGCACCATCGGACGCGGCTACAGGAGCACATCAGACGCGACAGGACCAACATATGATGTCTATGGAGGGAGCATCTAGGGAGCTTTTGCGGACATTAGACACATCCGATGGGGAGCCATCAAACGCACCGATGAAAGGTCCAATTGGCTAGAGGGGGGTGAATAGCCTAATTGAAAATCAACAAAATCACTTAGGTAACACTATTAGCAACACAAATGACAAAGCTTTTTTGCACTAGCCTAATGAGTGTGTTGCAAGCCACCTATCCAACAATTATACCTAATATCTCTATGCCACACAAACAATTTGAACTACATTAGAAATAGAGATATGTCACAACAAATATAGACTAGGAAGAAATGGTCTACACAATGTATATATTATGATCAATGGTGAACAAGATGATCAATAAATTATCTATACAAAAATATGGACAAGATGAAATATCTACACAAGATATATACCTAGCAAAAGAGTATCACAAGATATACAAGGAACTAGCTCAATGAGTAAGATTGCAAGAAATTAAAAGAGCTAGTTATGGAGTGTATCACCAAGCCTTCGGGAACGCCTTTGAAGTACCAATCACCGGTGAATGGGATAGGTGAAGAACTAATCACTAAAAATAAGAATGAAGTCCAATCACCGGTATGACCAATATCATCACAATGAAGCACGCGAGACAGAAAGATCTATCCGAGGTTCACGTGCTTGCCGGCACGCTACTCCCTGTTGTGTCGACCAAATCTTGGTTATACGGTGGGTAATTGGCACCACGCCAAGCTACACAAGCCCCACAAGAGAGGTACCTCAATGACATGAGCAATTCACTAGGGGTGTCTTTCGCCACTCCGACGAGGATTAGGCCCGAAAAACCCCTCACAATCAACTCGGTGGTGGCCAAGAACAATCACCAATCTTGCCAACTCCACCCAATCGCCTCCAAGCCATCTAGGCACCGGCAAATGCCAAAAGTAACAAGAAACTCAAAGCCGATGCGAAGAACTAGTGCCAGTAGAATGAATTCTTTCAAAACTTAGCACTAGATCACTCAATCTCACTAGCAAATGATCAAATCAACACAAGAGATGAGTGGGGAGGCTTGGCTATGCTCACAAAAATGCTCAGGGATCAAAATGTGTAGGAGAGAACTCAAGTGAGCCGGCCAAGCCACTTAAATAGCCCACACAAGTCGGGCTAGCCGTTGGGTTGAAAACACCGACATCGGACGCTCCGAGGTCGGGGGCGTCGGACACTGCCCATCGTCCGATGCTCCTGATGGAGCCACGTATTCAGCTAGTATGAATATCAGCCGCTCGATCCCAACGGCTATATCATTTCACACCACTGTTAAAGTGACATTTGACGTGTCGATGCCCTGCCATTCACACTTTTCAGCACAGAACAACGCCACATCACAACCATCGGACGATGGAACAGTGAATTCCCAGCGTCCGGAGCGTCCGATGCACCCTCTACATTAGACTGAAACTAGGGTTTGCCATTGGACGCGCTAGGCCTGCGTCTGATGCTACCTGCTGCAGCATCTGATGCTCCTTTCTCAGTACCTTTCACTTTCTAACTTCTACCCTTGCTTCCATACGCTAACACTTGAGTGTTTCACCACTTGTGCACGTGTGTTAGTATTTTGCAAATCATTTTCTAAGGGTTGTGTTAGTCACTCACTAGGTCTACAACATCAATATGTTAGAGAATTCCTAGTGGCACTTGAACACCGCATAAGCCGTGAATTATCTCCTCTTCATACTACGACTATCTACCTAAATATGATCTCACTCGCTAAGTGTCTTGATCACCAAAACAGAGCCTCTTTGCTCCATCTCTTCTCTTCCTCTTCTATTTCACCAAGTGTAGAGCACTTGATCACTTGAGTGCATGTGGCCATCACCATCTTCTCCATGTTCCCACCTTGCTAGCTCCACACCTTGGCTTGGTCATAATCTTTTCTCATTAGCTACACACATGCTTAGCAATAGGATTAGACCAAATAGGTTTCATCAATTAACCAAAACCAAACTAGGGCTTTCAACCGAGCGTCCGGTGCTCCTTTGAGCTTTCTGTCTGGCTAGAGGGTTAGCCATCGGACGCGTCCAATGCCCCTCAGGACAGCGTCCGATGCTATGCAGAGAGCTCGGAATCATTCTCCACTTCATCTCTTGTGCAAATGTGTTAACTCCACCAAATTTTCATTACTTGTGTACGTGAGTTAGCATTTGTCAAAGCACTTTTACAAGGGAATGTTAGAACTCACTAGAATCTAAATGCATATGCAAAGTGTAGATCATCTAGTGGCACTTTGACTACCGCATTTCAAAAATGAGTTCTACTCCTCTTAATAGTACGACCACCAATACTAAATGTGATCACACTCTCTATAGTGTCTGGTTCAAAAAAAACAAAATGACCCTATAGTTATACCTTTACCTCGAGCCCATTTTGTTTTTCTCCTTTTCCTTTACCAAGCTTTGAAGCACTTGATCACTATCGTGTGAACATAACCATCCATCTAGCTCTATTACTTGGTCATGGGCCAATAGGAAGATTGTGATACAAGTCTCGTTAGGGAGATTGTGTATCCGGAGAACAACAGGAAGGTAATGTCAAAACTTTGTCTCGGATCGGAGCAGATCATGGAAACTAACTCCATCTACGCATACTCAGGCTGTCAAAAAACACGGACAATTCAAAACAGATACGATTATAGATATGCAAAGACCTGCATATTTCTAACTTATCTCTTTCGAACGGGAGATGCCTAACTGTCTAAAGTTTTTTTTAAAAAAAAATTCGAGTGTCGCTGTCATCCGGCACTCGGCAAAGGTCTTTTTTTAAAAAAAAACATTTTTTCGAAATTGCCCCATCTTTGTTGAGTGCCTACAGACCGGGACTCGGCAAAGTGAAAAAAGGAATTGTTGCCGAGTGCTACCTAGAGGGCACTCGGCAAAGAGCTCTTTGCCGAGTGCTTTCAAGGTGGCAGTCGGCAAAGAGTTTTCAAAAATAAATTAAAATTAGCAAACGGGTATGAAAAAAATACAAAATTATGAAAAGTGACAACTTATGTTGTGCATATAGAAAAAGTTTAGAAGTCAAAACCTAATTAGGGAGTCACTTTGTCCCAAAATCCTACCAGATTCTCAACTCCCTGAAACTTCTTTGAAGATGTTTCAGTTCGTAAGCATCGTACCTAACAACTTGTGTGAAACATTTTTAATTTTTTACCATAGCCTCCACGTATTGTATCATGACTTCTTGACAAATCTCATGATTTTCTGACTTTGTTTCCTTTTTATAGAATTTTTAAATCCTTCTGCGACATGTTTATGGTCATGTTTCGTAAACAAGATTTGCAAAAAAAAATCCTAAATAAGAAGTTATTTAGCTTCAATAGTGGCTAAATAACATGAATATTATTTTTCTATACATTTTTTCTAGTGTTAAATCACTTGTAGATCAAATTTTAATCGATTAAAAAATGGCTTGAAATGCGATTGATTAAATAAATATAGCAAACAATTATAAAAATACACCAAAGTTTAATATGGAGTACCACATGTTGTATGTGTAGAGAAGAAAAAGTTTGGAGGGCATAAAGGAAAATAAATAAATACATTGCCGAGTGCCATAGGGAGGCCGACACTCGACAAAGATCCCTTTGCCGAGTGTCAGGAGAAGAGGGCACTTGGCAAAAATGTAACGCCATTGGGTTAGTTCACGGTGTCGGCTCTTTGCCGAGCGTCAGATTCTTTGCCGAGCGCTCTCCTCCTATGACTCTCGACAAAAGTGAAGTACGCCAAGAGTTTATTCTTTGTCGAGTGCCCTTGCTCCTTGACACTTGGCAAAGGGCTTATATGCCGTGCGTGAGCTCTTCTTTGTCAAGTGCTTGGGATAGGGCACTCGGTAAAGGGCCCATTTGTCGAGTATCCGACTAGTGGCTCTCGGCAAGAACCCAGACACACAGTAAAGTCGGTCTTTCCGGCAGTGAATACATACACTTACAATTTGACTAGCATTAATTATTCGTGGTGAATATTTGCAAACTATTGCCTTTTCAAACTAAAATACACCATAGTACATGAATGAATGGAATATAGTATGGTGTATATGTATATGGGCAGCCCGTCCGCCGTTGAGGCGTGAGATTCGGTTAGTTATGTATGTGCAAAGAGAGAGAATGCAGCCTGAACATGCATGAACTTTCCTCCACTGATCGAGCGCAACAACAACAGCGGCCACATGCATGTGTGAGATGGACAAGAAAGTAGGGGAAGGTGGCAAATATAAGCTAGCGCTGACCTGCTTTGTAGGTCCTCAACTAAAGAACTGGAATATAGGGATCCTCATCCATACAATAATACTACAATATACAATTGCACCCCCGCGAAAGGTGAATCGATGCTAGAGAAAATGGGGATCCAAATAATCCAATATGATATTGCACCCCAGAAAGGTGAATCGATGCTACACCCCCGGCCGGTTAAACTAATAGTCCGCGGTACCCTGTATGTGGTGTAGGCGAAACTAATTAAAGCGCACGAACTGATGCTCTCAATCTCCATCTCATCATCATCATCGATCTACGACCACAAGATCGATCTCGAGTAGTACACGTACATCATCGATCAAGCTACGTACCAAAACCAAATTAATCGACAATCAATATCTCGATCTGTGTCTCTCGACCAGTGTCGATCGTCCCTGCATGCAAACGATACGATCGAAGAACTACTCCAGCCAGCATCGATGATCTCTCTCTGCCCGCGGTACCGGTACACGTACCTGCAGGTTCTACTGGCGTGGCTATGGTTATATTAGCAATAATAAATAAACAGGCCGTGCATATGCATGCTGCGAGTGAATGAAGCTGGTCGAATTTAGAGCAGCCAGCCAGGCAGGTGTGAGAGAGAGCACTTGTGCCCGCCATGAAGAACAGTTACTGAGCTGCTGCTAGCTGTGTGAGGAGGGAACAGACGAGCAATGGAATGGACCGATCTATGGGTACGTACGTGGAGTACGGTACTGCTACAGTACTACTACCACTGCACTGCATGCTGCCGTGTGCGACAGCAGCATAATGGTCGCATTGTGATCCTGGACCAGATAAGAGCGAGATGGCGACCATGCAGCAGGGCCGGCCGGGGCGTCGATCTCGGCACTGATGAACTCGATCGATCTGGTTGCAGGAGAGGCGGGGAACACCGGTCTGACCAGGAGCTCTGCCGAACGCCGATCCATCCATCCGTTCATCGCCGCCCGGCCATTGGGATCAAGCCAAACAGCCATTGCTAGCCAGCTATAATAATAATATTGCTGCTCGCTCTGACCTCTGAAGAATGCATGCCTGCATGCGCCCAAGCCCAAGCCCCAAGCTAGCTAGCCCCAACGTAGGCGAGTGAAAGCGAAAGGTCTCTGCTACACCTGTGCAAAGGATGAAATTTCTGGATTTTTGCGGTGTGCGTGGAGGTTTTTGATGCATCTCGTGCATGTTTTGATCGGCGCCGGGCGGGCGGGCGCGCGGCACGTGACTCGTCGACGCGGCGCCGGCCGGCCAACTCGATAAACGACGTCGTCCTTTTTGGGACCATGCATCCATCCAGGCAGGGCGCGGCAGCAACGGCCATTCCCTCCTCTTCCTCCTCCTTCTCCCCACCCTACCCCTCTATCTACTCTACTAGCTTAGCTAAGGATTCCCCATCATGAAGAACCTCTAGCTCAGTAGCTCTGCCTCTAGCTCATAGGATTAGTAGATAGCAGCTCATTGCCTGCATCTGCACCATCCCACCAACTATCTCTCTCTCTCTCTAGCTAATAGACTCTAGAGGTCGTCGTCTCTGCCTCTCTCTCTCTCTCTCTCTCTCATCTCTCATGATCGATCGAGACGGGAGCGAGCGACGAGCGAAGGCGAAGCAGATAAAAAGAGGAGAGAGAAGCTATGGCCGGGAGCATGCATGCATGCGTTACTGTAGCGACGGCGATAAAGATGATAACGGTACACATGTGGGTGCATATGCGTTCGCAGTTTTCGCATCCTACCTACTAGCTGCGCCATGTGCTGTCTATCTTATATCATCAATATATACGTTCGTGTACTCATGCATTTCTCCACAAGAATGCCGCCTGGTATATGCAAATACTACTACACGTACTGCACGCATGCACGTAGGAGTACATGCAATGTAGTAAATCATTTTAACCGGACTGACGGGTGAGAAAAAGAGAGAGAGAGACAGACAGACACCAACAGTTTTCACTCTACTGGAAAAGGAGATATGAACAGTGTGCCTTTCGCTAACCATGCCTCAGCTCCTTATACTTGCTCCTTTTAGAGCAAATAAAGGGAAATGGCGTAAAAGGCGCTGTGGGGGGAGACACCAGAGTACAGTACATCATCATCCTATATCGCAACTGTGTTCTGCATCCCATCGATCGACACCCACCCAACACACATTGCATATGCACGCATATTATTCCGGCCGTCATGTCTTGTACATAGTGGACCTGAGTTGTTGTGACCCATGGCCGGGGTCGATTATTCACCTCGGCCCCCACATGTTTTCACTCAAAAATACTGTAAATTTGTGGATATAGCACACAATAACACGTGCCACTACAGGAGACGTTGGCTTTGCCGAGTGCTGGCTGCACTCGGCGAAGGCCCTTTCGCACTCGGCGAAGGCTTCGCCGAGTGCCGCACTCGGCGAAAGGCACTCGGCAAAGAAGTTGTCGGCAACGATTTCTTCGCCGAGTGCCAAATATCGGGCACTCGGCGAAGCCTTCGCCGAGTGCCAGGTCAGCACTCGGCGAAGCAAACGGGAGCCGTCACCTGACGGTCTCTTCGCCGAGTGGCCACGTGGACGACACTCGGCGAAGAGGTTCCCTTCGCCGAGTGCCACGCAATCCGGCACTCGGCGAAGAGGGCCCCTTCGCCAAGTGCCACGCAGGCCGGCACTCGGCGAAGAGGGCCCCTTCGCCGAGTGCCAAGTAGTCCGGCACTCGGCGAAGAGCTCCTCTTTGCCGAGTGCCACGCAGGCCGGCACTCGGCGAAGAGGGCCCCTTTGCCGAGTGTCAGGGTCAAGGCACTCGGCGAAGAGGCCGAGCTGAGCAAAAATTTGCCCAGCTTTGCCGAGTGCCATGACCTATTTGCCGAGTGTGGCACTCGGCAAAGATGGGGAAAATAGAATTTTTTTTTCCGTTTTCATTTCCCTAAACAGAAAATATATCACACATTCATATTCCATTTCAGACAAATATCACATGCATATATATCACACATCCATAACATACATATCCATTTCAAACAAATATCACATGTTCAGTCTCCATGCATCACAAGCTAACAAGTTTATCACAAGTCCACAAGTCCGACACTCGGCACTCCTCAACAAATCCACAAGTTCACAAGTCCATCACAAATATAAGTCAGCCATCACTGCTCACCTTGGTGCTCAGATTGTGAAGAACCCCCACCTTGCCACGCGTCCCACGACCCGCCCGAAGGACCACCTTGCCAACCTTGCCACCCAGGCGGCGGAGGTCCAGATGGCCACCCGGTGTACCCTGACTGCGGAGTAGGGTAACCTGGCCACCCATAGGGCGGAGGAGGGCCACCGGGGAGCCACCCAGGCTGCGGAGGAGGGCCACCAGTGATGTGCAGAGTGTGCGGAGGAAGGCCAGGTGCAGGAGTCGGTGCCGAACCCTCCGACTGTGAGTGCACAAAGGAGAAGCAAATTCGTTAGCACCTGGAGGACAGCCGTAAAAGTTAAAGAAATATAAACAACCATATATACTCACCGGAGTCTCTGTCGTAGGAGTAACAGGAGGCACAAAAGGAGTGAGCAGCGAGGGAGGCACGACAACACCCGGGATGTTCAGGCTCCCAAAGAAGTGAGCTATGTCCTGCGTCCTCTGCGCCTCCCGCTGCTGGACGGCCAGTAAGTCGCGATGATGGGCCGCCGCCTCGGCCTCGTGCATGGCCTGCAACCTCTGCATCTGGTCCGCCTGGGCCTGCAAAATTCGTCCCGTAAGGTTTAAACAATGCAAAGACAAGGTATATGTGTAAAAGCAATGAACGACGAATAGAACAAGTACTTACCTGAAGTGCTGTCATCATCTGTTGTGAGGTCGGCTGCCGAGGTTGTATGGGGACGGAGGAGCTCGTGCTGGCAGCTCGAATCTCAGCGAGGTTGGGAACAGAGGACGAGTCAACTGCGCTGTTGGCTATCCAGTACCGGCCGTGCTGCTTCCCTCCTCCCAGCCTCATCACCAGGTCTGTATCTAGGGGCTGGGTGGCCGGATCGAAGTCCTCCCCATGGCGCTCGCGAGCTGCAGTGGTGTACTCGGTGACCTTGGTGTAGGCGTTCGTGTTGGTGAACGTCTCGGGCCCGGCGTCTGGGTTGTACTGGGTGCTCACGGCAGTCGCCTTGCCCTGGTGCGACAAGTGGTACGCCTTGAAAGGGAGGCACTCCTCACCACCATGCGACTGGGACTGCGAGGAAAACACAGATGATTACAAGTAATGAGTAATTGAGTGTTACAATAAAAAAAAATGAGTAGAGCATACCCATCTGTCGGCGTACGCAGCGAGGCTAAGGTTGCCTTGGTGGTGTGCCACCCCAGGCATCTGCAGGCGGCAGTCTCGGCGGGCACTGTGCCTCTCATACCACTCGTTCGATCTCCACTTGTCCACAATGGCCACCCAGCAGTCTAGGTGATTGGCGCACCAACCAGGACAGAACTGCAAGACAATAAGTATTTAATATGTTAGAAGAGCCGCTAAGTGATGGATGGACCAATCAGTATTACTGTTTTGTACGTACCTGGATGTACTGCTCCCTAGTGAGGTCGGTCTCCCTGGTGAGCATCATCTGCCTAGCGTCCGTCTTCTTCACCGCCTTCCCTAACACGTCGGCGTTGTAGTTGATGACGCACTGGATCCGCGCCTCGTGGTACATATCCGCGAGCCGGGACCTGCAGACCTTGTCCTGCACGTGCAACGCCTCGGCCTCTCTCCCCGCCTCGCACGCAAAGTACTCCTGCATAAAGACAACATGTACCCTTTCATTATTTCAGGAACTTCCAACAAATACGTATCATTGAGAAATGTTGTGCGAGCAAGACTGACCCGGAACTCGGCCCTAATCCGCGCTGCAACGGTGGTGTACGTGGGGTCCGGAGCGGCACCAAAGTGGTCCCACGTCCAGGGCGGTGACCTGACCCCAGCGTAGGTGACCAAGCCCGGGTAGTTCTTCCGAATCAGAAGACTTAACGTGCCATTGATATGGCGTGTCTTGCCCCCTGCCACAAGTTCCCAGTTCCTGCATGAGTCATTAAGAACAACTGTTAGTCGGAAGTTCAATTTTGAACATGCCATGTGAACAAGTAGTGAAAACATTAATGGTAACTTACTTGTCGCCGGACGGTCGAATCACCGGACGGCGGCTAGGTGCGAGACGCTGCTGCGGGAGCTGCGAGGGGCCGCGCAAGTACACTCTGCTCGAAGCAGAGGAAGTGGAACCCCCTCCGGAGGCACCGACGATCTCGGCACCCTCGTCCCCCTGGCCACCCGTCGAGTCCGAGGAAGTGGTGTCGTCGTCCGACATCCTCCTGGACGTCCCTCTGGCGTCCCCCTGGTCGTCGTCCGAGCTCTCCGCCGGGTCGGGAGTCGGGTCGGGAGTCGGATCCGGAGTCGGGTCAGGAGTCGGCTCCCTCCTAGGACGTCCGCGGGGGCGGCCGGACCTCGCCCTCCTCGTGGACGGCTCCTCGGCTGCGGTGGGTGGTGAGCTGGACCTCCGGTAGAGCGAGTTGACCCGCCGCTGCTGCCGCCTTCCGCCCGGCATTTTGTCGAGTGCCTGTCATTACAAAGATAAAATCAATTAGCATATATAAACGATAAGTCTTTATAAAGAGATACAAAATGAACAAAATATAATTGCAAAATAATTATAACAATATAGCATTACATGAATTAAAAATTATCTCCGCGATTGTCAGTGGCTAGTGCCCCTCGTGTGTTGGCATGTGGCACACGTGTGTCGTCATCACTGTCAATATTGTCAAAACAATCGGCGTCGTCTCCATCATCCTCATCACCCTCGTCCTCACCACCAAACCGTAATCGCTCAAGCATTCTTAAGTCCTTGGCATTGTGCACCTCATCACCCTCGTCCTCATCAATATCATTGTCATCGTCTTCTTCCATGTCCATCAGCTCAAAAATGTTAATGTCAAACCTCCCTTCTAGCCCCTCAGGTTGAAAGAACTCTCCGCTATATGTGTTTGGGTCGAAGTTGTAATCAACATGTGATATTAGATATCACATGCGGAGATGTCCAGGTTTTAAGTATCGTACGTGACAACTTGCTCGAAACTTTCTCAAATTTTTTTCACGACATACGCATATGATGTAACAACATCTCGCCAAGGTTTGCGATTTTCGGAATTTATTTACATTTTCTATAATTAAAAAACCGCCCGCACGTAATTTGGAGGCGTTGCCCCGTGAGCACGTTGATCGAAACATCAGGTCAGGTTTTGGATTTGGCCTCAACATACGGTTAAGAACAAGAATAATATTTTTTAAATCATGAAAATCCATTATTCGATGCACCCGCAGTTCAAACTTGCGTCTTCCGAGAAAATTCAAGAAAACGAAAGAAAGTCAAAAAATATAACAAAAAGTTTTCAAAAACTGTCAAATTTGAAAATATTGACTGTGGTAGTGTGGGGATGACCCACAAAAAATTTGGTGTCCAAAATAAAAAAAAATACTTTGCCGAGTGCCACTTAGACTGACACTCGGCAAAGAGCAGCACTTCGCCGAGTGCCAGCCATGTGGCACTCGGCAAAGCACAGCTTACGTGGCATAGCCCAGGCCCGCACTCTTCGCCGAGTGCCACGTGGGCCGGCACTCGGCAAAGAGATGGTCTTCGCCGAGTGCCAGACGGCGGGCACTCGGCAAAGCTAACGGGCTCGGGTGCCGTCTGGTCAGCGAGACTTTGCCGAGTGCTCATCGTTGCCGAGTGTTCGGCACTCGGCGAAGAGGTGTCTTCGCCGAGTGCTTTTCTTTGCCGAGTGTTGGGCACTCGGCAAAGCTGGCTTTGCCTTGTGCTCATTTTTCGCCGAGTGCCATATTTCCGGCACTCGGCAAAGAGGCTCTTCGCCGAGTGCCCGAAATTTGGCACTCGGCGAACTCGCAGGCACTCGGCGAAGATCGTGTTTCCTGTAGTGTGCACATTCATATACAGTGTGTGTACACACACACAACAACAACAAACTATATTGAGGAGTAAAAAGCACAGATTTTGGGAGCGTATACCGTACCATTTTAATTTCTGGGGAACATCTTTCGTTATACGTATATACTGCTTTGGGTTCCTTGGTCGTTCTGCGCGCCGCTGTAATTTTCTTTTCTTTTCTTTTCTTTTGAAATAATAATGTCATATAGTTGCACCATTTGTTTAGAGGAAGAGTAGTCCTTGTTGTAGAGGCTACAAATTGTTTTAAAAAGTATAAAGCTATACCTTCATCGTTTTTGATAACTAATAATAAGCTACCTTCATATAAAAAATTGGTAGTGATGACATGCATTGTACAAAAATCCATGAATCCCTAGAAGAATTGTATATATGGCTGCATTGTAAATAGGATTTTTTGAACCATTTGATTAATAATCTATACAATTAAGTACCAAAGTGATTGGTGGATCAATTTGATTTTCGGGTCGTTGTAAATAGCCTGTAAAAATAAGTTGTGGTTATTATAACACGTAGAAAAGATAGATTTTTTGTTCACGAATGTGCATATCATTGTACTAGAAGAAGGATGTTTATGATACAAGCTAGAGCCCCTTCCACCCGTTAGTACGTGTTTGGAACAACTATATTTTGAAATTATAACGTTCCTGAACTAGCTCTAGTCGCTGCCTATGATTGTCCTCTTGCTAGCTCCTCGAGCTCTTATGCTCCTAGCAGAATCCAGTTGTCCGCCTCAGCCTTGATATATAACTTGTAGTAACAAAGAGTCTGTTTGGATCTCACGCACTAAACTTCATTCACTAAAATTTAATCATTTTTAGTGGCTAAAATACCAAACACCCCCCCTAAAAAGAGTAAAAAGGTTTATTATTAGTTCTTTTTAGTTCCTTTTAGTAAGAGTGTTGCTACTAAAAGTGACTAAAGTTTAGTAGGTGAGATTCAAACAACCCCTAATTAAGTCAGCGATGCTAAACGATACTTCACGGAAGCAGCGTGTGTTCCTTTCCTTCTTAGAACAGATAGATTAAAGGGAGAAAATCTAAAAGGATCGTGCGAATCAGATGCTAAGTTGTTGTACTTAAGCATATCAATGTCCAAATATGATACGGTGAAGAATGAAGTCTTATATAATAAACACTGATTCATTTGCTGCTTTCTAAGATTTGTATGACAGATTAGAACAAGATACCCGCCGGTACTACAGATAAACGATAAGTCCGTACGCAGCCAACGCGACGTTGGGGATATAATAATTAAGTTATTGTATGGACAAAGCTACTGTACCGTGTACACTCTTTAATCTTATGTTAGATTAGGACCCAAGTTCATTAGGACTTGTGAATTTATAGA
Organism: Coix lacryma-jobi var. lacryma-jobi; assembly: GCA_009763385.1. Lineage (NCBI taxonomy): Eukaryota > Viridiplantae > Streptophyta > Magnoliopsida > Poales > Poaceae > Coix > Coix lacryma-jobi. The sequence continues at coordinate 11,751,496 of CM019828.1, forward strand.
TGATGCCCGTCATACCTCTAATGCGGATCGAAGTGGTGGTGGAAGCACACAATTCTATATAGTGACATCTCCCGTATATAGTAATAATTATGTAACTTTCAAGTGATGCAAATGCATCTCTCTAAAAAAAAGGCAAGTTGCTTCACGCTAAATTTGATGTCGTCAAATGATATAGCGTACATAATACTCCCACAATTTAGGTTCAAATCAAAATTCTTGAAGGACACAAAATACCATTATTTGGCAAAAAGAAGGAACGGCTCATTGTCAAACTCCCACAGATTAGCTTGATTCCTAGCGATGCGATATATGCATGCATATACATACTAATAAAAACTTTAATACTCATGGATCTACTTTAACTTATTATGTGTTAAAAGGCATATAACAAGAATTGTGTGTGGATCTAGAAATATTATTAAGAGCTAGATAGCTACTAAACCGTCAACTATTGAATGTTTATTTATATTATTCTGATATACTCCCTCCGTATCATAAATAGAGTTCGTTTTGGACAGCGACATGGTCTCCAAAGCATAACTTTGACCACTTATTTTTTTAAAAATATTTGTTATAAAGTGGTATATATATACTTTTATGAAAATACTTTTCAAGATAAATTTATTTATATGATTTTTACATTTCTAAACTCAATAATTTAAAAGTTATTCATGATTTATATTCCCGAAGTTTGACCGAAACCTTTTCCAAAACGAACTCTATTTGTGATACGGAGGGAGTACACTGGTAGGTCCAATCAGTCCGGCCAGTAGCTAGAAGATAATAATGCTTGCACAGATTATATATTATACACAATAATGAACAGTCTTTAACAACTTTTGACTTTAGTATATGCATGATCCAGATTCGGAAACGTACGCATGAAATTTCTCTTGCAAAGTTCCAAGGGAGTTACTGGCCGGTTAGTGTTTCAGCTCGCCTTTCGATTGAAAGGAACATATCAAAGCCAAAGAGATTAGGCCGAATCACCATGCATCTTTGAGGTTGCGTGACAAATACATTATCATGTACCTGATTGTGACTTCTAGTTAGATAAAAAATATGGAAGACTTTAATTGCTTGATGAACAAGTGCTTACTTCTTAGGCAACCAATTATTCACGTGTCGTTATATCTACAGTACTGCACAAGGGCAAAAGATTTTGAAAGCAACATATACCATATAGTTTGATTTTTTATTTTAAAAAAGTACCATATTGTGCTTACCGTACAAAATCTCCAAGTATATATTCTACTGAGAAAAAATACAAGTAGCGCTGGTAGCTTAGCGTTAGTTCCTCTATTAATTTCTAGATATAGGCAACACGCATGAATATAATTAGCTAGCATTCTGACAGTAAAACAAGTATATATAATGGAACGATTATATCAGGCTAACTTTGGATCACAATGTCAATTTTGTAGACTTGGTAATGTTGTCTACATAACAGATACTAATTAACAGTGGTGTATGCAAATAAAGGTCAGCGTGTGCCTTAGGTCAAATGTCTTGTCCTAAACTATTGCTTCATGTGTTCCTGCAGAACTGTCAGTGTTGTTAAACAATTAAAAACCACCAGCAGTAAACATCTAATTGACTGTCAATTTGACAGAAATTTGTACATAAGCACACACTACAGTGGTGAGGATGGGGGTTAAGTTGTGTCACATAACATCAAACACATCTCTAAATTTCTATAGCAACACTACAGGCTCTACAAACTGAATATAAAAGGCAGTTGTAATATCAAGTTCCAGTGTTGAAAAATACAACTAACATTGAATCTAGCTAGTCCAAGTAAATATGTGGCTACTGCATTTATTTAAAAGGGAATACATCTCTACAAAAGATTGTAGACTTTTGGAAACTAGTAATATTTTTCTTTTGGAAAGTTGAGAATAGTAGGTTTAATGTAGCTATTTTGTACAATGCCATCATATGTCAGACTGATCTACAAATTCATTATCGCACAATAAGACTACAAATGCATATGTAGAATCAACAAAACGGGAAATGCCCACATCAAAGAATTAAAGATTATAATCTTTCATGCTGCAGGAGCATTAATGAAGACAACTTTCAGAACATTCAATCATGCATTACTAACAGCGAAAAGGAAAAAAAAATCTGCTACCAGCAGTTCTACAATCCTAATTAAGAAGAGTAGAAGACCAATACCATCTTAGATTAGGGCATTGTCAAACTTTTTATCCATAATAAACAATTCATAATCATGCATATTAATGCGATGCAATTTTAGAAAAAAATAAATACAATTCAGAAGTATATATATACTACACATAATACCATTTCATCAAAAACATAAATATGGCACATATAGAAAGACACTTGTGGTTACATGCATGTCAAACACACATTATATCAGTTATGTGCTACAGTAGCAAAGTTTTAAAACAAAATCAGCATCTAAACAAGGCCTAATAGTTATGTGTGCTGACAGTACAAGTGCAACTGTGTATTTCCAATCATAGGCATCACTACAGTGTGTATAGGAAATATAACTGGTTGAAATGACACTTAAATTAGGATGCGAAAATTGCTTGAGATGACAATTGGATTATTGGTGATGTGATGCGATATGATGGATCGGGAATGAGCTGGGATCCGACAGTGCGAACCCTGTTTTCAAATACCAAACTTGGAAACATTGGTCGCTAATCAGGACTGATACAAACACATACAGTACTAACTAGCATTAATTTTTTTTGGAAGCATCTCGTCATTTGATTCTTCTCGAGACATACTCCGTAGATATATCATGTCTGACTCCGCCAGCCTTCTTCCTTGAGCATATGATGACTGGACTGGAAGAAATCTCTCTCCACTCTCCACTCTATCTCCTCACTCACCATCCTCCCCTCCTCTCTGTCTCTCCAACTAAAAGAATCAGCTGCAGTAGTAACTGGAGTAGCTACTAGAACTAGGGTTCAGCTTTTGAAGGTAAAAGCAAAAGGCAAAGGTGTCATTCCCTATGAAATACGGAGTAGACACACAGGAGTAGAAATAAGAAGGCATCAGTAGTAGTACTGTACTACTCCGTATATACTTGAGCAAATATGCGAAGAAGCTTACAGTACATTCTATATCTGCATGACACCACCAGGCCGGCGGGACAGCATCATCACCACCATTGAACAATGCCAGGAGGAGAGAGCATCAATCAAGATATCTTCCCCGGATAGGCACCAGCATCAGGTTACCTAACTGTCAGGTTTTAAACTTTGAATCATATCATGATGAACACTGCCCCCTAGATAGCTTGCTAGTCCAAGCTTTATATACTCCGTAAATTATACTGTACTTCTAGTAACCTGATGGACTAGCTACTACACTACAACAGTGTAGTAAGTATGTAATAGTATGATCCTAAAGAAACAGTGATGAACGGTGCTCTCATCAGTTTATGCATTATCGATCATTGAGAATGAAAGAGAGAAGCAAGGGGCGGAGGAAGAAGGAAACAAAATAAAAGCTACTACTAGTAACAATTTGGTGATGATCGATATATAATCCCTTCTAGATCGACTTAGTAAAGCAAATAATATTGAAGCAGTGGATGGAAAGATGCATGGCATGTCCAAACTCCAAACTCCAAAGCGAATGAAACCAGCAAGCTCTAAGGCTAGCCGTGTCAATCGTGTTGGCCCGTACGTGTTTGATCACCTCGGATGGCCGTGGAAGAAATGCGCGCCGCCGCCGTACGGGCCGGGCGTCGGGTACGGGTCCATGACCACAGCCGATGACGAGACGGGCCCCGCGACGCTGCCTTCGCCCGCCGCGGCCGTGCTCGGGGAGGACCCCGCCTCGGTGGCGTGGCGGAAGCCGCCGCCCGCAGCGACCGAGGGGTCCGGGCCGACGTCGTGCAGGATGCCCTTGAAGACGTGGCCGGCGATGCTGACGCTGGTCTGGTACGCCACCTCGGCGTCGGGCTCGTCGACGGGGCCCAGGCGGACGCAGCGGAACAGCGCCTCCGAGCTCACCTCCCGCGGGAACCGCTCCGCCGCCACCGCCATCTGCTGCTGCTGCTGCTGCTCCCCTGATGATCGACCAATCCAAACACATGGTGGTCTCGATCGATTAGCAAGCAGCTAGCTAGCTAAAAGATTATTATTAGGTACGGTGGTGATGAATTGCTTGCTTATTAGCTAGCTTAGCTTAGTCACCTTAGTGAAGGAAGCGAGACGTGCACTAGTGCAGTTTATAGCATAGCAGTAGCAGCAAGAAATTAAAATACGCGCGTACCCGAGGAAGTGGTAGTGGCGGTGGTAGAGGAGGGCTGCGCACCGGCGGCGGCGTCGCGGTGGCGCTTGGAAGGCTCGGCGGCGCCGGTGCCCTGCTGCTGCTGCTGCTGCTGGTGGCGCTCTCGGCGCTTGGCGGCGGGCACCCAGGTGGACTTGACATGGGTGGGGCAGTCGAAGCCGCGGCTCTTGCAGCAGGTGCGGCAGCGCATGTGGATGCAGTCCTTCTTGGCCTGGTTGCCGCAGTCCTGGCAGCTGATGGTGCCCGCGCCGGCGCCGGAGGCGGAGCCCCTGCCGCCGCGCGAGGAGCCCCCGGCCGCCGCCGCGGGGTCATCGGCGAAGCGGATGATGTTGGGCGCGTAGAAGTGGTGGTGGTGCTCCTGCGCCGCCGGGTGGTGCGGCCATAGCTGGAAGCCGCCGCCGCGCGGCGCGGCGGCGGCGGCCGTGTAGAGGTAGGCGGCGGCCGCGGCGGCGGACTCGGAGCCGGAGCCGGAGGAAGGGTTCACGTGTGGGTGGTGGTGGTGGTGGTGGTCGCCGCGGCCGCCGTGGCCTCCTCCTCCACCTCCTCCGCCGCCGCCTAGAGGGAACCCCGCCATGCGGCCAGATCCATAGGCGGCCCGCGCGCGCGGGCAGCTAGCGGCGGATCGTATCGCCCGTGTACGTACGTGCGTCCTCCGGCGCTCGCTCTACCGCGCTGCTGCTGCTCCCCGCCGCCGAGCCGCCGGCGCTGCGCGCAGCATGGCGGGTGCGCGCGAATTTTGAGCGGTCTCGCGGGCGCGGCCCGGCCGGGCGCGCGGCAGCAGCGAGGGCGAGAGCTAGCGCGTAGCTAGCTGTGTCGACCGACCGATCTAAGGTGGGCTAGCTAGTGTGCGCGTGCAGGGCGTAGTGGGGGTTCCCTAGAATTTTGGCGTGTCCGCGCGTGAGGGGAGGGGAGGGAGAGGGAGAGGAAGGTAGGAGAAGAGGGCCGGGGGAGCTCAGCTCAAGTGGAGGTGAGCGCTGAGGTAGCTTTAATTTTTGTGTGGTGAGGTACTGAGCGAGGGAGGAGAGTGATGAAGGGGGGCGGGGCAGAAAGCGACAGCGGACGGAGGGCCTGCCACGCCGCCAACGATCCTGCACTGCTCTGCACGCTCCCAAAACGTCCAATTTATTATTGTACTGTACTGACACACTCTCCTCTTCTCCCTCAGCTCTCTCTCTCTCCCTCCCTCGCGTAACTACTGTACAGGTACTTTATACGACGTCGTACTCGTGTATTTCCTCGCGGGTGTACGAACAACTATACAGTACAACTCTCTCTCTCTCTCTCTCTCTCTCTCTAGCTCGTTCTATACACATGCCGTATCATCAGACACTGTTCTTGCACATGGGAAAACACACGGCTAGCTAGCCACGTACAGACGCTGTTAATTAATAAGCTCGGCGTCCGCTAGCTCCCGCGTGGCCGGCGACCGTCGTCCGATAGCCAGCGCCACCGCTCGCCGGTGATATTATAGACAGACAGGCAGATGTTTTTGTGTACAGCAAATAACCACTCAAAAGATCCTCTTTTGCGAAACATTTGATATGCATGTACTACTACCATACGAGAGTGGAGGAGGAACTATACAGCGTGAATGCGTGATGATTGGCCGCCGCCGCGACGTTCTTTCCGGCGGGCCTTTTCAGAGGGAATTCCTTAACGGTCTGGGCATTATTAAAACCCCTCCCGGCCTGCCCGGCTGCGCCCTGACGCAACCAACGCCATCGGTGGTGTGGTGGTGGGTGCTCATCTGCCTCTGACGAGTGACGACCCAACAACGACGGCCGCGGCGCGCATGGCCGCCGGGCTGTCTTTTTCTCCTCGCGGCACCCGCCCGGCAGATTTGCTGCCCGCCGTGCCCGCCGCGCCGCGCCGCGCTCCGCTTTTCGGTGCGGCCATGACGAGGCCGGCCAGGGGCGAGCTGGCCGGATTAAAGAATGGGCGGGCGGGACCGAGAGCGGGACAGCAGGCGATCTTGCGGAGATCTGCGTGACGTCGTACGTAACAGGCCCTTGATTTCCGACCCTCTGCTTGCTTGCCTGCACACCCAAAGCAGGAAGTCGTCCGCCCCGGTTTGTAGGGCGCGCACTATTGGACTCCACAGTGTGATGACCTAGATAGGTCAACCAATAATAAAGAGAAAGACTCATATATCGATAATATATACGACTCCAAATTGATTCAGTTCATCCTCCTCCTCCAAATTAAAGTAGAGGTCTCGAGAGCCCTGTAGATACATGCAACGAACCGTTTTTAGACTTTTATTGGCAGATTTCTTTTGTTTACCACATAGGAGTAGTACTACATGATATTATTATAGATGCACAAATAGATATAGTGCGGCTTTACCATATGGATATATGCATGCATGTATGTACCAACGAAAACACACACTTAGCCCTGCCACAACTTCTTAAATTAGCTGCTATCGGCCAAATAAATCTGCGAAATTCAAATATAAATATGCGCCATATATAAACACCGTTCATTTTCTTAACTTTTGACTTTTAACGGGGAGGGTTGGTCAAAAGATAAGGGCATCATATACCCTGCCAGTATTTTACTTCTACACAACACCCTGACATGCTCCCTGAGATCAAACAGAGATAGTACCGCGTGTGCCTCGGTTACTGATGATGATTTTCTCTCATGTTTTTTACTACGACCTGTGTACGTGTACGCTGCTTGCATAGTTTAATCCGTCTTGCGGTGGCCCGGGAGTGAATTCGGGGCACCGCTAACCAACAACCACGCACAGGCAGATTCTTCTACGTACTGCATGCCGCCGAACAAAACTGTTTCTTGGCTGCGAGTTTCATACTAGTAATTGTGGTTTTCCCTCAAACAGTAGAATTCAACAGTGATGTAAAACGGCAGCAATGTCTCCCTCGCAAACAGACAAAAGTGGCGTTGGTGACGTACCAAGAGGAAAGCATACACTGTATAAATGGAATCCTAATGACCATATCTTGAAAAAGGCCATTAGCAGTCTCTCTCTCTCGATTGTAGTAACTCATTACTATATAATTTACTATAATATTATAGTAAATATCTCTGATGTATTATAATAACACAATTCTCACGTGTGTGTATAGGGAAATTATACTCTATACACTACGGGAAAATCAATCTTTGTCGAGTGTTTTTTTTCGGGCCGAGTGCCAAATAAAAACACTCGGCAAAAAAAAACACTCGGCAAAGAATTCTTTGCCGAGTGCCAAAAAAACACTAGGCAAAGAAATTCTTTGCCGAGTGTTTTTTCCTAGCACTCGGCAAAGAAAATCTTTGCCGAGTGTTTTTTTTTTCACTCGGCAAAGAGCTCTTTGCCGAGTGTTTTTTTGACACTCGGCAATGCCAGTTTTTAAATTACATTTTGAAGCAGAAAATTAATCCAAATAAAAAAGTTTTTAACTACAAAGTTGTTTAACTTATTAAGATGAACAATTTTTGTTTTGGTAATTTCTTCATTTGACAAACTTAAAATAAATTCGTTCACAAATCTTATATATCTCTCCGGTAGTTTATGAAACTACAAAAGTGATATATAATGTTTGTGAATAATATTAGAACCACAATGTCGGATGCACAAATAGTCAAATAACCAAAATAAACTTTGTAGATCTTGACATGTTTCAAAAGTTTGTAGTTGATAACTTTTTAATTTGAAGTCATCTAGTTATGCAAAATTGCGTCTGAATTTGAAAATTTTAAAATTCAAATTTTTCAAAATACCTCAGATGGAGAAATGACCAAAATGAAAGTTGTAGATCTCAAAAAGTTATGAAACTTTGGTGTTGACAACTTTTTGATTTGAAATCATCTTGTCAACGAAAACTATGTTTCAAATTGTCAAATTTGAAATTCAAATTTTTATAAACGACCTCGGATGGAAAAACTACCAAAATAAAAGTTGTAGATCTCAAAAAGTTAAAAAAACTTTGTAGTTGATAACTTTTTGAATTGAATTCGTTTAGGGCCTCAAATAAGCAAGTTACACACGGTTTAGTATAATATATGGGTAATCGAAACGGAGATGGAATGTATATAAGTGTGTAGTGTAGTGGTAGAGGAGGCTTTGCGCGAGTGAGAGGTCATTAGTTCGAATCCTGCTGACTGCATGAGAGAAAATTGCGAGAAAAATAGCAGAACTTGAAATTTTGAGGGAGACGAGTGGGTGCTACCCAGTGGGCCTCTCCCGCAATTAAATAAAAAAATTTCCCTATTTTTTCGAGTTTTTTTCGTTTTTTTCTTTGTCGAGTGCCACGTCAGCACTCGGCAAAGCCTCGCTGAGTGCCCGATATTCGGCACTCGGCAAAGAGCCCTTTGTCGATATTTTCTTTGTCGAGTGCTCTTTACCGAGTGCGGCACTCGGCAAAGCCTTCGCCGAGTGCAGAAGTCTTTTTGTCGAGTGCTACCAGCACTCGACAAAGAATGAATCTGTTGTAGTGATAAGGAAGTATACTCTGTAGCTAGCTACAGAATAAGTTATTATGTAGCCACCTCTATTTACGATAATTTCTATACTAATTTACGATAAAGTACATATATATTTACGATAGTTGTGTTACTACAACGCATGAGGATATTTACCATAACATCATAGTAACCAGTTACTACAATCTTGTAAATGAACATAGTAATTAGTCGTCGGATCAACAAATCTCTTGTAAGTGCATTCACCCCCAATGTGGGTTTTGGCTAATTAATGACAATCAAATTAGGGACTAACGATGTTATAAGGGAGTGTATGCTATGCAAACCAACTAGCTATGCAAACTATGAAAACTCTCATCAAGTCCACACGAATCTAATCCAATGACTTCAGATAAAGGTGAGTTAATTTAACACTTAAACCGTCCCACCAATCTCATCTAATATATTTTTTTCAAAGCACCCCAGGCAGCCCAATAGACTCCATTTCTTCCCGTAACTCTATTACCGCGACTTTTTTTTCTGCGACTTTTTTTCCGACGCCCTGTGTTCTGACGCCGCCGCCGCCACCCTGCGTTGTTCCTGAATAAAACAACTCGAATTTTTCCAGGCTGCCTATTTGTTCCTGAATAATGCAAGGTGGGCTCCAATTCTGGCGTCGACTGCGTCAATCGTGATGATGGCGTGATCATCGGCGATGACGGGATGACCGACGACCTAACACTTGGTGGCAGCGACAACAGTCGTCTCTGTGGCGGCAAGGGGGTCAATCTCCATGGACGTCGACGCCGAGTGGTGATCGAATGTCGCGGGGGTCTCCCGTGGCTGGCCTTGGCGAAGTCCACCATGGACTCCAGCGGGAGGGTGAGCGTCGGCTGACCTTGTCGGCCGTCCATCTCAAGGGTTGCGACCGTCAAGGCCCAACGGTAGGATACGCTCCCTATTTGGAACGCAGGGCGCAGTAAAAAAAGTCGTGGTAACAGAGTTACGGGAAGAAACGGAGTCTGTTGGGCTGCCTGGGGTGTTTTGAAAAAAAATAGATTAGATGAGATTGGTGGGAGGGTTTAAGTGTTAAATTAACTCACCTTTATCTGAAGCCATTGGATTAGATTCGTGTGGACTTGATGAAAGTTTTCATAGTTTGCATAGCTAGTTGGTTTGCATAGCATACGCTCCCATGTTATAAAGGCATATATGCAGGTGTTAGTCCTTAGAAAGATTTACAATGTTGATATCATGTGAACAAAGCACGTAAAATTATGTTGAACAAAAGATGCCTAGCTCAAGTGGCGGATTGATAGTTTACTTTTAAACTTGAGTTATAGGTAAGTCAGACTATCAAGAGGGATACAAATTAGGCTGGCTAGATGTGGTGAAAAGTGCTCATGTCGACTAACAAAAGTTTGCTTGAGAGACACCGCGCACTCACGAACACATAGAGGTTTTTCTGTGCAGTCGGTAGTACCAACCATGGGGGTCGGTGGTACCGACCAGGGGTGCCGCGCGCAATGCTCTCTGGATGGAGTTCATTTTGAACTGTCGGTAGTACCGCCTTAAGGTTGGTAGTACCGACCATCCAGACCCAGTTTACACCCTCTCTGTGTAGATTTTAAAATGACCTGGCGGTAGTACCGCCATTAGGTCGGTAGTACCGGGGTCGGTACTACCGACCGAGGGGTCGATAGTATCGACCCTCCGTAGGTCAGTTTGCAGACCTTTCTGTTTGTGAGCAAAATGGCTTGGTGGTAGTACCGCTATATGTGTCGGTACTACCGCCCCTGATCGGTGGTACCGAGTTCCCCGGGTAACTTTTCGCGGACCTCTCTGCTCGTGGCCATTTTGGCCTGGCGGTTGTACTGCCATAAGGCCGGTACTACCGACCGTCGGTGGTACCGACCCATTAGTCGGTGGTTGCAAGTAAGTCAAACTAGATCTGGAGCAGTGTTTTTGGCTGGCCAGTACTACCGACCATATGGGGTCGGTACTACCGACAGGCCTCGGGACCGGGTGACTATAAATAGCCACTCACTCCACTTCTAACCGTTAACCACTTACTTCACACATTCATTGCGACCTACCAGCTGACAAAGAGCCTCCCAAGCATTGACTCCTCCCCTCTCTCTCCCCCTTTGTTCCTAGATTTATTCCCTTGCAAGATTTGAGCTAGGGAAGTGAGATTAGAGAGTGCGAAGTTTCGATCTACGACTTGAGCACTTGGTTCCTTCATCTTGCCGGCTTGGTTTGTGTTTATTACTCTTGGGTTCTTGGAACCCTAGCCGGTTAGGTGTTCTTCGTGGTAGCCCGTGTTGATTCATTTGTGAGGGCTCCCCGAAGCGTTTGTATTTTCCCTGTGATTCTTAGTGGAGAAACTTGGCTAACCTTTGTGGTGGCTTGAGTGAGGCAAGGAGGTGAAAGAGACTCCTTAGTGGTTGTTGACGCTCACTAATGCTCATAATTAACCATCAACTATTGCATGAAATGACACTAAATAAATTACAAAGCATAGTTGTAGGGTTTGAAACTAACAAGTTCCACGAGTTTTGGTGCTCTCACTTGTTTTGTAGGACATCAATATTTCACCATATAAAAGTATCTCAAGTGATGAATTGGAGTGCACCATTGCGAAGGGCTCGTCGAGACGATCGAAACGGACATATCATTTGCTATATTCGGAGTCCTAGATGAAAAGATATTAATTTCACAACAAAATCTGCAAAAGAAGGATCTAGAAGACACCAAAAGACACCACGAGGCGGCCCACCACGTGGGCCCACTGGGCCAGACCGACCAGTCCCACTTGGAGACCGACCGGTCGGCCACGGAGCCCGTTTCGCCTCCGCCTTCTGGAACATTCTTCCACCGCCTCCTAGGATGCATCTCCACCGTCCCTGAAGTCGGTTTGATCCAACGGTGGGCGATAAACGTGACGCGGATCGATGACATGGCGATTCCTTGCCCCCTACTCCACATCGGGCTATATAAGCAACCCCAGACCCCCCTCTCCAGGCATCTCCATCTTCATTATTCATCTCCACATCAGAAACTAGGGTTTCAAAGTAGAAGTAGAGATCCCTCTAGTTGATCGTCTAGTTCTAGTTCTAGTTCATCTTCTAGTTCTAGTTCATCTTCTAGTTCTAGATCTAGTTCTAGTTCATCATCTAGTTGTAATCGAGGGAGATAGAAAGGAGAAAGATGAGGAACCGGATCTGTCGGATCTTCTTCAACATTGTACTACTGCAGGAACTAGTTTGTCTTTAGCAATCTCTGCGTTCTTCATTTATTATTTATAAGTTCTTCATTTAATTAAGTTTAGTTCTTACTTTATTTCATTTACTGGATCTCCGTTTGTATTGAATGCTCTAGTCTTTAGATCTGGATTAGAGTAGTAATCATTAGTGTAGACGCGGTGTCTAGACTAGTGTTTATCTGAGTTTGCGCCCAATCCTCCGGTTAGTTGTGGTAGCTACAGGGGTGACAGCTTTGTAGATTGTTATAATCCACCACGTTAGGATTGGTGTTTCGTAGAGCTTTTTGGCAGCCTTCTCCCGATTACCCTTTTCCCAGTCTTTTTCGAGAATCGGAAAGGTACTGTTGCTCTGAAGTAGGTGAAGTTTAGTGAGCCTGATCTTAATTAATAAAATCAACTTAGAGAACGTTGGATAATTTCTCTCTACCATATAGTTACCTCTTCCCAGGACGTTCTTAATTCTTCTAGTACACTTCACGTTCCCCGTGGAAATCGATACCCTGGAATACTCTCGGGTGAAAGCTACATCGGTATCCGTGTGCTTGCGGATTATTCTGTGTGCGTTTAAAATACCCAACAAGCTTTCTGGCGCCGTTGCCGGAGAACGGTAGTTGTTCTAGAATCGAACCAGGATCATCCGTGTTTCTTTTCTTTTCCACCTTTTTCTTTTACCACCACATTTACCTCACCACCACACTTCTTACCACATGGACTTAACTCCTATATATAAATTCTTTGCTCCAAAGGGCGACTTGTTGGAGCCTCCACCATCATCACACCTCATTCTTACAGATGACTATGAGCTTCGCCCTGCTTTCATAGACATCATTAGAGAGTTATCCTTCTCCGGGTTAGCAGACGACGATCCATACACACACCTTAGGGAATTTGAGCAGTTGTGTTCTTGTCGCACTATTGCTGGCATGACACAAGAGACACTTAAATGGAAATTATTTCCGTTCTCCCTTTTGGGTAGAGCGAAAAAGTGGTATACTCATTCCGTAAGAGACGTAAATGGAAGTTGGGATGAACTACGAGACAATTTTTGTCTTGCTTTCTTCCCTCTTTATCGAATCGCTGACCTTAGAATAGAAGTTCTTACATTCAAACAAAAAGAGAAGGAAACTCTAGGAGCAGCCTGGGCTAGATTTACAAGTCTTACCAATTCCGGTCCAAACCTTTCCTTGCCTGACCATGTCCTACACTATCACTTTTATCGTGGTCTTAATAAGGAGGCTGCTCTGCATCTTGACACTGCCTCAGGAGGGTCATTCTCACATAAAATCGTTAGTGAAGGGAAAGCCATCCTAGAAAGAATCCTTGAAAACACTCCTTACATTGGCGTTTTTGATGAATTCCCTGAGGAAGAAGTCGAGCCATGGACCGACCAACTAGAGGAGATACACACAACCGAAACTGAATCTAAATTCCTTTAAATCTTAACGATGAATTGGTTGTCATAGAACCTCCCATTATGGGAACAAACCACACTTTAGAAGGTGATGAACCTAATCCTCCCTTGTTCCCTTTTGAAATCGAGGATGGTCTTTTTGAAGATTTTGGAAACACCTCGAATTTCCCAGTCCAAATGAAGCCTCTGGTGTATTCTACACCACTTGAGGATGACGATGGCCCGAATAATGATGTCTTCCTTTTAGAACATATTAAAGGACTTTCAGCCATCATGAGTCGTGAGTGGTTGGCAGAAATGGAGTTATCCACTGAGGTAGCCCAAATTATTGCCCCCTCAGAAGCTCTAACATGCAACCTAAAGAACACAACCATAGAGGCTCACTATAGTCCTACTGTTGGAATGAACATAATTTCAAAAGCTTTGGCTAAAAAATTACTCCCCAACGAATCTGTGATCCCATCTCATAGGCTTCTAAGAAGTCCTTGTGGAGTTACACTTGAAAGTTATGGGATCATGAGGTCTATTCCAATGCGCATAAGAGGATCTGAGTATCGTCTAAACTTTCACATCTATGACATCTCAGACATGTCTCTCTTGATTGGTGTACCTTTTGGCACACTATTTCAAGAGCGGCCAAATCAGAGCCTCTTGACTTTAAAGCTGGGAAAATCTACTATTGATATCTCACTTGCACGCTCACACAATGCAATAGTAGAACCCAAGCCCGAACAAGATCCTATTGAGGAAGTCCTAATGGCATCTTTAGAAGACATGGCCCAACCACTCTTCGATGATGAACACTTCATTCTAGAAGAGGAAGAGTTAGCAGACCCAATTAAGATAGATCCAATGGAGGTGCCATTCCAACCCTCAATTGAATTAAAACCTCTTCCTCTAGGTTTGAAATATGTCTTTCTTAATAATAATCGAGAAACCCCTGTGATCATTAGTGACAAGCTCACTCAAGATGAAACACAACAACTTGTCACTATTCTAGAAAGACATAGATCTGCTAGCTATAGGCTACTCACTTGAAGACCTCACAGGCATTAGTCCTGCTCTCTGCACTCATCACATCCCCACTGATCCTAATTGCACACCTTCGAGGGAGCCACAACGGAGACTTAATAATGTTATGCGAGAGGTTGTTAAGAAAGAGGTCTTCAAGCTTTTGCATGCTGGGATTATCTATCCTGTGCCACATAGCGAGTGGGTTAGCCCAGTGCAAGTCGTGCCAAAGAAGGGAGGAATGACAGTCGTTAGAAATGAAAATAATGAACTTATCCCTCAACGAACTGTCACTGGGTGGCGTATGTGCATTGATTATCGGAAACTTAACAAGGCTACAAAGAAAGATCACTTCCTGTTACCCTTCATTGATGAAATGCTGGAACGGCTTGCAAACCACTCTTTCTTTTGTTTCCTTGATGGGTATTCCGGGTATCATCAAATCCCAATCCACCCAGATGACCAGAGTAAGACCACTTTTACTTGCCCGTATGGAACTTATGCATACCGACGAATGTCGTTTGGATTATGCAATGCTCCAGCTTCTTTCCAACGGTGCATGATGTCTATTTTCTCTAACATAATTGAGAAAATTGTGGAGGTGTTCATGGATGACTTTACCGTCTATGGAAAAACCTTCGATGATTGTCTTAAGAATTTAGACAGAGTCTTACAACGGTGTGAAGAAAAGCACTTAGTCCTGAACTGGGAGAAATGTCACTTTATGGTTCAGGAAGGAATAGTGCTAGGACACAAGATCTCTGAGAGTGGGATAGAAGTGGATAAAGCAAAAATTGAAGTCATAGAACAACTTCCACCTCCCACAAATGTGAAAGGTGTTCGTAGCTTTTTAGGCCATGCAGGGTTCTATAGGCGTTTCATTAAAAACTTTTCTCAAATTGCTAGACCCCTAACAAGCCTCTTAGCTAAAGATACGCCATTCATCTTTAATAATGAGTGTCATGAATCTTTTCAAATCCTTAAAAAGGCACTTATTTCAGCTCCAATCATCTAGCCACCTGATTGGAAGCTACCCTTTGAGATCATGTGTGATGCCAGCAACTTTGCTGTAGGAGCTGTTGTTGGCCAAACTAAAGATAAAAAGCACTATGCTATATCCTATGCTAGTAGAACTTTGCCTGGGCCACAGCTCAATTATGCTACCACTGAAAAAGAGTTGCTAGCTGTTATCTTTGCAATAGACAAGTTTAGGTCTTACTTAGTAGGAGCAAAAGTAATCATTTACACAGATCATGCTGCTCTTAAATACCTCCTCACTAAGAAAGATGCTAAGCCTCGATTAATCCGATGGATTCTGCTACTCCAAGAATTTGACATAGAAATAAGAGATAAGAAAGGAGTAGAGAACTCGGTAGCTGATCACTTGTCTAGGTTGCAATATAAGGAAACACATGAATTACCCATTAATGACTATCTTAGGGACGACACACTCCTCGCGGTAACACACTCGGACCCCTGGTATGCGGATATTGTGAATTTTATGGTTGCAGGTTATGTTCCACCAGGAGGAAACAAGAGAAAGCTCAAATATGATGCCCGCTGCCACTTATGGGATGATCCATACCTTTATCGTGTCTGCTCTGATGGATTGCTAAGGAGATGTGTCCCAATGGAAGAAGCCACAAAGATCATAGACAGATGTCATGCATCACCCTATGGAGGACATTATGGAGCATACCGTACACATGCTAAGATTTGGCCGAGTGGATTCTTTTGGCCAACGATGTATCAAGATACAAAGGAGTTTGTCAGAAGATGCGCCAGATGCCAAAAGCATGGAAACATTAATGCTCGAGATGCGATGCCACTCCAGAACAACCTCCAAGTAGAACTGTTTGATGTCTGGGGAATTGACTACATGGGACCATTCCCTAAGTCTGGAGATGCTGAATACATACTAGTGGCAGTGGACTACGTGTCTAAATGGGTAGAAGCATTACCATGTCGAGCTGCAAATTCCAAGCATGCTAAAAAATGTTCCATGAAGTGATATTCCCAAGATTTGGAACACCTCGACTGGTCATAAGTGATGGAGGATCACACTTCATTGACAAAACCTTCAGAAAGTTCCTAGAAGAATATGGAGTCAAACACAACATTGCAACTCCATACCATCCACAGACAAGCGGTCAAGCTGAAACATCAAATAAGCAAATCAAGAACATTCTACAGAAGACTGTGGATGAAATGGGGAAGAAATGGAAGTACAAGCTTCACGATGCACTGTGGGCATATCGAACAACATACAAAACATCCATAGGAATGTCACCTTATCAGCTTGTGTATGGGAAAACATGTCACCTACCTGTTGAATTCAGAGCTCACTGGGCAATCAAGAAATGGAACATGGATCTCCACCTAGCTGGCAAGAATCGTCAGATGCAAATATCAGAGCTAGAAGAATGGAGAGAGAAGGCCTACCATAGCTCTAAGATATACAAAGAAAAAACAAAAAGGTGGCATGATAAGAGAATCAAGCACAAGGAGTTCAAGCCTGGTGACAAAGTACTTCTGTTCAACTCAAGAGTAAAGCCTTTTGGTCATGGAAAACTTCGGAGTAAATGGGAAGGACCATTCAAAGTAGTGGAAACCTCATCACATGGCGCCATCACAATCCAAGACGATGAAGGTAACACATTCAAAGTAAATGGTCAATGTTTGAAAGTTTTTCTAGAACCTGAAAACTTAGAAGAAATTGATGTGATTGAATTTTTACAGTTTAAAGATCCTATCTAAAAATCAATCAATCACCAAGGCTCTAGACAATTAAAACTCATATGCCTAACACTTAATCAGTTCCACGAGTTTTGTTGTCTATTTGAGCTATGCAGGATCATTAAGGAGAGTTGACAAGCAAGTGGATGTTCTACCACTGTTGGAGCACTGTCTCATCCATCATCATCATCAATCAATGCTCTAATAGAGGAAGTACACCTCCACTGCCAGTCTACTACACTACAAGATTGAACGACTACGTCAACATCTAGCTTGAGAGAGGCCACCCCCGTGTATCCAGGTAAGTATCCTTATCGTCTTAAGTTTTCTTTTGATACATAAATAAAAATAAAAGAAAACAAAAAAAATATGTGGGCACATGAAGGCTCACCATTAATTAAAAAGATAAAAATATGGGCACATGAAGGCTCAACGCTATTAAGGGAACCAGCTTGGGGGAGACGCACCCTCGTTATCTTCGTGATCCAGGTATGTCTTATTCACAATCTTAGTTATTTATAATAAGCGTGTTAGGTTAAATAAATACTATGTTATGTTAAGTTTGCTTAGTTTGTTTTAATAATAAAAGAAGAACTCTCTCTTTCTAATCTTTTACATGGAAATGATGAATAGTTGCTCTATCTAATTTCTTTCAAGTACCTAGCCTTCAAAGCACGAGTTCTCCTGATTAATAATGATGCTTAAAAATGAAATTAAATGCATGGGTAGCAAATGCTTGATCTAGAGTCTAGGTAGTTGACAGATATGATGATCTGAGCTGCTATTATCTTGTTCTAAACAACACTAGAGTTCTGGAGTTTTCTCAATATAAATATGACTAGTAATTGCATTGAGTTAAATTAAGCTTTGTTGACCCTATGAGAAGTTATCATGCTATTGAATTGAGGTCACTTACACATTCCATCCATTTTCCATATAAATGCTCATGATTATTTGTTCCTATCCTCTCAAAAGTTTGTTAGAAACATGTGCCTATTAAAAAAAGAAAAATATATATATATCCGAGGAAATAAAAAGGGACAAGTGTCCGAAACCTCAAAAAGATAGATCTCGAGGAAATAAAAAGGGACAAGTGTCCAGAACCTCGAAAAAAATGAAAAAAATACTAAAAAATGGGCATGTGCTCGCTAGTAGAATTAGTCTGATAGCCATGTGTCTCTGATAAACAAAAGAGAGTGATATATTTCAAAAGAGCATCCGACTCCATTTTCCACACACATGTACTTCTCGATTCAATGATATGGTTGACTTTCTCTTTGGATCCATTGTTTAATTTGCAACATATGTTTTTAACCTTTTTGAAAAAAACTCCGAGATAATGGTGAAGTGAAAGAGCAAGAGACATAGTGCTTGATTTGATCGTTCTATCTTTCAATTACTCAAGATTCAAGGTAAAGTACTAAACCCCGTGATAAATAATATGATATCTTTATGAGAACTTTTGTTTGAATGCTTGTGTACTTGTTGGAAGTTCAGATATTGCAGCAACTCCTGATCCATTGTTGAGATTGGCTTTGCTCAGGACTAGCAAAGGTTAAGCTTGGGGGAACTTGTTGACGCTCACTAATGCTCATAATTAACCATCAACTATTGCATGAAATGACACTAAATAAATTACAAAGCATAGTTGTAGGGTTTGAAACTAACAAGTTCCACGAGTTTTGGTGCTCTCAATTGTTTTGTAGGACATCAATATTTCACCATATAAAAGTATCTCAAGTGATGAATTGGAGTGCACCATTGCGAAGGGCTCGTCGAGACGATCGAAACGGACATATCATTTGCTATATTCGGAGTCCCAGATGAAAAGATATTAATTTCACAACAAAATCTGCAAAAGAAGGATCTAGAAGACACGAGAAGACACCACGAGGCGGCCCACCATGTGGGCCCACTGGGCTAGACCGACCGGTCCCACTTGGAGACCGACCGGTCTGCCACGGAGCCCGTTTCGCCTCCGCCTTCTGGAACATTCTTCCACCGCCTCCTAGGATGCATCTCCACCGTCCCTGAAGTCGGTTTGATCCAACGGTGGGCGATAAACGTGACGCGGATCGATGACATGGCGATTCCTTGCCCCCTACTCCACCTCGGGCTATATAAGCAACCCCAGACCCCCCTCTTCAGGCATCTCCATCTTCATTATTCATCTCCACATCAGAAACTAGGGTTTCAAAGTAGAAGTAGAGATCCCTCTAGTTGATCGTCTAGTTCTAGTTCTAGTTCTAGTTCATCTTCTAGTTCTAGATCTAGTTCTAGTTCATCATCTAGTTGTAATCGAGGGAGAGAGAAAGGAGAAAGCTGAGGAACCGGATCTGTCAGATCTTCTTCAACATTGTACTACTGCAAGATCTGGTTTGTCTTTAGCAATCTCTGCGTTCTTCATTTATTATTTACAAGTTCTTCATTTAATTAATTAAGTTTAGTTCTTACTTTATTTCATTTACTGGATCTCCGTTTGTATTGAATGCTCTAGTCTTTAGATCTGGATTAGAGTAGTAATCATTAGTGTAGACGCGGTGTCTAGACTAGTGTTTACCTGAGTTTGCGCCCAATCCTCCGGTTAGTTGTGGTAGCTACAGGGGTGACAACTTTGTAGATTGTTATAATCCACCATGTTAGGATTGGTGTTTCGTAGAGCTTTTTGGCAGCCTTCTCCCGATTACCCTTTTCCCAGTCTTTTTCGAGAATCGGAAAGGTACTGTTGCTCCGAAGTAGGTGAAGTTTAGTGAGCCTGATCTTAATTAATAAAATCAACTTAGAGAACGTTGGATAATTTCTCTCTACCATATAGTTACCTCTTCCTAGGACGTTCTTAATTCTTCTAGTACACTTCACGTTCCCCGTGGAAATCGATACCCTAGAATACTCTCGGGTGAAAGCTACATCGGTATCCGTGCGCTTGCGGATTATTCTGTGTGCGTTTAAAATACCCAACAGTGGTCACCTCAACAACGAGGACGTAGGCACTCCTTAGTGGTTTGGTCGAACCTCGGGATAAATCATTGTGTCCCGTGTGCTTGTTGTTATCTCTACTTTGCATACTTTGCTTGTACTTGTGTTCTTCGTGTTCTTCCTTTCCCTCTCACGTTCTTAGGTTGGGAAGGACCGATCTACACTTTGGGAAGGAACTAAGCCTTGGAAAGGTTACAATCTTCACCTACAACACTTAGGGAAGTGGGGTAATTTCTTGATCTGAAATCATATCACATTTACATCGGATTTGTAGTTGCTTTTAGGATCCCGGTAGTGTCGTTTGTTTGCGTCGGTAGTATCGGTGTTTAATACCCGGTAGTACCGACCCAAACAAACCGGTAGTACCAGCTGTTATTTAACTGCAAATCTTAGGCTTTGAGTTTTAGATTTTAGAGAATCACCTATTCACCCCCCCCCCTCTGGGCTGATTTGATCCTTTCATCTCTAAGTTGGACCATAATACCCTTTGAGTTATGTGGTTCCCCTTAGAGATATATTAGGAATGTGTTGCCTTTATAAATAAGAGGAGGGTTGCCCCAATCAGCCTTACTACTCCAACATTTATTTTCATCCCCATAGGATTTCTCTTCATCTAGTCTTATGTTGGGAGAGTTCCCTTCCTCTAGTCTTCTGTTGTTGAGGTCTACAGATGAACTATCATTTATGTATGTGTAACGTCTTGTAAGCTCCACTAGCAACTCAAAGGTGTCAAAATCAAAGTTAGTCCCTCTAGAAGAGTCAAAGGCTCAACACAACTAGCTCAAACTCTGCCTAAAAACGACTTCTCTCCCTTGTGTGTGCCATCTTTGTGAAACCTCTCCCCTTGTTGATATATGCACACATGAAGAGACCATTAAAGTGCCAGAAACTGAAGTACCCTCAAAATATGCTATGAATGTACATGAATGCACATAATGCATATGAGCTTTAGATTAACAGCAATCATAATGAAAAAGATGTTGTAAGTGGCGTTGTTATGACTACGGATTCGATATTCGGAAACTTCAGGGTCTCCTTAGGAAAAAGACTACTGAAGTTGTATCTTCTGATGTGGGGCGCTGATGTTGCAACGGACGGCTCGGATTAGAAGGAGGGGTGGCAGCAACACGACCGGCAGGACATAGGGCCGAATGCGGCGGTGCGCCATCGGCGCTGCCGCGGACCTCGTCGGCGCGTGCTGAAAATGGCCTACGGGCCACAGCTCGCTGAACTGAGGGCACTGGGTAAGAGAGGGGAGACAGCGGACTCACTTTAGGGCAATTTTGGAGACCGGAGGCGTTCGGGGCAAGTGGTAGACGGTGGCGGTGCTGCGGCGGCGCTGTGGCGAGAGAGGGAACAAGGAGTGAGTGGGAAGCATCTGGTGGAGGTGTTGTTGGTAATGCTTGCGGCTTGCAATAAAAGGGGAGGAGAGGGTGAGAGAGCGGTGGGGGAGGGCTCGGTCGTTCGCCGATAGTGGTGGTTGCTGACTGCACTGCGAAATGCATGAGAGGAGGAAGGGAGCGACTGTGGGGGCGCTGAGGTGTGGGCGGTGCAGAGAGGGCTGACGTTGCATCGTGGAGAGCGAAGAACGTGGGGGGAGAGATGGTGCTAGGTTCGGGCGGCTCGGTCTAATGGCTGAGCGGGGGCATCAAAAGGGGACAGCGGGTGGAGGGGGGAGAAGGTGCCGACAAGGTGGCCCCACCTGTCAGTTGGAGAGAGGAAGAGTGGAGGAGGCGTGTGTGCTGCCACGCTGAGGCGAAGCAGGTCAGGCTCGGGCTAGGCTGCAAGGCGAGGGAGAGGGGGAGCACGCGCTCATGGTCGCGTCGAGGGACTAGGCCGGCTCGGTTGGGCTACAACGGGGAAGGGGAGGGGGAAGGGATGGCGTTGGGCCGATGGGAAGGGGGAGGAGCGGACCTTCGGGCCGAATGAGTGAGGAAGGGGAAAGTAGGAAAAAAAGTTCTTTTTCTTTTTCAAATCCAGAATTTCCAAAAGCATTTTCATAAGAATTTGAATTCCTTTTAAAGTTTTGACAAAAATCACTCAACACAAAAATTTAAATGCACCAGAATGTATGCAAAAGCATGTTTCTAGCCTTTGAGTTGATTTTAATTTAATAACAATTATTATTTCCCCTATGTTTGCATACTCAAAAATTACATAAGTAAATCAATTTTAACCTATTTATTGAAAGGAGAAGTCACACATGCACTCTTGCCTCACGCCATTCACCGCATGCACCCTTGCTCAAGAGAGAGACTGGGGGCAAGTGATTGTCCAAAAAAAGTTATTAGGGGTCGATAAAAAATATGCATTTTTTGAGACAAGATAAAAAAAAATATGTGAAAAAAGCATGCGTAGTGTTGGGGTGGTTCGGGCATTGATTCCCGAGATAAAAAAATATGCATTGTGAAAAGAAGTTTTTAACATTTTTATCTTGCTAATGATTTGAGAGTTGGGACATGGCATGCAGTGCATGCGAGCAGCCTCTAGAGGGGGGACACAATAAAGAGGACTCGCCGCCCTGCAACCCCGTCTAGCCTCCTGAGCTCCTGGACAAATACACAATAAAAGTTGTTATGCTATTCAAAGGATTGAAAATATGTTTTTTTATAACTAATACTCATCATAAAGATTTCTCCGGGCTCTAAAGTTTTCTTAGGTCATGCTCAGTTTCCAACACGCGTTTATATTCTAGAAACATTATAGAAGAGTTTCATCTCATAAAACTATCTCTACTCTCATTAAATTTTAATTATCTCTCTCTTCATCAATGCAGTGTCACGTCAACGTATTTAATATCCATAAAATTCTATGAAACTTTTATTTAGCTGTTGCTATAGCCAGCTATATCTGTTTTCAGGCTAATCAATCTATTTATATTTATGTATAACTTAGCGGTCATAGCCTACTATAACCTCATTTAGCTTCCGCTATAGCTGTTTCAGAGGTCATCCACTAAATACCCTTAGCCGGAGATTTAAATCCTTGATCTTAGATCCATTAGCGGGGCACAAGGTTTGGACGGGTAGGAGAGTATATAGAAGCTAGCTAGATATACTACTCAATTCCTTCCAAATTATAAGACGTTTAATTTTTTAATACCAAGTTTGACCACTCGTCTTATTCACAAATTTGTGCACGCTTCTTTTATCGTGACTTTGTTTATTAATAAAAATTTATCAAGAATAAATTAAATTTGATTTTTCTTTGTATAATTTTTTTGAATAAGACGAGTGATCAAATTTAAGAGAAAAAAATAATCAAACGTCTCGCAATTTAGGGTGGAGGGAGTACGTACTCCGTATTAGTAGTCTGGTCTTATGCAGTGGTCTGTGGTCGATGCATCATGCGTGGTAGTAGTAGTACGTTGGTGAATGCCTGCATATACGGAGTATACTGGTTTGGTGTACGGCAAAAACTGTCCGCGCTAACATGCATGCCGCTTTGCTGCCATCAGCTCTGCGTGCCTCCTGCTTGGACCTGCATGCCTGCGCCGGGGGTTAAACAGGAGCTCTGATCTGATCAGACACATGTGCCGTGGTTTTAATGCTCGTCATCTTGTCTTGCTTTACAGCAGCAACCGAACGATGATCGTTGTACGTATCCATGGACCACGGAGGAGAGCATAATAATTTGATTGCTGAGGTCACACTCACAGTATAAACTACATATCATAAAGTTTAAATATATTTATTACTCTTCTACTATTTATAATATTTTACTAATATGATAGTATATTATTGAAGAGATAGAAAAAAAAACTAAGACTCTTCTACGATATTTTTAAGATAATAGATAGATTTATATTTTATGGTAGAGTCTGTATTGTGCGTGTTATTAGCGTGCGGCTGTGAGTGACCTTTCTCCCTGTGCCAGTCTTCAGCCAAGGAATTAATTAATGAGAACTACGTATTCATGACGTCTAGCATCAACTAGCATAGTTTACATGCATTTATACATTACTCACAGCGATATTGTTTCACTGTGCGATGGATCGTACGGAGTATATTGTTTCACTGTGCGATATAGTTTACATGTACGAGTGAAACGTCTAGTATATTATTACTGTGCGATGGATCGTACGGAGTATATTGTTTCACTCGTTTCTTTGTTCCCTATAACCGCTATCTGCGCGACGTCACACCCTTCAACCATGCGCATGATATTTTTCTCATGTCGCTGGATCAGTTCTCGCATCCAAAAAAGTCAAACATCGTAAACTTTATTAAAATTATATAAAAAATATATAATACTTATGAGACAAAATAAATACTACTCCCTCCATCTCAAATTATAAGTCATTCCAAGAATCTTGGAGTCAACGTTTGTTAACTTTAACCAAATTTATATAATAAGATAATAACATTTATGATACCAACTAAATATAATTAGATTCTTCATTAGTTATATTTTCGTAATATTCATATTTGATGTTATAAATTTTTGTGTTTATCTCTGTAATTTTGGTTAAAGTTGAAAAAATTTAACTCTCTAAGATTTTTGGAATGACTTAGTATAATGGAATGGATGGAGTACTTACGGTTCAACGGTTGGAATATACTCCCTCCATATTAAAAAATATGATGTTTTGGATAAGGTTTGGGTCAAACATTGGGAATATAAATCATAAATAACTTTTAAATTATTGAGTTTAGAGATGTAAAAATCATATAAATAAATTTGTCTTGAAAAGTACTTTCATAAAAATATACATATACCACTTTCCAATAAATATTTTTTAAAAAAAATAAGTGGTCAAATTGATTTTTTGGAGACCGTGTCGCTGTCTGAAACGTTTGGAGGGAGTACTCCTCGCATTTAGGCCAGTCTCAATGGTAGGTTTCACCTCCCGATTTCCAACACATGAAACTTTGATATGAAATAGTACTCTATCACAGTGCAGGGTTTCATAGCACAGTTTCATACTTTATTTTACTATATATTTCTCCGCATGGGGCCCACAGGCATTATCTTCTTCCGCATCCTTCTCGTCCCGCATCCTCCTCCTGCAGATTCGAGTGCTTCCTGCATGTCAGACCGCAGCGGTTGTCAGCGAGCTCGCGCCCGCGGGCAGTGGCCGGCGAGGCTCGCGCCCGCCCATAGCGATGCCCGCGCGGTGGCCGGCGAGGCTCGGGCCAACCGCAGCAGCGCCTGCGCGCAGCCGGTGGGGCTCACGCGGCGGAGGCAATCGCTCACGGCGGAGCGGCCTTGCCCGCGCGGCGGATGCGCCTTCCCGCGGCGGAGCGTCCTCGCCCGCGGCGGAGGCACTCGCTCACGGCGGAGCGGCCTTGCCCCGCGCGGCGGATGCGCCTGCCCGCGGCGGAGCGTCCTCGCCCGCGGCCGAGCGGCCTCGCCCGCGCGGCGGAGGCGCTCGCTCGCGGCGGAGCGGCCTCGCCCGCGCGACGGAGGCGCCTGCCCACGGTGGTGCTCGCTCGCGGCCTCGCCCAGATCTCACGCCCGTGATACGCATGGTGGAGCACGCAGAGCCCGCGGTGGGCGTCGCGTCGCGTCGGAGCTCATGGAGAAGGACGACGAGGAGGCGGGTGGCTTCGTCCGTGCTCGTGCTCGCGGCGGAGCTGTGCATCGCGCTCGCGTCGGAGAAGAGAAAAGATCGGATGAAACGAACGGAGTCCCTCAATCGCGATTTCACTCGGTTACCGAGGCCTTGGAAACATCGCCCAAACGTTTCACCCGGATGAAACGATTTGCTTCTCTCTCCTACCAGTTTCATGCAAAAAGTACCTTTTTGCTGACATGTCATCTCATTTAATGTGCATGACACTGCTCATAAAATCCCATTGAGACTGGGCTTACTACTGCATGAAACAAGCAAGCAAGGAATGAGACGACGCAATGACCGATCGATGGACACACCGGCTGCTTGCTGCGTCTCTCTCTCTCTCATCCCATCTGGGAAGGCGTTAAAGCGATTTTAAGGAGGGTGCATGAAAGTCCTGGCCCCAACAATAATGGCGCGTCCTATGGGTGGCCGTCTCGAGCCGTGCGCGCTGTACGGCCCTGTTGACCTGACTACCCCTCTCTCTCTCAAACCAGCGGCGCACAGCCCAGCTGGGCAGCCCCCAGGCCCGAAAGGGAAGGGCGGGCGACTCGCTTCGCTGCCGACCCAACCGAACGGCTGTGTGTGATGTGGCGTGCGCTCCCAGCCCAGCCGGGGGCCCCCGGTCGCCGGAGGCTGGGGCTGGCCAGCAGCCCGGCTGCCTGCCTGCGCCTCCCAATGGCATCCGCCCCCGATCGATCCAGCGAGCCTCTGCACTGCACTGCACTGCACTGCAGGCAGGCTACTCCTCCTGTGCTGTGCTGTGCCTGTGCACTGTGCTAGTCTCCAGTAGCGGCGGGCCGGGGCGAGGAATACGAGACGGGGGCGCGCGCACGCAGGAGCAGCAGGCGGCAGCGCCGCGGCCGGCCAGGCTTGCAGGGGATTTGTCTTTTCCAAATCCGGCGGCCGCCTGGAGCGGATCCCAACGCCTAACGAACCGGCCACGCCATCCGCCCGTCGCCCGAGGCGGTGCGGTGGTCACGCCGGATTCTCACGGTCACGGGGTCGGTCGGTCCTTCCCACCAGCTCCGCTCCATTGATTTGCGACGGGAACGGGAACAGGAGCGCGCGGGACAGCAATAGCTAGCAACGGCATGTCACCACCAAATGTGGGCGGGGACGGGTGGAAAGAAAAGCCACAGCCACATGCGGACCGCGACGTCCCTGACTTATGCTTTGGTACTGCTAATATGATGATAGATGATGATGATGATGATGACATGACATGTCAAGCAAAGCTTGCGATGGTGCCCGGCGGCGACATGGCGAGGACGACAGACGACAACGACGGGAGCACATAATATCTCAATCGGGCTCATATATAAAAATCAGGAGAATACTTGCAATCTCCAACCTCTCCGCATCCTGCTTCTTGGGGCTTATTGGAATACATATACAGTATATATTTACTTCAATCCACGTGTGTTGAAGTGAAATGGAACAAAAATTAGTTTAATTTCATTTCAATCCACTTGTAGATTGAGACCAATACAGGCACATCCTCGACTGGATTCGGACCTTGTTTTCTATCTTCTAAAATGACTAAAAATAATAAAACCGTGATTAAATCTCTACAAACTGTAACTACTAATTTATTTAAATGAAAAAAAGGAAACCAGTGCCATTGTTTCCTAAAAGTATAATCTATCTATTCTTACTCTGTTTAGAGTTCATTGGGTATTCCCATTGCTAATGTTTATTTTCTCATTGCTGTGATCGTTATTTATTTAAATTATCGGTGTTCACTTACTCTATGTTAATTGCATGCTCAGATCTGTTACATCATGCTTGAGCCCATGTCTTATGTGAAACCTATTACCTATGCAATCAAAGTAAAGTAAAGCACTTGTCATGCGTTGCCTCAATATGATCTTTATGTGGTGGAGCATGGCATCCGCATAATTGGTTCCACCTTTGAAATCTTCCATGTACTCTGAATCTATTTGGCCATTTACACTATTTTCCTAGTCTGATATATAGCGCAAAACTATTATTTCAATAAGTAACAGTAAATAAATCTAAACATAGCACCAATAGATAGACAAATCTTTTAGAAAGATAATTTGGTACCGGTTTCTATTTTCTATTTTTTAGAGGTTTAATGATGTATTTATTATTTTTTGAAAAAAAAATCCTTTCAAACCAGTCTTGCACTTAAAATTGTTTTGTTTTAATAGTTTGGCCTCCAAAATTGAACTTGGGCAGTACTTCAATTGGCAAGATAGTCTTCTTCCTTCTTAGAAATATAGGTATAGTGAGCAAACAAGCGATTGACATCATATCGTCAAATGCTTCGTAGTGCCACATATTAGAGGCAACCAGATAAAAAAAATTCTATGGAGATGGAAAGTATAATGCTTAGAGCATACTTATCCCATTCTTCTTTCTTAGTTTTCTATTTTTCTTGTTACTATTTCTTTTGTAATGACTATAATAGAGCTTCATCTTTCCAAAAAAACCCCGCTTTAGTAGTATAGAAGACACTTAGTTTATGCCAAATGTCCAAACACATAGTTAATTACAACGAGGGCGTAGGTCGAATTTTGCAATGGAAAAAGTTCCTTTTAGCTCCCTAAGTATCTTCGGTGTCTGATTTTGCACCTCGAATTCCAGACCTAGATGTCTTACCCTCTCACCTCTCAAAGTTGTTTAAATACCATGGTATCTAGGTTAGAAGTGGTTTTCAAGGCAATTTCATGCCTCTTAGTTTTAAAAATTGACATATATATTATAAAATATTTTGTATAACTCATGGAAAAATATCTCTAAAATTCTAAAAGTTATGAGAAAACCCTAGAAATCATATTAGGACACAACAAAAAAATTAAAATATTCGGAGGTCATGAAAGCTTCTCTAAAAGCTTTAAAATAGATTTAGCACTAGGAAAATGTGCAAAATATCAAAAAGTATGAAAAAATTAATTGACCTCTAAACACATTTTGAAAACAAATCGGTAACAAATATACGAGATTCAACCAGCATCGATGCATAACATGAATGCATTCGACATTAAATTTTGTGTTGCATTGTTGTTGGTTGCGTCTCCTTTTTCTGGTTACAGGAAGTTTTTTAAAACACATTTGGGCATGAATTAGAATGTTTTGGGATTTTTATTTTTTATAGATATTTTCCCTTGTTCCTAGAGCTAAATCTAATTTTAAAAGCTTCTAGAGATGTTTAGGCAACTTCTAAATATTTTATTATGGTTTTCTGTGTCCCAATATATCTCTATATTTTTTTCTAAAAATTCTTAGAAACTCAAGCACATTTCACGTGGGTTCCAAACTTATCAGGTGTTTACTAGATTTTTTAAACTAAAAACAAGCATCAATCTGCCTTAAAAACTATTATTAACCGTGGCAGCAGGCAAACTGTTGGATTCTATGAGGAAAATCACATCGCAGTTATAGTTCAGAAGAGCAATCTGCAAGTATACCGACGGCCCAATCTACTCGTCCGACAGCAGCTGGACTTCAGCCCGAAATTGTAGGCGCGGCCTGCTGAGAAACTTATTAGGCCGCCCTAAAACAACTGCAACTGCGCGAGTCCTACCACTGGCTGACGGGAAGACCCATCAGCCCATTTCTTGTTCGAAGCCCGTGACGGTTTCCTTTTTTCTTTTTCTTCGTGATATATCCACTATAAGCCCGATTATTTTGCTGGGTGATATATCCAGTAATCTTTTCTTTGCTACTCCGGCTCTATTCGCTTGAATTTATTCATGACTAATTTCAGCTATTTTGATAGTGTTTCATGAGAAAAAAATAAGTTAAGGTACGAATGATAATCAGCTGTAGCAGATAAGGTTGCGCTGCATCACTGCTGACAGTCTGAGACATCAGACAGGACATCACTGCTACGAACAGTCTGAGACGAATTGTACTGGAACAGGATAACGACATGATGACGCATATATGCACGGGAGAAACAAGGTATCACGCGCCTCCCTAGTGCTAATATAATGTAGTATTTCTTTTCTCCTGCTGAAACAGCCCTGATCCACTCGATCTGTCGACTGTTCGTAGCAGTGTCGCGGTGTGTATGTATTCAATTCAATTCAAGGTGGCCTTGCATGATTGCATCCGGGCTCGGTTAGCATGCTGCCGCATGTGACTGAAAATTGTGGTTTAGTTAACCACAGGTGATAAGAGTGTCAGAGACATTCGGTGGTCAGCGCTAAACAACCAATCGAGATGAGGAGCCCTCAACCAATAGAGTTCCTGCCATGTCGCCCTCAAACAATAGAGTGAGTACCTGTCATGTCTGGTATCTGTCTCAACAATATATGTCCCTATTTTCAAGATATCGAACATGGCTTAATCTGCTCCATTCTTGTGTCTACTATATAACTGTCATTATATCTCTCTTGCTCCCTATTCCTAAAGTTGTTAAATCAAATGTTTTTGAGTTTGCTAAATTTATAGAAAAGAACGTCAAAATTTATAACACCTCATTCGTATCATTAGATACACCACACACAAAATAAATATTTTTATAATTGTCGGTGTTTCGAACCGGGGGTCCTAACACCGGCGAGTAAATTTGTATCTCCGTGTTCCTAGCTCCGGATGGTGATGTAAGAAGAACGCAAAAGGTTTATACTGGTTCGGGCAAAGCGTGCCCTACGTCCAGTGCGAAGTGTGGAGTTCGTGTTATCTTGCACCGGGATACTCGTAGTAGGGATACAAGCTGGTGAGAGAGGGTGCTGGACCCAAGTCTCATGCGAGGGAAAGATCGTGTGAGTGTTTGAGGTTCGTGGTCACTTGATCAGTCGATGAACTGATGATCTCGTGACTCGGTGTGTGCGTGTGTTTGTGACTTGATGATTGCCTGCCTAGAAGGCGTCCCCGGCTCCTCCTTTTATAGCCTCAAGGAGGGCACGGCGTTACAAGGAGATACTACATTCGTGGCTTTGTCCCAGACAAAAAGGTAGAGGTGAGCTACTGTGGCCCTTCTGTGATGGCATGGTCGTTGTCCTCGACGTCATGGCCGGGCATGCCTCACACTGTGGCTGTGCAGCGTCAAGTCCCCCCGTCCCGTCACTCTGAGTGAAGGGATGGAGCGAGTCCCATGCCACGTCTCGGCCCATGTGGTGTAGGCATGCTGAGAGAGTCATAAGTGGTCCAGGATGCGCGGGTCTTCATCGTACCTTGCGCTTGTCGCCTTGCGCCAAGGTTTCTGGTTGAAGGGTCGAGCCTCGCCCGAGGCCTGGCCGCGAGGCCTCGAGTGAGATGGAGAGTGAGGCATTCGCTCGAGGCCTGTCGTGGAGGGCTCGGGTGAATACGGGAAAGTCCGCCCGAGGCCTAAGCACGAGGGCTCGGCGAGGCGGAGAGTGAGGCATTCGTCCGAGGCCCGTCGTGGAGGGCTCGGATGAGATGGGAAAGTTCGCCCGAGGCCTAAGCACGAGGAGCTCGGGCGAAGCGGAGAGTGAGTTCAACCCCCAAGGCCTGAGCTTGAGGCCTCGGGAGGTGAGATGGGTTGCGGTCTCTTTTAGCCCGTGAGGTAGCTGGCACCACGGGCGGAGCCTAGTGGAGGCGAAACTGGGCTCCCGCCCCCCTTGGCCCATGTAATTTTCTTAGAGCCCACTCCACTCACGTACGCAGGAAGAGGAGCACGAGGCTGGATCGAGCGAGCGTCGCGGCACTCGCATCGCCGCGACTCCGTGTTGGCGTCAAGCACGCAGCACGGTCGGCGTTCTCACCCTCGGCCCGGTCGTGCTCAGCCCTCCCCATCCCCCGGTCTCCTGCTGCTGTGGTGCTCGAGATCCCGACGAGGCGACCAGTAACCGCCCGCGACCTCGGCCCTCCCCAATCCCCATCCCCCGGTCTCCTCCTGTTGTGGTGCTCGAGATCCCGATGACCGACGTGTCATGCGTGGCTGCGTCCATGATATAGGAGCTCGAGATCCCCCTTGCTGGTTGATGTACAGGTCAGTCTTGAATCCTCAACTGGATCCCATCCCAAATCTATGTTTTCCCCTAATTCTTACTATGTAATTTGGCATGATTTTGTTAGATTGGATCGAATTAACTAGAAACGATTTATTAATTAGGTAGTGATGGTGCGTCTGAAAAATCTCCATTCTTTTTACAAAAGAAAAAGAGATGAATCTTCGGTTAGGGAAGGGGAAGATCCATTTGATGCTCCTCCAATACTTCAATTGGGTGATTTGGGACAGCAGAGGCAAGACCAAGAAGCAGCAGCACCTCAGTTAGATGAACTGGAATCCCAAAGGCTAGAAGATGAAGATGCAGAACAAGAATAAGCTGTCGATCACTTAGATGGAGATCAAGTATTAGAAGAAACACAAGCAGAATCACCAGCAGTAGAAGATCAGCACAGCGTGAGCCAAATTATAGGAGGGGCCAGTGGTGCGCGATCAGCGGGGCGTGGTGGCAGGTCGCCTGCACCATCAATGGTCTGAAAGACCTCTCGGAGAGTGCGGTCATTAGGCCGCCAGTTCCCACGGTGAGGTGCCCCGGATTACCCGGTCCATACCGGGTCCTTGTGGCGGTACGGATAAGGAGGCGGACTGGGGAGGCCCTCCGTCCTTGTTGAAGCGAAGCGCTCTGCCCGGTCACGGCACCGCTCCTGTACGAGACGATTCCAGCCCGGGTTTGCGTTGGAGGTTGGGATGGTTTGGCGTTTTCTGCTCCGACCCCAAGTTGTGGTTCGCCCTTGGGTCGGGCCGTTTTGCCATCGGGTCTGTTCGAGTGACGGACCATCACCCTTGAGGGTGAATCCTGGGTGGCCGAGCGTGGGGTTCGCAGCCGAGGGCGATTCTGGGCGGGCCGGAATTGTCCAACGGACCTGGCCTCGTGTTTGTCGGGCCGCTCGGGGTACCCCTTATTTTGGTACCCGACAATAATGTACTCATCTAGTATCATAAATACTTGTACTCTTTGTACAAATTCAATCAAACTTTAAAAAATGATTTAAGATAACTCTAAACATTTATTTATTCAGAAATGGAGTGAATAATACAATTCTTTGCTCATGGCTAGAAAGTTGACACATCAATGCAAATACCAAGTCTATAGCTACATCTAGACTTTCAAGGAGAACATTTCTATGGAGTTTCAATATTTAAGTGCGTGGATTTTTTTAAAAAACTTTCAGACAACAGTCCTCCATAAGCAACTAGTACAATTAAAAGTACAACTCATAAGAAACTATTCATAATTTTTTTCTATAACCAAATAATTATAAAATTGCATGTTGTCTTAGCAACTATACAAATTAGACACCTATGCATTAGGGTGGATAATTCCTAGTTACGAGGTCTTAGGCCAATCTCAATGGTGAGTTTCATTTCGTTGTTTCCAAGACTGTCATGTCATATGAAATAAAATGAAACTTGAATGAAACTCTTCACTGAGAGTGGGAGTTTCATTGTAAAGTTTCATAGGCATTAAATTTCATGACTTATAAAGAGTTGATATTCGTGTCAAGAGAGTTTCATCTAGATGAAACTCATTTCTTCTCTCACTTCTTAAATACACCACCATGTCATCAACAATGCTTATGTGGCAACCTATTTAATGCAAATGAAACTCAAATGAAACTCTCATTGACATTAGCCTTAGAGCTATAGAAATCATACATGGTTTCTGTATTGGAAGTGTCCTCAGCTTCACGGGGTCACGGCTGCACCAGAAATTGAGAGCTTACCAAGAATTTGCGCCACCTACTACACAAACCAATAATGACATGAATTGTCCAGTAATAAGATCCACGAAAGCGATTTATTTGTGGACAACTGCACTCCAGTCCGCTCGCTCGCATGAACCAGAACGGCACGGTGCCAGATTGCCAAGATTCAACAGTGCCGAGGATGCAACGCATCTTCACTTCTGACCACCGGGACAAGAATCCGACGCGTCGTCAAGCGTCGCCGGTGGACACGAAGTCGCGCATCGTGGCGAACAGCGCCTCGGCGATCTCCGGCACAACAGCTCCGACGCGCGCGTGGAACCCCGCGGCGTCCATCATCACGACGACCTCAAGGTGCTGGTCAGCAGGCACCGCGGCAGCCGCCCGGCGCCAGCGCCATGGACTTGACGGGGTTGCAGAACTCGTGGTCCCGGTCGGCGCCCACGGGCAGCGCGAGGCTCCAGGGCCTGTCGTTGGCCTCCAGGGGCAGCGTGACGTCGTCCTCGGACCTGGCCTCCGACGGCGTCCGTGACGCCGCGCACAGTGGCGGGCCTCGCTTTTGAGGAATGATGTGGTGCCGCTTTTGCACTTATGGAAGGTAACCGTCCGGACTCGGATACAGGTCCGGATGATTCCGCACCGTTCCACGACGCTTACCAAACAATCGGGATCGGGGTCCAAGTCCATCCTAAATTCGTCCGCTGTCAACATGATCGGATGATTAAGCCAATCTGAATGGTAGTTTCATTCTAAAGTTTTATAGGTATTAAATTTCATGACTTATGGAGAGTTAATATTCGTGTCAAGAGAGTTTCACATATTTAATGCAAATGAAACTCAAATGAAACCTCAATTGACATTGGCCTTAGAGGCATCTAATCTGTGGTAGAGGCATTGCAGCGTGGCCGCCGGCCCCTGTAGGCACGCAGCGTGGCTCTGGCTCCTGGAACCAGAGCGCGCTCGGTGTAGAAGCGGTGACCAGCGACAGCCCTGATCCACACGATCTGTCGACTGTCTGTAGCAGTGTCCCGGTATGTGCTGTGTTTGTGTAGGAATCAAAAGGTACCGATGAAATAATTCAGGTACCTGAAATATAGAAAATATGATAAAAATATGAAAAGAAAAATGGTTAGAGGATTTTAGGGACCGTTCCCGGTCGATTTCATCCCAGTGTTGTGTTCTGAGGTGGCCTTTGCATCCGGGTGGCATCCTAAACTCGATTAGCATAGTAGCATTCAAAGGATGTGACCGAAAATTGTGGCTTAGAGCAAGTTTAATAATACAGCCTTCAGCTGGCTATATAAACTCTTGTGGTCCATCTCTCAGCCAACTCATATAGTAGATGGTTATCTTACTGCTCACCTCATCCTCTCATAGATTTTTTTGGTTCTTGTGTTTTTAGCTCGCTATAAGCTCCTCACCTCTCTTCCCGCTTCCTTTTTTCCTTCCACATCAGCAGACATGGATGGGATGTTTGGTTCGTGGACACAAATAGTCACGCCATACATGCGGCAGAGTGTGGCTAGCCATAGATTGAGGCGGAAGAATCGTTCGCCACACCTGCCACACATTCGTCGTAGTTTGCATGCGCTAGACGATGGACACCGGGAGCAAAACGACACGGCAGCAATCTATGACAAGGTTAAACAAGAACCTAACAACTGCCTAAGTTGGTGTGGCGGCCGAACTTTAAGTAGGTAGTATGTGGCCATGAACCAAACATCCCAACAGTCTTCTTACAAGCCCTTATTATACTTGCTCTTGGTTATCCACGAGTGATAAGAGTATCAGACAATCGGTGGTCAGCGCTGAACAACCAATCAAGATCAGGCAGGCCTGCAGGAGACCTGACCAATAATTTAGGGTACTTGTCCTGTCTCTCTCTGTCTCAACAATACGGAGAGGACTGCAAGCATGTTTCTATTTCAAGATATCAAACGTGACTTATTCTGCCGTCTTTTGTGTGATACTACTATAAATGTCATTATCTTCTACTCTATCCGTCACCCAATAAATCAATTTATGTAGTTATTAAGTCAAGTATTTTTTTAAAGTTTGACTGAATTTATAGAAAAACATACCACAAAATATGATACCAAATTAGTATAATCAGATACATCATCAAACAAAAATATTTTCATAATATGCTTATTTAGTATCATAAATATTTATATCTTTTCTATAAATTTAACTAAACTTAAAAAAGTTTAATTTAAGACAATTCTTGGTATTGACTTATTCAGAGATAGAGTGATCGAGTAATACAATTCTTCGCTCATTACTAGAAAATTGACATATCAATGTGTACTCTCTATAGCTATATCAAAGAGCACATTCACTTTTGATGAGGAAACATTTCTAGGAAGTCGATACATAACAGGTGTTTGATTTTTTTTTAGAAATTTTTAGACAACAATCCTACATAATTAATCCACTATTACAATTAAAAGGACAACTAACAAGGGAAAAATCATAAATATTTTTGTTAACACCAAAATCTGGCAAGATTCTTTAATAGATTTGATTAAGAAAAGAGTGCAATAAGCCGACAAAAGCTTATCAAGAAGAGACCAAATTTAGGAAGGAATCGACGCAATGAAGATGAATTCTACCACAAAGGAAATCATAGTCTTAATTATGTAAATTAGATTAGTTTCATTTTATACAAAAATTTTCTAGTTGTATTCGATTAGGATTTTGAGTCCAGGGTATAAATATAAGCCCCACTGTTGTATCAAGGTATCTCTCGATCAATGCAACATGACTTTTTGGCTTTCACGCCAACCTCTAGGAGTAGGATGTAAGATACATCTGGACGAGTTCTTCAGCAAGACAGGGCTGCATCTAATCGACCTCCAATCTGCCATAGTCTTTGTCAAAATCAGGTGCTCTATGCTTTGATCACTGATGCATCGCTGGGGTTTCTGCCTAGTTATCAATTCTGTTAAGTCCTCTAAGGCTGTATGTTATGACATCTTAGTTGATTTGATAGAATCATCATGTCCTGATTAAGATACATTGGTTCATATCTTTTAAATTTGTGGTCTTGTTGTCCATCAAACTTGCTCATATTCTTGTTGACGTCAGCGATCGTTTCTTTGCCTTGTTGTATCTTAACCTTGCCATTGTGTAGTATGTTTTCAAGAGATTGTTTTACTATAGCTAGGCCTATTTGTTTGCAATCTTTAGTATATTGCCCAGCTACCAGCGCTGTATCTTATTGATTGGATTGGTGATGTTATATTAGATTTTGTTAAGTTCATAGTTCTGGTTACAGTAAGACTAGCAAATGTTTGCATGCAACACCCTATCGCCTTCCTAGCTGATAGTCGATACGCTTCATGTTTAGTATCTTGACTAGGTAGCGGACCCGTGCGTTGCTACGGGATAATTAAACTTTTAAACTTCAAAACATAAGGATCGCACGATAAGATAATAATACTACAAAATTTTAATTAAAAAATAAAGTTAATAAAATTAGGGCCTGTTTGGTAGGAATTCAGATTCACTGAATTCAGATTCAACACTTGGATTCACCAAAAATTTCTTAAACTCTATCCACCAAATCTGGATTCACTAAAATAGTGGATCTAATGATTGGATTCACTATTTTGGTGGATCTCCCTAGGAACTGCTTGTACAAACTCTATTGTATAGACCTTTGTGTGCATTGCAACCAGAACACATATTGATTGAGCATGAACATATTGTATTGTTAAAAACTCATGGTTTGCACCCATTAAAGTATGCATTTATGCATGCACACATAATGGTCCATATCACCATAACAAGTCCTCAACCTTTTACAGTTAACCATATACTAAGGCTTCATATTTTAGATAATATTGAATTATGATCTAGTTTAGTACGCCTTTGACGCTTTGAAACATTGTTACACCTTTGACGCTTTGAAACATTGTTCTATTAGTATTTGTAATTAGTAACTCAATGGGACGTAGACAATTATTTAATTCAATACAAAAGACTTATAATAAATATACTATAGTTCCAGCATACTATAATGGGACCATCGTACTGAAGAAGCCACAGATCTTGAAATTGCAACAAAGCTATTCACGGTTTTTAGAACAAAAGTAATTACAAGAGGCAAGCAAAACTTCAAGGCAATCATCAGAACTCGGTGTTGTATATAGGAGAAGTGATAGATAGTGTAGTCAAGCAAAGACCTATCTCTTTCTAGTTTTTGTAACTTGAACATTTTTCAGTGACTCTAGAATAGGAGATGATCCCTGCATACGGCTTTCTAAGCTGCCATGCCCCCTGTGCACAGTCAAGTTTTATTTAGTATTAGGAGATGATGTGTATCTGTACCCACATATTGCAAACAATTTATGCAAAAGAAAAACTTAAAATATGGAGGTATTTTGTGTTCTTTGTTGTTTCCCAACTGCCCAGATAGATTAAAAATATATCTGGCAGGAAGGTACTACTCAAAGTGTCTACACTTGCTATGAAGCTGGTCAATGTATAGCTCATTCTGCATTGATAGCCTTGACAATTTTTATAGGCACAACTCATTCTGCATGAATAGCCTTGATTCTTAAAATTGGAGGGAAAAAAGGTTCACACAAGATTAGAGTATATAGCAGCCTTCCCACAAGCTCGAGATAGTACGAACTTCACAAAAAATGAAAAAGAACAGAACCTAACCAAACTACCTAAACGAATTTTAGATTGACGGGTTGCCGGCGAGGCGCGGAGGCCTCCACTCTCCTCCAGGATCTAGATTTGGCACTCCATGGCAACAAGAACCACGACCCAATTCGACTCCGCAATAGTGCTCATCTGAACGGAAAAAACTAATGCCATGATAACTTGAGTTTTAACGAGTGTTGTACTACTATTAAAAAGTGCGGAAAACATGTCATCTTATCTTTCAATTTAACAGCACATACATAAGGTTCCAAGTTTCTCAGAAAAACTTCAATCCTCGTTGGTCTTCAATAACACAAACATATATATCACAACTTTGGTTTCTTGTCTGTTGATCTTGCAAAATGAACTTTCGTGCCTCTTCCATGTACTCCAAAAAGCAATCATCAATGACAACTCAATTACGTGTCACTTTAACTGAACTGAAAAGGGGAACAACTCTTGTAGAAACAACCTGAAATACATGGGAAAAGAAGGAATTCTAGGATAGCTAATGCTCTACTCGTAGTGTAGCCTGGAAAATTAAAATATTGCACTAATTGTTTCACAATCTTAGCATGTCGATATTATATAAAAGAGTTCAGTTTTAGATTCATAAAACAGTAGCAATATTAGTGTTTCTCAAGAGTTTACAAGACATCCTTTCATATATATAATACCAGCCACACATAAAAATCGATGCATGGTCAACCTATAAATGTGAGCCAAACAAATGAAACCTTACAGTACTGACAAATGAACTACAAATACTGCATAAAAATTACTTGAGAGCATTCTGAATGGAGATTAATATCTTTCTTCAGGCTACTGAAGCATCGACACTGTCTCGGTTACATGGGTTAACCATTGCTATTGAAACATGGCATGATCAGTTCTTTTTTGTTTCTATGCACAATATGGATAATTTGGCAAGAGCATATATTTCAGTAAAGACTAGCTATTCAGTAAAGAACTGCTATTGTATTCCAAGTATGAAAGCTGTCTACAAACAAGTAGTGACACTTTGGTTTGTAATGTCTGAATACTTCCAGCAGATAAACCTCGGACATGTTGGTAGCATATATAAGTAGCAACACAAGAATAACATGCATGTCTCCTTATAAAAAAGTAAATGTTTATCAGTATTAACACAGGCATGGGATAGACCAGCTGATGAGTGGAAAGAGGAGTATTAACATGTAGAAGATGCTGCTGCAGATCTTGGAGATAGTGCTAGCGACCTTGGACTATATAGTCACATAATGTATATTCAATTCTTCAAGATATCTTTTTGGCACAAGCAGCTGCTGCTAACACTCGATGTCGGCAAACCAGCCAAGACATTAAGTAAATACCTGAGAACCAGCAAAAGCTCCACAATCTATTAGGGACCTTCATACTTTGAAGAGAATTCTCAACAACCAACAGAAATATCACAAAGAGAATTAAATAACCACTACCCACTGTATATTCAATTCTTCAAGATATCTTTTTGGCAAGAGCAACTGCTGCTAACACTCGATGCTGAAAAACCAGCCAAGACATTAAGCACTTACCTGAGAACCAGCAAAAGCTCATAATCTATTAGGGACCTTCAAACTCTGAAGGGAATTCTCAACAACCTACAAAAATATCCGAAAGAGAATTAAATAACCACACGACCCACTGTTGTGCGCTATACAAGTTCAGGTCAAAAATATAGAAAAGAAAAGGACATATTAATGGAATTTAGTTTTTTCAACAGTGATCAATGGTATACACGAGAAGGCTCAAATGGTTTATCACAAGGTTTCTTGATCCGGGAAGCACCACTCCCTGCCATGGGAACTGAATTTTACATATTTAAATGATAATTCATATGCATCTTTAAAAAGGAAAAATAACTCTGTTAA
Source organism: Coix lacryma-jobi var. lacryma-jobi (assembly GCA_009763385.1). Classification (NCBI taxonomy): domain Eukaryota; kingdom Viridiplantae; phylum Streptophyta; class Magnoliopsida; order Poales; family Poaceae; genus Coix; species Coix lacryma-jobi. Next base: position 11,791,341 of record CM019828.1, read on the forward strand.
AGTGTACAGTAGCAAAGCAAGATCTCATAAAATAGGACGAGTTTCTTGTTAATTAATCCATGTCTTCTTTTAAATCATTATGTGCGATAGTAAGAGAGTGTGTCACTTCAGTTTACTGAACCAAAAATCATTACGTAGTTGATGTAGGCTGCCGCATTCCCGTGGCCCCCTAGGTGTAACACCTCTGGTGTTTAAGCATGTAATTAACTTGACATATCATCATTAGCATCATTAATCACCTTGATCATGATTTCATGTGTATGCATTTGTTTAGTATATCATTTTATGTGATGTACCCCTATTGCAAAAACCCTTGTTAGCCCACTTCTTCCTATAAGGGCAAAATGGTAATTTCACCTCTGTGCCTAGTTCTATGTAATTCTTGTTCTAATTTAGTGCCCTGATGTTTGTTGCTTTGATCCAAGTTCAAAAAACAGTTTTGAATTGATTTTCCTTTGCAAAACCCTAAATTCCCAAATCCTGGATTTATTCCCTTTTTGATAACTTTTTCAAAATTCAAAATTTTGAGTTGGTTTAAAAAGCAAAGTTGTGAGTCTGATCAAGAGGAACAACTTTGGTATTTACAGATTTCAAATTTCTGTATAAAAATTGCAGTAATTTCAAATTCATTCAAATTCCAGATTTTGTCCCTTTTCAGTTTGAAAAGTTAATCAAAAACTATTGAGTTTCAGAAAAAAGTGTAGAATAGGAAAGTTGTAAGTTTTGACAAATGGAACACTTTCATTATAAAGATTTTCAAGTTTCAGTTTGAAATCCAAAGTAATTTTGATTTGAATCAAATTTGAAAAAGTGTCCCCTTTTCTGTTTTGAATGTAGTTCAAAAACTTTTTGGAATTTGAAAATGTTCAGATTGACAAAGTTGTAGATCTCACTTTTCTGAACAACTTTGGTGTTTTAAGTTTTTGTCGCACAGTTCAAATTTTGGGAGATTTTTGCAAAATTCAGAAACTGGCCAAAAGTCAAACCCTAGACTAGCACTGTTCTTCTTCCCGTAGAGCCAGAGGCCAGGGGGGGGGCCCGGCCATGGCGCCGGCGCCGCGCCTGCAGCGCAGGCGGCTGCTCCCCACGCGCCACCAACCTGTCGCCGCTGTTCCCCTGTTCCCTCCGCGCCCGCACGCGAGCGCTGACCCTTGCTCCCGTCCCCTACAGTGCCCAGCCGCCGCCGCCGCGTGCCATCGCCGGCCGAGCTTGCGCCCGAGCCCCGGCTGCGCGCCAGCTTATCCGCCAGAGCGCAATCGAGTGCGCACGCCCCCGCAAACCTTACCCGCGCAACCCCGAAGTCTCTACCGTCCCATAGCCGCGGCTATATAAGCCGCCGGAGCTTCGACCTCCGCATCCACCTCCGCCACCGTGGCCAGCACTCTCCATACACTCCGCCGCTCCACCTCCTAGCTCAGAAGCTCCGCCTTGAGCTCGTGAAGCTTTTCCACCTTTCAATTTCACCTTCCCCGCCGCCGTTTGCCCGGCGTAAGCTCGCCGTCCCATCCCCGGCCGAAACCCGGCGAGCTCGGGTTCGTGGAATTCGCCGTCTCCGCCACCGATACCTTCTCCCGACCCCCGTGTTGTGTTCCTTGACCCCGTGCGACTCTAACCCGCCCTTGCGGTCGCTGTTGTTGCTCAGGACCGCCGGACCGCCGGAGCGCCGCCGCGGTCATCTTCTCCCCGAGCGTGTCGAGCCTCACCTTCGTGTCGAGCCTCACCCTCGAGTCGAGCCTCACCCTCGAGAACGAGTCGAGCCTCACCCTCGAGCCCTGCCTCCGACACGTGGTAAGCATCCGAGCCCTCCCAGTCAGGTCTCGAGCAGAGGCCTGTTTTCTCCGCTTCGCCCGAGCCCAAGCCTCGGCGAGCGCATGACCCTCCGCTTCGACCGAGCCCAAGCCTCGGCGACGCATGCTCTCCGTCTCGCCCGAGTCCGGCCTCGGACCGAGGCTCTTCTCCGATTCGCCCGAGCCCGGCCTAGAGGGAGCACAGTGCTCTTCTGTTTTTCTGAGAGTTGTGAATAGTGTTCTGTTTTCTCTTTTTTGTATGATTTTCTGTGTGCATCCAAAAATTCTGAAATTTTGTGGTAGACTCTTTATGCTCTGGAGTATTTTATAAAAATATGAAACTTGAGTTTTGTGCAAAAAATTTGAAAATGTAAAATTCCCCTTTTAATTGAAAAATGAAAGTTTTGGTATTTTTGGAGGGTGATTTATAACTCCAAAAATCTTGAGACAAATTTTTGTGAGCTTCTTATGCCATGTTTAGTCTCTGGTAAAATTTTGAAGTCATTTGAAACAAGTTGATTTTTGAGCTTTTATTTTAATTTAAATAGTGCCTTTTGCTAATTAATGTCTGATTTTATTTGAGTATCTTAATGACCTCCAAAAATTATGAAATTTGTTTTGCCATCTATCTACACCATAATGAACTTATGTGATTAATTTGGTAATTTTTGGAGCAACTTCATAAAATGACCTTTTAAATAAATTAAGAAAATAGAAAGGATGGATTAGGGTTGGTAGTAAATGTTTGATGATGTGATCTTTGGATTGATTGATGTTCATAGACCCCTACCCTTTGGTCTATGATGTTTGTGATGCTATGATTGGTTGATGCTTAGGATAATTATAATAAGGTCTAGTTTAATCAATATTGCTTAAGAAAGAAATGGTTACCTTTTATGCTCAACCTAGATTCCAATCATGCCTTGTTTAAGAGTAATCTAGAATCAGTAGAATTGTCTTGTACCTTAACCATATCATCATTCTCATGAGCATTCATCATTGCATCCGTATAGTTGACGAAGAAGGACCTGAAGTCGAGGTAGCCACCGAAGGATCTGTTCCCGAGGCGACCCCGAGCTCCGACACCTACTCCTACCACCCCGAGAGTCTGCTCTTTTTGCCATCCAAGGCAAGCCCGGTGCATTTAACCCCTTCCCTTGAATTTTATATAAATAATTTCCTTAAATGCTTTTGAGTAAATTACTGCATTAGGTTATAGGAGTTGTGTGCTATCCTAATTGATGCACTATCCACCTTGACCACTGATACACCCGATACCTGCTTTCAAAAGTATTTGAAAAATGCTTAGCAATGCTTATTGAATTAGACTTTGCAATAAAAATGCCAATTTCAAAAGTATGATCACTTAAGAAATTTATGGGAATTTCTGGTTTACTCCCACTATTGGCTAAGTATCGGATCCGTACTTAGTCAATGGGAAGGAGAGGTTGTCCTTGCGTACGGTGCCGTCATGTTGTAGTCCGGGACTCGACAGTTGACACCGACCGGGACGGGTGAAAACTGACAGGACTGTTGCGCTTGGGTGAGATATAAACCGGGCACAGTTGCTGGCTGGAAAATTAGGGACCATCCGTATGGGGGCCTGCTGGGCAGGACTTGCAACTATTCACATACTACGAAAGCTCTGGCTCCGAGAAATCCTTATTGGACCGACAACCGCGCACTGGGAGTGGAGAGATGGCGGAAGTAGCATGTACCCACGTGGGTTAGAGTCCGGAATGGAGTGGTGTACTGTACTTCCGGTGGCGTAGGACCGGGCCCCATAATGGAGGGATCGTGGTAGACGAGTTGGCATATGCAAGCTTGGTGCTACATCTGCAGTGTGAATAGGGATCCTCAGCTGAGTATTATTTATCCGGATTAACGTTGCTCCTCGGTTATGGAGACTTGTTCCATTGACTCTCAACGGAGAGTGGTTCTCAACTAGGAATGTTTGGAAATGTAAAATGAATCATGAATGATGAAGAATTGAGGATACCGAATCTTTCAAAATAAAAATAAGGTTTACAAAAATGCTTTTCTGCAAATACTTGATCTTGCTTAAGCCTTACCTTGACTACCCTAAGCTTTCATTCCTGAGTCTTCTCCCTTTTTTCTTTAGTTCGGTAAGTTTGTTGAGTACCTTTGTACTCAGGGTTTTATACCCATGTTGCAGGTATGGCAGATTCCTCAGTATGCCTTGGACCCTGCTGTGTGACTGTTGTTCAGGAGGAGGCGATGAGGCCGATGAGTGATTATTCACCCTCGGGCTGGGGTGATGATCTTTACCTTTAGTTGTTGTCATATGCTACTCTGCCAACTCTATCTATTTGAACTATGGTCTGTAATAACTTCACTTAATTTTATGATGAACCCTGGTTTGTAAAACTATTGTATTCTAAGTCTTCCGCTATTTACTCCGATGTTATTTGTCAAAATGTTTAAAGAGATTGTAACTGAATTGTGAGATGATCCTGCGGACAACGGGCACTGATGTAGCCCAGTAGCGGAACCGGTCCTAATCTTTGGCTGTACGGATCGACTGTCAGTGGTTGACGGTGATCAGTGGGCCATGGGATTAGAGCCGTTACGTTACAGAGTGGTATCGGAGCATCTCACTATGACGTTGCAATCTTTTTGCGAAAACTTCAAAATGTTTTTAACAAAAACTAAACTTGACTATTTTGAGTCCAAATTGCTTCTCTCATCTCATCTTGTCTTTGGCAACTAGTAGCAAGAAACTTGTATAAGCCCTATGTACCTTACCTTAGTAGTTGCATTGCCTTGTTCCGTAGGAACGATTCATGCATCATGTCACATTCACTTAAGTTTATAAAAGAGTTGTTGGGTTAGTATGCCTATACCTTTTCTTGCTAGCCTTTCTCATCTATAACCTCTTGTCCAGATATGGCCATCATCAAGCGGACTGCCCGCAAGTCGACTGGACCGAACGGTGTGCCGCACGTCACCAGCTGGCGCCACGCACCGGGAGAAGAGATTGGAGAATCCTCCAATGGTCGTCGCTTTCCCCGCCGCACCCGCAAGCAGCTGAAGGAGGAAATCAAGAATCTGAAGGCTGAAATGGAGAATATGGAGCATGACTTCTACCTTTCCCGCATGGAGTTTTATGAAGCACGAGCTTCCTTGGAGCAGGCCAACCGGAACACGGTTCGCGCTATCGAGCAGCGCAATGATGCTTGGACCCGCGAGGACGTTGCCAGAGCCCAGCTCCATGGACTGCAGCAGTACACCGCCCAGATCGAGCAGTACAATGATATGCTTCATGAGGAAGTGCATCAGCTGCATGATCAACTCCATCCTTGGTACCCCCGGTTATGGAAGACCCCGAAGACGGAGTCGTGGAAGAACCTGAAGTGGAACACGAGCCTGATCAGAACGTGGAAGTGGAACCTGCTGAAGATGTCCACGTTGAAGATGAAGATGAGGAGGAAGAGCCTGAGCTTATCATCGAGGGATGATGATGATGACGAAGAGTTGATCTTCATCGATGATGACTAGACTCCTTGTGTCTGTACCATCCGCTTACCTAAAGCCTTAAGTCTAGGTTTGGGGCGTTAGTTGGTCTTCTGTCTAGCCGAGTTTGTATCTTGTCTTGTACCTTTCCTTTGTCAGTCTGTGGTTATCTGTCGAACTTCTGTATCAGTTATCTACCCTTGCATCAATGAATCTTATCAGTCAGTTTCGTTCAAAAGCAATCTTTGGATGCTAAGTTCCCAAATTCTTAACAGATGCCTGTGAACACCCGCACTGGAGCCGGAAGTTCCGGAGGTGCCAACCTTCCAAATCCTCCACCAGTTCCTGCTACCCTGGCAGATGCCATTGCAGCCTTGGCCGCCGCCGCCAACCTTATGGCTCAAAACCAAGGACAGCAGAATGTTGGTCACCGTGGTCGCCACAACCAAGAGACCACCTATGTGGAGTTCACTGAAACACGACCACCGGTCTTCACAAAGGCCGATGAACCTCTCGAGGCTGACGACTGGTTACGCACCATGGAACAAAAGTTCAGTCTCCTGCACTGCACAGAGATCCAGAAGCCTCGGTTCGCTTCTCAGCAGCTCCGTGGTCCCGCAAGTGCCTGGTACGCCAACCTGTTGGCTGCCCAACCTGAAGGTCATGAGTTGACCTGGGAAGAGTTCCGCACCGCTTTCAGAGCACATCACATCCCTTCGGGATTGATGAGAATGAAGTTGGATCAGTTCTTGGCCCTGCAACAGAAAGATTCCACCGTCATGCAGTACGTGGGACAATTCAATCACCTCAGCCAGTATGCCTCCGACTATGTCAACACGGAGGAAAAGAAGAGAGATTGTTTCCTCAGGGGTCTGCACCCTAAGATTCGTAGAGGTCTGTCCAACAACCTGAATGGATCCTACCATGATGTCGTTGACCGTGCTGTTGCTTTTGAGGAAAGCAACCGCCAGTACCAGGAAGAGAAAAAGAAGAAGAAGGCTGGGTCTAGCAGTTTCTCCAGCAACCATAAGCGCCCAAGAGTCATCTACCACCCCAGTCACCATCAAAACCGTGCCCCATACCCCCATCAGCAAGTGGTCGTTCGTACCGCAGGCCACCACCCATAATGCCAACCAGCAAAGTGCCACTCAGCCGAACGCCCCAGGTGTTCGTGTCACCGCCCCCACAAACAGCTTACAACCATCCCATGCTACAACTGTGGCCAAGTTGGTCACTGGGCTCGCGAGTGCCCAAAACCCAAGAAGAATGCCCAGTATGCACAGAAAGGCCCTGGAGGATCACAGCAGCAGCACCGTGCACCGCAGCAGCACGTCCAGAAGGGCAAGCTTGTCAGGAAGCACGGGCAAGTCTACTTCACCACCGTCAGTAACATCCCAGAAGGAGAGCCCGTCATGCTCGGTAGGTTCCCTGTTGCCAATCATCCTGCAGTCGTCTTGTTTGATTCTGGTGCATCGCATTCCTTCATCAGTCGCACTTTTGTCATCAAGCATGAGTTGCCCATGGGGGAGTTAAAAGAAAGTTTTCTGCATACTTTCGCCTGGAGGACGGATAAATACTAAGGAAGTGGTCCGCAGCATACCAGTAATGTTGGGGGAAACATGTCTTTCCTACCACCATGATAGTACTGCGCGAATCAAGAGATAGATGTCATCTTAGGCATGAATTGGATGTGTCAGTATAAAGCCATGATAGACATCTTGAATAGAGTTGTGAGAGTGGATATTCCTAACAGTACCTCCAAACTCTTTCTCCAACTTCCTATGCCTCAAAAGCCAACAACCACCCAGCTAAATTCTGCCTATGCTCCGGAATCAGGGATATCCCCGTAGTCTGTGAGTTCCCTGATGTCTTTCCAGAGATCTACCTGGTCTACCTCCCTGACCGTGATGTTGAGTTTGCTATAGAGCTAAAGCCCGGGACTGCTCCTATATCCCGTAGAGCTTATCGAATGCCTCCCAGAGAGTTGGCAGAGCTGAAGATCCAATTGCAAGAGCTATTGGATAAGGGTCTCATTCGCCCAAGTTCATCTCCTTGGGGCTGTCCCTGCTATCTTTGTGAAGAAGAAGGACAAAAGCCTTCGTCTAGTGCGTTGACTATCGCCCGCTCAACTGAGGTCACCATCAAGAATAAATATCCCTTGCCTCGCATTGATCTTCTGTTTGACCAGTTATCTGGAGCCAGAGTGTTTTCCAAGATCGACCTCAGATCTGGCTATCATCAAATAAAAGATTCGTCCCGAAGATATTCCCAAAACAGCTTTCACCACCAGATACGGCCTATATGAGTACTTGGTCATGTCTTTTGGCTTGACCAATGCCCCCGCTCATTTCATGTATCTCATGAACTCTGTGTTCATGCCAGAGCTCGATAAGTTTGTAGTCGTGTTCATTGACGACATCCTTGTTTATTCAAGAACTCCTGAAGATCATGCCATGCATCTTCGTGTCGTTCTCTCTCGTCTCAGAGATCACCAGCTGTATGCCAAGTTCAGTAAATGTGAATTCTGGCTAGATCGAATTCAATTCCTTGGTCATGTCCTGTCCGCTGAAGGTGTGTCAGTTGACCCTGAAAAAGTGGCAGATATCTTGGATTGGGAGCCACCTACCACTGTCCGCGAAGTTCGCAGCTTCATGGGAATGGCTGGATACTATCGTCGTTTCATCCCAGACTTCTCCAGAGTTGCCAAGCCTATCACAGAGTTGTTAAAGAATTCCGTGGATTTTGTTTGGTCAACAGCCTGTGAGCAAGCTTTTCAAGCCTTGAAGAAACTACTGACTACATCACCAGTCCTAGCTCAACCAGACATCGAGAAACCCTTTGATGTATACTGTGATGCATCGGGTACTGGGTTAGGCTTGTGTTTTGATGCAAGAAGGTCGAGTGATCGCTTATGCCTCACGGCAGCTTAGGCGACATGAGGAGAATTATCCAACCCATGACCTTGAGTTAGCAGCAGTGGTGCATGCTTTGAAGATATGGCGTCATTATCTGTTGGGCAGTACCTGCAATGTGTACACTGATCATAAGAGCCTGAAGTATATCTTCACCCAAGAAGAGCTGAACATGAGGCAGCGAAGATGGCTTGAGTTAATCAAGGACTATGATATCGAAGTGCATTACCATCCTGGTAAGGCAAATGTAGTTGCCGATGCCCTCAGTCGCAAGTCATACTGCAACTGTCTGACAACGAAGCCCTATGATCTTTCCTTGTGCCATGCTCTTGAAAGGATGGGTATTGAGATAGTTCCGCAAGGAAGCCTGAACAATGTCAGGATAGAAACATCGGTCAAGGAACAAGTCATCGCTGCACAAAAAGATAACCCTGGAATCAAGCACATCATCGAAAAGGTCCAGACCGGTAAGGCTGATTGTTTCAGGATCGATGATGTAGGAGTTGTTTGGTTCAAGAACCGTCTAGTAGTTCCTAAGGTGCCTGAGTTGAGACAGTTGATCCTTGATGAGGCACACCTGTCTAGGTTTTCCATCCACCCCGGCAGCAACAAGATGTACCAGGATCTAAGGCAGAGATTCTGGTGGACAAAGATGAAGATTGAAATCGCTCGCTATGTCGCTCGCTGTGATACTTGTCAGAAAGTCAAAGCCGTGCACATGAAGCCTGGAGGAGAATTGCAGCCTTTATCTGTACCTGCCTGGAAGTGGGAAGATATCAGCATGGATTTTATTAATGGGCTACCCAAGACTCGGAAAGGTTTTGATTCCATTTGGGTAATCGTGGACCGACTCACCAAACAAGCTCACTTTCTGCCAGTCAAGACCATTTACACCGTCCCCACATATGCCGCCTTGTACAAGAACAACATAGTGAAGCTTCATGGCATACCCAAGACCATTGTCTCGGACCGCGGTACCCAGTTTGTTGCAAAGTTCTGGAAAGCGTTCCATACCTCACTTGGAACCCAACTCTTATACAGCACAGCGTATCATCCACAAACAGATGGACAAACTGAGCGAGTCAACCAAGTGTTAGAAGATATGTTGAGAGCATGTGCGCTCACCTTCGCAGATACTTGGGATGACTGTTTGCCCTTGGCGGAGTTCTCATATAATAACAGTTATCAAGAGAGCATCAAAATGGCACCCTTTGAAGCACTGTACGGTCGTCGTTGTCATACACCCCTCAGTTGGTCTGAGCCCGGAGAAAGAGAATTCTTTGGAGTTGACCTGGTCAAAGATATGGAAGAGAAAGTCAAGCAGATACAAGAGAACATAAAGATTGCCCAATCCCGACAAAAGAGTTATGCTGACAAGAGACGTCGACCTCTGAAGTTTCAAGTTGGAGATTACGTATATCTCAAGGTCTCACCAACTAAAGGAGTCACTCGTTTTGGAGTAAAGGGAAAGTTAGCACCCCGCTACATTGGTCCGTTTCAGATTTTGGAATGTTGTGGCAAGGTAGCTTACAAGCTGAAGTTGCCCGATCATCTCTCTGCTGTCCACAATGTTTTCCATGTCTCCCAACTCAAGAAGTGCCTCCGAGTACCAGAACATGTCATGGAAGTTGAAGGTGTCGAGCTAGAGCCTGATCTATCCTACTCGGAATATCCAGTTCGCGTGTTGGATCACAAAGATCGAGTTACCCGAAGAACTACCACAAGGTGGTACAAAATCCTGTGGAACCAGCACTCTGAAGAAGAAGCTACTTGGGAATCCGAGGACTTCTTGGCAAAGAACTACCCCGACTTTCTCGAATCCCTGTCTAGGTAAAGTTTTGCCTTTATCCCTTCTTTGTCCTTTCTTAAGACGCAGAATCTCGGGGCGAGATTTCTTTAAGGGGGGAAGGCTGTAACACCTCTGGTGTTTAAGCATGTAATTAACTTGACATATCATCATTAGCATCATTAATCACCTTGATCATGATTTCATGTGTATGCATTTGTTTAGTATATCATTTTATGTGATGTACCCCTATTGCAAAAACCCTTGTTAGCCCACTTCTTCCTATAAGGGCAAAATGGTAATTTCACCTCTGTGCCTAGTTCTATGTAATTCTTGTTCTAATTTAGTGCCCTGATGTTTGTTGCTTTGATCCAAGTTCAAAAAACAGTTTTGAATTGATTTTCCTTTTGCAAAACCCTAAATTCCCAAATCCTGGATTTATTCCCTTTTTGATAACTTTTTCAAAATTCAAAATTTTGAGTTGGTTTAAAAAGCAAAGTTGTGAGTCTGATCAAGAGGAACAACTTTGGTATTTATAGATTTCAAAGTTTCTGTATAAAATTTGCAGTAATTTCAAATTCATTCAAATTCCAGATTTTGTCCCCTTTTCAGTTTTGAAAAGTTAATCAAAAACTATTGAGTTTCAGAAAAAAGTGTAGAATAGGAAAGTTGTAAGTTTTGACAAATGGAACAACTTTCATTTATAAAGATTTTCAAGTTTCAGTTTGAAATCCAAAGTAATTTTGATTTGAATCAAATTTGAAAAAGTGTCCCCTTTTCTGTTTTTGAATGTAGTTCAAAAACTTTTTGGAATTTGAAAATGTTCAGATTGACAAAGTTGTAGATCTCACTTTTCTGAACAACTTTGGTGTTTTAAGTTTTTGTCGCACAGTTCAAATTTTGGGAGATTTTTGCAAAATTCAGAAACTGGCCAAAAGTCAAACCCTAGACTCTAGCACTGTTCTTCTTCCCGTAGAGCCAGAGGCCAGGGGGGGGGGGCCCGGCCATGGCGCCGGCGCCGCGCCTGCAGCGCAGGCGGCTGCTCCCCACGCGCCACCAACCTGTCGCCGCTGTTCCCCTGTTCCCTCCGCGCCCGCACGCGAGCGCTGACCCTTGCTCCCGTCCCCTACAGTGCCCAGCCGCCGCCGCCGCGTGGCCATCGCCGGCCGAGCTTGCGCCCGAGCCCCGGCTGCGCGCCAGCTTATCCGCCAGAGCGCAATCGAGTGCGCACGCCCCCGCAAACCTTACCCGCGCAACCCCGAAGTCTCTACCGTCCCATAGCCGCGGCTATATAAGCCGCCGGAGCTTCGACCTCCGCATCCACCTCCGCCACCGTGGCCAGCACTCTCCAGACACTCCGCCGCTCCACCTCCTAGCTCAGAAGCTCCGCCTTGAGCTCGTGAAGCTTTTCCACCTTTCAATTTCACCTTCCCCGCCGCCGTTTGCCCGGCGTAAGCTCGCCGTCCCCATCCCCGGCCGAAACCCGGCGAGCTCGGGTTCGTGGAATTCGCCGTCTCCGGCCACCGATACCTTCTCCCGACCCCCGTGTTGTGTTCCTTGACCCCGTGCGACTCTAACCCGGCCCTTGCGGTCGCTGTTGTTGCTCAGGACCGCCGGACCGCCGGAGCGCCGCCGCGGTCATCTTCTTCCCCGAGCGTGTCGAGCCTCACCTTCGTGTCGAGCCTCACCCTCGAGTCGAGCCTCACCCTCGAGAACGAGTCGAGCCTCACCCTCGAGCCCTGCCTCCGACACGTGGTAAGCATCCGAGCCCTCCCAGTCAGGTCTCGAGCAGAGGCCTGTTTTCTCCGCTTCGCCCGAGCCCAAGCCTCGGCGAGCGCATGACCCTCCGCTTCGACCGAGCCCAAGCCTCGGCGACGCATGCTCTCCGTCTCGCCCGAGTCCGGCCTCGGACCGAGGCTCACTTCTCCGATTCGCCCGAGCCCGGCCTAGAGGGAGCACAGTGCTCTTCTGTTTTTCTGAGAGTTGTGAATAGTGTTCTGTTTTCTCTTTTTTGTATGATTTTCTGTGTGCATCCAAAAATTCTGAAATTTTTGTGGTAGACTCTTTATGCTCTGGAGTATTTTATAAAAATATGAAACTTGAGTTTTGTGCAAAAATTTGAAAATGTAAAAATTCCCCTTTTAATTGAAAAATGAAAGTTTTGGTATTTTTGGAGGGTGATTTATAACTCCAAAAATCTTGAGACAAATTTTTGTGAGCTTCTTATGCCATGTTTAGTCTCTGGTAAAATTTTGAAGTCATTTGAAACAAGTTGATTTTTGAGCTTTTATTTTAAGTATTAAATAGTGCCTTTTGCTAATTAATGTCTGATTTTATTTGAGTACCTTAATGACCTCCAAAAATTATGAAATTTGTTTTGCCATCTATCTACACCATAATGAACTTATGTGATTAATTTGGTAATTTTTGGAGCAACTTCATAAAATGACCTTTTAAATAAATTAAGAAAATAGAAAGGATGGATTAGGGTTGGTAGTAAATGTTTGATGATGTGATCTTTGGATTGATTGATGTTCATAGACCCCTACCCTTTGGTCTATGATGTTTGTGATGCTATGATTGGTTGATGCTTAGGATAATTATAATAAGGTCTAGTTTAATCAATATTGCTTAAGAAAGAAATGGTTACCTTTTATGCTCAACCTAGATTCCAATCATGCCTTGTTTAAGAGTAATCTAGAATCAGTAGAATTGTCTTGTACCTTAACTCCATATCATCATTCTCATGAGCATTCATCATTGCATCCGTATAGTTGACGAAGAAGGACCTGAAGTCGAGGTAGCCACCGAAGGATCTGTTCCCGAGGCGACCCCGAGCTCCGACACCTACTCCTACCCCGAGTCTGCTCTTTTTGCCATCCAAGGCAAGCCCCGGTGCATTTAACCCCTTCCCTTGAATTTTATAAAATAATTTCCTTAAATGCTTTTGAGTTAAATTACTGCATTAGGTTTATAGGAGTTGTGTGCTATCCTAATTGATGCACTATCCACCTTGACCACTGATACACCCGATACCTGCTTTTCAAAAGTATTTGAAAAATGCTTAGCAATGCTTATTGAATTCGACTTTGCAATAAAAATGCCAATTTCAAAAGTATGATCACTTAAGAATATTTATGGGAATTTCTGGTTTACTCCCACTATTGGCTAAGTATCGGATCCGTACTTAGTCAATGGGAAGGAGAGGTTGTCCTTGCGTACGGTGCCGTCATGTCGTAGTCCGGGACTCGACAGTTGACACCGACCGGGACGGGTTGAAAAACTGACAGGACTGTTGCGCTTGGGTGAGATATAACCAGGGCACAGTTGCTGGCTGGAAAATTAGGGACCATCCGTATGGGGGCCTGCTGGGCAGGACTTGCAACTATTCACATACTACGGAAAGCTCTGGCTCCGAGAAATCCATTATTGGACCGACAACCGCGCACTGGGAGTGGAGAGATGGCGGAAGTAGCATGTACCCACGTGGGTTAGAGTCCCGGAATGGAGTGGTGTACTGTACTTCCGGGTGGCGTAGGACCGGGCCCAATAATGGAGGGATCGTGGTAGACGAGTTGGCATATGCAAGCTTGGGTGCTACATCTGCAGTGTGAATAGGGATCCTCAGCTGAGTATTATTTATCCGGATTAACGTTGCTCCTCGGTTATGGAGACTTGTTCCATTGACTCTCAACGGAGAGTGGTTCTCAACTAGGAATGTTTTGAAATGTAAAATGAATCATGAATGATGAGGAATTGAGGAATACCGAATCTTTCAAAAATAAAATAAGGTTTACAAAAATGCTTTTCTGCAAAATACTTGATCTTGCTTAAGCCTTACCTTGACTACCCTAAGCTTTCATTCCTGAGTCTTCTCCCTTTTTCTTTAGTCGGGTAAGTCTTGTTGAGTACCTTTGTACTCAGGGTTTTATTACCCATGTTGCAGGTATGGCAGATTCCTCAGTATGCCTTGGACCCTGCTGTGTGACTGTTGTTCAGGAGGAGGCCGATGAGGCCGATGAGTGATTATTCACCCTCGGGCTGGGTGATGTATCTTTACCTTTAGTTGTTGTCATATGCTACTCTGCCATCTCTATCTATTTGAACTATGGTCTGTAATAACTTCACTTTAATTTTATGATGAACCCTGGTTTGTAAAACTATTGTATTCTAAGTCTTCCGCTATTTACTCCGATGTTATTTGTCAAAATGTTAAAGTGATTGTAACTGAATTGTGAGATGATCCTGCGGACAACGGGCACTGATGTAGCCCAGTAGCGGAACCGGTCCTAATCTCTTGGCTGTACGGATCGACTGTCAGTGGTTGACGGTGATCAGTGGGCCATGGGATTAGAGCCGTTACGTTACACTAGGCCCTAGCCGCTAGATGGTGCAGGCGACAGTCAACCTGTGCCCCTTACAAATATGACCAAGTGGTCAATGTCATATGCTTATATGCAGCATTTTCACTTTATTAGTTATAATAAGCTTAACCCACCAATGCCATATTAGAAGAGACAATGAAGTTATATATGTCATCAAAGACATGGATAAACAATATCAGATATGCATATTGCACAACAAAGCATATTTGTTTTATAAATAATCCATACTGACAATATCACAATTCAAAAACCTTTCGAGCAGCCTCTTTGCTTCGCTCTAGTCCATTAGCTTCATCACCATCACTCCATCAGTACATGAACATACCGGAGAACTGAAGCACTTAAGCACCCTACACCTGCTGTCAAGAAACCCATGCTATCAAGGTCTGTGAGCATTCACCTCCAAGACAACCTTCTCTGCCATAACCATAATACACAACAGTAGCTAGTTAGTAACTAACAAAATCAAGACTCATGAGTCTGAGACAATGGAAACGAAAATTCAACCTTGTGGCTCCACGCTCATCATTGCCGAGTCATTATTGTCCATGGCATCTTGATGGTCAGCTTAAGCGGCACCTGGAGATCAATGGGTTTGGGTGCCTCCGCGATCTTCCCCGCAAATTTTGAGTGGCCTATGTGCTTGGTGTGCAAGTGCACCTCCTGCGCACAACAGTGAAATCAGTATGCATTGAGACTACACGATTATAATTGGATCAAGAACCCACCACATGCACCAGAGTGAATCTATGCCAAAATCCGATGCGAGAATTGGGATCCGAAGGAAAAATTGGGAGAGGAAGAGAGGGAATGGTGGGATCTTACGGTATGGGAGCGACATGGCCTGCACGTGCGCTGACTCCCGCTCCACACTAAAGCGAGGATCTGCGCCTACCTTCGCTAAATCCAGTCATCAGCCGCCGCCGGATAGGTAGAACCCATCCTCGTCTCGTCACCCCAATGGCCTCCTCCATTGTAGCGCTGGATCTCGATTTCCCGATGCACGACTGGGACGACGACTTGGGAAGATGGGACCCCTACTCGTCGGCGGTGTTGGCCCAGGAGAAGCCCCCTACTCTTTCGACGGCTTTTGCGCTGGTGATGTCGGTGTCGATCCATAGACTGGCGGCGACGCCTGTGCAATGGCAGTGTCGATCCATGAGCAGGCGCCGACTGAGCGGATCCAGATCCTTCCCCGGCAGCAGGATTCACTGGCGGCGGTCGCGGCGCGACGAGCGGCCAGTGCGGCACCAACCGAGCGGTTCGTGGGCACGACTCGCGGGCGGATCGTGAGAGGTGGGCGGATCAGCGAGCGATGAGCGTCGGCCCACCCGGGGGTCGTCCGGAGCGTGATGCTGGTCGGCGCAGTCGCGTCCCTGCCGGCGTTCCCGGCCGCGGTCTTCGATGTGCCGGCGCTGTTCCGCGGCCTGGTGCGGCTGTGCTGCACCCGGGGGATAGGGCGCCGGTGAGCGGAGGCGCGTGGGCTGGGCGTCTGGGCGGCTGTCACCTCCTCCGGACGCACGCAGGGGCAGATGATTTCAAGCGGTAGGGCGTTCATAAGCCGAGGCAGATGTTAATTTCCTTGCAAGCTGAGCGCTGATTTTGTTTCCTTTTATGCATTTGCAAGGGAGCGCTCAGCGTTGGCCGGGGTGGGTCGCACGAGCCGCGCGGACGGACGTAGCGAAAAATTCGGCACGAAGCCGGTGTCCATATTTCTCTCTTTTTATTTGTGATGAAAGAAAGATATATATGCCCATCAGCTCCTTAGTCGAAAGCAACATCTCCTTTTTACATAAATTTCCTTTACTATCATCGGCTTTTTTCATGATTGGATCTTACAGCTGATGATACTTGTTATCATATCGATCTTCTATAAAAAGGATCACCCTCTCAGCCGATGGGTTCCCGAAAATGTCCAGTATAGAAGTTGATATGTTCTGACCTAGACATCTAACCATCATATCTTTTGTCAGTTGAGGGATCAAACTGACTGGTACGTTTGTGAACCTCCTAGTCCTAGCTGATGGACAGGACATGCACTGAAGCTAAGTACGTTTTTCTTGAGCTTTTTGAATCCCTAAATTGTATTTAAAATGGTTCTACATGTAGCAGTGCTATTCTTCCGATACAACATGCACATCAGTACATGGACATGGTTCAGACTGCAGCCCTGTACGGCTGGACCAGAGGAATTTGAGAGCTTATTACTACCTAGTACTCCCTCCATCCCTAAATAAGTGTCGTTCTCGCTTCCCGAGAAAAAGCTGCCGGCAATTATATATTAAAATATATTAATATTTATGTTAAGTAAATAGTATCATTGGAAAGATCTTTACATGTAGTTTTTTAACAAATTTTTTTGAAGATATAAATATTGCATATATTTTCTATAAACTGAGTCAAACATGTGGCACGCATACCAACAGTGACACTTATTTAGGGACGGAGGGAGTAGCAATTTGCGCCACCTAATACGCAGGCCAATAATCATAAGCATTTAAGGTGGTGTCTGTGTTTGGTTCAGTTCTGTGAATGAGGTAAATGGGATCAGAACTCGACGCTAATGCTTGCATGGTAAATGGAAAGCGGAGGCTGTTTGTTTGCTGGTTGTAGTGGTTTCCAACTTTCGATGACCATCCATGTGCTTGGTTCGGTAAAACGTAGCAGAAGAATCTCTCTGTTCCTGAACTTGAGGCTTTGCCTGGCGGTCACCGGCCGGCCAGGCGCGGAGGTGCTTGGTTCACGATGGAGTTCGCCGGCCCTAGCAGAAACACGAAGCCGATGCGGAGCAGAATGATCAAGGGCGTCGTGCTGATTCCAGGGCTAGAAACTGGCCCTCATCACCCAAAGTCTCTGTCGCTGAAAAGATGAACAGGAGGGGGAAGCTCGCTAAAACCGTGGATTCGACGACGAGCCGTCAGAGAATATTGGAGGTGCAGTGGTGCACGCACGCCTGGTGATCTGAGTCGAGCACGCCATGCAGAACAAATCCTCCCCGTGGTGCAGGGAGACGATGATGGGCTGATGGCGAGGACTAGCGTATCTCGGCGGGTCAGGTGGGGATTTTTCTTCTAATAACTGCACAGAGGGATCGGATACTGGTGGGAGAAAAGCTCCAAACCAAATAGAACGGCAGTTCCGTTAACGCTTAACAGGGATCGGTTTTTATGAGTGTCAACGACAGGCTCTGTGAATTGTTTGATACAGCTTACAGGACGAAAAGCCCCAATTCCCCAAACCGAATAGGAGTAGTAGCACCTAAATCTTTTTTTTATAAAGACGATCACAGAAATGACGACATGAACTGTCCAGTGAGCTTGTGGACAACTGCAGTCCAGCCAACCCACTCGCATGAACCAGAACGATGCCAGGTTGCCGAGAATTATTGCGCACAGCACAGTCACTGACAAATTACACAATGCACACACCGACGCAACAGCAATACATCTTCACTTGAGTTGAGCTCAACGGGACGAGAATTCGACGCGTCAATCGTCGCCGGCGGACACGAACTCGCGCATCGCGGCGAACAGCACCTGGGCGATCGCCGGCACGAACAGCTCCGACGCGTGGAACCCGGCGACGTCCGCCTTCACGACGACCTCCGCGCCGCCGCGGTCCTGCAGCCACCGAGCGAACTCCCGCTGCCTGTCGATCAGCGGGTCGTCCAGGTTGCCCGTCACCAGGATCCGCGGCAGGCTGGCGAGGGCCTCCGGCGCAGCCATGGCCTTGACGGGGTTGCAGAACACGTGGTCCCGGTCGGCGCCCAGGGGCAGCGCGAGGCTCCAGAGCCTGTCGCTGGCCTCCAGCGGCAGCATGGCGTCGTCCTCGGACCTGGCCTCCGACGGCGTCCGGTCGACGCCGCCCAGGTAGGGCTGGTGCAGCATGACGCCGCGCACCGTGGCGGGGGCCCCCGCCCGGAGCGCCGCGAAGAACGCCATGTTGCCGCCGGAGCTGCTGCCCATGAGGAAGCAGCGGGAGAGGTCCCCGTGCGCGGCGACCCAGGGGTCCCCCCGCGCGCCGTCGCGGAGCCACGCCACGGCCGCCGCCGCGTCCTCGTAGGCCGCCGGCAGCCGGTGCTCCGGCGCCAGGCGGTACTCGAGGGACGCCACGATGGCCGGCACCGCGGCGGCCATCGCCTCGCAGTGGCCGTGGTAGAAGACCGTCGCCGGGGAGAGGATCACGAAGCCGCCGCCGTGGAAGTAGAGGACGACGGGGAGCTTGTTGGCCTTGGCGGACGGGTCTGGCACCGGCATCACCGGCAGGTAGAGGCGGAGGTACGTGCCGGCGGAGGCGTCGAGGGGCACGTCCCTGGAGATGACGCCGCCGTGGCGCCCGGTAGCTTCGGAGGCCGGGACGAGGGGGACCTCGGGGCGCGTGACCGTGCCGTCCGGGTTGACGACGATTTGCATGAAGAGGTTGGTCTCCTTGGTCATCGCCGGCGCGCCCGTGGCGTCGGCAGCGGTGGCAACGGTGGCGTCGGTGATGTCGCCCATGGTCCTTGCTCCTCTCGTTCTCACAAGTCACAGTCTCGCGGCTCGGTCTGTTTCTTTGAGGAGGACGCGGATGGGTGAGTCGTCGCGGTCGCGGCGCGGCTCGGAAAGTCGCAATGGTGGCTGCGCTGCACTGCAGAGCTAAACTTTTTATATGGAGGCGCTGCGCCGGTGCCGTCAAAATCAGCACAAAACTGCCGCGGGCGCAGTGGGAAACGTGGCCGTGCCAGCCGCCGTATCATCGGAGCCGCACAGCCGCGGACGGTGGGGACGGCGGACATCAGGACCGGGAGAAATGCTGCGAGCGAGAGTGCGAGACCGATGGGACACAACCAGAGGTGGCTCTACAACCGAGAGTGCGGCCGCACCCCCAACCCTCCCAGAACTTCTATAATAGTATTTAATTAAGTGCTTAATTATCTAATTAGCTAATTAATAATACTATTTGTACCCTAATTTTTGTTCATACTCTATATTAATCTATAAAAATATTTTATATAAATAAAAATTAGATATTCCTAATATTTTTGTCATATCTTTTATTTTTCTTAGTCTATCAAACAACAGTCTGTTCTCGTAACAAACACTCTAATTACCTAGTTAATTAAAAATGAATATTTTATATTTATCCTTTTGAATTGGTCTGCAATGAGATCTATAGTATTTAGCATTAATCCTTTCAGAAGGCTTCTGCTCTGACAGTGAAAGATGCATTTTTATTATTGAAATGTACTCTCTTTGGATGCAGAGGAATAATAGACGACATGGCCAAGGCCAAACCAACGTCAAAATGGCAGTACGCTGATCTGTCAACCTAGCACATGACTTGTGGGAGATTTACAAACCGGTGAAGAAGCGGATCACGAATGCTGAGAGGCCAGTTTGGCGACCACCTCCTGATGCATGGACTAAGGGCGTCTCCAGTGATTAGCTCTTGGCTAGCTCATAGAATATTTTCTCATATTTTAATAGGAGAGAGAAAAGAGCTATCTCTTGTCTAAGAGATAGTCTTATACACACTTCGAGATTATGTGAGAATGATAAGTGGGGTCATTTATATTAAGAGCTATGTGCTAAGAGATAGGTCATTTAAAGGGTTGTCTCTTAGAGTGCTTAGAGCTAGATACTAGCTCTTATTGTTGCGGATGCTCTAAGTGCAACTCTGATGCAGCCTTCCAGTCAGGAGTTGGCCAGGGATCGATCGGAATTGGTCTGAGGAATTCAGCTGGTCTTTTCCTAGGGGGCCGAACACGGTGGTACCAGCATGGCTTGGATGCCGAAGCGTTGGCCTGTCGGGATGGGATATTGTTCGCTAAGGAGAAGGCAGTGAACAAGCTTTAACTGGAGTCTGGAGATAGACAGTCAAGAATTGGTCGGCCTGTGGGCAAGGAGAGACTTTCACCATTCTCCTTTGGCGCCAATCCGGAAAGAGATTTGTGAGATTAGTTCAGGGTTTAATGATTTTGCCTTGATATATGCTAGTCGTTCTTGTAATCGCATTGCACATGTACTAGCAAAGCAAGTCACAGGCGACACCAGGCTGGGTGAGTGGCAGTCTGCCCCGGCTTGTGTGGTTGGCCTGCTGGCTGAAGATTTCTTATTGAATGAATGAAGCTCTGATCACAAAAAAAATAGTATTTAGCATTAGTCTTTCTATTATCTTCCTTATCTTATGCGTTCTCGTCATTGTTCATATAAATAGTCATTAGCTTACGCTACACAGTAATACAATTTTAAATGACTAGTTACCCGTTTAAGTGACTGTTTTGTCCGAGGCTAAATGACAAGTGACTGATTGTTTACCATTTGATGTTAGGATTTAGTGCTAGTTAATTTTGCCCCGATTAAATTTTTGTATCGTGATTCTTTTCCTAGACAAAGAGTTATATTGAATGGGTGAAGGTTAAAGGCCTAATACTAATTAATTTCTCTTTATTTTTATTAGTTTTTCTATTTTTAATGTATCGCAACACAAACGTTTATTTAGATGTTATATTATATATACCTCTGACATGTTATATTTTGACATACATAATTGTTTTGGCTCCACACCTGTCTGTAGGTGCTTCGGAAGTTCTTCTCCTACTGTTTGCTATGGTTGGCGGAGAGTGTACTGCGGCGGTTCTGCGAGGCTTCGCTGTTGATCGTATCGTCTCATTTTGTCATTTGTCAAGTACCAGCCCCCGTTTCGGTTCAGGAGGAAATGTGCTAGGAGACTAGAAGACTAGGAGGAAGTGTCTGTCTATTTGGTCTTCGACGGGTATAGGCCGTGCCATGGCAAAGGGAGGTTAGTGTCACATGCGTTCCTTTACTTTGTTGACCCTTGAATTAAGCTCCGTTTGCCTTTGTCTCATGGGTATACGACATCACCGTTACCTCAAACTTTCCAAACAAAAATATTAAAACAAAGAAAGTTTGAATATTCCCTCCGTCCCTGAATAAATAGATTCCTAGAGTTGTTCTAAATCAAACTTTTTAAACTTTGACCGAATTTTTAGAATAATACGTTAAGATTTATGATATCAAATTAGTATCATTAGATACATTATAGAATATATTTTCATAATATGTTCATTCTATATCATAAATATTTTTACTTTTTTCTATAAAGTTGGTCAAACTTTAAAAAATTTGACCGGCACGGATTCTAGGAATCGATTTATTCAGGGACAGAGGGAGTACCTTTTGAGCTTTCTTAAAAGAGAGAGAGAAGGAACGAAGTAGGTTGGTCCGACCCAACTAGCACTCCTCTACCTCAATCTCTCGTGGTTAGCATTATCACCACTCACCACTGCATCTTCGTTCTATTCTCCACATTATCCTCCACTACTAGGCTTATGAGTTATGATCAGTGGGTATCAGGATAACTCGACAAGTCGACAAGTTCAGGTCAGGTAGTTTGAGTATTAAAATTCAGGTATTACAAACTGATACCTAATTTTTCGTCTCGAGAAAACTCTACTCGGTAATTCAGGTCTGGGTCTAGGTATACTCCCTCCATATAGGAAATAGATATTGTTTTGGACAAGATTTGAGTCAAACATTAGGAATATAAATCATGAATAACTTTTAAATTGTTGAGTTTAGAGATGTAAAAATCATATAAATAAATTTATCTTGAAAAGTACTTTCATAAAAATATGCATATACCACTTTATAACAAATATTTTAAAAAAAACAAGTGATCAAAGTTATGTTTTGGAGACCGTGTCGCTGTCCTAAACGACATCTATTTACTATATGGAAGAAGTAGTGAGTACCGACAAAGTCAGCAAATAGACAAAATTTTAGTGGCATTTTCAAGTAGCAAACGATATTTTTGGCCAACATTTAATAATAGAGAAAACATATAATCAATCACATGGCTAGCAAATACCAAATTATAAAACAATATATGTCTTCAACAACTATACAAACATAATTCAAGCACATAAACATATACACTCATGCACATCACATAACACACAAACACAAAATTCTAGACAGGGTTCTAAATAGCATGCTATAACACATTTATAATTCTGCTATAACCTTTTTGTAGGGTCTACCATTGCAATATTACCAATTGTTTAGCTATTGTCATTAATGACGTTGTAGCTTCCCTAAACACAACTATTTATCTTAGCCACGAAATATGATTATCACACCACTAATATTGACCAAGGAAGGTATTCATTCATTGCTCTTGATGACGATAACATATGCATCTTTGTTGTGATCTTTAATTAACAGATGATGTAATGAACTATTGAATAGATTTTGATTTGTTTGATTTTAAAATTGAAGCAATATGAATGCTAATTGAACGCATCTTGGCCCCTAGTGGTTTCGGTGATTGGATGAAACACAAGATTACTGTGACTAACGTGTGTTTTGCAGAAACAGAGATGAGTTAGGTCACGGTAACGACGACGATACAGGCATATGGAGTTCATGTCCCCTGGCGATGGAAATCGTTTCGGTTTTCAAAGGACGGACGACGAAGACGGTGGTAGGCTAGGCTAAGTGTCGCATGGTGTTGAAGGACACTTAGGTAGTCTTAGGTCTTTGTTTTTTCCTTTGGCCGTACTATAAAGAGGGGTGTGAATCAGTAGCTTGACCTAGATGAGTCTATTGAGGTAGGTGTGGTGCACACTTGTTATTTCATAGCCCTAGGTAGCTCAGAGAGATGCCTTATGTCGAGAGGAACAAAAGTCGTTAAGACCGCGTCGCGATCCGAGTTGATCTTGCCCTTGGTATGGGCATCGGATGCTGGATCAGTGGGCATCGGAGGCTCCGATGCCCACACCGACCTAGGGTTTGGTCTGGTGCGTGGCATCGGAGGCTCCGATGGTGCCACATCGGATCGTCCGGTGTCACTGTTCACTTGGGAGTGAACTGTGCAGGGCATCGGACGCCGGCATCGGACGCTGAGGGCCAGCGTCCGATGGCCATGCAGAGAGGTTCCAGAGAGGTCTTTTCGGCATCGGACGCTCGCCAGCGTCCGATGCTCTATAATCATGTCTGACAAGAAGGTACAGTAGACCGTTGGACGGGGTCATCGGAGCGTCCGATGCCTGGCATCGGCGCGTCCGATGCCCCCGCAAAATACCTGTCTTGTGCTGTTTTTGGATGGCCGGGTTGAGGGGTATATATACTTCCTTGCCTCCATCCATTTGAGTGTTCTTGCCACTTCCATCAGCTGAGAAACACCTTGTGAGTGTAAGTGAGTGCAAGAGCCCTAGTGAGGTTAAGTGATTGCTAATTGTGAGAATTAGACACCTCCTAGTGAGAATTGAGTAGCAAGTGTGCATCCATCTATCTCTTTGGCCTTGTCTTGGTCAAGTGAGAGTTCTAGCTGGTTACTCTTGGTGATCGGCATCACCTAGACGGCTTGGTGGCGATCGGAGAGCTTGGTGATCATCCGGAGGCTTTGTGGATGACCCAAGCCAAGTTGTGACCGGTAGCGAGCGATTCACCGGGCCGGAGTGGCGAAGAATCAGCTCGTAGTGAGCACTTGATCCTTGCGCGGATCAAGGGGGAGCGATACCCTTGCGCGGGTGCTCCAACGAGGACTAGGGGGGTGTGCCGACACCTCGATACCTCGACAAAAAGATCGTCGTGTCATCTCTACTCTCTTCTCTACGCGTTTACCTTTGAGCAATTCAATTCCGCATTTACTTGTTGTTCTTTCATAAGTTAAATTGCCATGCTAGAGTAGAAATGGTTTAGCGATAGTCTTTTGTGCAATTGATTCTTGTCAAACCACCTCTAGGCTCTAAGGGGTTAATTGGGGCTTGATAGGTTTTATTATCGCAAGAAGTTTTAGAAAAGCCCAATTCACCCCCCCCCCCCTCTTGGGCATCTTGATCCTTTCACTTATTATAGTCATGAGTATGTTGATTGTTTTAATCAGTGTCACATATCAAATCTCAAAATATGTTCCCCAAATTGTTATACAAATGTTTTGAGTTGTTTTTAAGAAAATCATAATGACATGTTTTCCTACATAATTAATTAAGAATTTCCTTGTTTTCTATAAAAATTTCTAAAATAAATGAAAACTCTTCGACTATATATAGTTATGGTTTTTATTGTTTCCTATAAAGGCTACCACTAAATATCATAGCCTACAATTTAAAACCTCGGTTTCATGTATTATGGGTAATTTGGCTACTGAGGATCAATAACCATGAATTGAATTTGGGTATCTAAAGTTACTATCCTAAATTGTAATCGGGTATTTTGCATATGGGTAACTCAGGTTTTAGAATCGGTATAGCGTTTTGTGCCCATCCCTAACCAGACTTGCGCAGAGGGAACATGAGTGGCCTACGACCCACCGACGGTCGACTAGAGCCTAAATTTGTGACTTGCGAGCGACGATGGTAGGGCGAGAGGAGGTGTGTGAGCTAGTTGTGTTCGAGCAGTAGCAGCAGCAGCAACTAGATTTAGTCAAGGCCCAGATGCAAGTAGAGGTGTGTCCATGACTAGCATTGGCAACAAGAGCCAAAAGACGGTATTGTTCATGAGCATCTCAAGTTGTCAATTTAACTATTTCTCCATTCTTCATGGGTGTGATTTTGTTCAAAAGCCTTTTGTGGTTTATTTTCTTATTAGAACTCGCTTCACCTATATTTTTTTTATGGCTCCACCACTACCCAGTGCCCGCTGATGATGGTGTTGAGACCCAAATCACTCTTGTTAGTTTTTGAGGACTAAACTGACAAACCCTCATCCATGCCTCCTAGGTGTGACTCATCGATGTCGACGAATGTTTGATCACCATGTCTTCAGCCTGATGTTTCGCCAAGTGCTCGCGATGTCTTGCCTTGACTTGGTCTGACCTTAACTTGACTTTGGTCAAATGTCGTCTTCATTACCTATGCACTCTCTTGTTCTTTCATGATGAGCCCAATGCGAGTTGACCATAGTCTGTCATTGGCATATTGGTCATTCAGTCCAAGCATTTGTGTAATTGTGTCTGTCTTTCGCAACCTTCGGTCCAACATGCAGGGCCGGACCAGGCATGGTCCGATTGGGCCGAGCCAGACAAGGCACGGCGGGCCACCGGTCCACGCCATCGGCCTAGGCACGATCCGATCGGGACTCGAGTTGGCCCGAAGGCCCGCTGACCCACTGAGCCCGACAGTAAAATATATATATACATCTTTATTTATATATATTTATATATATTTATATTTATTTATATTTGTATTCCATGTATACCAGGCCGGACCGGGCTGACCCATCGTGCCGAGGGTGCGGCCTAGGCCCAGTCCGCTGCGTGCTTCGGCCCGGGCCGGGCCAAAAATTTTAGCTTCGGACCGTGCCATCGGGCCTCAGGCTTTCTGCTAATGTTTACTATTACTATTGACCACCTCAACACCTACAGATTCATAAGCGAAGGGATATGTTGCACAACATACAATACAACACGACACCTCTACGTAGCCATTAGCATATATAAAACATGTAAAAGCCCTATAAGCCTTTCAACTCTTGGCCACACATGGATAAATCCAATGCACTCCTCAACTTGGTCTCTCTCGTTTATTAATAGATGCCTAGCAAACTTTTTACAAATTACCTTTCAAAATTACTTGTGTTAGAAAAGTGAAGGAATGTTGATCGTTCACCTTTTCCTCGCATAAAAAGTGGAGAGCCATGACATATGACATACAATTCCCGCTAAAATACATGCAAAACAAAGTTGCAAGCGCCTTTTCAAAGCCAATGAAATTTCTTGGTGGGGACGCACTAGGCTCTGCCCCCTCTTGTATAAGCTGATCAAGATTTTTTGTTTGTGCAATCAGACGTCGGTGCACTCAGCACCACCTCTATCCTGAACTAATGGCGTGGCACCTAACGTTTCACTCAATCTTATAAATATGATAAAAGACACGTGGAGAAAGAGATACGTAGAAAATGACCGTATTGTAGTTGTATGCTGCATGTTGACACAAAGCAGCCAGCAGATGTGACAGGCAGCGGATTTGATTTTCTGACACCGAATGATCGAAAGACGAAAGGGATCACATGCACTTGCCAACAATGATACGGTCAGCCGACAAAAACTGCAAGGGAACGAAAGCTATGCAGCATCCAGCAGGACGGATGAACTGGTCTCGTTTCGTGCAGAAACGAAGCTTTGGGTGACGCTTGGCGTGGACAATGATGGCTGCGGCTTCGACATTTGATTATTCAAATTGTGATCAAGGATCCACTTGGCTTGCTTTGCTTTTTACTCCAGAACTTCGATCACTGTATTGAGTTGGCAAGATTGATGGCGTTGCATTGTTTGTTGCGTGTAATCTCAAGGCATGCGCCTTATTGATTGCCAGTGTGTACTACTAAATTCATCAATTTTGCTTTCAGAGTTTATATTCGAATTCAAGCAAAGACTTTGTTCGCTTGACCTTATTTCAGCTCTTTAAATACAGAATAATATATAGTACGATTGATAAACCGATTTATAGGTTTAAACAAATATAGTTTTAGAGTGTGTTCGGATAAAAAGATAGATGAGAATGGGATGAGACGGGAACACGGGATGGTACCTATTTTTGCTATTTGGCACTTTTCCTATATTTCAGGTGTCTGAAATTTTAGATGATTTCAGGCACCACTCTTATATCACCAACTAATATGAGTTAATTGTTACTTTTGTGATTTATTATTTGTCTTTGTGTCATTACATATTAAATTTATATCCTTGTCTTCATTTAGAAATAATTATTAATTGTTAATTGTTAATTACCTTTGTGCTAACACAAATTAATTTTTTTAGATTTTTAGTTTTATCTAAAGATTTTTTATTATTATCACTACTCAAAATTACAGATTGCGCATATAGTAATTGCAACGAACGAAACCTGCAATTTTAGTAAAAGTATATGCAATAACAATCGCTTGAAAGAAAATCTAAATTTCAGGCGACTGGATTTTAGCAAATCCCTTATTTATATTAAGAACGATGAGGGATAACCTTATCTGCTAGACGAATATTCATCTCAGATATGGGGCAACCCCATCTCTTCGAAACCAAGAACTGGGTTGTCCCTCATGCACGACTTGAAACCCCATCTCCGTCGTGCAGCATGGTTGGGTGGTTGGACGGCGCTGTCGGCGTGGCAGAGGAGCTCTGCTAGTGAGCGAGAAGCAGCTCCACTGCCAGGCAACGTAGTCGAGGTGCTCCACGGCAAACCTGCACACAGTGGTCACTCCGCTCTGCGCCATCTTGGCAAAACTTTTGTAGGTTAGATTAACCTCTCACTGTCGTCACCGATGCGATATGAAACCGAGGCGTGGTTAAATGTTGTTAACCTCTCGGTGGGATATGAAACCAGGGGTAATCTCGTCCAAAACGCACTTAATTGCTGCAAAACGACTTGATATGTGAAAGCAATCACATCCCTGAAAAGGACATATTATTAAAATTTATATCCGCGGGAGGATTGCTGGCCGAGCCAGAGAGCAGTTTCCAATTTGTTGTCGAACTAGTGTCTTTGTGCGCGCCATTGCGCGCCCGTGTACTTTTACAATCATATATTCAAAGAATAGAGCTATAATTATAATTTTGTATATCTTATTGAAACAAGAAAGGGATGATGTTGATCTATAATATTTATGTATAATAATACAGAATATGACTCGTACCGTGGTTATATAATGATACGAGATATGTTTGATTGACAGTACTATATTGGTACATATATGTTACAGGACATATATATTACATGATATATATATTGCAAGACATAAAGTAGTTGTTTGCTGATAATGGTTCACGGTTTAGGAGCTGTTGAAAAACCATCTTAGGTCATATGTGGACCCTGAAAGTATGTGATAATATAATAGGATCATAAGAAAGCATGAAAATAAGCCGGGAGCTAATAAGCATCTAAAGCAGTGAAAATAA
Organism: Coix lacryma-jobi var. lacryma-jobi; assembly: GCA_009763385.1. Taxonomy (NCBI): domain Eukaryota; kingdom Viridiplantae; phylum Streptophyta; class Magnoliopsida; order Poales; family Poaceae; genus Coix; species Coix lacryma-jobi. The sequence goes on from CM019828.1 coordinate 11,819,578, forward strand.
GGCCTTGATTATGTGACAAATTGGGGTAACAAAGCAGAGTACTGGCTGACTGGTTCATTACTAAGAGGTGTCATGAGAATTATGTGTATGAATCCATATTACTTACTTCAAATTTTTCCCATTAACTTGGTGCATCAAAGAGATCTACAAGCTGATAAACCAAAACACACTTCTATATTGAATAAAGTTTTTTTCTAGGACAAAAATTTAGTTATATTAGATAAAGACTCGTTTCCCCGAACCAGAATCTAGATTTCTCATGTAACGTGGAACTGATATAAGAGCACATTGAAATAATTCATTAAAATAGAAGGTTTGTTTTACAGAAAAGAACAACTATATTTAAAAAGATTTTATTTGGTTGCTCAGAAATCTAGTTGTCCCATATAATGTGTAACTCATTTGTAGAGATAAGCATAACAGCACTGAAATGATGCATGACTAAGCTGTGGAAACTAAGAGCAAAAGAAAATAAAGTTATTCAAACAACAGCTAACCAGAGCAGTTAGAAACTTCATTAGTGACCAAATGAATGCAGAATGCACCATTGCAACATACCTGAAGTTACACAGATAGAAAAGTTTACCAAAGAAATTGAAGATGACATAAACGGCACATGTAGATTAGAAGGAAGCTTACATATGCAACTTCTGAAACTGTCATAAAAAATTGAAGGAGAGATCATAAACTATGATAACACGAATAAACTAACATATCATAGGGACCATAGCCACCCTATGTTTTCCTGTGGAGTCTAAAAATTGTCTCAGTTCTGAGTCGGACAGATGCTAATATAGTTTATACAACTAAGACAACTAAAACACTTAGCTGACCAAAAAAATGTGAGGCGGAAATAAAAGCTAAGTCACTAATTCTATGTAAAAAGGCAGTGTTGTAAACCGCATAACGGTGTGATCAAACGCTGCAAATATAGGAAGCAAAGCTCTAGCCATGGCATTAGTTGTCTATCCAAAGACAAGGAGGCAAACAACCTAACACATAAACATGCATCTGAGTAACTTACCAAGGACCGGAAACCACGTTTCTTATTTCCTGCATCCATTATGCAGTAAAAGAGCAGCAAGAATTTGTTGTAACCTGCCAATAGAACGAAGGCTCTAAGAGACATGGACACTGAGTAATTTAACAATAACCCAAAACCATGTATTTCACTGAATGCATCCTATATGTAGTAAATGAGCAATAAGAGCATGTGAGCATGTTTTGTAGAACAAAACAAGAATGAATTCAAACAGGCAAGGCATACCGAGGCTACTATTCATGCAGTGAGCACTAAACAGGTACATATTAGAAACACGAGAAACACGATGAGTAGCAGCCTCCAATGCTAGAAACAGGAAAACCATACGAAGAAGTATACAAATATATTGCAAACGGAAAACCAAAAATAGAAGTTAATTAGTCAACACCTAGTTAACCCCATCTAATTAGCAAAGATAACATGCACCAATATGCCACTTAACACGTTTTAGGACCCTGTAATTCTAGAAACATGAAACATAAAAAGACAAACAGACAAATAGATTGTAATACTATAAATGAAAAAAAAACAAAATATGAAATCTAACTAAGCAGCACTGGCCTGGTAAACCCAATCTAATTAGCAAGGAGTAGAGGCAGCAGTATGCCAGCAGACAAACACACTATAAATCACAAACTAAAATCTCAAAACAAATAAATTGGAACCTAGTAAAGCAAACTGGATTAACAAATAACAAGAGTCATTTCTACAAACACGCAAATAAAATAGTAAGCACAGGAAATATCAGTAAACCTGTATTGTTTGGGTCTTCCCCTTTTTCTATGGAGCCTATCTAACCAACAACTACTAAACCATATTTGATTGGTAGAAAACACAGATTCAGATCAGAAGCAGGGGAGACAAAAGGAGAAGGCGGAGAATCCCAAGCAATTAACTGGAAGTTGTTTCTTTAACGGAATCCGTTTCAAGAAATCTAGGTCGTTCGCTGGAATATCAGACGATCGAAAAAATTATGGATGACGTAGCCATCGCTCCTGGTAGAGGAGCAGGTCAGCCTTGTCTGGAGTAATAACTGTGAAGCAATTGTGGACTACATCGTACATGCCTGATAGATGAAAGGGCACAATAATTGGCTCCTCTGAAGATACAGGTATGGTGAAACTAACCTTGCCTTATTCAACTGTATCCTTTTACCAAGATTCAGTCCCAATAAGCCATTTACTGGTGTTTATCCATCGACCAAAGTTTCTTTCGTCGACGTGGCAAGGTGACAATTAACAATTACTATAGCTAGAAATCTAGCATGGAAGCATGGTGTGTCATAGTTTCCTTAGGCAAGTGGGCTTTTTACAGTAAATGAAAGAACTACAACACATAGCAATTTTTTAAATTGCACTTTTAAAACCATAAGCCATTTACTGTTTTTATCCATCGACCAAAGTAAACTGATATTAGAGCTGAGTTTGTTGTTTATAGCATTCTAATTGTGTGGTATATCCTTTCAAATGCTTGTGGCAACAGATTTTACTGAAACCCAATAGAATCACTATAAGAAACATTATATTTATAATAAAAGGCAAGTAAACAAAGTGAACATAATACCCTGAATTGTTATGGATGTGCGAAGTGCGTCCCAATAAAAAACCTGCAGGCTGCAAAAATATACCAAGTATAGATTAAATACAGATAGGTATGCTACGACAAGAGCACAAGAGACCAAAAAATTATGATGAGGTTGAGTGATGATTGTACCTTAACTGAAGGAGCATAGGAAGCACATTGACTCTAATTATCCATAACTATTGTTGCAAAGCATGAAAATAAAGTTTGTAGAAATTAAATAAGTATAATAAAAATTGCTAGAAGCGAAGATGTAATTTTGAGACTAACCAACATGGTGCATGCAGGGAACAGGATACTGCTAAGATCATATATCTGAATGTACTCCTCTAAGCTGCATACTCAGTCATGAACTTACCAAGACAAGGTGTACAAAATATGCGCTAATCTGTACCAGCAACTTTACTGTAACTCTACAATTTTGTGGTTCCAACACCCCAGCGACCAAATGACATCCAATCCTTCAGTAGCTATATGTGAGGTAACCCATATGAAATTACAACAATGAATATGATTTGGATCCCTACTCTTGAGAGAAGTGCCAGAAGAAATACTAAAGAAGCAAGTATAAGTACTTTTTTGTGACTTGATATATTTTAAAAGCAACACTTGACAGAAATAGGTCCATTGAACCTGCCGTTTTTAAAACAAATAAACAAAGGTTAATCTCAAATATGAAGCAAGGAGAACTCATGGTTGCTCTTGAAGTAAAAAATTATTTGGTCCAACCTTTATGAAGTACCATTCATAAATTCAACTGGAATTAAATGCGAAGAAAACAAACCATTTTGTGAGCTGAAGAATATAATTCCTAGAAATTATGATTATCAGCTGGACAGGAGAAACTACCAATTTATAACGGATTCTTTAAATCGCAGGAGATAAATTTAAACATGTTCTTGTTAGGTTAGGTACATGTTTTTTTTATAGACTATGTTCCATATCTGTATAGTTTTGTCATTTTATAAAACGGGGTGTGAACATTTGAGCGGGTTGTATATTATTTGCACCAATAATAAGGGGCTACCCATGAGGCCGCAAGTTCTAGAAACCATGAACTAATGATAATAAACCTGAATGCCTAGAAATTTCTAAACGAAAATAGGAAGTCGAAGAAAATTTGAATGCCAACTGAAAAAATCTACAAACAAGAAGCAATTAATAATCAAGCAAAGTGATCCACTACGGTGTTAAGCTTTTAGTTCATTTCATTCTTTCATCTTGTTGTACCGATAGTATTCTTTCAGTTCAACATATACTGCTGACATTCTTTTGAAAATACTGGCAGTATAAAGTTATCAGGTCAGTAAGTAAACATAGATTCCCGAAGGAGCGATAAATAGTCCATTAAAATGTTTGTATCTGTAATCAGTCAAACGAAAGTCACAATGAATGGAGATTATTACAAGGATAAAACTATATACACATATAGTGATTCATGTAGGCTGAATGGATAAGCTTCGATGATATAGCAGCATACAAAAGTATGTTATGTCAACATTAATTAAGCTTAGACATCTATGTCTTTCATTAAATTTTAAAAATATAAATGTATCAAGCAACTAAAAAGGTGGCAACCCTACATGTAATGATTTTGTATAGTCTATAAATAAACATCACTGATACACGACATGTAATGATTTTGTATAGCCTATAAATAAACATCACTGATGTGCAGAATAGACAAATGGAAGGCCACTATACGTTGAAAGCTATCACAGTACGCTTAAAACTCACTACAAATTGTTTGGGGGGCATGTGCTCTGAACCAAGATCAAAACATAACCAAAGTGGTAGATCAGCTCGATACATATGAATGAAATAAATATTGACCACATGGATATAACAGTATGTACTTGGTCCCAGTAAACATGGATGGATATAGCAGCATCTGCTTATTCCCAAAAAGCATGGCACTGCTGGCGCAGTGGCGGATGGACATGAGGTGGTGGTGTGGCGGCTTGCCGCCCACGGGCGTGTTGTCCCCGCTCCTGCTGCTGCTAGCCGGTGGGGTCTCCGGCTCCACCCCTCCGCTCATGGCTCGGTCTCTCCGTTACTCTGCTGGTGATCAGGGAGAGCAAAGGAAACGAAAACATTTCAGAAACAGGGGGCACAACTTTTGCACTGGCTACCAGTCCCTGTGTTGTGCAAGAAGAATGGTTAGAGCAGGGAGAATCGAATTTTTTTTCTCTTCGAAACTTAAAAGCCATTTCTCTCAATTCGCCAACCATTATGAGGAGATGTCGAACATCCCAAACATCAACAACCAACAACAGGAAAGGAACTACGGGAAAAAATCTCTCCTGGTGTTTGATTTGGACAAAAAAAAAGTTGACCAGACAGCGCCATTTGTACAGCTCAGAGACGGGAGGGATAAGAGAACCCATCCTCCGCTGGTCCGGCCGGAGAAGATCCAGTTTCTGTAGCGACCACCAGACAAAATCGAACCGAATGTGGCAAAGATTAGATCAGAGAGAGGGGCGCTCACCGCCGCGGGGGGAGCGGGACGTTCGCACGTCGTTGCCGCGAGGGATGCCGGGTCCGTGTCCGCCCGAGCCGGGGCAACGCCCACCGGCTGCCGCCGAACGCCTCTGCGTCGGGGTCTGCCGGACGTGGCCTCTGCCACCGGGAGGAGCCATGGTCGTCGCCGTCGCCGTACTCTAACCCTAACCCTAGGGCACATGATGAACGTCCGCTGCGAGGACCTGCGTGGTGAGGAAACGTGGAGACGGAGAGAGGGGGAGAAGTGAGGGGTTCACCTGCGATGCCGGCGCCACGCCGCTGCCGTGGCCACGGCGCCGTTCCGCCAGCACGCCACCGCGACTCGCCTGGCCGCCGCCGACGACGACGCTGTGCTGCTCGCTCGTGCTGGCTGGCCGCGCCGCTCCGCAACCGCGCCGCCCGTCGGGTCGCCATGGCTCCGCCCGTCGTGGCCTCGGGAGTGGCCGCGAGAAAGAGATGAGGAGAGAGCGGTGTTTTTTTCCACTGCGAAGCGGCAGCCGTAATATATTAGTTTGTTCAGATTCCGCCGAGAAGCTGAAGAAGCATGACTCAAGGTGGAGAAGCCAGCCAAAAAAAATGAGAAGCGGCTTCCAGCGAAATCCGCTTCAACCAATCTGGGCCACTGGACGGAGGATCCGACGGCCTTGAGCATTCCAGGCGACGTGGACTACGCTCCCATCGGAGAAGCAAGTCGGCCTTGTGGGGAGGATCCGACGGCCTTGAGCATTCCGGGCGACGTGGACTGCGCTCCCATCGGAGAAGCAAGTCGGCCTTGTGGGGGTTAATGACCTTTTGACGTGTGGCTTAGCTCCATAGCTATCAGGCTATCAACTCCACGGCAGTACCCTGTTGGAAATTTTGATGGGCTGGACCCATGGCTCCCGATAGGCCTGCTAGCAGTAGACTTTATATATTTTTGGATAGGTATATATATCGTGATACTGATGTATATATGTCTTTCTGTCCTCATCCTCGAGCAACTGTGGCCTCTTGGCGTAGATTTTTACTCCAGCACCAGAGGCCACGACGCAGGCAAAGCAGAGCACCGCGCAGCCGCCGCCTCTTGGCGCTTTCTTTCAGGGGAGAAGCTTGGGTGCGCAGAGATGGCGCGCCGGTGACGGTGTTCGGGACGGCCAGCTTCGCGAACGCGGCGAGGGTCATGGCGTGCCTCGAGGAGGTGGGCGTCGAGCATGAGGTCGTACCCTCATGTGACGGCGCTGACGGCGACGCCGCACGCGTCGCTCTTCGACTCGTACCCTCATGTGAAGGCGTGGTGGGAGAGAGTGGCGGCACGGCCGTCCCTGGTGAAGATCAGCTCCGGTATGGTGATCCGGGCCTGATTTGCACTGAGCCGATCGACCATATGCTGGACTGGATTTTGGATGGGGTGTGTGCGTGTATGCGTTTATCTCCTTTGGTTCCTTCCAATAAAGTTTTATTTAGCTTGATAGAACGCCTGCGCACGTGTTGTATTGTATGAAGACATTATATACCTTATCTTATTTATTATGGGAAGTGCTATGGTACACTCGTTGCTTGCTAGGAGGTGATATCTCAAATAAATCTCGGTCCTTGAATTTTTTAGATTTTTAAATTGTTTAATTGATTGGTTAAGCTAGAAAATAAAAAAATTAAAGATTGTCAAATCCTCAATTCACGGAGACATAAACCACGGCGCGTGGTCCTTCCTTTACTGCCGTATGTATCTCCTTTAGCAAATTGAAGCCCACATAATATAGGCCTGTTTAGTGTCTATGAAATACTGGGCCACATTATTAGCGTCGGCGCATGAATCTTGCGTCGGCCTTGAGATAAAGGAAAGGAACTGGTCGATTCTAATCTATTCACGTCAGGCACATTTTGACAACCATCATTACGAGGATAAAGAAATGAATGCCGTCAATGACAGTACTCTTTTTATTGTTGTTACTGTAATTTGCAGATTATAATCTCAGTGAGAGTTTTACTAGAGTTTTAGGGCCTGTTTGGATGCAAAGTATTTTTAAAGTATTAGAGAAATACTATGGTTTTACAAAATACTTTGATTTTTAAAAGCTACTAGGTGTTTGGATGTAACAAATCTTGTAGTCTTTAAAACCATAATTTTGTCAAAATTGTAATCTTTTGGAGTTTTAAAAACTCCACTCATGACCTTTTTTTCTAAACCATGGTTTTGTGTTTCTTTGGCTTATATAAAACTACAGTTTTGTCATACTACAGTTTTTAAAACCGCATCATCCAAACAGGCCCTTAACTGTATTAAATAGATTATGATTTTGATAACATGACAATATATTTAAAAGGAGAGATAAAACTCTCTTAGCACGATTATCAAGTATCTATTAATAATGAAATTAAATGTCAATAAATAGAATAAAACTCTCCATTAAAAATTAATATTTCATTGAGTTTCATTTCATTTTACATGACATTGCAATCTTGAAAACAACGCAATGAAACTCTTTACTAAGACTGGTCTAAGATAAAAAAAACTTGAAGAGTTGAAGGGACGAGCTGAGGGAATCCTATAAAGTCTCTCTCCTATGAGATACTCAAACCTAATCTTCTTTACGTCTAACTTAATTCGACTTATCTAACCACTCAGCTCCACTTTTTTTAGTTCTGCTTTTTTAGAATCATATTTTATTATTGAACAAACCATATGCATGTTGTGAACATTAAATTTTGTTTTTGGGTTCCTTGGAACAAAAGATCTTTGTAGGTAAAATAGGAGTTGTATACACGCGTAAACATCCGCCGAGACGTCGTCGTCTTGTATTTCCGGACTACAAAAGGTAGTTACTCCCTGTATTTACGGATGGAGGAAGTACTAAAAAGTAGTTACACCGTGTATTCAGAGATGGAGGAAGTACTAAGGAATATTTAACTCTTTAACTAGAGCTCCAGCAGTGTCTTTTCTGATGAAACAACTTTTTAGCTTCAGCTTCTCAGCACGTGCTAGCGTAGACCAGGCGACCAGGTGGCGCCGACCACCTATATTTTTTTTGTCATCGAATTTGGGCCATTTTTGGCCCAGGCTCACAGCAGCCCAGGAATTCTCCCGTGTGTCGCTCACACTCTTTTTGTCGAGGAAAAAAGCCCACTTTCTCTCCGAAGTCCGATTTTTCTCCCTCAATTTCAAAACCGGACAAACAACCTCCCTCAATTTTTGAATCTGTGCATTTTACCTCCCTAACCGGTTTTGGATGGTGGTTTTGCTATAGTAACAGTGGTTGTGTTTTTTTCTTTTTTATTTATTTTTGCTGAATTTTTGAAAATCATAGTAAATCATAGAAAAAAATTCATAAAATAGAAAATACAATTTTGTTGGACTCCATATGAGTAGATCTATACAGTGAACATATAATATGGTATACTTTAGTACAAAGTTTTTATTGTAGATTTAGATCTATGCTTTTTTGTAATTAAAATAAATTTATAACTAAGTTATACATGATTTAATGAGTATAATTTTTTAATACAGTTGAAGCATACAATAATTAGTCCACCATAAAAATTTGATCATAATTAGACTATACAAACTGTAGCTATGAATTAAACCAAATAATTACAAAAAACATATTATTGTATGGAATTAATTGTAATAATTCATAGCTGCAGTTTCTATAGTCTAATTGTGGTCAAATTTTTATGGAGAGATAATTATTGTATGCTTCAACTATATTAAAAAAATTATACTCATTGGATCATGTATAACTTAATTATAATTTTTTTTAGTTACAGAAAAGCACGAGTCTAAAGCTACAACAAAAACTTTATATTAAAGTATATCATATTATATGTTCATTGTATATATCTACTCAGGTGGAGTCCAACAAAATTGGATTTTCTTTTTTATGATTTTTCTGTGATTTACTATGATTTTTTAAAGATTCAGCGAAAATAAATAAAAAGAAGAAAAAGACAAAATCATGGTCACTGTAGCAAAGTCATTGTTACTGTAGCAAAACCACTGTTACTGTAGCAAAACCACCATCTAAAACCGGTCAGGAAGGTAAAATGTACGGTTTTAAAAATTGAGGGAGATTGTTTGTCCAGTTTTGAAGATAAAAGAGGAAAAATGGACTTCATCGAAAGTTGAGGGAGGAAAATTGAACTTCTTCTTTTTGCCGAGATATCTTTATTTAAGATTGTCTCATCTCTTTTCGGGAGATGTTGCACGCGTGGGCTGAATCGTTCGTGGGCCATGCTCGTGAGATCGGCGGAAGGTAGTCGGAACACGACTCCGGTTGGACAGGAAGAACGGCACAGCTTCTCTGGTAGAAAAATATTATAGTTTATATAAAAAAGATAAAATATTTATTATATCTTTCTCTTTCTCTCTTTTTTTCTTTCTTCCTTTATTTATTTTTTTCTCCTCTCTTATGTCTCGTTTCTTCCCTTCCCTTTCCCGTATCTGGTTCACCAACATGGTAAGCCCCTTTCCTCCTCTCTCGTGTCTCAATCTCAGCCGTGGGCCATGTGTGCACCAAAGTCCACATACTCTATCCATTCTAAAAAGAGAGTGATTCTCACTTTCTAAAAAGTTAACAATCTTCAACTTTTACCAAATATATATAATAAAAATATTATTATTTATAGTATATAATTAATATTATTGATAAATCTTTGAATATATATATTTTATAATAAATTTATTTTGAAATATAAATATTATATGTATTTTCTATAAACTCAGTTAGAGTTAAAACGCATATCGCATAGCTGATTTTTTTTAGGGATATTGATTTTTTCAGGGATGGAGTAGCAGATAATAAAGAGAACACAGGTAACCATAGATAATAAAGAGAATAGATTCTCTGGTGCACATGGCCATTCCCCATTCAGAGTAAGGTTAATAATATATTATTTAATTGATTGTATAAATCCTTGCAACCTACCTCTCGACCAACTTATATATATAGTAGTTGGCTCTTTTACAATCCACCTTATCCTTTCAAAGATTTCTTGGTTCTTATGCCTTTAGCTGGCTATAAGCTTATAACTTATCTTTCTTCTCTGTTTTACTTTTTCTGTTCCACATCAGCATACAGTCTTCTTGCAATCTCTTATTTTTCAATGGGATTTATCGCCCGCTAGATTTATCCTAGGTAGGAGTAATGATTCTACTCTTCAATTCCAATTTGTAAGTTATTAAGAGAACTTTGAAGAGTCAAAGTTTGTTAAGTTTAACCAGATTTATATAATAAAATAATGGGTAATTATTCTATACTCCCGAGAGTAGTTACTCTCATCTTCAATAAACTATGTTGCGTATGGGTGTATACTCGTTTATCACTTTGAGTATGTTTACATACTTATTTTAATATACTATAAATCTTACTATGCGAAAAAATTTAACAGAGCATATATTTTTTAATATATTACTATAATATCATTACAGTAGTATATAAAGTAAGTATAATTATATACTTCATGTATATATGCATACTCGACAAATATACTACCGTAGATGTTCTAATATGATCATATACTCCGCGTACATATACGTTGTCAGGCTATATATACTACAAATATTGCGATATACACATAGGAGTAATTACTTCCTGGGAGTTCGGAATAATTACCCATAAAATAATAGTATTTATGATATCAACTAAGTATTATGAAATTCTTCCTGAGTTATATTTTCATAATATATATTTGATATCATAAATTGTTGGCAACACACTTGCCCTACCTCCGCACACATGCAGGGGGTGGCGAAGGTGGCCAAACGTCAGAACCAAGCGAAGGTGCAAAGGAAACAGGAACAATGATGTTGTGGCTCTATTCCCCAAAACGTACCTCATTACATTGTTCACCTCCCGGTATTTATAGGGGATACCAAGGGGCACCAACCAGATTACAAAAGGGTACAAGAAAGATTCTTCTGCGCTGTACTATGGAAGGGCAGAGTTGTACAAACACAACTGGAGTCGAAACCCTAGCCTGCTTTCCTCCTGCCCGCCGCCACTGGGCCTTGCTCGCCTTCGCGGGAAAAAACGGGGTCTGACCCTCGGCTCTGCCGGCGGCGAGGTCGGACCCCCGTCGTGTTCATGATGCTCGAGGGTTGCCTCCTGTGTTCTTTGCGCGCCATTGCCTGCAAGACATGCAACGAACCCCGAGGGTCGAACTCGTGTGCGAAGGTTAGCAAACCTGCCCTCGTGTGCGAAGGTTAGCAAACCTGCCCGAAGGGTCCAAAAAACAGAGATAAAAGAGTTGAGAGGGTCCAAGGGCGAGAGCGGGTCACGCGAAGGTCGTTCCTCAAGCCAGCCTGAGCGGCGCCACTGCCGAGGGTCCCTTCCCCCAACAGTAGCCCCTCGTTGCCTTGGTCCTAAAGAACAGTGTTTGGGCCCAAGCAGCGTTTTTTCTTGATGTAGTGAGACCCTTGGCAGCGACGCCCGCGGCTGGCTTGGGCCGGGCCGTCAGGTTTTTGTTTGTACTGTTGAGGTTCGCCTTGTTGTTTGCGCCGTGGATATCGGTTGTCGTGCCGGTTTTGTTGGGCGGGGTGACTCGTCCCCCGGCCTATAAATAGAAGGGGTTGGTGGGGGCTTGAAATTGTGCCCTCCTTTGCTATAGCCATCCTGCTGCTGCGCAATTCTCTTTGCGAGGGTTGCTTTTGTCTAGTTTTCGAAGGTCTTGTTTGCCGAGTTCTGCGAGGGCTCTAGTTTGAGAGATGGCTAGGTTGAAGCAAACCGCTCGTGTTGCTTCCCCTTCTGCTGCGGATGAAGAAGTGACCTTCGAGTTTGGTCTCAGCCGAGTTTGTGCCTCGGAGTTGTCATCTTATGTCAAGCGGGGCTGGATCGAGGATGGGAAAGCGAGGACCAGCGCTGGGGAGACTATGCCGAAGCCTGATGCTGACGAAGTTGTTGTTTTTTAGGAGTTCTTCGCGGCTGGTCTGCGATTTCCAGCTGATTCGTTTGTGACTTCGGTTCTTCGAAGGTTTAATCTAAAGTTTCATCAACTCACCCCATCATGCTTTACGAAGCTTTCGGTTTACGTTTGGCCTTGCCGCTCACAAGGCGTTGTCCCTCATGTCGAGGGTTTTGTTCGGACTCACCGCGTGCATATGCAGCCTCGCAAGATCTCAGATCGCGAGGGTAACGCCAGTCTGGGTCAGTTCACGGTGTACACCTTTTGTCATCGCGCCGGATCGGAGTTGCCGGTGCAGGCGCAAAAGAATAAATGGACCAGCGGTTGGCAGGAGTTCTGGTTCTACTACAAACTTGGCGGTAACGCCGAGCTATGCGGCGAGCTTCCACTCCTCGGTGATGTGGGCGCCGAAGCCAAGATGAGCGCCGAAGCGCATGCCGCTGTTGACTGCCTGAGGGTTGTAGCGCGGTCTCAATGCGCCCGCGACTTAGTCGAAGAATATTGCTGTGCCCAGGTGTGGCCCCTCCTCCGAAGTCAAAAATGGTTTGCAGTTGAGGAAGACCCGAAGTATGAGGGTAGGGGTTTGAAGAAACCGAAGCTTGAGTTGAACATAGTTTGGGAAAAAGTCCTTAAAAAGTTTCCGAAACGCGAAGATGGCGTTGAGGCTGTTTATAGGCGGGTTCAGCAGAGGGCTGAAGATCTCGTTGGAAAATTATCTACGTTGGAGGTTAAGGCTATCCACAGCTCGGTGGGTAGCGGAGGTCGGGTCAACAGGATGTTCGACATTCTTGGGATCCAATATGCTGAGTGGCCTGCTCCTTCAAGCGAGGATGCGCCGAAGAAGAGAAAACGCGCTGCCGCCGAGGAGAAGGGGCTTGCCTCGCGGTCGAAAAGGGGTCGTGGTCGAGGCCGCGGTGGTGCCAGTAGCCGGTTGAAAAAGCTTGCGACGAAGGTCGTTGTGGGTTCGGGTGCTGCCGACACTTCATCCTCTTCGGCCGTTGTTTCGTTCCCGAGCGGCCGAGGTCTTGCGAAGGTCGGAGGACGGGTGCCCCGCGTTGGCGGGATTGGTGCGTTGATTCAGGTTTCGGATGATGATGAAGAAGTTTCCGACAGTGAAGAGAAGGGGGAGGAGAGGGAGGCAGAAAAGGAAGGTGACACTGAAGATGGCTCGTCTGATGATGATAGCGACTCTTCCAATGGCGAAGGTGATTCGGATGAAGAGGTTTCCATCGGTGATGACCGTGGGAAGACATTTGTTTCACCTAGTGCGTCTATCCGGAGCATCGATGATACTATGCGGGACTTTGAGCGAGAGAGTCCTCTGCGAGGTTCAATTCCCGAGTTTGCTGGCTCGCACTTATGGGTCAATGGTTTCGAGTTTACTGGTGATCTTGAATCTGAGCGGACCCCCGGGAAAATACCATATGGCGAGGCTAGCTGATCGAGCCTTCCTTACTTCGCTAAGAAGCTTGGGGTCTATGATCCGTCGACCGAGCTTTTCACTAGTCCGGACCTTCGAGAGTGCCACTTGCAGTGTGCTCCGGAGGAAAGGCGTTTTCTGGGTCGGGTGTTTAGTCGCATTTGTGTGCCCGAAGCGGAGCTTCGCCTAGCCAATGAGCCTTTGCACAGACTCCATGATGACATCGATGTCAAAGTTGCTGAGTTAATGCTCTTGAACCGCTCGGCGCGCCGAAGGGCGAGTTATAATCTCTATTATTTGAATGACCGGTTGGTTGAAGTCGAGAAGGATAACAAGGACCTTCACCGGAGTTTGGAGAATAAAGAGATTGAGCTCAAAGCTGCTTTAGAGAAAGTTAAGAAGTCCTGAGAGGAAGCGCAGGAGGTTGCAAACAGTAATACTCAACTCCTGGCTGCTTGCCGTCAGAAAGACAAGGACTTGATTGCTGCGAATAGTCGCATACAAGAGCTGTCCACTGAGTTGGCTTCTCATTCCGAGGCTTGGCAGAAGAGCATGGGAGAGGTTAAAAATAAAATCGACACCTGCTTGACTGAGGCCGGTGGTTCTGTTGGTGAGCCGTTACCTGCCGTTGATGTTGTGGCATTCGAGGCTTGGCTTAAGAATGAGCTGGATGTTTTCCGTTCTCTGGTTGATAATGCCGCTGATTTTGGATGTTACGCCGGAGCTTTGGCTATGGTCGGGACCCTTCGCCAAGCTGAATGCGAACACCTTCGGAAGATCAGGAAACCGAACCACGTCTTCCCAACTGTTGACGTGGTTCGTCAAATGAAGGTTGATGATGCGGAGGTTTGGAACTGCGCGATGCGTTTGCTCCGGAGGTTTTGGATTGACGGAGGTGGACGCGCTCTCGCCTTCGAAGAGGCAGCGGAAGCTACCCGTCAGGTACCAACTTGAATGGGATGTTCGATTCGTGTTACTACTTCGTGGACGATTATGTTGGTGTTTATTTTGGTGGTCTACTTTTGCAGGCTCGGAAAGATGCACTGCCTTCGCCGACCGCGACTGAGGACGTTCCCGGATGCTCCAAGTCTGCTCCTGCGCCCAGTTCTGCGGAGGTTCCACCCGCGTTGGAGGTACCCTCGGCCGAGGACGCTCCAATCACTAGAGAAGCTAATGTTGAAGAGGCGGCGACGGAGGAGGCACCTGCTGAGGGCTTGGATGCTGCTGTTGGCGAAGGTTTGGAGGCAGCGGCTGGCGAAGCTGGGGCGGATGAGCAGAGGGAAACCGAGCAGGTGTGAAAACTTAGACTTGCTCGGACGAGGGTGTTGTTTTGTAATATGTGTGGTAGTTGGAACGACTTGATGACACTGAGATACTTTTTAATTCTGTGGAAATGCAGGTTCCTGATAGAACCGTGCTAGAAGTGTTTGATGTGACGCCGTTGACGCTAAATTGTCAAGATATTTTTATAACTGGTGAGTCGTGGGCTCAGGCTAGGCTTAAACACCCTTCGCTGTCCTTTGAACGATTTTGGTGGTCGAAGGTGCGGAGGTATGATTTGAAAAACAGCAGATCGAGTCGTTTTTGGCGCGAGGCTGATTATACTGATCGACAGGCCACACGGTATTTGTTTGGTTCATCTTCGTCCTCGCAAGTTGTTGTTGATGATGATATTGATGAGAAGACAGCTCTGGATTATTTGTTTGGGCGAAGCACACTAGATTTAGGTTCAGATGGATCCCTTGTGGTTCCGAAAGAGGAACCTTCGGAAGTTAGTGAAGTAAATCGTAGATATATGTATAGGGCGAGGGTTTTGTCTGGGGAGCTGCCAATTGTTCCTGCAGCTCCTTTGTTGTGGGGACCCATAGTTCCGGTGGATATAGGATTTGAGGAGGGTGTCGAAGGTTTGGATGATTTGATGTTGATTGAGGGTAATGATGGTTTCTTGTAATTTTATTCTTTTTATTGATTGTATATCACACTGTCGTCAGAAGCGAACAACTTGTGATGTTGCTCTGTGGAGGTGCTATTTGTTTTTTGCAATTTGATTGAAATAATACTTGACTCTCGAGGCTCGCTTTTCGTTTAAGAGAGGTGTTTTTTGAAAACAACGACGCCCCCCTTTTCTTTTAGCCGGGCTAAAGCTGATTAGGAAAACAGTGATGCCCCCATTTTCTTTTAGCGAGGCTCGCTTAACGTTTTTGAAAGCTGATTAGGAAAACAGCGACGCCCCCGTTTTCTTTTCGCGAGGCTCGCTTAACGTTTTTGAAAGCTGATTAGGAAAACAGCGACGCCCCCTTTTTCTCTTAGCGAGGCTCGTTTAACGTTTTTGAAAGCTGATTAGGAAAACAGCGACGCCCCCTTTTTCTCTTAGCGAGCCTCGCTTAACATTTTTGAAAGCTGATTAGGAAAACAGCGACGCCCCCTTTTTCTTTTAGCGAGGCTCGCTTAATGTTTTTGAAAGCGGATTAGGAAAACAGCGACACCCTCTTTTTGTCTTAGCGAGGCTCGCTTAACGTTTTTGAAAGCTGATTAGGAAAACAGCGACGCCCCCTTTTTCTCTTAGCGAGGCTCACTTAACGTTTTTGAAAGCTGATTAGGAAAACAACGACGCCCCCTTTTTCTTTTAGCGAGGCTCGCTTAACGTTTTTGAAAGCTGATTAGGAAAACAGCGACGCCCTCTTTTTCTCTTAGCGAGGCTCGCTTAACGTTTTTTGAAAGCTGATTAGGAAAACAACGACGCCCTCTTTTTCTCTTAGCGAGGCTCGCTTAACGTTTTTTGAAAGTTGATTAGGAAAACAGCGACGCCCCCTTTTTCTCTTAGCGAGGCTCGCTTAACGTGTTTGAAAGCTGATTAGGAAAACAGCGACGCCCCCTTTTTCTGTTAGCGAGGCTCGCTTAACGTTTTTGAAAGCTGATTAGGAAAACAGCGACGCCCCCTTTTTCTCTTAGCGAGGCTCGCTTAACGTTTTTTGAAAGCTGATTAGGAAAACAGCGACACCCCCTTTTTCTTTTAGCGAGGCTCGCTTAACGTTTTTGAAAGCTGATTAGGAAAACAGCGACGCCCCCTTTTTCTCTTAGCGAGGCTCGCTTAACGTTTTTTGAAAGCTGATTAGGAAAACAGTGACGCCCCCGTTTTTCTCTTAGCGAGGCTCGCTTAACGTTTTTTGTTTTGCGGGGCTACTTGACTTTTGGACTTCGCGCCTCCCCTTGTCTTAGGTGGAGGTGAAGTTTGCTTTGCGAGCCCCTAGCGTTTTTTGAGAGGGTGCTCGACTTTTTTGGACTTCGCGCCTCCCCTTGTCTTAGGTGGAGGTGAAGTTTTCTTTGCGAGCCCCTAGCGTTTTTTGCGAGGGTGCTCGACTTTTTTGGACTTCGTGCCTCCCCTTGTCTTAGGTGGAGGTGAAGTTTGCTTTGCGAGCCCCTAGCGTTTTTTGCGAGGGTGCTCGACTTTTTTGGACTTCGCGCCTTCCCTTGTCTTAGGTGGAGGTGAAGTTTGCTTTGCGAGCCCCTAGCGTTTTTTGCGAGGGTGCTCGACTTTTTTGGACTTCGCGCCTCCCCTTATCTTAGGTGGAGGTGAAGTTTGCTTTTCCCAAGTTTGCTTCGAGAAAAAAATTGTGCTTCAAAGCAATCTTTGGTGTTTTTCATCGATTATAAGCGCTCTTGGATAAGGGCTACTTTTTATCGATGCTTAAGGAAAAACTGAAAGAAAGGACTTTGGGGTTTTGTTTTTCGGGGGTTGATGCCTTTATTAAGGACTTGGAAAACTGCCTCGTTAAAAAACCTTACGCCCCTTCGTAAGGAAAAAGAGTGCAACGCCTTTGTTTTGGTTACAAGTATGATGCTAAGAAGAAGAGTTGATTGAAGGCATATTACAAGTTGCGAGAGCTCGCTAAGGCTCCGCTATGGGTAGTATTTGCGAAGGTCGTCGACATTCCAGGTGTGAGGCAGGATGTTTCCCTTGCTGTCAGAGAGGTGAAAAGAGCCGGGACGATTGCATTCTGCTATTAAGTATGGACCCGTCCACTTTGGCTTAAACTTTCCCGCCATGTTGGCGTTTTGCTTCCGAATGAGAACGAGATCACACTTCTTTAGTTCTTTGATTTTCACCTTTTTGTCTCTCCATTTTTTTGTTTCTTCCTAATACTTGCGGAGGTTGTGCACTGCGTTGCATCTTGTTTCTTCAAGTAGATCTTTGTCTAGTAGTTGGTTTTGTTCATCTGTTTCGAGGGTTGTTCTGATTGATCCGTGCTTCAACTCTTCTGGTAGCACAGCTTCTTCCCCAAACAGGAGCCTGAAAGGGGTGAATTTTGTGGCTCTGCATTCCGAGGTGTTATGGGACCAGGTGACTGAGGTTAGTTCTTTCGCCCACTTTCCCTTGGGCCTGCCTTGCAATTTTTTGGATATGGCTTGGAAAATTGTTGCGTTGGCTCTTTCAACTAAGCCGTTGGACTGAGGGTGGCGGACTGAGGCGAAGCACAAAACTGTTCCGATTTGTGCGCAGAATTCTTTGAAGACCTCGCTGTCAAACTGAGTGTCATTGTCGACAGTTAGGTATTTGGGGACCCCAAACCGACACACTAATTGCTGCCAGAAAAACTTCTTCACAGCCAGGGAGGTGATGGAAGCCAGCAGTCTAGTTTCAATCCACTTTGTGAAGTATTCCACGGCTACCACCACGTAGCGGAGGTTTCCTGGAGCTGTTGGTAGTGGACCAACGAGATCCATTGTCCATCTTTGCAAAGGCCAAGTTGGACAAATCAGAGTTGTTGGAGCCCCTGGGGTGTTTCGTGTTTTTGTCGTTAGTTGACAACCTTCGCAGCGTTTGACGATGCCTTCTGCATCTTTTATTGCCGTTGCCCAGTAGAAGCCTTGTCGGAAAGCTTTGCCAACTAGCGCCCTTGGGCCGTTGTGTGAACCGCAGATACCTTCATGGATAAGCTTGAGAATGTCATTTCCTTCAATCTGTGACACGCATTTGAGCCATGGCGAGGTTACCGAAGCTTTGAACAGAATGTTGTCCACAATTTTGTACCCTCGAACTCTTTGTTTAAGTCTATTTTCTTCCTCTTTGGTCTCGGGTTCATGCAGCCCATTGATATAGGCCATGATGGGTGCTCTCCAATCTTCGCTCTATATTGCATTGATCAGCTTTGCTGTTTTCTCGGAAACTTCGATGACTGATTGTGTCGCAGCTTCATAGAAGACGTCTGGGGGCAACTGAAGTTGTTGAGCTGCCGCTTTGGCCAGATTGTCTGCCTCGCTGTTATCTAACCTCGGTATTGCTTTCACTGTTATGCCGAGGAAGAAAGATTCTAACCTTCGAACATACTATAGATACTTTTGTAGCTCTGGATCTTTTGCTTTATAATTTTTCTCGATGTGCCCCGCGATGACTTGAGAGTCTGTGTTAATGACTGCCCTTCGGACTGACAATGATCGAAGCCTTGAGAGTGCTAGTATCACGGCTTCGTATTCTGCCGAGTTGTTTGTGCATTTGAAGTCGAGTCTTTTTGTGTACCTTAGCTTCGACCCAGATGGCGAGACTAGGATCGCCGAGGCTCCTGCTCCGGCTGCTCCCCAAGCTCCATCAACATACGCTGTCCAAAATGGGTCTAGTTGGGCTCCGTCTCTGCGAGGGTCTGGGGTCCATTCAGCTATGAAATCTGCTAGTGCCTGCGATTTGATTGCTATTCTTCCCACGAAGGTTATAGCGTAGCTGTTCAATTCAACTGACCATTTTGCTACTCTGTCGACTGCCTTGTTGTTCTTGAAAATGTTCTCGAGGGGGTATGATGAAGGCACTTGGATTTCATGTGCCTGGAAGTAGTGTTTTAGCTTTCTTGAAGCCATTACCACGGCATATGCTATCTTCTCTAGCTCTGAGTAATTCCGTTTTGGACCTTCGAGTGTTTCAGACACGTAGTAGACCGGGGCCTGCTTAATTTTGTTGTTTTCATGCAACTCTTTGATTAGCACTGCGCTGGTCGCATGGGGCGAGGCTGCGACATACAGTAGTAAAAGATCACCTTTGCTTGGACTGGTTAAAATGGTCAAGTTGGTGAGGTAGTTTTTCAAATCCTCGAAAGCTTTCTGCTACCGAGGTCCCCAATTGAATGGGGCTGTGCTTCTCAGAGTTTCGAAAAAAGGTAACCCTCGCTCGGCTGATCTGGAGATGAATCTGCTGAGTGCTGCTAGACGACCTGTCAAACGCTGAGCTGCTTTTTTGGTTGTCGGGGGTTCCATATTGATGATGGCATCAATTTTTTCGGGGTTGGCTTCAATTCCCCTTACTGAGACGATGCAACCTAGCAGTTTTCCTTCGTTTACCCCAAAAACATATTTTTCGGGGTTTAATTTGAGCCCGGCGGACCGAAGGCTTTTGAACACTTTTTCTAAGTCTGTTATGTGATTTTCTTTTAGCTCACTTTGTACAATCAAGTCATCGACGTAGGCAGAAATGGCGTGTTCATCTTTGAAGACTTCAGATGTCATGCGAGCGAAGGTTGATCCTGCATTTCTGAGGCCTTCTGCCATTCTTCGAAAGCAAAATGTGCCCGAAGGTGTAATGAAGCTTGTTTTTTCCTCATCTTCCTCATTCATCCAAATCTGGTGGTACCCTGAGAAGCAGTCGAGGAGAGAGAGCATTTGGCAACCGGCTGCTCTGTCGACCAAGGTGCTTATGTTAGGCAGAGGAAAGTCATCCTTCGGACAGGCTTTGTTCAGGCATGTGAAATCAACACACATTCTTCATTTCTTGTTCTTTTTCTGAACTAGTACCACGTTTGAGAGCCATGTTGGATATTTGACTGGACGGATGACGCCTACGTCCAGAAGTCTTTTTACCTCTGCCTTCGCTGCCTCTTTCCTCTCTTCTGACATTTTGCGAAGCTTCTGCTTAACTGGGCGATAGCCTGGTTTGATGTTTAGGCTGTGCTCGATCAGAGTTCTGTTTACTCCCTTGAGATCCTCCGCAGACCAAGCGAAGGTATCGGAGCTTTCCTTGAGGAAACGAATAAGGTTGTCTTCTGACTGGGGGTCTAGGTTGGCTGAGATGAACACTTTCCTTTCTGAATTGCCCTCGAAGAGTTGGACTTGTTTAGTCTCTTCTTTGGGTGATGCTTTTACTCTGTCGATGCATTCTTCACCCTCGTCGCTAAGGTTTGTGGCTCGAGGCTTTGACAAATTGTGGACATTGCGTTGCCCCGGTGCTACTGTTCCTTCGGCTGCTCTTGCAATATCTTGATCTCCGTATACTGCAACGACCCCCTTCGGAGCAGGAAGCTTTATGCAAAGGTATGCAGGGTGGATTACAGCATTGAATGCGTTGGTGACGCCTCGGCCGAAAATTGCATTGTAAGGATAGAACAAGTCAACCACGTCGAAGGTTATGTGCTCAGTTCTGCAGTTCAGCTGATCTCCGAAGGTAACTGGCAGAGATATTTTTCCAATAGCTCTTACTTGTTGCCCGCCGAAACCGTATAGTGGGTTGTCGGAGGGTTGCAAGAGGTTTCTGTCAAGCTTCATGCTGTCAAAGGTTGTGGCGAATAGGATGTCAGCGGAGCTTCCTGTATCGACGAGAATTTTGGTGACTGACCACCCTGCTAAGTTAGTCTCGATCACCATTGCATCAGTGTGAGGGTAATCCCTTAACTTCATGTCACTGGATTCGAAGGTTATCGGGATGTGAGACCATCGGCCGAATTTGTACGGTCCTTCGACGGCTACATGATGTACTCTTCGAGCGTGTTCTTTCTTTTGCCTCTTGTTGCCATGATCTTTGTTAGAGCCTCCGGTGATAGCGAGTATCACACCGAAGGTTGGTGTTGGGTTGTTGATGGTCGTCTGAGATTGGGCTTCGGATTTGACAGGTTGGGGGGCTGGCAGGGCCGGTATTGGTGGTGGTGGTGGTAGAGTGTTGCTCACTTGTTGGTTGGTTTGGGCTTGAGGGGTTGTTGGGAATGTGACAGTGTATGGCACATTTTGGCGTTGAGAAAAAGAGGTTGGTTGAAATGAGGTGTGGTTGTAATGTGGGTGTTGAGAGTAGAAAAGTTGGTGCGAGGGTAAGCCGTAGTTTATGGGGGTGTACTGGTAGGGAGTTTGGGTTGGGTTGAAGTTTGGCTTTCTGGTGTGATTGATGGTTCTGTTTTCTGTTGAAGAGGCTCTTTTGGACTCCTGGTACTCTTTCCCTCTGGCGAAGCACTCGCATTGCTTTGTTGTGTGCCCCTTTCCTAGGCCACAGAAATGACAGTACATTTTGGCCGGGTCCCTCTGTTGGTTTCTTTGGTTAGGCGGGAGTGGAAATCCATGTGCGTTTTGGTTGCCCGAAGGCTGAGTGCTTCTTCTCTGGTCTTCGATTGGATTTGCCTTGTTGATCGCTTCAACGTTGCTCTGATCTTGGCGAGGGTTGTTTTCTCTCGCTTGGGGCCTCAGCTGTGGTTTCTGCTGCGACCTTCGAGCATCAGACTTTGCCCGGAAATCCATGTCCGCTCTACAGTACCTTTCCATTGTATCATGAAGCTCTTCGACTGTGTTTGCTGGTTTTCTGGCGAACTTTGAGGAACATGGGCCTGGGCGTAAGCCGCTGACTGCAGCGAGGATCACGGCCTCGTCGGATATTCCCGGAGTTCTTGCTCTAATCTGGATGAACCTTCGTCGGTAGTCTTGTAACGGTTCGCGCTCTTCTTGTTTGCAGTTGAACAGTTCGATGGGGTTTGATGGGGCTGTTGTGATGCCCTTGAAGTTTGTGCAGAGTCTGTCTCTGAGGTTGGCCCAGGAATCCACCGTTCCGGGGCGAAGGTTGCTGTACCAAGTCTGCGCGATGTCACGAAGGATGATTACGAAAGACTTCGCCATTATTGACTCATCCCCTCCTGCTGCGGCGACTGCCGCCTCGTAGCTCATTATGAATTGGCGAGGGTCAGTGAGTCCATCGTAACGGGGGAGATTTTGTGGATTGTAGCATGGTGGCTAGGGTTGGGTTTGTAGTATTTGGGAGAGTGGTGATCTTGGGTCGTAGGGCATCTGGTGTTGTTGGGCCCTTCGTTGTATACGAAGGTTTGGCTCTCGCTCTTCTGGGTAGAGCTGGCGAAAATTTGGTGGTGGTGGGGGTGGTGGTGGCTGATGAGCGTTGCCCTGTCCCTGCCCAACATTCTCCTCTCGAAGCGGCGGCATTTGCCTGTCATTCCAGTCCTCGGCTTCGGCCTCAGCTGCTGCGAGGGACTCCTCCATTCGGCGAAGCTGCTCTCTTGCTTCATCCGCCTTTTGCCTGATAAGGCGCAGCCGGTTGTGCCTTTCAAGCTGGTCTAGACGCCTCTTCTTTTCCTGTAACTCAGCTTGAAGTCTTTCCAAAGCCTCGAGGCCCAACTCCTCCTCATCTCCTTCCCCATCTCCTCCGGAGGTATGCGGGTGTGGCTGTGATACCGACCGAGTGTGAGGGCCCGGGACCTCCGTCCCTGGAGCAACTTCTTCTGTTTCCGAGGGTACTGCATTCTCTTCCACAGGCTGGATTATCGCCGTGGCCTCTCTGGTCATGCGAGGGTCTCTGGTAGTGGGCGCTCTCCTGTTTCCTGCCATTTCAAACTCCGTCTCCCCACGGACGGCACCAAACTGTTGGCAACACACTTGCCCTACCTCCGCACACGTACAGGGGGTGGCGAAGGTGGCCAAACGTCAGAACCAAGCGAAGGTGCAAATGAAACAGGAACAGTGATGTTGTGGCTCTATTCCCCAAAACGTACCTCATTACATTGTTCACCCCCGGTATTTATAGGGGATACCAAGGGGCACCAACCAGATTACAAAAGGGTACAAGAAAGATTCTTCTGCGCTGTACTATGGAAGGGCAGAGTTGTACAAACACAACTGGAGTCGAAACCCTAGCCTGCTTTCCTCCTGCCCGCCGCCACTGGGCCTTGCTCGCCTTCGCGGGAAAAAACGAGGTCTGACCCTCGGCTCTGCCGGCGGCGAGGTCGGACCCCCGTCGTGTTCATGATGCTCGAGGGTTGCCTCCTGTGTTCTTTGCGCGCCATTGCCTGCAAGACATGCAACGAACCCCGAGGGTCGAACTCGTGTGCGAAGGTTAGCAAACCTGCCCTCGTGTGCGAAGGTTAGCAAACCTGCCCGAAGGGTAAAAAAAAACGGAGATAAAAGAGTTGAGAGGGTCCGAGGACGAGAGCGGGTCACGCAAAGTTCGTTCCTCGAGCCAGTCTGAGCGGCGCCACTGCCGAGAGTCCCTTCCCCCAACATAAATATTTATGTTTTTTCTATAAATTTAATTAAATTTTAGATATACTTCGACTCTTCGAGATTAATGAAACAACGTATAATTTAAAACGGAGGGAGTCCGTGGCATGGAGCTTTCAATAAATATATTACATCAGCTTGTGACCAAAACATCACTGTTGAATGTACTATTCACGAAATCACGAGGAAGGAAGGGCCAAGTATATGTGCCAAATGCCCAAATGGTATTACATTCTGGTGTGGAATAGCCCATTTTTGGATGTGGAATTGTGGATGGACTAGGCCGAGTAAAGCTCAGGCTTGGACAGCCTCGGCGTCGGCACGGCCACCAGCGGCGTGGCCTTCTTCATGACGATCGCGAACCTCTCGTCCAGCTCCAGCCGCGCGCCCGCCGGCAGCTCCCAGTCGAACGCCTGCAGCAGCATGGCCAGCGAGTAGGCCGTCATCCGGTCGGCCATGGCGATGCCAGCGCAGATCCTGCGGCCGGACCCGAACGGGAGGTAGTCCATCTCGCTGCCGTTAAAGTCCCACTTGCGCCCTTCGCCGCCGGCAGCCAGGAACCTCTCCGGGATGAACTCCTGCGGGTCCTCCCACACGGCGGGGTCCCTCATGATCGCCCACACGTTGACGAACACGCGGCATCCGGCGGGGACGCGGTAGCCGCCCACCGTGGCGTCGGCGCTGGGGCAGTGCGGCACCATGAGCGGCAGCGCCGGGTGCAGGCGCAGCGTCTCCTTGAGCACCGCGTGCAGGTAGTGCAGCTGCGGGAGGTGCGACTCCTCCACCATGGCGTCCCTGCCCACCACCTCGTCCAGCTCCTGCCGCACCTTGGCCAGGAGCTCCGGCTTCTGCATCAGCTCCGCCATGGCCCACTCCACAGTGTTCGACGTGGTCTCCGTGCCTCCGACAACCATGTCCTGCATGTCGTCGTTCGTTTTATTAATAGACTCATTTTAGATTAGAATTTTGATTAGCAGCAGAGCAGGTGCTGGATGAATCATATTTACATACCATGAGCAGTGCCTTGACGTTGGTCATGGTGAAGGAAGTCTTGCCGTCGCCGCCTTCCTTCTCGAGCCTGAGCATGTACTCCAAGAAGTCGGGCGCCGGGGGCTCGCCGCCGGCGCGGTCGGCGCTGACCCTCTGCTCTATGATCCTGGGGAACATCTGGTTGAACCGCTCCTTGAGCACGTCGGACTTCCTCCGGATGCCCTGCAGGTCGAAGCGCGCGAGCGCCGGGAAGAAGTCGGAGACGTTGGGCGCGCCGAGCATGTCGGTGATCTCGGCGACGAGATGCCTGAACTCCTTGCCCACGGCGGCGCGCTCGGCCTCGCTGCCGACGTTGCCGCCCCACAGCGTGCCCGTGATGACGTTCATGACGGTGAGGAACATCTGCGCGCCGACGTCGACGGGGGCGGCGCCGCCGGCGCCCTGGGCCGCCTGGGCGTGGAGGTGCGCGAGCGTGGCCCTGAACTCGCGCGCGCGGAGGCCGTGCACGTGGTCCAGCCCCGCGGGGCCGAGCATCTCCCGGACGCACACCCGCCGGAGCAGGCGCCACGTGGGGCCGACGGGGTTCCACACGATGTTCTGCCCGCCGCCGTAGGAGATGGAGCGCGCCGCGTCGGGGACGTCGCGGCCGGAGAAGACGAGGTCCTGCTCGCGCAGCACCTCGCGCGCCAGGGACGGGGAGGTGACCACGACGCCCAGCTTGGAGCCCAGGCGGATGGAGAAGATGGGCCCGTACCTGCCCGCGAGGCGCGCGAAGTAGACGTGCAGCTGCGGGTCCAGCGACGGCAGGCTGCCCACGAGCGGCAGGCCCGTGGGACCCGGCGGCAGCGGCAGGCCCCCGCGGCCGCGCACCGCGGCGGCCACGAAGAGGAACGCCGCCAGGAGGAGCGCGCCGTAGAGGAGCGCGGTGGAGGCTGCTGCGGCGGCGGCGTCCATGGCTGAGGAGAGGCCGGGCAGAGCAGAGGGAGTGCGTGGTGGGGTGCCGAACGGCGTACGGCGGCAGTGTGATGGGCGTGCGGCAGAAATTATACCGGGCGGTGGCAGCCGTCCAGGTCCAGGCGGTGGGCAAGGCCGCGATATTTCCCAACCCTCCGGGACGGTGATGGCATCTCGGCCTGTGGACGGGAGCACGGAGGTGGGCGCGCGACCGGAGATGCGGCGTTTGTCGCGTCCCGGCACGCCGCGCGCTCACGGCCGGCGAGCCGCCGCAAAAACAATAATAAATGTCGCGTTGGGGTCCGGGGGACGCACTAGCCACCAGATGCGCGCAGGCGCAGCAGCTCCGGCTCTGGCTCTCAAACCGCATGCAGCGTCGGCGTGCTTATAGATGGCAATGGGGACCATTATCCGATTTCCTACTTCATTACGGTCTTTAATCGAAAAAGACATTCATCTATTGGGTCTTTAAATAGGAAAAAATCTTCACCAATAAATACACGAGTACGGGTACGTTTCTATAGTCCGCGTACCCGTTAGCGCATGAGTATAAAATATCCAAAGGTTCAAATGAATTTTCTGACTCAATAGTACTACTCTCTACTATCTATTAATTAATGTAAGACTTATGGATTTATATAATGTTCTATTGTCTACTGCTACTAACATACTACTTGATATAAGAATTATGGATTTATGATGTTGTACAACTGATGTTTGATCGTTGCTATAATTTCATCTAAACTTTATGTGCTATTCTTGGTATCATGATCTGATATGTAAGGTTTACTCAGACGGATACATGTCTAGGGAATTTTATCACCCGCTACGGGTATAGAGATTTCAATAATATTATTTCTTTATTAATGAAAATAGACCTGAGGAACTAAGGATTTAGCCATTGCCATTTTGAGGCGTGCTCGACCAATAAACTATTGTAGCGTATACATACTCAATATTGTCTATCTTCACCGTTTAATACTGTTTTGAGACTCGTGCTACTCACTCTTGTCAATGATGTTGCTTATCTTTCTTGATGTTTTATACTGCTAATTGGGAAGACACGAATCTCGATGTGTCGTTTGGACGGTGAGCATAGTGCACACTCAACGTGTAAAAAAAATGTTCGACGCACCGCGGTTGCAGATAGGTTCTCGGCGTCCCTGTCATCAGTCACCACTCACAGTGCCGGCTGTGTCACATTCACAGTTATTTTGACGTGCTGTATTATTTTAAGAAGAGAATTTTAAATGGACCACGCGTCTCGTGGTTTCGCATATCTTTTCGCACGAAAAATCCGTTCCATTGGATTTGCTGGTTTCGTGGTGGCGGTACACGCTGGCCGGCGTGGTACGGTAGTAGCGATGGGCAGGGTTTGGTTGGACTTGGACCTGTCGATGGAGTTGAGTGTGCCATATCGTACGTGTCGCTTCTCACGTGTGAGTGTACTTGTGATGCCCGTTCGGCCGGAGAAATCGACGCACCGGCCGATGCCGTCGGATCTGGCTCGGTTAATTTAGACAGCCCCCAGTCGACAACACATGTTTTACGATCTTTCCTTTACCTACTTCTAACGTTAGGCCCAAGTAATTGAGGCATAAGTAAACTATACTCCCTCCGTATAGGAAATAGATGACGTTTTGGATATCAACACGGTCTACAAATATAATTTTGACTCCCTTTCAACTAAAAAATATTTATCAAAAAATGATATACGTATATTTTTATAAAAGTATTTTCAAGACAAATCCATTTATATAGTTTTTTATATTTTCAAACTTAACATCAAAAAGTTATTCATGATTTATATTCTCCTTGACCGAAACCATGTCCAAAACGTCATATATTTCCTATATAGAGGACGTAAATTATTTGTAGTCACTTCTATTTACGATAATTTTCTATATACTAGGTTCGTGTTTGTGGTTTGCTACGGGACAACTAAACTTTTGTAATAAAAATACACTGATCACATGATAAAATAACAATAATATAAAAATTAAACACCAACATTAAAATGACATTTAATCTAAGAGACGAAATTCGTGAAATTAACACAACCACACCTAATTAATTTAATAGGTATGTCACCACACATATAATTTATTAATTTAATAATCTCACACATAGTTTATTAATTTAATAGTTTAACACATAGGTATGTCATCACTTCATGTCTACGATACACAAAAGATAAGCTCGCACTTTTGAAAAATGTGGTATCGTCCTCCTCAATTTGTCAATCACGTCCTTCCATATTTGCGATGATGTGTCATTCATTTTTCCCTCTCTAATCAGCCAATCACATCATTGTCTTCCATATTATTTTTTTCTCAATCACAACATTGTCTTCTATATTAAAGATCTACATTTTACATGTACATTTTTTCTATATAATTAAATGAGAATATTTTTTGTCTTCCTAATTTATTGCCGCTACCATATTAATTAAAATAATTGCATGCAATGAGTCTGCGTTGCAAGGATGAAGACATTGCCGAAGACAATGGTACTAACAATGACCGTTCATCTCGAATCGGCAGAGGTCAGGTCATAGGCTAACCACACGTAACAACGTAGCGTTTGACGTAAGATAAGGGACAAAGTTGGGTTAAAAAGAAAAAAAAAGACTAAAATGAACTTTATTAGTTCACATTTGAAATTATATCTAAAATACAAAGTTTAAGGACTAAAATTATCAATTTGATAGCTCTAGATGAAATTGTGCGAAAAGAAATTTTAAGCTGAAAGGATTCTTGGGCCATAGATATGAAAGCAAAATGATTATTCCACACATAAATTTATCTGTCGTTATCATCATCGATGATGGAGAAACATATAGGGTGTGATTGGTAGGCAGTAGGAGACGGTCCTTGCACACACTTTAGCGGTGTGGTATTGTTCCAACGTTTTGCATGCTTTTAGCGGGGTGGTATTATTGTTCCAGCGTTCTGTTTGGTTGCTCGAACTAAATCAAATCGATCTATGCAACCATACACGAGCTACCGTGATGCAGTCTTTTTATCCGCCGAACGAGCTTCACTCTCTATACAGGACGACTTGATTCATATAGAATGTAGGGACCTATGTGTCAGACACCCAGAATTTTGATCCATACATGCAACCAAATATGATTATGTTCTGTACTCGACGAACACTAAAGACAACCGGATACTGCCACATGTAAGAGCTTAACCAGACTCCTTTTGTCCTGCATAGCCCGATTATCCTGGATGAAGCCACCTTCTGCAACCAATCACAGATGATGCGCTGATACGATGGAGGCACGGAGAAGCAGATGCTCATGCTCCACACGCGTATTATTCTTGTTTTCTTCGCGTCACGCCGGCCACGCCGCCACCTGTATTATGTAATTTATTCTCGGAACCATGCACGCGCTCTCTGAAAACCCAAGAACAGGGCGTGCCGTGCTCGTGCCCGTGCCCAAAAAATCAAAAGAAAAAAAAAAGCGAGGGCCGTCGGACGTGAGGCTGTGGTGGGCTGGCCCGTGGTTTTAATCTCTTCCAGGCCCTCCTTATTATTTAAAGACAATTCTAAAAGAAAAACAAATATTTAAAGACAAAATAAGTATCATTAAATTAGTTACAGAATATAGTTTCATAATAAATTTATTTATAAAAACATAAATACTAATATTATTTAATCTAAATTTCGTTAAGCTTAAACTAGTTTGACAAGCAGGGATCACACACTTTTATTCTTTTGTGGACGCAGGGGTGATTCATTTTTACCTCGAGGCCTCAATCTCCTTCAATCTCTATGCAGCATGAGAGTATCCAAAAGGGCCTGAGGGGTTTATGTGCGTGTATTCCCTCGGTTCTAGAATTAATATAAATTTAATTTATTAAGGGCTAGTAGTTTTTTAGAATTTAACAAAATTTGAAAAAATATATTGATATTTATAACCTATAATAAGTATCACTAGAATAATAATAGTATATTTTTGTAATAAACATATTAGGAAGTATAAATATAAACTTAGTTTTTTTTAAAAAAAAATAACTTCTTAAAAATGAGAATGCGCAGTGATGGAGTCTTCGTGCTGAGAGATATGTGGGTCAACACCCCTCTCTTTTTTAAACTTGTAAACAATTGCAGTTCTAAATTATAAGTCATTCCGACTTTCATAGAGAACCAAATCATATCAAGTTTGATCAAATTTATATAATAAAATTATAACATTTATAATACCAAATAAGTGTCGTTAGATTCTTTATTAATTATATTTTCATAGAATATCTATTTGATGTCATAATTTAATTCTTTCTATAATTTTAGTCAAACTTGCATTGAGATGTTTTGATTTTCAGAAAAAAAGTTGGAATGACTTATAATCCGGTACGGAGGGAGTACTAATCGCCGGGGATATATTGAATTAAAAGCTTGGTGCATAGTCCATAAACACGTTGAATCACCGTAGGCAACTACACAACTGTTACAAACCAAAACAAGCAAGTCGAAAACTCACAAAGCATCAAGCCTCGAATTTGTCTAAACAGCCTCTGCATGCAAGTTTGCAACTTCGCAGTCCCTACCTGGCTACCTCAAGTACATCTCCACACCGGTGTTCTGATAATCTTGTAGTAGTCAAACATTGGATTGAAAACATTACTTCTTTGTTGTCAGCTTCCTACATCACAACCAAGATGGTGTATCCCAATTCCCCCTACCACCACCATCTGTTTGTTATTTTCTCAACTACAAGATCTGAAACAAAAAAGAAGGGCCATTCCATATGACTTCCGTTACGGGACACTAAGCTTTACGGTTGGCCACACTTGGCGACCGGTACCCTGCTTTAGTAGGCTTTCCCCAAGGAGAAACTGAAGGCCTGCCTCCATTGGTACGCCCCTCGCCTCCACCATGGGGATGATCCACTGGATTCATAGCAACACCACGGACGATAGGGCGTCTGCCTAACCACCGGCTATGCCCTGCCTTTCTTAGCTTGCGCGTGCCATGGCTTGGATTGGAGACTATACCGATTGTAGCACGGCACTTTGAATCCACAATTTTCTCAGCGCCTGAAGGAAGGCGCAGAACACAATGTGCACCTGGCTCCTGGACTACTTTAGCATAGTATGTACCAGCTGCTCGGACCATCTTCCCACCCTGACCAGGACGGCATTCAATATCGTGCACCCATGTCCCAATTCTTGCGTTTGCTAGTGGTATGCAGTTTCCAACCTTTGAGTTGAGATCAATTACATCAAACTGATTAGATGAGGAATACGGCGAAGAGGATGGACTCTTAGAAGGTTTTGAGGAATCATAGTTCATCACTGTACTACCTGGCACGCATTGGTGACCGGCCAATACATAAGATACTGGTACAGGATCACCCTCTCCCTTTGTCCCTTTACTCATACCAGTAGACTTTCCTACCAAGCTACTGCAGCGGTTAGCTTGTGTCTGAAGCAAGTGTTTCTTCTTCAGATCATTCTGCCAAGAGAGAGCAGCTTGACGCTTCATTCTGTGTGTCCAAAGCACATCATCCGTTGCCCATTTCTGAATTCCAGAAAGAGAGAATGTCTGTTTTCCTTCTTCATTTCCTTTGACCTGAGCGAAGAAAGTGGGCTTGGCACCAGCTAATGCTATCCTAGGTAAGCTCCCACCAGATTCAACAGATGCAATATCTCCATCGCCCAGAGAAGAGTACAGTGCAGAAGCTTCCTTTTTTCTTATGCACTCTACCAGTACCAGGCAATGCCGCGAGGGAAAACCTACCAGAGACACCAGCAGTGACAGATTCCATTATCTGAGGCTCGGCACTGAGCTCTTGCAGAGCCTTGGGGCGGCGAAAATGCACCCCCTTGGACCCACCGCACCAAAGCAACGCTAGAGGAGCATACTCGATCCGCTCCACAATGCCCAGGGAAGAGGTGCCCCTCTTCGCATCAACTTTCCTCTGCAACCTCTTGGCCCCTCCGCCACGGTGGTAAGAGGTGATGCGTCCGGACGAGTTCCGCCCCGCCGTCTTGGACGAGCCCAGAGTCAGACGCTTCAGCGCGCCCACTTTCGCCTGATCTCTCACGAGCGAGAGAACGGACTTACGTGCCATCTTGTCGACAGGGATGGTGATGGCGTAGGAGGGAGGAGTGGAGGCCTCTAGGCTCTGCAACATTTCAAAAATCAAAGACGGAATTACAGATATGTCTAGATACGAAGCATGATTATTCCCCCACTCCAATACACGTCCCGTACGGGTACGATTTAGCATGTTTCAACTTGGCCTAAACTCGCACTGGAAAATCCCCGACATGGAAAGAAGAAAGCGGCAAGCAAGCAATCAAGAGCCAAAGCCACCGAAGCAGCACCAACACGCACGGGCCAATCAGTCAATTTCCACTTTGCAGGCAGATCGAGGCAACTAAGCCGAGCAAAAACCTAGTCCCGCATCCCTGCCGCTGCCAGGGGCGGCCGGGCGGGCACAGTAAAGAAGGACATGCGTGTACGCAGTAGACCCAATATTTTTTTTGCGTGATAAAAGAAGAAAATCAAAATCTGTAGGCATAATGCACGTATACTACCCTTGTAATCAGATCAGATCAGATCCGAATATAAATAGCTTAAGCGAGGGTTTGGGCGCTCGGCTTCGCACAGCAGGAATGGGAGACAATGGGTGAGCGTACCTAGTGGCGGTGGGTGATCGTCGCCGGCGAAGTGCCCGAAGCCGGAGAGACCTCGGCACCTCGTATAGGGCGGCGGCGGCGGAGGTCGCCCAGTCGTCGCCACTAGACAGGGAGCCCGCCGCGCACGCGAGGGGCACAGGATGGTGGAGTGGGGTGGTGGTGGGCCGCTGGTTTGGGCCGGACGGGACGGGCTTGGGCTGCCCGGCCAGACGGGAACATTTTCTCCTCCACTTCGACTCCTTGGGCTAAGCACTCGCTCGCGGTGCGTCATGGACATGGACTCATCATGGTCGTTTCCGTCCGGTCTCCGCAGCTGCGAGCGGGCTGCCTCGCCGTCGCGACTCTCGGGGAAGGGGATTCCCAGACGCCACCGCTGATGGAGATGCTCTCGAAAAGCCTCCTCGTCGTCCACCTCCAGCCAGCCCTACTACGGCGTACGGCCGTCCTAGCTCCTAGAGTACCACGCGACAAAGCAGCCATGAGTATAATCTTTGTTTAATTAATTTGCGTCATCTTGAGCACGCACTGCATCACTTACACTTACTGCCATGGCTCCATCTGACCCCGAACTCCTGGCTGCTGAGAAGCACGTACCCGCCAGTCGCCCGGCACAGTGACAGCACGCAAGAGTAACCACACCAGCAGCCACACCCGCAGCTTTCCGAGGGGCAGGCAGGGAGAGGCTGGAGCTGGACATGACGGCAACTTGACTTCATATGCCTATCACGCTCTCCCCGTCTCAAAGCAAGAAGAACAGTGAACTCTCACTGAGCGTCCGGCGCCTAGGCCCCTCAGGACAGCGACCCGCCGCCAGCCTACTCCAGTCTCTGCCATGGCTTACGTACAATCATACCTGTGGCTGTGATGACGATTGATGACATTCTAAATAAAACCGCTTCATCGATCTCGTGTCTAGGTCTAGTAGTAATAGGCATTGCGCTTTGTCTTGCTTCAGAGATTTCAGAAGACTTTTGATTTTATGATAATTGCTGTTATTTGTTGGCACATGGCAGTTTTTTTGTTAAGCTATTGGTTTTCAGAGCCTCAGACTGTAGCTTTGAATGATTGAGGGCAAAACTCGTGTAGAAGCAGGGGATAATATCCGCTCTTTTTTTAAAAAAAAAGAAAAAAGAAAGAGATAGTCCTATGAGTTTCGGTGGAATGACTTCACCTATAATGTTTGTACTAATCATGTGCGTGGCTGTCAGGGGTGAAGGTGAATGATGTGGATCAACACATTCCATAGTATTGAAACCAATCAGAAAAAAAGATGGGGACTGAGAAAGTGATGGACCAATCCATTGCTAAAGTCAAACGTACACTCGTGTAACACAAAAAAAATCAAGTGCACATACGGTGAATGTTAAGCAAACTCAATCTTGGATTTCATCTAAATGAATGGTCCAAATGAGAGGTACAGGTTCCCTTGCTTGAGTTAGACCCGATTGGATTTAGTTCAATTAATTAATTGGTGTGTTCAGTTTCCACTCCTCACTTGAGTCATCCAGAATATATTTGAAGCGTAAGGTTAAATTATTTCTACACATGTTCAAGTATAACTCATGTACATCAGGTCTTATACATTCATGTCCACCTGGTATTTTACGAAAGCCTCGGCAGCACATAACAGGTAACCTAATTAACTAACTGCATCACAAACAGACTCCACCAGCTACCCTATCCATGACTTTATCTGGGGTCCTTGAGGGGTTACCAAATTCTTCAGGAGTTCCCATCACCATCAGTGCAGTGGAGAAGTTCAAACAAACAAGGCAGTGCCTGCCAGTCTGAATCACGCAACAAACCCGGCTGCTGAACAAACCTTCTTCCACCTTCCTGGTGAAGTGGTGAGCCTGGAAGGAAGTCAGCTCTCTAACACGTCAGCATTACGTAGATAAACGTATGCCGTACAGATGGTTGGTTAACTGAACCCTTCTTTAAGGTCTTGCATCTCTGTCAGGGACATGGACGACAAGAGAACACACCGGGTACCTTTGGCCTCTGAACGTTCATTTCATGGAAACTGGACTGACCTGCTGTGCAATGGTTGTCGTGGTACTCGTTGCAGAATCCAGGCAGGCTCTTGCTGATCCATGTACAGTGAAAAGCATCTTGTTCCTTTTCATCTCTGGACTCTGGTGTGCAACTGCTTAAGCTTACCCAAGAATAAACTAGACGTTGGCTGATGATAATCTCGCCAAGAATCAGTCCACATTATTATGCACATCAAAATTCACAAGCCTGCCTGTGTAACGAGTCTGATGTTGAAAGGATGGCTAGTCACTAACATAACATGTTCTGATCTCTGTAATTATATTGCTCGAGAGCTGCCAGGGACAGCAACAGGGAGATATCAGATATACCTCGCTGTTGCACTGCTCGGAGCACAGCCTAACTTGCACAGAAAATAGGCTATTTTATTCAGTTGATGATACTTGAAAGCAGCAGCCTGCTGAGCATGACCTTGCGTGTCACATATACCCTAGCTTTGTTCATAGGATGCCTTGCATGATTCGACATTTGAATCTAGTTCTTCAGCTTCCCGTACCGAGAAACATAAGGTTTCTACCAATACAAACCCCTTTTACTTTTAAGGGCAAGGTATCACTATTCTACGGTCTAAATACACCCCATGCCTATCTCTTTTCACAATCTTATTCGTGCAAGTACTGTATCTATTTTCTACACTGGGAGGTGGGAGCTGCCCAGTGTGCTCAAACTTGCAGTCTTTCTTCGATCTTCAGAAGTTTGACCCATTTGAGGTGTGGAACATTGAATTGTAGGCTGAGTTCGAGCTGCACGTGCCAACACCTTGGTAGTCCAGCAGCCAGTCTGTTGTTCCATCCCATGGCAACATGCCCTCGACATTGCCGAGTTCTTCGTTGCTGCTCATAAAATTCAGCCATGGCTCATCCATTGACAGGTCAGCCTCCGACAGCCAATTCACCAGCATTTCAAGATCTTGATCACAGACGTTGCTGCCTGACTCTGGCCAGCTGGACTGCTCAGATGAATCAGTGGACAGTGGAACCTCCCTATGGCTGTCATCCTTCAAGCTCAGCTCCTCTCTGAAGTCGCTGTTGGATTTAGCAGATTCACCTGTAACTGTGGATTGTGAGGAAGCTGCCTTGGAGTTGGCTAGAGGCTGGTGCGTGGCCGGGTCGATGCCCATCTTGATAAGCTTCTTCTTGATGTGTGTATTCCAGTGGTTCTTGATCTCATTGTCTGTTCTCCCAGGTAACTTGGCAGCAATCTTGGACCATCTGCACAGACTTAAGTCATTAGGAGACACATAGCAGTTGTAATATTTTGTTTCTGGAGAACGAAGCACATGAGCAGGAAGGAGCAGCTAACCCTTTCCATTCATGTTTCAGCCAGCTGAGTTTGAAGCAAATACATAAATTTACAAATTTCCATGATTTTCGCAACTGTGTGCTTCATGGTTTAGAACTGGAGTTTGTGCTACAAGTGAAGAGGTTGAGAATGACCTGAGTGGTGCTATTGCTATTGCCCTTCAATTCTAGTGTGCTCTTTAACTCACATGCAGGTATGAAGTCCACATCAGTGTATCAGTAACTATTAACTATCAATTCAAAGTGCAACAACTAAGAAAAGAAAGATAGCCATTATATTTGTTGTTTTTGAGAGAACTTGGCATTTGCATGAGCACTGAAAGCATGAAACAACCAAGAGGTTACTGCTAAGTACTAAACTAGGGACAAGAACAAAAACAAAGGTAACAAATGGTACCAATTATACAGTTGTAAACTTATAATATGTAAGATGCAATAAGCTCGATAACCATGAAAACCGCTTTTCAAACTCTAGATAATCTTGATTAACTGATCCTGGTATTGCAGGATTACTTTCTTTCTCAAAACTATACATTGTTTTGATTGAACTTTGCCATTGTTGATAGGCGTGGAGCACCAGTGGGGTTTGACAACAATACCACACGTGCATGTGACTCTGTTACTATTAATTGCATGAATTCATTTGGTTCTAAACTTTGTGGCATCATTTTACAGTAAGCAGTGCTGCTACACTTCGTGTAAACTTACAACACATAAGCTAGCTACCCTTAGCCAAGTCCAAGTATTCCATCAACATGTTCCGCGCTTTCCTCGGCACTTCAAAACTTAACCAGGGGAATTCACCCATGCCAAGGAACTGATGCAAATAGCTTATTCTACCACAGCACAATAAAGAAGATGGATTGACATGCAAAATGGAGTATATTCATCCAAGCACACATGTTATCTATATCATGCAACTTAGTATACCTATTTCCAAGCTTGGCATGGAGGTCAATGACGAGCTGCTCCTCAGCGGTGCTGAGGAGGCCACGCTTGAGGTCAGGGCGAAGGTAGTTAGTCCACCGCAGACGGCAGCTCTTGCCGCAACGAAGCAGCCCTGCCAGTTTAGGCACTGCCCGCCAGCAGCACCGGCCATTTGTCAGGATGAAACTAATGAGCTTTTTGTCCTCCTCCGCTGTCCATGGCCCTCGCTTCACCCCCTGCTTGTCACAGCACGGCTGTCTCCCCATTGATCAATTTACTATCAGCTGGCAGCTTGTACTAGATTAAGCACCGAGTTAACAAGGCTATCAGTAAGCTTCTATTGCATTTTATATATGTTGCGAGCCACCAAACTCCGCAGACAAACATCAGACAAAAGGGCTGTGAAAGCTCCATTGCAACTACAATCGATGTCTGCCTGCATATATGTATAGCTCTGTGCAATTTCACTAAAAAAATGTCCTGTAATCTCCATGCTTTTCTATTTGCTGATGTAGAAAGCGATAGTGATTTGGTTACTTTAGAGTAATCTGGAAGTAAGAGTTTAAGTCTGACCTATAATAGACTGTACTGTGTTAAGCCCTTGTTAAAAAAACAGTTACCAATTGCACTGCAGCATCATGGTGTACTACTACTAGAGTTGATAATCATGTTCATTAAAATGAGATGTGTTAACATCCTTGACCGAGCTGATTATTGTACTTCAATATTCCAATATGGTACAAAGGGATAATTTGATCTTAATTAATTAGCATACTGAAATGAACAGCACCCTATTTGCTGATAGATTAGCTCAAAGTTCTAGTTAGCTATCCTTTTCTAAACACGGGAATTTGTTTGCAAATAATGCAACAGTAACTAAAATATGATTATCTCTAAGTATTGCAGCTTCCATTCCCCACAGGGTATATATGTGTGCCACCCCTGTTGCCATCTTAAGCAACTATATCTCAGCAACCATTTTATCATTGGTGGTGCACTATAACAGATAAAACCATGAGGAACAACCAGCATATGCTCCGCAAGCTGCATATCTAATATATGTGTATGAACCAATGATGACATTGTGCACCATGATGTAAATATTGCATTCTAATTTGTGAGAAAACTGAAGCATTCGGGCAGTCAGGATCCAACCTCACTGAGACTGGTGATATCAACATGACCATCAACCGATGAGCTTAGCCTCTGCAGAGTTTGATTTACATATTGAGTTAGTACAGCATACGAGAAAAGACAGCAACTAATTAATTAGACATGGAAAGCAGTGCATCGCCTTGGTTCTTATCTTTAATGCAAAGATGTGCAGCTCAGTTTCATGTTTGCTAAAAGAACACACAGCTTACTTTTGCCAATATAAAAGCTCAGATGCAAAGATGAAACTTTAATTCTGTAAGCAAAATGGTTATTCTGCAACTAGATGCAAAGAAAGGATAAGAACTAGAGTTTCTTAATCCACCAAACTCCCAAGAAAGTGGGTGTTTAGTTGAGAGGTGAAAAGTTTTTGGGTGTCACATCGAATGTTGCGGCATTAATTTAGTCTATTAAAAATTGACTAATTAAAAAAGAAATTTCATATTCCGTCAGGAAATCATAAGACAAATTTATTAAGACTAATTAATCCGTTATTAGCACATGTTTGCTATAACACAACATTGTCAAATCATAGACTAATTAGGCTTAAAAAATCATCTCGCAAAGTTATCGCAATCTGTGTAATTAGTTATTTTTTTAGTCTACATTTAATACTACATGCATGTGTCCAAACATTCGATGTGATAGGTAAAAAGTTTTTTGGGTGGGAACTAAACACCGGGAAAAGAAGGACCCATCTTACAACTTACTTTTGCTTAGAAATGACAGCAAGGGACAGCTTAAGAATCTATGGGTATTCAAGACGTCTGCCGACATGAAGAAATGACTGCGCTGTGACGCTCTGTAACCATAAAAATAATGTCAACTCAGTGATACATATTTTGGAGTGTTGATATAAGGAGCATAATCAATTAATTAACAGACAAACTTTTTGCTATTCAGATACTGTGCTGGGCAACAATGGACATATATTCTGGACAACAAAAGCCAACAGGGGCCAATTTATGCCGTGTCTGCAAGAAAAATGCTAGCAACTGCTGATAGAATAGCAGCAATCTTCTGATACACAATGCTAACTCATTCTTCTGCTGAATCTGCATATGCAAGAAACTTCAATCTGTGAAAGGCTGTGCGCTAAAACTAGAGCATCTATAGACAAGTATAACACAAGACAGAAACTTTAGCAGATTATTATTTCTAGATAAACACAGTCCAATCCATGGAAGCTATTGCAATCCCAGGTAGTGATGTGTGTTTCTGTGCTGAAAAGTAAAAAGCAGTAAACAGAAGTCTGCTTTTCGAAGAGAAGTGGCAGATGAAAACAATATTTTCCTAGGTCATAGGTCTATTCCATCAGCCTTCCAATATTTATGCAATAAGCTATAAGTTGTGATGTGCATTTAAGGAGACATCTAATGCGGATCATACACTAGCTATCATGACAAATACTATCATTTTGTTATTAAAACATAATATGAAAACTTCTAAAACAGCTGTAAAGATAAATGGTCAAGGATCTACCATCATATGATTTTCAGTTTCACATTGCAATTCAGTTGAGTAGAGAAAAAACCGAGATAAGTGTGTTAATCCTAACTCCTAAGTCCTAACTTCTGTTTGTAGCCTTTTCCTCTATTTATTGCTAACATAAATCTTCACCCCTTTTCCCCTAGAATTCATCATAGATGGTGGTTAACTACATAAGACAGCGCTTGCTTAATAACATCGGGTGGCAGTTTGTATATGCTCCTGAGTCCTGACTGATTCCATACACTTTTCAGCAAAGAAAAAAATATATATATCAACAAAACGATATTATCTCACATATGTTCTTACATGGTAAAATTTTGTATCAAATCGTTTAAGTTTCAGTTTCCATGTAACGCTGTGTTGGAGTATAAGTGAATTGCCGACCTCTCCCCATCAACTTAAGTTTTTGGGTTGAACTGGTTGGTGCATGTAACTTAATATGATATAAAAGCCAGAGGTCTCGAGTTCGAATCCTGGTAGGCACAATTAAATAAAATAATTGTTGTCCGCTCCTATTCCACGTCTGAGGCCTGAGAGAGCCTCCACGTGAGGGGGAGTGTTGGAGTATAAGTGAATTGCCCACCTCTCCCCATCAGCTTAAGTTTTTGGGTTGAACTGGTTGGTGCATGTAACTTAATACAAACTATCAAAGTCCCTGCTTGGAAGTCTTAGCCTATCATTTCCAGTTGGAATTGTGATTCACCAATGATCAAGCTGATCAATAAATTGGACAAGACACATAGAAGAAACTAGAAATTGACCACCAGTTACTGACAGATAAAAACACAGTGTAGTGCAACAACCTAGCAAAAGACTTGGTCTTCCTGAATCTTTTGTGAACATGATTACTGCTCACATTACGAAGAAGACTAACTTTAGGAGATGCCATTAGAAGAGAATGGGCCGGGTATCGCTACATCCCATCAGATTAATTCACTGAATGACAGCCTGGATTACCAACCTTCCAGCTACGAAACGGTGCAACTGATGTAGATTGACAAGAAAAAAAAAACCTTGATTAGGAAAGAGAGACATTCTAAATATTTAGGCCTTGAAATATGATCTCCTAGCCACTTTAATTTTGAATTAAGCGGTCCTCAATACCACATCCCACAAGCTTTTAGCACAAGGACTTTCTGAAAGGGTCGAAAATTGACTAGGCTTCCAAAAAAAGATTGTGCCTATCCTTTAAAGAGAACCAATTTTAAAACTCGCTAGTAAATGTAGCTTCTCTGACCCTCTAAGTGCTATTGGTTACTCAATTCAGCAGTAATAGCGGGCAAGGTTTTCCATTTGAAGAATTCAAAGCAGCTGGCTATACTTTAAGTCTTGATGAAGAATGGATACCGACAACATCTGGTCACAAATATTTGAGGTGGCATGTTCCTGTCATGCATTCATTCATGCAATATTTGGCGAAACAACTGGTATTACACGCCTTGATTCAATCCCACGTCATGCTAGATAATCTGCACACAGAGGCACACGTTTTGCAAGGAATCAACAGCACCGCCAAAGGGGCAGGACTGTCCTAGTACCTGCTTGATCACTCTCTGTGACCAAATGCCATGACTTTGAGCAAGCTATCCCGGACAAACTCTGATTCCAAAACGTGGTAACTGGTACGTACAACCCTTTTGCAGAACAAACACCTGACATATCAGGACCTTGTTTGGGACACATAAAGATGGGGATCCCCCAGCTGACACCTCAGGACCTTGGTCGGGACACATAAAGATGGGGATCCCCCAGCTGACACCTCTGACCATAAGTACCGAATACCGATCTAGCTAAGCATTTTATCGAATTTTGGATCTCAGGCCGCTGTGGATCCGAAAGCACAAGGAAGGAGCGGATGACCTCCTCATTTGGCAGCGATTACCGTGTCGGCCATACACGAGCTGAGGAAGCGGAACTCCTATCCTATGGATCATCGATCCTTTCCTTCCGCTAGGCTAGGCATACCATCAGGTCTCGCTCGTCCCCACCAAGATTTGCAACGACTCGAAAAAGCT
This sequence comes from Coix lacryma-jobi var. lacryma-jobi, assembly GCA_009763385.1. Lineage (NCBI taxonomy): Eukaryota > Viridiplantae > Streptophyta > Magnoliopsida > Poales > Poaceae > Coix > Coix lacryma-jobi. The sequence goes on from CM019828.1 coordinate 11,860,776, forward strand.
AGGCTGGATATCGCAAGCATGTGGCTGTAAGTAAATCTAGCGAGGAGGAGACGCAGAATCTTGGAAGGAAGGGACTCACACAGTCAGACTGACGACACGGCGCGGTGACGGTGACCTCGCACCCTTCCCCAGTGCCCCCACCTTGCACGGAGCCACGGACGGCCTCAGGGGAGGGGACCGGGTGCACGGAGTCTACCGACCCCCGCTTCCGGTTCCTGCTCACTCCGATGGCGATGCCCGGAGGCCGCAGGGCAGCCGAGCGGCGGCCGACGAGGGAGGGAGGATTCGGTGGGTCCCATGGCAGCGGGCGCGTGATGAGACAGATCTTTTTTTAATTTTATTATGAGAAACTGGAGATGAGACAGATGGGCTTCTCCCGCGAGAGGAGAGGAATCACTACGGCCCAGCCCAGGTAGCAGAAACTTGGGCCTTGAGGCTTGGCACGATTGCGGAGCCGTAGAGACTAGAGAGACGTCGAATATTGGACGAACCATCGATGCAGCCCATCACTGACGGATTGCCAGCCCATCCGTCCCATAGATCGCACGCATCCCAGCCCAGCGTTAGCGTGAGACTGGGCCCGGCCGCCGAGTAGACCACCAGCTCGGCCGGCACCGCACGCGGAACGACTTCCATCCAGCCCGCTGTTTTCTCCGTGCCGTGCGCCGCGTCCACCCCGAGCAGCACGGGCCGTGCCGTGGCCCCCCGTTTACACGAGGTCGCAGTCGCACGGCAGCCGGGAGGAATTCCGCGCCGTGCGCGGGGCGGCGGTCCCAGTCCCCAGCTCAGGACGGTCGCCGTCTTCCGCGTGGATCGTGTGCACCGACTCTGTAGACTGTAGGTCTGTAGCTGAGCCTGAGAGGTGATGATGGCATGAGATCACCAGGCTACTCCGTGCAACGGTGCAAGTCGTCTTCGTCGTGGAATCGTGGTGGCGCCCATCTTCCACTGTCAACTGACTCCATTCCACGAGGTGCATTAACAAACCGCACCGAGTCAAAACACAGGGTTCCGGGTAGATGCCCTACTCTGCCCTGCCCTGATCGGCTCGAGACTCGACACTGCTCGCTGGCCTGCACTCCGCCTGTCCTCGAACCAAACCCACAACGCTCTTTGTGCTTGGTCATCAAGACCACAACGACGTACGTGTCGCAAGGATCGAGAGCAACCTCAAGCAGTACGTCGTCGAGCTATTCCCACGACATCGATTGTTATTTAGGTGATGTTGGTGATAATTGGCTGCCTATTTTTAACCTCGGACCGTAATCTGACACGCTGAGGCACACATCTTAGAGCAAGACTAATAATACAGCCTTCAACTGGTTCTATGAAATCTTGCAGCTCACTTCTCAGTCAACTCACATAGTAGTCAGCTCTCGTACAGCCCACCTCACTCTCTCACAAGTTTCTTGGTTCTTGTGTCTTTAGTTGGCTGTAAACTTACAACTCACCTCTCTTCTATCTTTTTTTTTCTCTTTCACATCAACATACAACCTTCTTACAACCCCTTATAATACTCGCTCTTACCCACGAGCCATTTTTCTAAGCAATTTGTCCCTGTCCAATTTTTCAAAGAAACTGACCCAGAATACTAATGTCAATTGGCGTGTGTATAAATAAATAAAGAAAGAAAATATTACAGAAATATTATATTATAGTTTATTTTCTAGTCATGTTTCTTTAAATATATATATATACATAGAAGAAAAAAGATTTCAAAAAGATTTTCGCCTCTAACAGGGCCTGGGCCCACAGGCCAGTCCATCAATGCCACGAATCGAAACAGCTGCAACAACCCGACCGGACCCGACCCGTCCATACCATAACTCCACCACCACGCACCACCCCCTCCCAGGCTCCCCCCGCCCCCCAAGCTCAGGTCCTCAGACTCCTCACGCCGCGCACGAGCAGGCGCGCCCATCCCGACCCAGACAGAGTTCGTCTGCGCCTGCGCCTGCGCCTGCGCCTCCGCATCCACCTCCACCGATCGGCAAGCGCGGGGAGATGAGGGGTTCGTCGCGGAGGCCGGTGGCCGTGGTGATGGCCTGGGTGCGGCGCCAGCCGCCCAAGGTCAAGGCCTTCCTCGCCGTCGTCGCGGGGATGGCCGCGCTCGTCTTCATCCGCTTCATCGTCCACGACCACGACAACCTCTTCGTCGCCGCCGAGGCCGTGCACGCGCTCGGGATCGGCGTGCTCATCTACAAGCTCACCAAGGAGAAGACATGCGCTGGTTCGTCCCCCTCCCTCGGTTCCGCCTCCGCCACCCCCCTTCCTTCTTACCTTACTTACTGCTATATAATCGCATCACGGCGGCGCTATCTGCTCGATCCGTTGGGCTCGCTGGTTTTCGATCCAGATTGCTGAAGCCATGCGTTTGTTTTTTCCTTTCCTCGCGTCGCGTCGTTGGACTATGTATGGTGACCGAGCATCCGGTGGTCCTCCGTTTATACCACTCTCAGTTCTAAGGCATATTCTCGTACGTATTTAGTGCGAGTCCGGTTGCCTGTTTCGATGGATTTTGTGTGGATTTCAGGCCTGATTCGTTCCAGGCTGTAGATAATTTCTCTGCTGTTTCGCTTAGGGTGTGTGCATCGGCAGGTCACGGTCGAGGTAATTGTTAATTTCTTAAACTGGATACTGCACGCGACTTGTGCTGTGGTGGGCATTGCAGTGGGAGGAGTTTGGTATGTGCTTGCTTTCTGGGGAGAATGTTTTCTACGGCGGTATCACTGGGTGAGCTTAAGAGAAGGATACGAGCTTGTGCCTGCTTGATGTAACGGGTTCCCTTGCTCAAAGTCAACCATGGTCGTCTATTTAGTTTTTTTTATAGAACCACCTCTTTCTAGATGAGGCAATGTTGTTCCCATGTTTTTTGTGGAATGACCCCACTCATCCTCTTACTAATTATGTGGGATGAGGTGGTGATGAATCAAACTATTACATTCCACAAACCAAACAAAAAGGTGATTAGTGAGAAGATAAATGACCCATATTCCCAGAACAAATTAGTAGCCGATTCAGGCAATCTATACTTTGTTTCCATTCATGGAAATGCAGTAGCATTATTGGATTTGTATGGCGCATGGATGGGAAATTTTGTGACCTGCTCCTGTCTGTGCAAATTTGGGGAGATGCATCTGATGTGCGGATGCCACCATCATCCCCTTGTGCAGTCGTGCAGAGGGTGTGGTGGCTTTAGTTTCTTTTGGTACCTATACATGTCTCATTTATGGAATTGCTGCTTTCAGCACCTTTCCTGATTCACTTTCCGAAAGGATCATGTGCCTGAATGCTTTGTTAATGCAAAATCAAGGATTCATTGAGGTGTGTAAATCTAGATATTTTGACATTTAAAAATAGGCAATGAACAATATTAGTGGTATGGTTCATACACATCATCATCATTTTCAATTACTATATTACTATTTATATATAATGGTTGTCCTGCCGTAACAATATCCGGATGTCCTAAGAGTCTCCTTACATGCCTTTTGACATTCATGTTTAGACAAAAGACTAGATTTGAGAATACGTACTAAATTGGCATTATCAGTTTATGTTGAAAATTGGTCCTAAGATAAGTTCGATATTTTTATTAGTTTTTTTTCATGGTTCATGATGTTTAAATTCTACTCATACTCTAGTTTTGTACAAATTGTGTATCTCTTTCAGGATTGTCACTCAAGTCTCAGGATTTGACCGCATTATTTCTGGCCGTTAGGTTGTATTGCAGTTTTGTAATGGAGTATGACATCCATACAATTCTGGATACAGCTACACTTGTAGCTACTCTTTTTGTGATGTACATGATTCGGTTCAAACTGAGGTCAACATATATGCTGGACAAAGACAACTTTGCATTGTACTATGTGGTAAGATATTTATCTCTTAATTGCAAGGCAATGAGCATGGGTGTTCAACATAAACAATATTTATTATGTCTTTTGCACTCTGTATTGTGAATATGGATCCAGAATTTGTAGTTTCGAAATGGCTACGTGTTGTTTCACACTCCTTTGCTTGACCCAGACTTTGTACCACCAGCAAGAGCATTTCTGGCTGTATACTTTAGTCCCACATGATCACTATCGCTGTTTTGATGATATGACTTGTAGAATGAATTTTACCTCAGATCACAAATTGCATCTGTGCTGCCAGCTATTTTGGGATTTTATCTTTTCCATTTTTTTTCTGAAAGAAAAATGGCAGGGGAAGCCCTGATGTGTTGTCTAAATGTTTCCTATGGGCCACACATAGTATCTAACTATATTTCCTTTCTAGGTATTGCCTTGTGCTGTGTTAGCGCTACTTGTTCATCCTTCAACGTCACACAACATAGTGAACAGAATCTGCTGGGCCTTCTGTGTTTATTTGGAAGCAGTTTCAGTGTTGCCCCAGTTGCGCTTGATGCAAAATACCAAGGTGAATATCTAAACATGCTTGGGTGTTTGAAACAATATCCAATCACTGTATTTATCTGATATTGTATTTCTATTCTTTTCTGCAGATCGTTGAGCCGTTCACAGCTCATTATGTGTTTGCCCTGGGTGTTGCAAGGTTTCTTAGCTGTGCACACTGGGTCCTTCAGGTTCTTTTCTTCCTATCTCCCTTTCCTTTTTATTTTATTAAATAAAAGAACTGTGGGCTAGTTTCATCCTTTCTGGACCAAAGAGTCAATTGGCTATATTTTTCTGAGGCTCGAATGTTAGTAGAGTATGAACAAATGTCTTCCCCATCAGTTAGACTATGGACTAAATCATTGCAAAGGCTGGAACTCCTAGATATCCTAAGCTGAAAAGAAGAACAGTATGGAAGAACAATTATACTAAACAATTCAGCCATTAATTAATGAAACAGCAAAGCATTTTTTTTACTTATAGATGATTTTCTTATTGTTGACATCATCACCTGTGTTTGTGTCCAACGCAAAATATGCTGAAAGTACTCTGCTTTGTTCTACCTGACATCCTGACTACATACTGTATGGTACTTCATCAGTATGTGCACTTTCAGCTGAATTTGTTACCTAGTATTTTACTGGTCGTTGGGTCCTTACTAACTAGTGTAGTTAGGTTTGAAAAATGCTTGGGTTGACGACATTCCTTATGAATATTTATGTACAGTATCTCCAGTTTAATGTTGGCTAGCTACTAGGAAATGTGGTGTTCATGCATGTAGGAAATATAGATGAATGAAAGTTTGAATTTGTGTTTTTGCAGAGTTCAACAAGTTTTTCTGTGTTCAATTAATCTGATATCAGTTTCGATTACTCTGGTTTCTAGGTTTTGGATACCCGCGGCCGTTTGTTGACTGCTCTGGGATATGGTTTGTGGCCTTCAATGGTGCTTCTCTCCGAAATTGTTCAGACATTCATCCTTGCAGATTTCTGCTACTACTATGTGAAGAGGTACATATGGTCTAGCATTTCTTGTCGCTTGCACGAAAGCGCATTGAGCATTGACTAACGACCCACTTCTGGTGGCACACGCAGTGTTTTTGGTGGGCAACTGGTGCTGCGGCTTCCGTCCGGGGTGGTTTGAAAACTGCAGCAAGATAGAAAAGGCATACCGTTCGTTTCTTCTGTGTTCAATCATACAAAGCAACAGTCATTATGCTCCTAGTGCCCAAACTTTTGCACTCTAAAGTGGATTAGCAGGGCCCCTGTTAACTTTTCTTTTTTTCAGTTGTAAACTGTTTACGTGAATACTGTACCAATACCGTGAAACGTAGGCCGTCCATCTGACTTTTTAATCCAGGCTAGAGACCAGATTCTCCCATTTCAATGACTGTTTATCTTTCGTTCTCGGTTTTCGGTTAAGCATTAGCTCTGGATGCCTGGATGGATGTTTTGCGCTTCAGCATCATAATTGCTGCTTGGCTCTGGACTCTGCAGAAATGTGAAGCTGCAAGTCCAGCGGATGCTTAGGATTTCAGATGGCAAAATATTTTGCCTTTTGACATTGTAGCATTTTTGTTGTTATTTAACAAACTTTGTCTAAATATGGATTAACTAGACTCAAAAGATTTGTCTTGATATTTATAGATAAATTAAAATTAATTATTTTTTATCTACATTTAAAGCTCCATGTGTGACGGAGAATTTGAAAAAAAATTGGAATCTGAACATGGCTTGCTCCATCATTCGGGCAGTTGCTGGTTGCAGCCGATCTGTTATCGGCGTACAAGTGCGGAGAATTTGAAAAAAAATTGGAATCTGAACATGGCTTGCTCCATCATTCGGGCAGTTGCTGGTTGCAGCCGATCTGTTATCGGCGTACAAGTGCATAGCGTAAATCAGAGGTTACGCCCTGCAACTGCAAACGCCTCAAGAATATCCATGGCGCATCCGTGCAAGAAACTAGTTGGCGCTCGCAGCTGATGCCGGCAAGCCTAGCTCCCGTGCAGGCATGATCTACTTGCCGTGAGCCCACGGCCTGCTGCTGGCTAACTTCGCCGGCAAGGTAGAAGTCGACCACAAGTTTCAAACTTTCAATTAAACTTGTCTTCCGTTGTGCTCCGTCATCTATTCGCAACTCCGACGCTCTTTAGACTATCCGCACTCACATTTCTCTATTTTTATCCTCTATACTGTCCAGTCATCAAGATCCCCTCCTCTATACTCATTTCTTCCGCATCCATTCATCCTCTATCCACTGTGGGCCCACTTGTCACTTTATCTAAATATATTCATGAGAAATCTAGTTTCAAAAAATTAATTACAAAAAATTAATGGCGCAATTGGAATTTAATTTGAGTTTTCGATTTATGAGATATAACATTTTTTTAAAACGAAATTAAATGGGGCTCACGCCGTACTCTCACCTCTCTCTCACGCGAGCAAGGGGGAGGCCGCGCACGGGCGGGTAGCATAGGAGCGCTATACCGCTCAAAATAGCGGACGTCTTTGTCCTCCTGAATTATAGCACAACAAATACAAGACGCGCTGCGAGATTTTTTTTGCTCTATATGATTCTGTAAGAAGAAATAGTGTGTGGCATTGCAGATAGCCTTAGGCCTTGTTTAGTTTCCCTAACTTCCCCTAAATATTTCTAGATTCCCCGTCACATCAATCTTTAGCTACATGCATGGAGCATTAAATGTAGGTAAAAAAAATTGATTGTACTTTTAGTATCTACATGTCAAGACGAATCTTTTGAGTCTAGTTGGTCCATGTTTGGACAAAGTTTGTCAAATAACAACGAAAGTGCTACGGTGCAGATTCCAAATATTTCTCGGAACTAAACAAGCCCTTAGACTTAGGGGGTGTTTGGTTCCACCCTACTAAATTTTAGTCACTAAACTTTAGTCACTTTTAGTGGCTAAAATGCCAAACACCCCCACTAAAATGAACTAAACATGTTTTTTAGTCCCTTTTAGTGAGGGTGTTTGGCATTTTAGCCACTAAAAGGGATTAAAGTTTAGTGACTAAAGTTCAGTGGGGTGCAACCAAACACCCCGTAGACAATGTTTTCTTGCAGAAGACTCGGTAGTATTCTGACTAGGTGAACCTTCTGTGGCCGACATGAAGGGCCCACCACCCACCGTTATATGAAACGCTGCAACACGCCAGGCCACGCCACGCATGACCGGTGTGGGCGTGTGGGTGTGGCGGTGGCGGTGTGCCGTTGTCTATCTCGTCTCTCAGCCGGATCCCCTGTTTTAAATTGGAACGCGACGCCACAATCCCACCGGCCACACCACCCACACCGCGCCGCCGCCGCCGCCGCTCTACCTTGCCCGCTGCTTTCCGAACGTTATTAGCCCACGCAATCGGCCGAAGCACACGACGCCGCCTCCCATCTCCTCCGTCTCTCTCGAATCGAATCCCGCCGTGCTCAGCGCGATGGACGGCTCATCCAAGCGGATCGACGGTGGCCGCGCCGACAACAAACCCAGCCCCGACCACGACCAGAACGCCAGCCCGAACGTTCCGGCGTCCGCCGACGGAGACGACGGCGCCTCGGCCGCCGCCGCGCCGCCCGCCGACGGGAGGCGGCCGTTCACCAGCCTCAGCCAGGAGGAGGCCGACCTCGCCCTCGCCCGCGTCCTGCAGGAGCAGGTAAGCGCTGGAGATCTCGCGGGGTCGGCTGCGCCCGGATCGGTCCCCATGGGGGTGGGGGCCTTGCTACGAGACTTCACCGCCGATTCCTCATCCTCACGCGGTCACGCCTTTTCGCAGGAGCGGGCGTACATGATGCTGACCGGCGGCGAGTACGCGATCTCGGACGCCGGGAGCTACGAGGAGGACGAGGACGAGGAGGAAGACGACGATGGGAGCGACTACGAGGAGGAAGGGGCGGCGATCGACGAGGACGAGCAGGTTGGGGACGCGGAAGCGGAGGGGGCCGAGGGGGAGCTGGACCTAGACCCTTCGCAGTACGAGGACGACGAGGCCTTCGCGCGCGCCCTGCAGGACGCCGAGGAGCGCGACGTCGCCGATAGGCTCATGGCGCTCGTCGGAATCGGTGATTGTGAGTGTATAGACTGATGTCGAAATTCAGGCACCTTTGATCCTTCTTTCCCGTTTTTGGTATGGTGCTTAATTTGCCGCTATGTACCAGGGCGAGCCATGGAGCAGGATGCTGGGGACGAGGAGGAGGACGAAGATGATGGGGTTCATACACAGGTGACATTTTCTATCTAATCCTGCTCATGAACAGGACGAATCAAATCACGAACAGGACGAATCAGATTTTGTACCTTCGAATAGTTTCATCAAGAAATCCTAAGATTATTAGTGGTAATAATACAAACACATAAACTGTTTTAATAATACAAACACATGATTATTAGTGGTAATAATACAAACGCATAAGCTGTTTAAGCTAGTGAAATATCTTACCACATCATTTCTAGCTCAAAATGGTGGTGGTACATCATAACCTTGAGGTGTTAGTCAGAATTTCCTTCTTACTGGTAAGAAATACTCCTCCTCCATTCCAAATTGTAAGTTTTTTTTGGCTTTTCTACGTACATTGCTTTTGTTAAACTAAAAGTATCTAACAAATCCAGAACAGCTTACAGTTTGGAATGGAGGAAGTAGAATTTTAATCAAATTTACTAAAAACAGTTTAATTGGAGTGTTAATTTTCATGTTACTGTTGACTACTGGCTGTTGATAAGCAATCATATAACTGCTTCCAATTGAAATCTCATATTGAAAACAATCTTTTATTTGGAAATGGTTCTTATTTTCTTGATAAATTGATTGAAAAAACTCCTTGGAATAAAGCTGGTATCTGACATTTAATTGTTATGTTGTTTCGAACTTTAGGACGCATGGGAAGATGTTGATCCAGATGAATATCTTATGAGGCAAGTTATCTTTGTTGAACAGAATAGGATGTTTTGTGCTTTTTTTTCTACTTTCTGTGTAAACCTGGAACCTGAAAGCTGTGTTATTAAACATTCATGAATTTGGTGATCTCAGGAGCTAATTGCATTGGGTGAAGTTGTCGGTACTGAAAGCAAAGGCCTTGCTGCTGATACTATTGCTTCATTACCTTCAGTAACTTACAAGGCACAAGACAAGCAAGATGATAACATGGAACAGTATGAACACCATTTTCTTATGCTTTGTCCCTAAAAATGTTATCTGTGTGCATAGTGTTATCCTGATCTATCAAACTCATTTTCAGATGTGTTATTTGTCGTGTGGAGTTTGACGAAGGCGAGTCGTTAGTTGCACTTCCTTGCAAACATCCATACCATTCTGAGTGCATAAACCAGTGGCTGCAGTTAAACAAGGTATAAGTACCACCATATATTTTCTGAAATCCTTCTCTAGATATGATGTTTAAGCTTTCCCAGAAACATTGGATTTTGGAATGGTTTATGATTCTATCCTTTTATTACGATACACCACTCAGCATGATAAAACAATCAATAACAGTGTTACTCTGAACGCAACTTGGACACACAATTGAATAATGGGTACACGTCTGAACTGCATGAATTTGACATGTATCCTTTGACTGTGTCAGGTATGCCCGATGTGCAGTGCTGAAGTGTCCATTTCTGTGAACAAGCAGGCATGACTGTTCAATTGGAAGGAAATAGCGGCAGCTTGATATGATAATATCATTGATATTATCTGCCATTGGTGAAATGAAAGCAGCGCCAACTATTGAATTGTTCAGATAAGCAAGGGAAATGGCTGGGTCTGTTTCCCTGTTTTCTTCAGTTCAACAGGCTTAGTCCACCCTGTACCCGCTGCTAATTTTTATGGCCATGCCCATGCCGCTGGTTATTTATGCATTCCATTAGACGCTGATGATTCATTCGTGATTCATTGCTTGTAGATGTAAAACAACAACCATACCAATAGCCAATAGCATTGTTTTAATATGTCTGATCTTTTCATGTTCAAAATGGTGGCATTTTTGTTCTTTTTTTTTTTTATTTCGAATGAGTTGAGTTGACATGTTTTGTGTGCTGTCAGTACTGATGCGTAAGATCGCCGTTGAGCAGGAATCCGTGAGTCAAAAGAACAGCGGGTCTGCGGGGATTTGTTTCTGCTGGATACTGAAATTGGTTAGGTGAGGTACCATAGATGTGTATACTACACAGAAGTTCAAAAATGGGCTCACAGTGGCTGTTCTGCAGGATACTGAAATTGTTCAAAAATGGGCTCACAGTGGCTGTTCTGCAGGATACTGAAATTTGTTTCTAGTGGTTGTACTGGAAAAATCTTACTGTATACAGTAAATGGGCTCACAGCCAAGCCTGTTTGGGAACATGAATTTTCATTAAAAAAATGTATATATGAAACTTAAAAACGAACACAGGAAATATCAAAACTCCTCCCTTCCAAAGGGTGCATAAACGAGCGCACAACCAAGCCAGCAAAGTTTTCACTCTCGTGGGCCTGGCAACAATTTTAGCACCACTGGACATGGCTTCAATCTCGTGGGCCTGGCAACAATTTAGCACCACTGAACATGGGCTGTCGTCTAGGGCTGCCGAATGAAGCTGACGGGGGGCGTTTAGTATTGCTCCACAAACTTTGCTTCATGGACTCTCTAGGCCGAATTAAGCTGTTGTTTGGACTGCTCCAAAAACTTACCATAGAGAGAATTTGTGGAGTGTCTTTTTAGGTACTCTCACAACTTCACATTTTTCTCGTACGTGGAGCTAAAACTGTTTAGTTAAAAATATGGAAGGAAGCTGAAAAACGTAGAGCGGAGTAGTTTCAAACAACCCCTATGCGTTGTTGTTAGAAGAGGAAGGGAGAAGGAGGAGTAGAAGACTTATTGATATACTATTACTCTCTCAACTAATCTAGACTACTCTTCGGTTTCAACTAGTAACTAGCATTATGTATTAAACATACCCTAATATTGAATAAGTACACAACATGATACTTAAAAGAAAAAGCTTGTGTTTTTGCGCATGGATGCCGTGTGGTAACAAAGAGTTGTGTGTTCACTGGGACGTGCCTAGTGGGTCTCCAAAGTGTGCTCTCTGCAGAAAATGACGCGTTCCGTTCCATTCTCGTGGGTGTTTTTATCTACACTTGTACTCCGTACCAGTGGCGAAGCTAGACCATCAAGGACCCGAGTGCACACTTCATAAGTATAATGATAATCTCTGCACATGCATGGACTCATACGGTCACGGTGGTGCACATGCTTGGGCCAGGGTGGTGCACAAGAGGTAAAATTTAGTACATGTTCACTAATTTTTTTATTTTACCCTGGTGCCTGTGCACTCGGGTGAGTCAATGTGGCTTCGCCACTGCTCCGTACAGTAGTACAGTACAGTACCGACTGCCGAGGGTATCATTGCGCGGGGCACACGATTTTTTGGGTCCGTTGCCGTATCGGTGTCTGTCTCGGTGCGGGCGGGGTCCTTTTCCCACGCTGTTCCTGTGTGTACACGCTCGGAAACAGCTTTTGCTGTTCACAATGGACAAAAGCCAACTCTTGGCACGGTGGTGCCGAACCGTCGGTTCCAGAGTCCACCCCGGCTGGCACGGAGCACCACGGCCGTAGCGCAGGACTGCAGCGGAAAGCGGGTGTCAATCAATGGCTCGACTACGAGGTCAGGCACATGTCACACGCTGAATCTTTGGCCAAAACTTTTCGGGGCTTGTTTGGTTTCTTCCCACTAAACTTTACTACTTTAGTCACTTTTAGTAGCAACACCTTTACTAAAAGAAACTAAAATGACTTTTTAGTCTCTTTTAGTGGGGTGTTTGACAACTTAGCTACTAAAAGCGTTACTAAATTTTAGTTGGAGGGAACCAAACAGGCCTTCAGTTTGCATGTAATTTACGAGACAAATCTTTTAAGTCTAATTAATCCATGATTTGACACTAAAGTGCTACAATAACACATATGCTAATGACAGATTAATCAGGCTTAAAAAAATTGTATTGCGATTTACGAACGAATTCTGTAATCTTTTTTTAAGTACATGAACACCTCATGCAACATTTGATATGACATTCAAATAAAACTGCTGGTCGGTCTCATCAACCGCGCAAAGGTCAGGAACCGACCAAGTGGCAGCAGGTCTCAACCGTCGGGCGGCGCCAAGAGGCAAACAAACGCAAACAGAGCGAGGTCGGCCGGGGGCACCAACGGGCGAATCCAAAAAACACAGGTGCTCGGTGCTCGGTGCTCCCATCTATCAGAATCACACAAGGGGCACGAGAAACTGGGCATTCCGCGGGCGCCGGCCGGACAGCGACGCGCCCCCAGGCTCGGGTGCGCCGCCCACCGTGGCGCGAGCGGGCGTGTCCCCCAAGCACAGGGCCACGACGACGCTGACGCGCACCCACCGCCTCGCGCCTCTATTCTTATCGCCAAGCCAACCTGTCCAAAGTCCAAACCCATCCGCGCGTAGAAAAACGAACACAGCTATATAGACGGACGCCAACGCCTCAACCACCCGTGACCTGGCCTCTTCCCCCCAAATTCCTGCGTCCTCATCAGATCCCCTCGATTCTCCGTTCGTTCCCTCCCCCCGTCTGATGATCTCTGCGCCTCTGCGGGTGTCGGCGCCGAAGGCTGCCGTCGGGGGCTCATCGTTCCTGCTCGGGTTCGGCGGCGCGTCCAAGCCCAAGCCCAGCAAGGTCAAGATCCGGTGCGCCGCGACCGCGGCGGTGGAGAGGGGCGCCGCTGCCGCCGGCAGGCCCGCCACGCTGTACGAGGTCCTGGGCCTGCGCGCCGGCGCCACGGGCCGGGAAATCAAGGCCGCGTACCGGCGCCTGGCGCGGGAGCGGCACCCGGACGTGGCGCCCGCGCCCGGCGCCGCCGCGGAGTTCGTCCGCCTCCACGACGCCTACGCCACGCTCTCCGACCCGGACAGCCGCGCGCGCTACGACCGCGGCGGCGGCGCTGTGGCCGTGGCGCGCGCCCGTGGAGCGGCGGCGGCGGGGGCGTCTACGGCCGGCCCCGCCGCACATGGGAGACGGACCAGTGCTGGTAGTAGAGAGCCCCCACGCCACGCCGTTCTTGTCTGTCTGTTTGCAGATTAGTTAGTTAGACCTCCCTGCCGCCAGCCATGCGGCCATGGCGGCTCACCTTGGATTTTTTTGTATTGGTGACCATCCATGTAGCGTGATTTCGTTCTCCTTCTACTTGCACTTGTGCTTGTACTACGTGTGTGATGATCTTGAGAAGCGATTGTGAACGAATTGACCTATGTAAATACTACCTGGTGAGAGGTTTGAAGGAAGTAGCGCCCCTACCTCTGTTAAATCTATCTAATCTGAGATTCTGAGCTGTTCTAATCTCTCCTAGTATGCACCTGCGGTTCCAAATTTCCGGCGAGCCGTCTTCTTTTCTTTCTTGGATGGCAAGAATGGTCCAGGAAACGTCGTGCTTCAGTCTCGTTCATCCGATGCCGGCGACATCGAAGGCGGGAACGTTGACCGCAAGTGCAAGAAGAGCACGAACGAATGTTCCATGCCCAAGCCTAGCAAGCTGGAACTAGGAGTGGCGCCGCCGAAAGGTCAAACATGCCAATTTGCAAATGGCAAGCGAGCGAGAGCTTTCCTCTGACGCCACGTAAGGTGATATTAAGTCACTGGCGCGTGGGACCCAACTCAGGAACAGGAACTGATTTCCGGACGAAATCAGAGAGCAGGTTACAGCCACGAGCCACATCTTGCAGCAGCAGCCACCGCCGAACAGGCTCAGCATACCACTGTTCTTTTGACTCAGGATTCCTGCCCGTTTCAATGGCGATCTCACGCATCAGTAGTGATCATTTTACACAACTCAAGTCAGCTCAACTCATTTGAACACAAGCAGCTTCTTCAGGAACAAAAATGCCCCCGACTCCAAAAAAAAAAAAAGGAACAAAAATGGCACCATTTCAAACATGAAAAGATCACCCAAATATTAAAACAATGGCGACTGCTGTTTTACATCTACACAGCAATGAATCATCAGCGTCTAAAATGGAATCCATAAATAACGAGAGGCATGGCCATAAAAATTAGCAGCAGGTAACAGGGCGGGCTAAGCCTGTTAAACTGAAGAACACAGGGATACAGACCCAGCCATTTCATTCGCTTACTTATCTGAACAACAGCTGACACTGGTTTCATTACACCAATGGCAGATAAATATCAGGCTGCTGCTATGTTCTTCCAATTGAACAATCATGCCTGCTTGTTCACAGAAGTAGAAACTTCAGCACTGCACATCGGGCATACTCTACCTGACAGTCAAAGGATATACGTCAAAACTCATGCAATTCAGACGCTTATCCATTATTCAATTGCTGTGACCAAGTTGAATTCAGAGGAACACTCTTCTTGATTGTGGTGTGTCCAAATAAATGGATAGAACCATGAAACCATTCGAAAATCCAATGTTTCTGGGAAGAAGCTTAAGCATCATATTTAGAGAAGGATGGTGCTTATACCTTGCTTAACTGCAGCCACTGGTTTATGCACTCAGAATAGTATGGATGTTGGCAAGGAAGTGCAACCGAGGACTCGCCTTCGTCAAACTCCACAGGACAAATAACACATCTGCAAATAAGTTTGACTGATCAGGACATCACTCTGCACACAGATAACATCTTTAGGGTCAAGGCGAAAATGGTGTTCATACTGTTCCATGTTGCCATCTTGCTTGTCTTGTGCTTGGTAAGTCACCAAAAAGGCAATGAAGTAATAGAACTTGTTTAGTTTCCACCTGAAAAAAATTCACTCGTTAAATCAAATGTTTACACACATGTATCTCTCATCTCTTATACAACTAAAAAGACTAAAGATGCGACATCAGTTTGGTGCGGAAAAATTTCGCTACGCTCCTTCGGTCCTCCCCTTGCGATACGGCGACTGGAAGGCGCCGACGGGTGGACCTCCCCATCCCGCCCTCGCTCATCGCGCGACGCGGCCGCCCTCCACGATCGCCATCCCCACGCACGCCCTCCGCCCCGATCCCCGCCCTCGCTCATCGCGAGAGGCGGCCGCCCTGGCCCTCGCCCTCACGGTACGCACGCCGACGCCCCTCGCCTCGCTATTGCCGCCGCGGCCGCCCTCGCCCTCACGGTACGCACGCCGAGTCGCCGACGCCCCAGCGCCCCTTCGCCCCTGCGTGGCTGCCGCGACTCCGGCACCCCTTTGGCACCGCTAGGAGCTCCCATCGGCCGTCCCGCCCCCAAGCCTCCGGCCTCCTCCAGATCCGCCACCATCCACGCCCCGACGCCGCCGGCCATCGCCGGATCTGACGCAGGCCGGAGGCGCCAACCGAGCAGCGCCGGACGCCGCGCCCCCAAGCCGCTGCCCAAAGGGCGTCGAGCTCCTCCCTCGGGGTCGAACGGAGCCGTCGTCGGGACGTCCGCGACGCTCGACCGCCGCCGGAAAACGGTGCCCCAAGTTGTCGGCCTCCTCCAGACCCCTCGATTCTCGTAAGAAGTTGTGGTACCCTCTCCGATTTTCCGCTTCGCTGCCCCCGGTCTCCTCCCGTTTCCCGGCCGCCGCTCCTCCTCCCCACTGCGACCGCACCACCTCGATTCTCCAGAAATATATTCGCCTCATGCTATGGACTCTGCCCACTTTGTAATACTGTAATTACCAAGAAAAGTTTAATCATGCATGACTTAACGAGCAAGCTGAGTAGTATTCTATCTTGATCATGGAAGAACTTGATTCTGCTTTAGGTGCTTGGAACCTCCCAACAGGGTTCATTCATGCGTTAATGAGATGTAAATTCCAGAAATTTAATCCTTTATCGCTGCCACTAATCAAACTCTTGTCGTGGCTGCATCTTTCTTGTTGCAATCATATTAGTATCTAGGACAATAAATTTGTAAATCTATAATCATTTGCAACTACGATTAGCTCTATGACAAAGTAACGTGGATGTAAAAACCTAAATTCTCTCTGATGTTGTGATAAATAATAAAGAAAAATAGGCAATTCTTTCTTGTATTGCATAGATTAGAAATAATTACCCTTCTCTTACATGAGTTAACTGAGTGGCAACCCTCTTCTATTGCTTTGCTGAGAACACACATGGAGGAGGGGCCCTAGAGCTGAGGACAGTGCACAAGGAGCGGCATAGCCCTCGCTGTCACGCTCAGCCGTCTTCGCCGCGCTCGTCATCTTCGTCGCGCTTCGCCATGTTTTTACCGGATCATCGCTGACAACGAACACCCAACAGGTACGGCCACCCCTTCCCTGCTCTCCCTTTTGTGCGAAGCCGAGGACCCAAACCCTAACTATGATGGCCTCCGGCTACCCGCCAGCGCGCTGACAAAGTAACGTGGATGTAAAAACCTAAATTCTCTCTGATGTTGTGATAAATAATAAAGAAAAATAGGCAATTCTTTCTGATTAGAAATAATTACCCTTCTCTTACATGAGTTAACTGAGTGGCAACCCTCTTCTATTGCTTTGCTGAGAACACACATGGAGGAGGGGCCCTAGAGCTGAGGACAGTGCACAAAGGAGCGGCATAGCCCTCGCTGTCACGCTCAGCCGTCTTCGCCGCGCTCGTCATCTTCGTCGCGCTTCGCCATGTTTTTACCGGATCCATCGCTGACAACGAACACCCAACAGGTACGACACCCCTTCCCTGCTCTCCTTTTGTGCGAAGCCGAGGACCCAAACCCTAACTATGATGGCCTCCGGCTACCCGCCAGCGCGCTTTCCTCACGCTGTTCCATGCCGCTTGCATATCTGCACTTTACCCTCACCGCCCATTCGATCATACAGAGTGTTGAGCTGCTTCAAGAGAATCGAGGATGGCCACACCATTTACCACATCCACGTGCACATCTGTACTTTTGCTAAATACTTTGTGTTAGCTGTAAAAGCGAGTCTGGTGATTACTGAACCATAATATATACTTATCCATACTCGTATTAGTAGTGATGACATGCAATTTTTATTGCCCATTTGAATAAAGCAAGTTTAATTATTGTTGACATACCGATGTCGTTGTCATTCATGTCTCCTTCGTCCAAGAATTACAATTTTATCAAATATGTGATGTTCTTTGCAGAAATTCAGATAATAGTATTGGTCTGATGCGAGTGTTCTATTGTCAGCGCAGGTCTTCCTGCACAATGTGAAGGTCCTCTCGTTGAGGAACCATTGCGGCTAGGCGACCAAGAGCTCGTCTTCAGACTTCAGGAGCAGCAATCTTATCTTCAGTATCACCAAGGTAGTTTGTCTCTGTTGCAATGGGGTTTTGTGTTACTTGTGGGGCGAGGGAAGAGGAATGCTGAACCTGGACTCTTCGAGCAGCAAATGCTACTAACAATACTACTAACCTGTGGTAAACCAATAACTAGCTCAAGTAAAATTCACATGTGTTTTGCATTGTGCTGCTATATATATGGCAAGGAAGCCAGTCTTTATTCATAGTTTGATGCTACTATATAAATACAAAAAGATCTACATTCAGATCAGCACACTGAAGTCATTGCCTAAAATAAATTAACATTCAGATCAACAAAAACAACCGCAATTCACAGTAATTTAGATTACCCAAAAAAAGTTGTTGACCTTGGTGATAGTTGATTTCTAATTTTAATTGCTCCTATCCTGGTTTCCATTTCTAATTTTACAAGTCATTAGGAATGCATGGAGAGCAATATTGTGACGTGCCTGAACGTGACTGGGCCTCCTGTTGGGTTTCAACTCTACCTATCCAACTTGTTTGGGACTAAAAGGCTGGGTTGTTGTTGTTGTTGTTGTTGTTGTTGTTGTTGTGTTGTTGTTGTTGTGTGTTGTTGATGATGTATTATTAGTTAATTGATTTATGCTCCTATTGTGCCAGGAAACAGGACCAGGAAGTGCCAGGCAAGAGAGGAGAGCGGCCAGAGGACAAGAGAGTGAGAGAGACTGTAGAAATTCTGATCTGGCTTAGGTAATTAACAGAATATTTCCCTTTCTTTCTCTCCATGTTCAGGGCAGTTTCAGGTGGGTAATTAGGGGGCTAAATCTTGTCAATTTGTGCATGTTCAAGGCTGTTTCAGCGCAGAGAGGTGAGGATGCAATGTGCTCTGACATTTATTCTAGGGTCTATTTGATCTAGCTCTTGTTTTCATGGGAACAACTACTGTATGGGAATTTTGAAGGTAACCTAGTGAACTAAGGTGTATATGCAAGCAGCAATTTAGTTCGATTTCACTGAATTTCTGTTTGGATGCAGTTCAGTCAATTATTATTTGACCATCATTTCATATTTGCGAAGGACAGCTGGTAACCCCGTCCTCTGGTAACCCCATCCTCTGTTCATCCTTTTTCTGACCAAGAGTTATTTGCGTACAAATGAATACATGAACTCATGGGAGGTTTACAATGGCTAGGTGGCGGGTGCCTGATGCATCATCGCATACCTCTAGCATGACGAAACGTTCACGGTGGATCTTGGTGGCCTTGACACACATGAGTTGCAGGTCGTCATCGACCTCTTTGACAATGCACTCGCCTCCGGACCAAGCCTTGGGAGTTCTGGCTCCAGGGTAAACAGAACATTCATCTGTGCATTGCTTGCTGATTAAACCTACTATTGCTTGCTTCAGTATAGTTGGTCGATTGAATTTGGTGCTCAATGTTGTCCTCTAAGTATAAAATTCATGTGAGTACTTCCTTTGGATCTTGTAGTGTTCTCATTGTGCCATTCTCTTTCAGTGATTTTGATTATTTTCTGCTCTGTATCATATATGCATACAATTAGTGCCTTAAATAGCTGACCTTCTATTTTGTGTTTTTTTTGTTGATGATACTGTAAGATGATTACTCCACATGTACTTGATGTTCATTCCCCTAACAATTTGACCTGCATGGAGCTGCATATAAGACTTGCAGATTACAGAAGCTAAAAGAAAAGCTGTCAGCTTCTTTGACATGATATCTCTGTCTTCATTTTTTTCTCTGGAACTAAGATGTAACACCCTGGTGTTTAACTGTAATTAACCTGACATGTCATCATCATTAGTCATTAATCATTCTTGCCTTGCATTTATGTTTGCTTAGTACTTGTGTAGCAATCTCTTTTCAAAAACCCTAAAAGCCCAAATCTTCCTATAAGGGCAAAATGGTAATTTCACCTCTGTGCCTAGCTTTGTGTAATTCTTGTTCAGTTGGATGTCTTGAAGTTTGTTGTGTTGGCCAAAGTTCAAAAACCAAAATCAGAATTCAAATCCCTTTGCAAACCCTGATTTCCAAACCCTGGATTTTATCCCTCTTTTTGTAATTCAAAAATTATTCAAAATTTGGGGTTGGTCCAAAAAGCAAAGTTGTAGATCTGGCCAAGAGAAACAACTTTGGTATTTACAAATTTTCAAGTTTCTGTACAAAGTTTGAAGAAAATCCAAATTCATTCAAACTCCAGTTTTGTCCCTTTTTGAGTTTTCAAAATTAATTCAAAGACTATTGAGTTTCAGAAAAAGTGTATATTAGCAAAGTTGTAGGTTTTGTCAAATGGAACAACTTTCATATATAAAGATTTTCAAGTTTCAGTTTGAAATCCAAAGTAATTTTGATTTTAATCAAATTGAAAAGTGTCCCCTTTTCTGTTTTTGAATATAGTTCAAAAACTATTTGGAATTTGAAAATGCTCATGTTGACAAAGCTGTAGATCTCTTTTTTTTGAGCAAATTGGTATTTTGAGTTTTTGTCGCACAGTTCAAATTTTGGGAGAAATTTGCAAAATACAAAAAACTGGCCAAAAGTCAAACCCTAGCCCCTACACTGTTCTTCTTCCCCGTAGAGCCAGGGGGAGGGGGGGCCCGGCCATGGCGCCGGCGCTGCGCCTGCAGCGCATACGGCTGCTCCCCATGCGCCCTTATCCTGCCGCCACTGTCTCCCTGTTCCCTCCGCGCCCGCACGCGAGCGCTGACCCTCGCTCTCGGCCCCTACTGCTCCTGCTCGCCGCCGCCGCGTGGCCACTGCCGGCGCTGCCTGCGCCGACGAGCCCCGGCTGCACGCCAGCGTCCCCAGAGTGCAATCGAGTGCGCGTGCGCTCGCCGAGCTTATCCAGCCATCACCACGGCCTCTACCGGCCGCTATCCGCCTCTATAAAAGCCCGCCGGTGTCCGAGCTCCTCACTCACCTCCGCCACCGTGGCCAGCCCACTCCAGACCCTCCGCCGCTCAACCAACTAGCCCAACAGCTCCGTCTTGAGCTCGTGAAGCTTCCCCGCTCTTCAATTTCATCTCTACCGCCTCCTATCGCCCGGCGTAGCTCGCCGTTCCCATCTCCGGCAGAAACCCGGCGAGCTCGGGTTCGTGAAATACTCCCTCTCCGGTCACGGATACCTTCCCTGACCCCTGTGTCAGCTTCTCGGTTCCGTGCGAGACTCTGACCAGGCCCTTGCGGTCTCGTGTGTTGCGCAGGGTCGTCGGAGCGCCGCTCGCCGCTCGCCGCCGAAAGAGCTCCACCGAACCACCGCCCCGCCGAGCCCTGTCTCCGACCGTGGTAAGCCCTCGAAGCCCCCTCGGTCTCTGCCTTTTAACGGCGCAAGCTCGAGCCAGGCCTCGGGCGCACGCGTTCACTGTGGCTCGAGCCAGGCCTCGAGCACACTTTTCCGTCTCGCCCGAGCCCAAGCCTCGAGCGGACAGACCCTCACCACTTCGCTCGAGCCAGGTCTCGAGCGGACTCGTGCACCCTCCGCTTCGTCGAGCTAGGCCTCGGACGGACGCTTGCTTTTCCGTCTCGCCCGAGCCTTCCGTCTCGCCCGAGCCTTCCGCTTCGCCCGAGCCTCCGGGCCAGGCCTCGGACGGAGCAGTCACTTTCCGACTCGCCCGAGCCCGTTTCGCCCGAGCCCTTCATAGAAGGAGCACAATGCTCTTTTCTTTTTCTGAAAGATGTGAATAGTGTTATGTTTTCTCTTTTTTGTGTGAATTAATCTGTTGTTCCTTAAATCCTGATAAATTATGGTATGCTCCTTGCACTGTGTAGTATTTATAAAAATATGAAACTTGACTTTCTGCAAGAATTTGAAAATGTAAAATCCCTCTTTTAATTAATAAAGGATGGTTTTGGATTTTTAGAAAATTATTATAACTCCAAAAATCATGAGGCTAATTTTTGTAAGCTTCCTATGCCATGTTTAGTCTCTGGTGTAATTTGAAGTCTTTTAGAACAAGTTGATTTTTGAGCATTTATCTTTAATTGTTAAATAGTGCCTTTTGTTAATTAATGTCTGGAATTATTTGAGCACCTTAATGACCTCCAAAAATTATGAAATTTGTTTTGCCATCTATCTACACCATAATGAACTTATGTGATTAATTTGGTAATTTTTGGAATAACTTCATAAAATGACCTTTTTAAATAATTAAGGAAATAGAGAAAGTGATTTAGGGTTCATGTTGTATGCCCTGTTTTGCATTGTTCATGCTAGCATACTCATGTGCATGCATCATTGCATTCGTATAGCACACGAAGAAGGAGTCAAGATCGAGGCAGCCGCCGACGAACCTGTCCCTGAGGCTACCCCGAGCTTCGACCTCTGCACCTCCAACCCTGAGCCAGCTGTCTTGCTCTTCAAGGCAAGCCCCGGTGCATTTAACCCTTCCTTGAATTTATAAAATGATTCCTTAATGCTTTTGAGTTAAATTATGCATTAGGTTTATAGGAGTTGTGTGTTATCCTAATTGATGCACATCCACCTTGACCACTGATACACCGATACCTGCTTTTCAAAAGTATTTGAAAAATGCTTAGCAATGCTTATTGAATTAGACTTGCAATAAAATGCCAATTTAAAAAGTGATCACTTAAGCGAATGTTTATGGGATTTGGTCTTACTCCCCGGCTGTTGGCTAGGTATCTGATCCGTACCTAGTCAATAACGAGGAGAGGTTGTCAAGTCGTACGGTGCCGTCATGTTGTAGTCCGGGACTCACAGTTGACACCGACCGGGACAGGGTTGAAAAACTGACAGGACTATTACGCTTGGGTGAGATATAACCAAGGTTAGTTCTGGCTGGAAAAATTAGGGACCATCCGTATGGGGGCCTGCTGGTCAAGACTTGTAACTATTCACATACTTCGGAAAGCTCTGGCTCCGAGGAATCCTTTATTGGACCGACAACCGCGCACTGGGAGTGGAGAGATGGCGGAAGTAGCATGTACCCACGTGGTCGTCGTACCTGGAAAGGAGTGGTGTACTGTACTTCCGGGTGGCGTAGGACCGGGCCCAATCTTGGAGGAATCATGGTAGACGAGTTGGCATATGCAAGCTTGGGTGCTACATATGCAGTGTGGATAGGGATCCTCAGCTGAGTATTATTTATCCGGATTAACGTTGCTCCTCGGTTATGGAGACTTGGTCCACTGACTGTCAACGGAGAGTGGTTCTCAACTAGGAATGTTTTGAAATGTAAAATGAATCATGAATGATGAAAAATTGAGGAATACTGAATCTTTCCAAATAAAATAAGGTTTACAAAAATGCTTTTCTGCAAAATACTTGATCTTGCTTAAGCCTTACCTTGACTACCCTAAGCCTCTCATTCCTGAGTCTTCTCCCTTTTTCTTTAGTCGGGTAAGTCTTGTTGAGTACCCCAGTACTCAGGGTTTGTTACCCATGCTGCAGGTATGACAGAGTCCCCGATGTGTCTTGCACCCTGCTGCGTGACCATCGTCCAGGAAGAGGCCGATGAGGCCGAAGAATAGTTGTACACCCTCGGGCTGGGTGATTATAAGTATCTTTGTTGTTCTCCACTATGTTGCCTATGTCTATTTCTATTATCAGAACTTGGTTTGTAATAACTGCACCTTAATTTCTATTTGGAACCATGTTTTGTAAAACTATTGTTATTTAAGTCTTCCGCTCTTTATTCCGATGTTATTTGTAAAAGTATCCAATGCTATAACCGAATTGTGAGATGATCCTGCGGACATTGGGCACTGATGTAGCCCGGTGGCGACAGGTCTTAATCACATGGAACATGGGTTCGACTGTCAGAGGTTGACAGGGACACGTGGGCCATGGGATGTAACGTAACGGCTCTAATGCCATGGCCCACTGATCACCGTCAACCACTGACAGTCGATCCGTACTGCCAAGAGATTAGGACCATTCCGCTATACCGGCTACATCAGTGCCCGTTGTCCGCAGGATCATCTCACAATTCAGTTACAATCTCTTTAACATTTTGACAAATAACATCGGAGTAAATAGCGGAAGACTTAGATAACAATAGTTTTACAAACCAGGTTCAATATAAAATTAAAGTGAAGCTATTACAGACCATAGTTCAAATAGATAGAGTTGGCAGAGTAGCATATGACAACAACTAAAGGTAAAGATACATCACCCAGCCCGAGGGTGAATAATCACTCATCGGCCTCATCGGCCTCTTCCTGAACAACAGTCACACAGCAGGGTCCAAGGCATACTGAGGAATCTGCCATACCTGCAACATGGGTAATAAAACCCTCAGTACAAAGGTACTCAACAAGACTTAACCGACTAAAGAAAAAGGGAGAAGACTCAGGAATGAAGGCTTAGGGTAGTCAAGGTAAGGCTTAAGCAAGATCAAGTATTTTGCAGAAAAGCATTTTTGTAAATCTTATTTTATTTTGAAAGATTCAGTATTCCTCAATTCTTCATCATTCATGATTCATTTTACATTTCAAAACATTCCTAGTTGAGAACCACTCTCCGTTGACAGTCAGTGGACCAAGTCTCCATAACCGAGGAGCAACGTTAATCCGGATAAATAATACTCAGCTGAGGATCCCTATCCACACTGCATATGTAGCACCCAAGCTTGCATATGCCAACTCGTCTACCACGATTCCTCCAAGATTGGGCCCGGTCCTACGCCACCCGGAAGTACAGTACACCACTCCAATCCGGGACTCTAACCCACGTGGGTACATGCTACTTCCGCCATCTCTCCACTCCCAGTGCGCGGTTGTCGGTCCAATAATGGATTTCTCGGAGCCAGAGCTTTCCGTAGTATGTGAATAGTTACAAGTCTTGACCAGCAGGCCCCCATACGGATGGTCCCTACATTTTCCGCCAGCGACAAGCACCTCGGGACTCTAACCCAAGAGTACAGGTCCTGTCAGTTTTTCAACCCTGTCCCGGTCGGTGTCAACTGTTGAGTCCCGGACTACAACATGACGGCACCGTACGCAAGGACAACCTCTCCTTCCATTGACTAAGTACGGATCAGATACTTAGCCAATAGTGGGAGTAAGGCCAAAATCCCATAAAGATTCTTAAGTGATCACACTTTTGAAATTGGCATTTTATTGCAAATCTATTTAATAGCATTGCTAAGCATTTTTCAAATACCTTGTGAAAAGCAGGTATCGGGTGTATCAGTGGTCAAGGTGGATAGTGCATCAATTAGGATAGCACACAACTCCTATAAACCTAATGCAATAATTTAACTCAAAAGCATTTAAGGAAACATTTATAAAATTCAAGGAAGGGTTAAATGCACCGGGGCTTGCCTTGGATGGCAAAAAGGACAGACTCGGGTTGGTGGTGTAGGTGCCGGAGCTCGGGGTTGCCTCGGGGACAGATCCTTCGGTGGCTACCTCGACTTCAGGTCCTTCTTCGTCGGTCACTATACGTATGCAATGATGCATGCACATGAGAATGATGATATGACTTAAGGTGCAAGACAATTCCATTCTGATTCTAGATTACTTTAAGCAAGGCATGATTGAATTCTAGGTTGAGCATAAAAGGTAACCATTTCTTCCTTAAGCAAAATTGATTAAACTAGCCCTTATTATAATTATCCTAAGCATCAACCAAATATAGCATCACAAACATCATAGACCAAAGGGTAGGGGTCTATGAACATCAATCAATCCAAGATCACATCATCAAACACTTATTACCACCCTAATCCATCTTTTCTATTTTCTTAATTTATTTAAAAGGTCATTTTATGAAGTTGCTCCAAAAATTACCAAATTAATCACATAAGTTCATTATGGTGTAGATAGATGGCAAAACAAATTCATAATTTTTGGAGGTCATTAAGGTGCTCAATTAAATCTAGACATTTAATTAACAAAAGGCACTATTTGGGAATTAAAATAAAAGCTCAAAAATCAACTGTTCCAAAAGACTTCAAAATTTTACCAGAGACTAAACATGGCATAAGAAGCTCACAAAATTTGTCTCATGATTTTTGGAGTTATAAAAAATCACTCTCCAAAAATACCAAAACCTTCATTTTTCAATTAAAAGAGGAATTTTACATTTTCAAATCTTTGCACAAAACTCAAGTTTCAATATTTTATAAAATACTCCATAGCATAAAGAGTCTCCCACAAAAATTTCAGAATTTTTGGATGCACCCGAAATCATACAAAAAGAAAGGAAAACAGAACACTATTCACAACACTTCAGAAAAAGAAAAGAGCACTGTGCTCCTTCTAGGAGCCGGGCTCGGCAAATGCGGGGCTCGGGCGAAACGGAGAAGTGAGCCTCGGTCCGAGGCCGGACTCGGCGAGGCGGAGAACATGCGTCGCCGAGGCTTGGGCTCGGCCGAAGCGGAGGGTCATGCGCTCGCCGAGCTTGGGCTCGGGCGAAGCGGAGAAACAGGCCTCTGTCCGAGACCTGACTGGAGGGCTCGGGCGAAACGGAGTTGGAGCAGAGGCCGAAGGCTCGGATGCTTACCACGTGTACGGAGGCAGGGCTCGAGGTTGAGGCTCGACTCGAGGGTGAGGCTCGACACGAGGGTGAGGCTCGACACGCTCGGGGGAGAAGATGACCCGGCGGTGCTCGCGGTCCGGCGGTCCTGAGCAGCAACATGCGACCGCAAGGGCCGGGTTAGAGTCGCACGGGGCAAGGAACCAACACGGGGGTCGGTGAGAGATGATCATGGCCGGAGACGGCGAATTCCACGAACCCGAGTTCGCCGGGTTTCGGCCGGGGATGGGGACGGCGAGCTTACGCCGGGCAAACGGAGGCGGGGAAGGTGAAATTGAAGGGTGGGAAAGCTTCACGAGCTCAAGGCGGAGCTTTAGGGCTAGCTGGTGGAGAGGCGGAGTTCTGGAGAGGTCCGCCACGGTGGCGGAGGTGAAGTGCGGAGGTCGGGCTCCGGCGGCTTATATAGCCGCGGATGGACGGTAGAGAGCTCGAGGTCACGCGGTTAAGGTTTGCGGGGCGTGCGCACTCGATTGCGCTCTGGCGGTAAGCTGGCGCGCAGCCGGGGCTCGGGCGCAAGCTCGGCCGGCGATGGCCACGCGGCGGCGGCGGCTGGGCACTGTAGGGGCCGAGAGCGAGGGTCAGCGCTCGCTGCGGGCGCGGAGGGAACAGGGGAACAGCGGTGGCAGGTTGGTGGCGCGTGGGGAGCAGCCGCCTGCGCTGCAGCCGCAGCGCCGGCGCCATGGCCGGGCCCCCCCTGGCCTCTGGCTCTACGGGAAGAAGAACAGTGCTAGGGTCTAGGGTTTGACTTTTGGCAGTTTTCTGTATTTGCAAAAATCTCCCAAAATTTGAACTGTGCGACAAAAACTCAAAACCACCAAAGTTTTCAAAAAAAGAGATCTACAACTTTGTCAATATGAACATTTTCAAATTCCAAATAGTTTTTGAACTATATTCAAAAACAGAAAAGGGGACACTTTTCAAATTTGATTCAAATCAAAATTACTTTGGATTTCAAACTGAAACTTGAAAATCTTCCAAGTGAAAGTTGTTCCATTTGTCAAAACCTACAACTTTGCTAATATACACTTTTTCTGAAACTCAATAGTTTTTGAATAACTTTTTAAAACTAAAAAGGGGACAAAAACTGGAATTTGAATGAATTTGAAATTACTTCAAATTTTATATAGAAACATAGAAATCTGTAAATACCAAAGTTGTTCCTCTAGTCAGATTCACAACTTTGCTTTTTGAACCAACTCAAAATTTTGAATTTGAAAAAGTTATCAAAAAGGGAATAAATCCAGGATTTGGGATTTTAGGGTTTTGCAAAAGGAAACTCAATTCAAATCTGATTTTTGAACTTTGATCAAAGCAACAAACATCAGGGCACTAAATTTGAACAAGAATTACATAGAACTAGGCACAGAGGTGAAATTACCATTTTGCCCCTATAGGAAGAAGTGGGCTAAAAAGGTTTTTGCAATAGAGGTACATCACATAAAATGATACACTAAGCAAATGCATACACATGAAATCATGATCAAGATGATTAATGATGCTAATGATGATATGTCAAGTTAATTACATGCTTAAACACCAGAGGTGTTACAGCCTTCCCCCTTAAAGAAATCTCGCCCCGAGATTCTGCGTCTTAAGAAAGGACAAAGAAGGGATAAAGGCAAAACTTTACATAGACAGGGATTCGAGAAAGTCGGGGTAGTTCTTTGCCAAGAAGTCTTCAGATTCCCAAGTAGCTTCTTCTTCAGAGTGCTGGTTCCACTGGATTTGTACCACCTTGTGGTAGTTCTTCGAGTAACTCGATCTTTGTGATCCAACGCGAACTGGATATTCCGAGTAGGATAGATCAGGCTCTAGCTCGACACCTTCAACTTCCACGACATGTTCTGGTACTCGGAGGCACTTCTTGAGTTGGGAGACATGGAAAACATTGTGGACAGCAGAGAGATGATCGGGCAACTTCAGCTTGTAAGCTACCTTGCCACAACATTCCAAAATCTCAAACGGACCAATGTAGCGGGGTGCTAACTTTCCCTTTACTCCAAAACGAGTGACTCCTTTGGTTGGTGAGACCTTGAGATATACGTAATCTCCAACTTGAAACTTCAGAGGTCGACGTCTCTTGTCAGCATAACTCTTTTGTCGGGATTGGGCAATCTTCATGTTCTCTTGTATCTGCTTGACTTTCTCTTCCATATCTTTGACCAGGTCAACTCCAAAGAATTCTCTTTCTCCGGCTCAGACCAACTGAGGGGTGTACGACAACGACGACCGTACAGTGCTTCAAGGGTGCCATTTTGATGCTTTCTTGATAACTGTTATTATATGAGAACTCTGCCAAGGGCAAACAGTCATCCCAAGTATCTGCGAAGGTGAGCACACATGCTCTCAACATATCCTCTAACACTTGGTTGACTCGCTCAGTTTGTCCATCAGTTTGCGGATGATATGCTGTACTATGCAAGAGCTTGGTTCCAAGTGAGGTATGGAACGCTTTCCAGAACTTTGCGACAAACTGAGTACCACGATCAGAGATAATGGTCTTGGGAATACCATGGAGCTTCACTATGTTGTTCTTGTACAAGGCGGCATACGTGGGGACGGCATAGCTAGCTGGTCTTGACTGGCAGAAAGTGAGCTTGTTTGGTGAGTCGGTCCACGATTACCCAAATGGAATCAAAACCTTTCTTAGTCTTGGGTAGTCCATTGATAAAATCCATGCTGATATCTTCCCACTTCCAGGCAGGTACAGATAAAGGCTGCAATTCTCCTCCAGGCTTCATGTGCACGGCTTTGACTTTCTGACAAGTATCACAGCGAGCGACATAGCGAGCGATTCAATTTCATCTTTGTCCACCAGAATCTCTGCCTTAGATCCTGGTACATCTTGTTGCTGCCGGGGTGGATGGAAACCTAGACAGGTGTGCCTCATCAAGGATCAACTGTCTCAACTCAGGCACCTTGGGAACTACTAGACGGTTCTTGAACCAAACAACTCCTACATCATCGATCCTGAAACAATCAGCCTTACCGGTCTGGACCTTTTCGATGATGTGCTTGATTCCAGGGTTATCTTTCTGTGCAGCGATGACTTGTTCCTTGACCGATGTTTCTATCCTGACATTGTTCAGGCTTCCTTGCGGAACTATCTCAATCCCATCCTTTCAAGAGCATGGCACAAGGAAAGATCATAGGGCTTCGTCGTCAGACAGTTGCAGTATGACTTGCGACTGAGGGCATCGGCAACTACATTTGCCTTTCCCGGATGGTAATGCACTGCGATATCATAGTCCTTGATTAACTCAAGCCATCTTCGCTGCCTCATGTTCAGCTCTTCTTGGGTGAAGATATACTTCAGGCTCTTATGATCAGTGTACACATTGCAGGTACTGCCCAACAGATAATGACGCCATATCTTCAAAGCATGCACCACTGCTGCTAACTCAAGGTCATGGGTTGGATAATTCTCCTCATGTCGCCTAAGCTGCCGTGAGGCATAAGCGATCACTCGACCTTCTTGCATCAAACACAGCCTAACCCAGTACCAGATGCATCACAGTATACATCAAAGGGTTTCTCGATGTCTGGTTGAGCTAGGACTGGTGATGTAGTTAGTAGTTTCTTCAAGGCTTGAAAAGCTTGCTCACAGGCTGTTGACCAAACAAAATCCACGGAATTCTTCAACAACTCTGTGATAGGCTTGGCAACTCTGGAAAAGTCTGGGATGAAACGACGATAGTATCCAGCCATTCCATGAAGCTGCGAACTTCGCGGACAGTGGTAGGTGGCTTCCAATCCAAGATATCTGCCACTTTTTCAGGGTCAACTGACACACCTTCAGCGGACAGGACATGACCAAGGAATTGAATTCGATCTAGCCAGAATTCACATTTACTGAACTTGGCATACAGCTGGTGATCTCTGAGACGAGAGAGAACGACACGAAGATGCTTGGCATGATCTTCAGGAGTTTTTGAATAAACAAGGATGTCGTCAATGAACACGACTACAAATTTATCGAGCTCTGGCATGAACACAGAGTTCATGAGATACATGAAATGAGGGGGCATTGGTCAAGCCAAAAGACATGACCAAGTACTCATATAGGCCGTATCTGGTGGTGAAAGCTGTTTTGGGAATATCTTCGGGACGAATTTTTATTTGGTGATAGCCAGATCTGAGGTCGATCTTGGAAAACACCTGGCTCCAGATAACTGGTCAAACAGAAGATCAATGCGAGGCAAGGGATATTTATTTTTGATGGTGACCTCGTTGAGCGGGCGATAGTCAACGCACAGACGAAGGCTTTTGTCCTTCTTCTTCACAAAGATAGCAGGACAGCCCCAAGGAGATGACTTGGGCGAATGAGACCCTTATCCAATAGCTCTTGCAATTGGATCTTCAGCTCTGCCAACTCTCTGGGAGGCATTCGATAAGCTCTACGGGATATAGGAGCAGTCCCGGGCTTTAGCTCTATAGCAAACTCAACATCACGGTCGGGAGGCAGACCAGGTAAATCTTCTGGAAAGACATCAGGGAACTCGCAGACCACAGGGATGTCTCGGATCCCTTGATCATAGGTAGCATTTAGCTGTGTGGTAGCTGGTTTTGAAGGCATAGGAAGTTGGAGAAGGAGTTTGGAGGTACTGTTAGGAATATCCACTCTCACAACTCTATTCAAGATGTCTATCATGGCTTTATACTGACACATCCAATTCATGCCTAAGATGACATCTATCTCTTGATCGCGCAGTACTATCATGGTGGTAGGAAAGACATGTTCCCCCAACATTACTGGTATACTGCGGACCACTTCCTTAGTATTTATCCGCCCTCCAGGCGAAAGTATGCAGAAACTTTCTTTTAACTCCCCCATGGGCAACTCATGCTTGATGACAAAAGTGCGACTGATGAAGGAATGCGATGCACCAGAATCAAACAAGACGACTGCAGGATGATTGGCAACAGGGAACCTACCGAGCATGACGGGCTCTCCTTCTGGGATGTTACTGACGGTGGTGAAGTAGACTTGCCCGTGCTTCCTGACAAGCTTGCCCTTCTGGACGTGCTGCTGCGGTGCACGGTGCTGCTGCTGTGATCCTCCAGGGCCTTTCTGTGCATGCTGGGCACTCTTCTTGGGTTTTGGGCACTCGCGAGCCCAGTGACCAACTTGGCCACAGTTGTAGCATGGATGGTTGTAAGCTGTTTGTGGGGTGGTGACACGAACACCAGGGGCGTTCGGCTGAGTGGCACTTTGCTGGTTGGCATTGTGGGTGGTGGCCGCGGTACGAACGACCACTTGCTGATGGGGTATGGGGCACGGTTTTGGTGGTGGCTGGGGTGGTAGATGATTCTTGGGCGCTTATGGTTGCTGGAGAAACTGCTAGACCCAGCCTTCTTCTTCTTCTTCTCTTCCTGATACTGGCGGTTGCTTTCCTCGAAAGCAACAGCACGGTCAACGACATCATGGTAGGATCCGTTTAGGTTGTTGGACAGACCTCTGCGAATCTTAGGGTGCAACCCCTGAGAAAACAATCTCTCTTCTTTTCCTCTGTGTTGACATAGTCAGAGGCATACTGGCTGAGGTGGTTGAATTGTCCCACGTACTGCATGACGGTGGAATCTTTCTGTTGCAGGGCCAAGAACTGATCCAACTTCATTTTCATCAATCCCGAAGGGATGTGATGTGCTCTGAAAGCAGTGCGGAACTCTTCCCAGGTCAGCTGGTGACCTTCCGGCTGGGCCGCCAACAGGTTGGCGTACCAGGCACTTGCAGGACCACGGAGCTGCTGAGAAGCGAACCGAGGCTTCTGGATCTCCGTGCAGTGCAGAAGACTGAACTTCTGTTCCATGGTGCGTAACCAGTCGTCAGCCTCGAGGGTTCATCGGCCTTTGTGAAGACCGGTGGTCGTGTTTCAGTGAAGTCCACATAGGTTGTCTCTTGGTTGTTGCGGCGACCACGGTTGCCGTTGTTCTGCTGCCCTGATTCTGAGCCATCAGATTGGCAGCGGCGGCCAGGCTGCAATGGCATCAGCTAGGGTAGCTGGTACAGGTGGAGGGTTTGGGATGTTGGCATCATCATCAGAACCTCCGGCTCCGGTACGGGTGTTCACAGGCATCTGTATAAGCAACTCGGAACTCAGCATATATGGACAAAGGTTCTGAAACAACTTGATTGATAGCTTCACTTCACTGATACAAAGATAGCTGACTTGATAAAGATGACAACGGACTGATAAGGTACGAAAAGAAAGATACATGCCAGACTTGGCAACAGACAGACTAACGCTCCCAAACCTAGACTAAGGTTTTAGGTAAGCAGATGGTACAGACACAAGGAGTCTAATCATCATCGATGAAGATCAACTCTTCGTCATCATCATCATCCTCGATGATAAGCTCAGGCTCTTCCTCCTCATCTTCATCTTCAACGTGGACATCTTCAGCAGGTTCCACTTCCACGTTCTGATCGGGCTCGTGTTCCACTTCAGGTTCCTCCACGATTCCGTCTTCAGGGTCTTCCATAACCGGGGGTACCAAGGGATGGAGTTGATCATGCAGTTGATGCACTTCCTCGTGAAGCATATCATTGTACTGCTCGATCTGGGCGGTGTATTGCTGCAGTCCATGGAGCTGGGCTCTGGCCACGTCCTCGCGGGTCCAAGCATCATTGCGCTGCTCGATAGCGCGAATCGTGTTCCGGTTAGCCTGTTCCAAGGAAGCTCGTGCCTCATAAAACTCCATGCGGGAAAGGTAGAAATCATGCTCCATGTTCTCCATTTCAGCCTTCAGATTCTTGATTTCCTCCTTCAGCTGCTTGCGGGTGCGGCGGGGAAAGCGACGACCATTGGAGGATTCTCCAGTCTCTTCTCCGGTGCGTGGCGCCAGCTGGTGACGCGGCACACCGTTTGGTCCAGTCGACTTGCGGGCAGTCCGCTTGATGATGGCCATATCTGGACAAGAGGTTATAGATGAGAAAGGCTAGCAAGAAAAAGGTATAGGCATACTAACCCAACGAACTCTTTTATATACTTAAGTGAATGTGACATGATGCATGAATCGTTCCTACGGAACAAGGCAATGCAACTACTAAGGTAAGGTACATAGGGCTTATACAAGTTGTCTTGCTACTAGTTGCCAAAGACAAGATGAGATGAGAGAAGCAATTTGGACTCAAAATAGTCAAGTTTAGTTTTTGTTAAAAACATTTTGAAGTTTTCGCAAAAAGATTGCAACGTCATAGTGAGATGCTCCGATACCACTCTGTAACGTAACGGCTCTAATCCCATGGCCCACTGAT
This sequence comes from Coix lacryma-jobi var. lacryma-jobi, assembly GCA_009763385.1. Taxonomy (NCBI): domain Eukaryota; kingdom Viridiplantae; phylum Streptophyta; class Magnoliopsida; order Poales; family Poaceae; genus Coix; species Coix lacryma-jobi. Next base: position 11,894,145 of record CM019828.1, read on the forward strand.
CACCGTCAACCACTGACAGTCGATCCGTACTGCCAAGAGATTAGGACCGATTCGCTACTTAGGGCTACATCAGTGCCCGTTGTCCGCAGGATCATCTCACAATTCAGTTACAATCTCTTTAACATTTTGACAAACAACATCGGAGTAAATAGCGGAAGACTTAGATAACAATAGTTTTACAAACCAGGGTTCATAAAAATTAAAGTGAAGTATTACAGACCATAGTTCAAATAGATAGAGTTGGCAGAGTAGCATATGACAACAACTAAGGTAAAGATACATCACCCAGCCCGAGGGTGAATAATCACTCATCGGCCTCATCGGCCTCTTCCTGAACAACAGTCACACAGCAGGGTCCAAGGCATACTGAGGAATCTGCCATACCTGCAACATGGGTAATAAAACCCTGAGTACAAAGGTACTCAACAAGACTTACCGACTAAAGAAAAGGGAGAAGACTCAGGAATGAAGGCTTAGGGTAGTCAAGGTAAGGCTTAAGCAAGATCAAGTATTTTGCAGAAAAGCATTTTTGTAAATCTTATTTTATTTTGAAAGATTCAGTATTCCTCAATTCTTCATCATTCATGATTCATTTTACATTTCAAAACATTCCTAGTTGAGAACCACTCTCCGTTGACAGTCAGTGGACCAAGTCTCCATAACCGAGGAGCAACGTTAATCCGGATAAATAATACTCAGCTGAGGATCCCTATCCACACTGCATATGTAGCACCCAAGCTTGCATATGCCAACTCGTCTACCACGATTCCTCCAAGATTGGGCCCGGTCCTACGCCACCCGGAAGTACAGTACACCACTCCAATCCGGGACTCTAACCCACGTGGGTACATGCTACTTCCGCCATCTCTCCACTCCCAGTGCGCGGTTGTCGGTCCAATAATGGATTTCTCGGAGCCAGAGCTTTCCGTAGTATGTGAATAGTTACAAGTCTTGACCAGCAGGCCCCCATACGGATGGTCCCTACATTTTCCAGCCAGCGACAAGCACCTCGGGACTCTAACCCAAGAGTACAGGTCCTGTCAGTTTTTCAACCCTGTCCCGGTCGGTGTCAACTGTTGAGTCCCGGACTACAACATGACGGCACCGTACGCAAGGACAACCTCTCCTTCCCATTGACTAAGTACGGATCAGATACTTAGCCAATAGTGGGAGTAAAGCCAAAATCCCATAAAGATTCTTAAGTGATCACACTTTTGAAATTGGCATTTTTATTGCAAATCTATTTAATAGCATTGCTAAGCATTTTTCAAATACCTTGTGAAAAGCAGGTATCGGGTGTATCAGTGGTCAAGGTGGATAGTGCATCAATTAGGATAGCACACAACTCCTATAAACCTAATGCAATAATTTAACTCAAAAGCTTTTAAGGAAACATTTTATAAAATTCAAGGAAAGGGTTAAATGCACCGGGGCTTGCCTTGGATGGCAAAAAGGACAGACTCGGGGTTGGTGGTGTAGGTGCCGGAGCTCGGTTGCCTCGGGGACAGATCCTTCGGTGGCTACCTCTCGACTTCAGGTCCTTCTTCGTCGGTCACTATACGGATGCAATGATGCATGCACATGAGAATGATGATATGGACTTAAGGTGCAAGACAATTCCACTGATTCTAGATTACTTTTAAGCAAGGCATGATTGAATTCTAGGTTGAGCATAAAAGGTAACCATTTCTTCCTTAAGCAAAATTGATTAAACTAGCCCTTATTATAATTATCCTAAGCATCAACCAAATATAGCATCACAAACATCATAGACCAAAGGGTAGGGGTCTATGAACATCAATCAATCCAAGGATCACATCATCAACACTTATTACCAACCCTAATCCATCTTTTCTATTTTCTTAATTTATTTAAAAGGTCATTTTATGAAGTTGCTCCAAAAATTACCAAATTAATCACATAAGTTCATTATGGTGTAGATAGATGGCAAAACAAATTTCATAATTTTTGGAGGTCATTAAGGTGCTCAATTAAATCTAGACATTAATTAACAAAAGGTACTATTTGGGAATTAAAATAAAAGCTCAAAAATCAACTTGTTCCAAAAGACTTCAAAATTTTACCAGAGACTAAACATGGCATAAGAAGCTCACAAAAAATTTGTCTCATGATTTTTGGAGTTATAAATCACTCTCCAAAAATACCAAAACCTTCATTTTTCAATTAAAAGAGGAATTTTACATTTTTAAATCTTTGCACAAAACTCAAGTTTCATATTTTTATAAAATACTCCAGAGCATAAAGAGTCTACCACAAAAATTTCAGAATTTTTGGATGCACACAGAAAATCATACAAAAAGATGAAAACAGAACACTATTCACAACACTCAGAAAAAGAAAAGAGCACTGTGCTCCTTCTAGGCCGGGCTCGGCGAATGCGGGGCTCGGGCGAAGCGGAGAAGTGAGCCTCGGTCCGAGGCCGGACTCGGGCGAGGCGGAGAACATGCGTCGCCGAGGCTTGGGCTCGCCGAAGCGGAGGTCATGCGCTCGCCGAGGCTTGGGCTCGGGCGAAGCGGAGAAACAGGCCTCTGTCCGAGACCTGACTGGGAGGCTCGGGCGAAACGGAGTTGGAGCAGAGGCCGAAGGCTCGGATGCTTACCACGTGACGGAGGCAGGGCTCGAGGGTGAGGCTCGACTCGAGGGTGAGGCTCGACACGAGGGTGAGGCTCGACACGCTCGGGGGAGAAGATGACCGCGGCGGTGCTCCGCGGTCCGGCGGTCCTGCGCAGCACATGCGACCGCAAGGGCCGGGTTAGAGTCGCACGGGGCCAAGGACACAACACAGGGGTCGGTGAGAGATGATCATGGCCGGAGACGGCGAATTCCACGAACCCGAGTTCGCGGGTTTCGGCCGGGGATGGGGACGGCGAGCTTACGCCGGGCAAACGGAGGCGGGGAAAGTGAAATTGAAGGGTGGGAAAGCTTCACGAGCTCAAGGCGGAGCTTTAGGGCTAGCTGGTGGAGAGGCGGAGTGTCTGGAGAGGTCCGGCCACGGTGGCGGAGGTGAAGTGCGGAGCTCGGGCTCCGGCGGCTTATATAGCCGCGGCTATGGGACGGTAGAGAGCTCGAGGTCACGCGGTTAAGGTTTGCGGGGGCGTGCGCACTCGATTGCGCTCTGGCGGATAAGCTGGCGCGCAGCCGGGGCTCGGGCGCAACTCGCCGGCGATGGCCACGCGGCGGCGGCGGCTGGGCACTGTAGGGGCCGAGAGCGAGGGTCAGCGCTCGCGTGCGGGCGCGGAGGGAACAGGGGAACAGCGGTGGCAGGTTGGTGGCGCGTGGGGAGCAGCCGCCTGCGCTGCAGCCGCAGCGCCGGCGCCATGGCCGGGCCCCCCCTGGCCTCTGGCTCTACGGGAAGAAGAACAGTGCTAGGGTCTAGGGTTTGACTTTTGGCCAGTTTCTGTATTTTGCAAAAATCTCCCAATTTGAACTGTGCGACAAAAACTCAAACACCAAAGTTGTTCAGAAAAAAGAGATCTACAACTTTGTCAATATGAACATTTTCAATTCCAAATAGTTTTTGAACTATATTCAAAAACAGAAAAGGGACACTTTTCAAATTTGATTCAAATCAAAATACTTTGGATTTCAAACTGAAACTTGAAAATTTTTATAAGTGAAAGTTGTTCCATTTGTCAAAACCTACAACTTTGCTATTCTACACTTTTTCTGAAACTCAATAGTTTTTGATTAACTTTTTAAAACTAAAAAGGGGACAAAACTGGAATTTGAATGAATTTGAAATTACTTCAAATTTTATGTAGAAACATAGAAATCTGTAATACCAAAGTTGTTCCTCTAGGTCAGATTCACAACTTTGCTTTTTGAACCAACTCAAAATTTTGAATTTTGAAAAAGTATCAAAAAGGGAATAAATCCAGGGTTTGGGATTTTAGGGTTTGCAAAAGGAAACTCAATTCAAATCTGATTTTTGAACTTTGATCAAGGCAACAAACATCAGGGCACTAAATTTGAACAAGAATTACATAGAACTAGGCACAGAGGAAAATTACCATTTTGCCCCTATAGGAAGAAGTGGGCTAAAAGGGTTTTTGCAATAGAGGTACATTACATAAAATGATACACTAAACAAATGCATACACATGAAATCATGATCAAGATGATTAATGATGCTAATGATGATATGTCAAGTTAATTACATGCTTAAACACCAGAGGTGTTACATGGGATTAGGGTCGTTCCGTCACAGAGTGGTATCGGAGCATCTCACTTTAACGTTGCAGTGTTTCTTTTTGCGAAAACTTCAAAAGTTCTTTTGAGTCAAACAAAATTTAAACTTGACTATTTTGGTCCAAATTGCTTATCTACAACTTGTCTTAATTGGCAACACTAGTAGCAGGACAATGGTATATTATATTAAGCCCTATATATGTTAAGTATTGGCATTGCCTTGTTCCGTAGGAACGATTCATGCATCATGTCATATTCACTTAAGTATATAAATGAGTTCGTTGGGATAGTGTACCTATACCTTTTCTTGCTAGCCTTTCTCATCTATAACCTCTTGTCCAGATATGGCTCGCATCAAGCTGACCGCCCGCAAGTCGACTGGACCGAACGGTGTGCTGCGTCACCAGCTGGCGCCACGCACCGGAGAAGAGACTGGAGAATCCTCCAATGGTCGTCGTTTTCCCCGTCGTACCCGCAAACAGCTGAAGGAGGAATCAAGAACCTGAAGGCTGAGATGGAGAACATGGAGCATGACTTCTACCTTTCCCGGCTGGAGTTCTACGAGACACGAGCCGCTCTTGAGGAAGCTAACCAGAATGTGGTTCGCGCTATCCAGCAGCGTGATGCAACATGGATCCGAGAGGATGTCACCAGAGCCCAGCTCCATGGACTGCAGCAGTACACCGCCCAGATCGAGCAGTTCAATGATATGCTTCATGAGGAAGTACACCAGCTGCACAACCAGCTTCACCCCGTGATTCCACCAGTTGCTGAGGACCCCGAAGACGGAGTCGTGGAGGAACCTGAAGTGGAACACGAGCCCGATCAGAATGAGGAAGTGGAACTTGCTGAAGATGTCCACGTTGAAGATGAAGATGAGGAGGAAGAGCCTGAGCTTATCATCGAGGATGATGATGACGAAGAGTTGATCTTCATCGATGACGACTAGACTCCTTGTACCATCTGCTTACCTAAAACCTTAGACTAGTTTGGGGGCGTTAGTCTGTCTGTTGCCAAGTCTGGCATGTATCTTCTTTTCGTACCTTTTCCCCTTATCAGTCTGTTGTCATCTTTATCAAGCCAGCTATCTTTGTATCAGTGAAGCTATCAATCGGTCGTTTCAGAACCTTTGTCCATATATGCTGAGTTCCGTGTTGCTTATACAGATGCCTGTGAACACCCGTACCGGAGCCGGAGGTTCTGATGATGCCAACATCCCAAACCCTCCACCTGTCCCAGCTACCCTAGCAGATGCCATTGCAGCCTTGGCCGCCGCTGCCAACCTAATGGCTCAAAACCAAGGACAGCAGAACTTTCACCGTGGTCGCCACAACATCAACCAAGAGACCACCTATGTGGAATTCACCGAAACTCGTCCACCGGTCTTCACCAAGCCGATGAACCCTCGAAGCTGATGATTGGCTCCGCACCATGGAGCAAAAGTTTGGTCTTATCAACTGCACCGACATCCAGAAGCCACGTTTCGCTTCACAGCAACTTCGTGGTCCGGCAAGTGCTTGGTACGCCAACCTTTTGGCTGCCCATCCAGAAGGTCATCGGTTGACCTGGGAAGAGTTCCGCACTGCTTTCCGTGCTCATCACATCCCTTCCGGATTAATGAAGATGAAGCTTGATCAGTTCCTGGCTCTCCAACAGAAAGACTCCACAGTCATGCAGTATGTGGGTCAATTCAATCATCTCAGCCAGTATGCCTCAGAGTATGTCACACAGATGAGAAGAAGAGGGATTGTTTCCTCAGAGGACTGCACCCAAAGATCCGCAGGAGCTTGTCTAATAACCTGACTGGGTCTTATCACGATGTTGTTGACCGAGCTGTTGCTTTTGAAGAAAGCAATCGCCAGTACCAGGAAAGAAGAAGAAAAGAAGAAAGCAGGGTCAAGCAGCTTCGCTGGCGGTCACAAACGCCAGAGAATCATCTATCACCCCAGCCACCACCACAATCGTCTACCTTACCCCAACCAGCAAGTGGTCGTCCGTACCGCGGCCACCACCCATAATGCCAACCAGCAGAGTGCCACACAGCCGAACGCCCCAGGTGTTCGTATCACCACTCCACAAACAGCCTACAACCATCCCTGCTACAACTGTGGCCAGCTTGGTCACTGGTCTCGTGAGTGCCCAAAGCCCAAGAGGTATGCCCAGAATGCTCAGAAGAATCCTGGAGGATCTCAGCAGCAGCACCACTGTGCACCGCAGCAGCATGCTCAGAAGGGCAAGATTGTCAAGAAGCACGGACAAGTCTACTACACCGCTGTCAGCGATATACCAGAAGGGGAGCCCGTCATGATCGGTAGGTTTCCTGTTGCCAATCACCCTGCAGTTGTGTTGTTTGATTCTGGTGCATCGCATTCCTTCATCAGTCGTACTTTTGTCATCAAGTATGAAATAACAATTGAGGATTTAAAAGAAAGTTTCTTCTGCATATTTCGCCTAGAGGGGTTATAAGTACTAAGGAAGTGGTTCGCAGTATACCAGTAAGGTTGGGGGAACATGTATTTCCACCACCATGATAGTGCTTCATGATCAGGAGATAGATGTCATCCTAGGCATGAATTGGATGTGTCAGTATAAAGCCATGATCGACATCCTGAATAGAGTTGTGAGAGTGGATATTCCTGACAGTACCGCCAAACTCCTTCTCCCACTTCCAATGCCTCAAAAACCAGCAGCCACTCAAATAAATACTGCCTATGTTCTAGAAACCCGAGACATCCCCGTGGTTTGTGAATTCCCTGATGTTTTTCCTGAGGATTTTCCTGGTCTGCCTCCTGACCGTGACGTTGAGTTTGCCATAGAGCTAAAGCCCGGGACTGCTCCTATATCCCGCAGAGCTTATCGAATGCCTCCCAGAGAGTTGGCAGAACTAAAAAATCCAATTACAAGATTGGTTGGACAAAGGTTTCATTCGCCCAAGCTCTCTCCTTGGGGCTGTCCTGCAATCTTTGTAAAGAAGAAAGACAAGACTCTCAGAATGTGCATTGATTATCGCCCACTCAATGAGGTCACCATCAAAAACAATACCCCTTGCCTCGTATCGATCTTCTGTTTGACCAGTTACTGGGGCAAGGTATTCTCCAAGATTGACCTCAGATCTGGCTACCACCAAATAAAAATCCGTCCTGAAGATATTCCTAAAACAGCTTTCACCACCAGATACGGCTATATGAGTACTTGGTCATGTCCTTCGGTTTGACCAATCCCCTGCTCTTTCATGTACCTCATGAACTCTGTGTCATGCCCAGAGCTTGATAAATTCATGGTCGTGTTCATTGACGACATCCTTGTCACTCAAAAACCCTGAAGATCATGCCGAACATCTTTGTATCGTTCTATCCCGTCTCAGAGAGCATCAGCTGTATGCCAAGTTCAGTAAATGTGAGTTCTGGTTAGATCAGATACATTTCTTGGTCATGTCCTATCCGCTGAGGTGTGTCAGTTGACCCTGGTAAAGTGGCAGACATTCTGGATTGGAAGCCACCTACCACTGTTCATCAAGTCCGCAGTTTTATGGGAATGGCAGGATATTATCGTCGATTCATTCCGGATTTCTCAGAATCGCAAGCCTATCACTGAGTTAGTAAAGAATTTCTGTGAAGTTTGTCTGGTCACCACTTGTGAGCAAGCCTTTCAAACGTTGAGAAACTGTTGACTACATCACCTGCTAGCCAGCCGAACATCGAGAAACCCTTTGATGTCCTGTGATGCATCTGGTACTGGTGGTTTTGGCTGTGGTTTTGGATGCAAGAAGGTCGAGTGATCGCATATGCCTCCCGACAGCTTAAGCAGGGGCAGAGGAAAATTATCCACCTCATGATCTTGAGTTAAGCAGCATAGTTCATGCCTTGAAGTATTGCGTCATTATCTGTTGGGCAGTACCTGCAATGTGTACACAGATCACAAGAGCCTGAAGTATATCTTCACCCAAGAAGAGCTGAACATGAGGCAGCGAAGATGGCTTGAGTTAATCAAGGACTATGATATCGAAGTGCATTACCATCCGGGTAAGGCGAATGTGGTCGCCGATGCACTCAGTCGCAAGTCATACTGTAACTGCCTGGTTATGAAATCCTATGAATCTTCCCTATGCTATGAACTAGAGAAGCTGGGTATTGAAATGGTTCCACAAGGAAGTCTAGGCAATGTCAGAGTAGAAACCCCTATCAGAGAGCAGATCATCGCTGCACAGAAAGATAACCCTGGAATCAAGCACATCATCGAAAAGGTCCAATCCGGAAAGGCTGATTGTTTCAGGATCGATGATGCAGGAGTAGTATGGTTTAAGAATCGGTTAGTAGTTCCTAAAGTGCCTGAGTTAAGAAAGTTAATCCTTGATGAAGCACACTTGACTAGATTCTCCATCCACCCCGACAGCAACAAAATGTACCAGGATTTGAAGCAGCAATTCTGGTGGACAAAGATGAAGATTGAGATCGCCCGGTATGTCGCTCAGTGCGATACCTGCCAGAAAGTCAAAGCCGTGCACATGAAGCCCGGAGGAGAATTGCAACCTTTACCTATACCTGCTTGGAAATGGGACGATATCAGTATGGACTTTATCAATGGTCTACCCAAGACATCAAGAGGTTTGATTCCATATGGGTGATCGTGGATCGCCTCACTAAGCAAGCTCACTTCCTGCCAGTGAAGACCAGTTACACCGTCCCCACTTATGCCACTTTGTACAAGAACCACATAGTGAAACTCCATGGCATACCCAAGAGCATTATCTCTGATCGTGGTACCCAGTTTGTCGCAAAGTTTTGAAAGCGTTCCATACCTCACTTGGAACCAAGCTCTTGCATAGTACGGCATATCATCCGCAAACCGATGGACAAACTGAGCGAGTCAACCAAGTGTTAGAGGATATGTTGAGAGCATGTGTGCTCACCTTCGCAGATACTTGGGATGACTGTTTGCCCTTGGCAGAGTTCTCATATAATAACAGTTACAAGAGAGCATCAAAATGGCACCCTTTGAAGCACTGTACGGCCGCCGTTGTCGTACACCTCTCAATTGGTCTGAACCCGGAGAAAGGGAATTCTTTGGAGTTGACCTAGTAAAAGATATGGAAGAGAAAGTCAAGCATATACAAGAGAACATGAAGATTGCACAGTCTCGACAGAAAAGTTATGCTAACAGGAGACGTCGACCTCTGCAGTTCGAGATCGGGGATTATGTGTACCTGAAGGTCTCACCCACCAAAGGAGTCACTCGTTTTGGAGTCAAAGGAAAGTTAGCACCCGCTACATTGGTCCTTTGAGATTCTGGATCGTTGTGGCAAGGTCGCTTACAAGCTAAGTTTGCCCGATCATCTTTCAGCAGTTCATAATGTGTTTCATGTCTCCCAACTCAAGAAGTGTCTCCGAGTACCTGAACATGTGGTTGAAGTTGAAGGCGTTGAGCTAGAACCAGATCTGTCATACACTGAGTATCTAGTTCGCGTGTTGGATCACAAGGATCGTGTTACCCGAAGAACCACCACAAGATGGTACAAGATCCAGTGGAACCAGCACTCTGAAGAAGAACACCTGGGAATCCGAAGACTTTTAGCAAAGAACTATCCCGACTTTCTCGAATCTCTGTAGATGTAAGGTTTTGCCTTTTCCTTCTTAAGACGTGGAATCTCGGGGCGAGATTTCTTTTAGGGGAAAGGCTGTAACACCCCTGGTGTTTAACTGTAATTAACCTGACATGTCATCATCATTAGTCATTAATCATTCTTGCCTTGCATTTATGTTTGCTTAGTACTTGTGTAGCAATCTCTTTTCAAAAACCCTAAAAGCCCAAATCTTCCTATAAGGGCAAAAATGGTAATTTCACCTCTGTGCCTAGCTTTGTGTAATTCTTGTTCAGTTGGATGTCTTGAAGTTTTGTTGTGTTGGCCAAAGTTCAAAAACCAAAATCAGAATTCAAATCCCTTTGCAAAACCTGATTTCCAAACCCTGGATTTTATCCCTCTTTTTGTAATTCAAAATTATTCAAAATTTGGGGTTGGTCCAAAAAGCAAAGTTGTAGATCTGGCCAAGAGAAACAACTTTGGTATTTACAAATTTTCAAGTTTCTGTACAAAGTTTGAAGTAAATCCAAATTCATTCCAAACTCTAGTTTTTGTCCCTTTTTGAGTTTTCAAAATTAATTCAAAGACTATTGAGTTTCAGAAAAAGTGTATATTAGCAAAGTTGTAGTTTTTGTCAAATGGAACAACTTTCATATATAAAGATTTTCAAGTTTCAGTTTGAAATCCAAAGTAATTTTGATTTTAATCAAATTTCAAAAAGTGTCCCCTTTTCTGTTTTGAATATAGTTCAAAAACTATTTGGAATTTGAAAATGCTCATATTGACAAAGCTGTAGATCTCTTTTTTTGAGCAACTTTGGTATTTTGAGTTTTTGTCGCACAGTTCAAATTTTGGGAGAAATTTGCAAAATACAAAAAACTGGCAAAAAGTCAAACCCTAGCCCCTACACTGTTCTTCTTCCCCGTAGAGCCAGGGGGGGGGGGCCCGGCCATGGCGCCGGCGCTGCGCCTGCAGCGCATACGGCTGCTCCCCATGCGCCCTTATCCTGCCGCCACTGTCTCCCTGTTCCCTCCGCGCCCGCACGCGAGCGCTGACCTCGCTCTCGGCCCCTACTGCTCCTGCTCGCCGCCGCCGCGTGGCCACTGCCGGCGCTGCCTGCGCCCGAGCCCCGGCTGCCCCAGCGTCTCCGCCAGAGTGCAATCGAGTGCGCGTGCGCTCGCCGAGCTTATCCAGCCATCACCACGGCCTCTACGGCCGCTATCCGCCTCTATAAAAGCCCCGCCGGTGTCCGAGCTCCTCACTCACCTCCGCCACCGTGGCCAGCCCACTCCAGACCCTCCGCCGCTCAACCAACTAGCCAACAGCTCCGTCTTGAGCTCGTGAAGCTTCCCCGCTCTTCAATTTCATCTCTACCGCCTCCTATCGCCGGCGTAGCTCGCCGTTCCCATCTCCGGCAGAAACCCGGCGAGCTCGGGTTCGTGAAATACTCCCTCTCCGGTCACGGATACCTTCCCCTGACCCCTGTGTCAGCTTCCTCGGTTCCGTGCGACTCTGACCAGGCCCTTGCGGTCTCGTGTGTTGCGCAGGGTCGTCGGAGCGCCCGCTCGCGCTCGCCGCCGAAAGAGCTCCACCGAACCACCGCCCCGCCGAGCCCTGTCTCCGACCGTGGTAAGCCCTCGAAGCCCCTCGGTCTCTGCCTTTAACGGCGCAAGCTCGAGCCAGGCCTCGGGCGCACGCGTTCACTGTGGCTCGAGCCAGCCTCGAGCACACTTTTCCGTCTCGCCCGAGCCCAACTCGAGCGGACAGACCTACCTCACCACTTCGCTCGAGCCAGGTCTCGAGCGGACTCGTGCACCCTCCGCTTCGTCGAGCTAGGCCTCGGACGGACGCTTGCTTTTCCGTCTCGCCCGAGCCTTCCGTCTCGCCCGAGCCTTCCGCTTCGCCCGAGCCTCCGGCCAGGCTCGGACGGAGCAGTCACTTTCCGACTCGCCCGAGCCCGTTTCGCCCGAGCCCTTCATAGAAGGAGCACAATGCTCTTTCTTTTTCTGAAAGATGTGAATAGTGTTATGTTTCTCTTTTTGTGTGAATTAATCTGTTGTTCCTTAAATCCTGATAAAAATTATGGTATGCTCCTTGCACTGTGTAGTATTTTATAAAAATATGAAACTTGACTTTTCTGCAAGAATTTGAAAATGTAAAATCCCTCTTTAATTAATAAATGGATGGTTTTGGATTTTTAGAAAATTATTTATAACTCCAAAAATCATGAGGCTAATTTTTTGTAAGCTTCCTATGCCATGTTTAGTCTCTGGTGTAATTTTGAAGTCTTTTAGAACAAGTTGATTTTTGAGCATTTATCTTTAATTGTTAAATAGTGCCTTTTGTTAATTAATGTCTGGAATTATTTGAGCACCTTAATGACCTCCAAAAATTATGAAATTTGTTTTGCCATCTATCTACACCATAATGAACTTATGTGATTAATTTGGTAATTTTTGGAATAACTTCATAAAATGACCTTTTTAAATAATTAAGGAAAATAGAGAAAGTGATTAGGGTTCATGTTGTATGCCCTGTTTGCATTGTTCATGCTAGCATACTCATGTGCATGCATCATTGCATTCGTATAGTCACCGAAGAAGGAGTCAAGATCGAGGCAGCCGCCGACGAACCTGTCCCTGAGGCTACCCGAGCTTCGACCTCTGCACCTCCAACCCTGAGCCAGCTGTCTTTGCTCTTCAAGGCAAGCCCCGGTGCATTTAACCCTTTCCTTGAATTTATAAAATGATTTCCTTAAATGCTTTTGAGTTAAATTATTGCATTAGGTTTATAGGAGTTGTGTGTTATCCTAATTGATGCACTATCCACCTTGACCACTGATACACCCGATACCTGCTTTTCAAAAGTATTTGAAAATGCTTAGCAATGCTTATTGAATTAGACTTTGCAATAAAATGCCATTTTAAAAATGTGATCACTTAAGGAATGTTTATGGGAATTTGGTCTTACTCCCCGGCTGTAGGTATCTGATCCGTACCTAGTCAATAACGAGGAGAGGTTGTCCGAGCGTACGGTGCCGTCATGTTGTAGTCCGGGACTCAAACAGTTGACACCGACCGGGACAGGGTTGAAAAAACTGACAGGACTATTACGCTTGGGTGAGATATAACCAAGGTGTAGTTCTGGCTGGAAAAATTAGGGACCATCCGTATGGGGCCTGCTGGTCAAGACTTGTAACTATTCACATACTTCGGAAAGCTCTGGCTCCGAGGAATCCTTTATTGGACGACAACCCGCGCACTGGGAGTGGAGAGATGGCGGGAAAGTAGCATGTACCCACGTGGTCGTCGTACCTGGAAAGGAGAGGTGTGTGTGTGTACTTCTTTACTCTCTCGGGTGGCGTAGGAGGACCGGGCGCCCAATCTTGGAGGAATCATGATAGACGAGTTGGCATATGCAAGCTTGGTGGCTACATATGCAGTGTGGATAGGGATCCTCAGCTGAGTATTATTTATCCGGATTAACGTTGCTCCTCGGTTATGTGGAGACTTGGTCCACTGACTGTCAACGGAGAGTGGTTCTCAACTAGGAATGTTTGAAATGTAAAAATGAATCATGAATGATGAAAAATGAGGAATACTGAATCTTTCAAATAAAATAAGGTTTACAAAAATGCTTTTCTGCAAAAATACTTGATCTTGCTTAAGCCTTACCTTGACTACCCTAAGCCTCTCATTCCTGAGTCTTCTCCCTTTTTCTTTAGTCGGGTAAGTCTTGTTGAGTACCCCAGTACTCAGGGTTTGTACCCATGCTGCAGGTATGACAGAGTCCCCGATGTGTCTTGCACCCTGCTGCGTGACCATCGTCCAGGAAGAGGCCGATAGCCGAAGAATAAGTTGTACACCCTCGGGCTGGTGATTATAAGTATCTTGCTGTTCCTCCACTATGTTGCCTATGTCTATTTCTATTATCAGAACTGCACCTTTTTAATTTCTATTTGGAACCATGTTTTGTAAAACTATTGTTATTTAAGTCTTCCGCTCTTTATTCCGATGTTATTTGTAAAAGTATGCAATGCTGTAACCGAATTGTGAGATGATCCTGCGGACATTGGGCACTGATGTAGCCCGGTGGCGAACAGGTCTTAATCACATGGAACATGGGTTCGGCTGTCAGAGGTTGACAGAGACACGTGGGCCATGGGATTAGGGTCGTTCCGTCACATAAGAACTGCGCTTAAGCTTATAATAATTCATACCCCATTCCAGATTGACTTCTACTAATAGTAGTGCAATTCCTCTTAGCTTGTGAATTTCCTAAAGGCTCATGCGAATATATCTTTTTGCCCTTACTAACCCATCTTTGTTTTTATTCTTGCTCACAATCCTAAACTTCTGTTGAATCCGATGAGGAAAACTTCTTTGACAACATATAAAATCAGTTTACAATCCTTTATCATTGACTAATTCTTTCTTGAAACCATGTGTTTATTATGTATGAGCCAACTATATTCAATTAAGCAAAAGATGGATAACTAATGATCGTAGTGCTGTCATTTTTAGATGGAGCAGGTGTGCTCTCATGTCAATCGGAATTGGATTTTTTTTGTTGAGTTTGTCAAATAGATCAAACTACAGTTTTCTCTTTTTAGTCTCCAAGCAGCAGCTTGTGATCTCTTTGTTTTTAGTTTTTCAGTCTAGCAGTCAATCTAACATTTATCATATTTTATTCGTTGCACAGGTTGCTTCAAACTAGGCGGTGTGCCACAATATTTCCAATCACTATAATACACTTCAGTTAAAGACGTTGGTCCAGTAAACATGCAAGACAGGTTAGATCAACTTTGAATTTTATTTGAGTTTTCATGGTATAAGAGCAGGAAGCTGACACACATACATCAATATATACAGCAAGAGGCATGGTGCTATGGGGCTTGGGATTCGACAATACAACCTCCCTGTGATGTAGTCAGGAAGTTCAGGAATGAAAAACAATACTTCCTCCATCCCAAATTATAAGGCATTCCAAGAATCTTGGAGAGTCAAAGTTTTTCAACTTTGACCAAAATTATAGAGAAAAATACAAAGATTTATAACATCAAATATGTATATTATGAAAATATAACTAATGACGAATCTAATTATACTTGGTTGATATTATAAATATATTATCTTATTATATAAATTTGGTCAAAGTTGAAAAACTTTGACTCTCAAGATTCTTGGAATGCCTTATAATTTGGGATGGAGGGAGTATATATTTTCATTTACCCAAGTTTTAAATCTAAGGTATTATACATGTGACCTTTTAGAACAACTCGAATATTTTCATTTAACTGTCTAATTTGGCTTTCTAAAATAATATAGATTCTTTTTTGCGTTGTTGTCTTTTTTTTGAAAACACACTTTTTTGTGAATATTTAGAAGACGCGCTTGATAGCATATGATTGGACATGTGACTGACATGAACAGTGCAACAAATTTTAATTGTCCCTGTCAGCCGTGTGGAGGTACAGATGGAGGGGAAAAGGAGGCCACAAGGGTGCTAGAAATGGTCAGACGCTATGTATGGCAAGCGAAGCCGGCTGGCTTAATTTACCAGCCGAGAAATACAGGATAGCCAGTTTGGTATTTTACAAATGCTGTTAGTGGGTCTCTTGGAGCCTCTTTTTTCTAAATTTTGCTGATGATGAGTGAGATACAATGTCTCTTGGAGTTGCTCTTACAATTTTTTTGTTAGCTACTTTGCAGTGATCAGTTAACTATTTTTATTATACATGTGATCCGCGGCATCAGTCCTCCATCGCAACTCCACGATGCTGCCTGTGATGCCACCCTGGTCGACAAAACAAAACAAAAAACAAGTCATGATCTTCTTCCCTCGAGATCTGTTCTCCACCGCAATACTGACTGGCGCCGCCTTCTGCCCACGCCGCCGCCCTGCTCCATGTGACATCATGACCTCCTCCCCACGACGCCGAGTGACTGTTGTGGCCTCCTCCCCATGACGTTCGTCTTCCACTGTGGCGTCACCCGTGACGCCGCCCTCCTCCCCACACGTCCTCCATCGGGACGCCGTCTCCTCGGTCTCCTCTCTCCTCCCCACAACGTCCTCCATCGGGACGTCGTCTCCTCGGTCTCCTCCCCGCGACGCCGTCCTCACGACACCTTAGCCTTCTCCTGCAACCTGGGTGGAGCCTGAGTCAATAATCTCGATCCATCGCTTGCTGGAGTTGTGTCACCCTCCTTCCCTGACACCGCACTCGCGACACCTGGGTCTTCTCCCCGTGATAGCTAGCGCTTGCTGGAGTTGTGCCGCTGACCCAATGCCACTAGCCGCCGCCGCCTTCACGATCTCCTGCTGCTGCCACGACGCGACGCAGCAATGTCGCCAGGTATATCAACCTCTTAAATGCCAATAACCCTTCTAATATTGTCAGGGTTGTGACACACTCTTCATGATTATGTTAATTCTAAATAAAACCTGATTTTCGGATTAAATGTTATTTTAACGTTAGTATTTAATTAATATTGTTATCTTATCTTGCGATTCGTGCGCTTTTAGTACAAGAGTTATTGTCTCGTAGCAACGCACGGGCATGCTACCTAGTATAGTATTAAATATAAGCTAAAATAACTAATTACACTGAATGCGATAACTTGCAAAATAATTTTTTAAGTCTAATTAGTTTATATTTTGATAATGTTGTGTTACAGTAAACATGTGCTGCTGACAAATTAGTTAGTCTTAGTAAATTCGTCTCACGGTTTTCAGTCGTAATAATATAATTTTTTTATTAATCTATTTTTAATAGACTAAATTAGTCTGGAACATCCGACGTGATATCCAAAAAATTTTTACTCGTGAACTAAACAATGACAATATACCAGAAGCAAGGCCTTTGCTTTCAGTACCGACAACTTCACCCAATGCAATTAGCTCCTGAGATCACCACATTCATGAATGTTCAATAATACACCTTCCAGGTTCCAGTTTATTACATGGAAAGCAAAAAGGAAAATGCACAAAACATTATATTTTCATCAACAAAAATAACTTGCCTCATTAGAGTATTCGTCTAGGTCAACATCTCCCCAGGCATCCTAAAGTTCAAAATAACATAACAATTAAATGTCAGATACCAACTTTATTCCAAGAAGATTTTTCAATCAATATACCAAGAAAAAATAAAGTACCATTTCCAAATAGAAGAAGGGTTTTTTTTGAACGCCCCGGTAATTTCTTCTTGCTGTAAACGCAGTGGATTAGTCCGCTAAAGGCCTGTTCAGTTGCTTTAGAATTGAACCCAAAAATAATTTCATATTTTCATTTGGTTTTGGTTCATTTAATCTGTACTCCCTCCGTCCCAAATTATAAGACATTTGAAGAATCTTTGAGAGTCAAAGTTTTTTAACTTTGACCAAATTTATATAATAAGGTAATAATATTTAGGCAAAATTTGCCACAGGACACTGAAAGTGGTGCTCTTTTGCTGTAGGACACCAAAAGTGATGCTCTTTGCTGAAACACACAAACTCAACTTCCAAATTTGCCAGAACACATCGGGCTCCGTTTCGAGCGGGTCAAGGAGAGAGAACGAAGGGGAACAGACCGTTTTGCCCTTGACTCAATCGGCGCGTCGGGTTCGGTTGGACCGGTTGGACCAGGTATCTGGTTGGCCCAAACGTTAGGGCATCTTCCTCTCCCCCGACCCCCAATCCTCCGAGTCGACACAGCCGCCACCGCTCCCTCGACTCCTCTGTACGCGCCGCCGCCAGCTCTTCGACCCCCATCGACTGGCGCCATGACGAGCTGATGAAGAACATGACAACGAAGATGAAGTCCCCCACGACGAAGTCCTTGCAGTGCTCGGGGTCTCCAGCGAAGGCTCCTCGATTCAGGATCCCAACAGGGTTAGTTTGATTTTCTTTACCCTAATCTCCGGTGGTTCCTTTTCATTGGTTTAAACCTGGAGATTGCGATAGAAAGACAAACATTTTCAGCTCTTTTAGTTTCGATCTGTTTTTTCTCGTTTTAGGATGGATCCGTCGGCTGCCTGTAGGGTGGCGATTAGGGTTCCTGCGTATGTACAACAGTTACCGGATGGACTTGATGACTATCATGTTACTGCAAATTTCGTACGGGTGGTGGACAAGGATACCATCAATTGGATGGATTTCTCTGCTATGCTTGATAAGGAGGTAGTCCATGGCAAGGATCAAGCACTTGAAGTCACTTTCTTAGACAAAACCATCAATCAGACAACTGGGAATGGTTCATGAAGATGCTACATAAAGCAATTGGTTCACCTCTTGGTCTTGTCATTTCCACTGATGCAGGCAAAGGAATAGATAAGGCAGTGACCACAGTTTTCTCCAATGGTGTAGAGCATAGGGAATGTATGAGACATCTAGTGAAAAATTTCCAGAAGAGGTTTAGGGGTGAAGTGTTTGAAAAGAATTTGTGGCCTGCATCAAGGTGCTATAGGCTAACTACTCATAATAGGCACTGGAATGAGATGTTGAAGGCATGCCCAAAAGCAACTACATGGCCGCATGAGAAACCACAAACAACTCTGGGCAAGGGCTAAGTTTAGCACTATAAGCAAATGTGACTATGTTACCAATAACATAGCTGAGACCTTCAATAGTTGGATCAGGAATGAGAAATCTTTACCAGTTGTTGAACTCATGGACAAGATAAGGCAACTCATCATGGAAAGGTTCTACATCAGGAGGGAGCTTGCTGCAAAGCTGAATTGTAAGGTGCTGCCCCATGTGATGAAGGATCTTCACAACAAGAGCCGGAATTTGAGGTACAACATTCACAGAAGTGCACCAATGGTTGGCGAAGTAGGAGGAGTGAATAAGGAACTTGTTCCATGGAAATTCATTGTGGACCTGGACAAGAGGGAGTGCACCTGTAGGCAATGGCAGGTGACAGGTTTGCCCTGTGTGCATGCTATTGCTTTCATAGGTACTAGGAGGGAATTTGAACTTGAGGATTTTGTTCACCATTACTACTCTGTAGAAAAGTTCAAGTCTGCCTATGCAACTCCTGTGCCTCCAATGCCAGGGAGAGATGAGTGGGAAAAGGTGGACCTTGGTTTTAAGTTGCATCCTCCTTTGTGCAAGAGAGCAGCAGGAAGGCCTAGGAAGAGAAGGATTGTGGGGGTAGAAGAAGGTGGGTCCAGCAGTAAAGGCAAGAGAAGGTGCAAAAGGTGTGGTGGATTGGGGCACCTCCAAAAAACTTGCAATGAGACAGTCCATGATCCTGATGCACCCCCTGCTGCACCACCAAAGAAGAAGAGAACTTACAAGCCAAAGGTGGTAGAGATCATAGAAACCACAATTGATCCCTCTAAGAAGAACAAAAGGAAGGCAACCTCCAAGGGGAAGGGACCCACTAAGAAAACAAGGGCTCAACCTGCCACACCTGAGAAAGCTACACAGTATGTTCTCAGTCATCTAGTATATGTTCCTTACAACTCTATGCCATTACATATTGTTGTCTAAGAACTAACAAGTTGCTGTATTTTGCAGGAGCATGGTGACATCTAGCCCGAGGGCAGTGACTAGGAGTTTGGCTTCCTCACAAATGACATCCAGCCCCAGCGCATGCACAAGGAGCAAGAGGCCCTTGCTGGACATGTAGGCAAAACAAGCAGCATGAAGATTAGTGACAGCCTTTCCTTTTGTGCTTTTGTGGCAATTCTGTGGCTGCTGAAAGCCATACAATGTAATGAACCAATTGCTATGGCTGATGGTATTGTAATGAACTAAGTGCTTGCTTTTGAATTTAGTACTATGGTGTAATGAACCGAGTGGATGTAATGAACTCAATGAAGTTGAATTTAGTACTGTGAATTTCAGATAATTTCAGATATAGAACTGCATTTCATTCATGGCATGCCTTCATTCATTGGTTCATAACATATTACATCCAAGATTACATGCCATGCATAGCTGCATTTCACTAACAAGGACATGATCCATTCTTGTACAACATCATGCACATGGCAAGTAAGTTCACAACTACAACAACTAAGCCAGCCACATTCATCCACCCTGGAGCTAGCTGAATCCCCCTCCTATCAGCAGCCTGGGTCGACACGGCCTGGGTGGACACCTGATTGGTCAGGTTCATCACAGCCTGCCAAATCCCCTTGATGCCATCCATCAAATCTTCAGTGTCCACGACTTCAATTGGGTTCTCTGGCTTCCACATGAAGAAATCGCACTTGGTTCTACCCTGCTCATGGAACAAACACATGAACCCTAGCCCCAAATTGAAACCGCCAAAATTGACCCCAGATCAATGAACTGTACTTACCCAATCTCGATTTCTGCAAGTATAGAACGGCTTGTTTGGATGCTTCGAGGTTAGGGACGTCCGCTCCACCACGGTCGCTGTCTTGCAGAACGGGCAGAGCGCCTGCCCATCGCTCCCTCCCCGCCGTGCGGAGCTCGAGGACGAACCACCGGCCGAGCCTGTCGCCATCTACCCGCCGTGGGAAGAGGTCGCGCCGCCACTTCGCCGCCACTCCGCCGCCGCACCAGCGCCTCCGCCGCCGTTGCCCGTCCAGATGAGAAGTGGAGAATGGGGAGAGAGGAGTGAGAGTGGAGGAGAACGACTGGGCCGACCGGATACCTGGTCCAACCGAACCCGACGCGCCGGTTGAGTCAAGGGCAAAATGGTCCGTTCCCCTTCGTTCTCTCTCCTTGACCCGCTAGAAACGGAGCCCGATGTGTTCTGGCAAATTTGGAAGTTGAGTTTGTGTGTTTCAGCAAAGGGCATCACTTTTGGTGTCCTAGAACAAAAGAGCACCACTTTCAGTGTCTTGTGGCAAATTTTGCCTAATATTTATGATACCAACTAAATACAATTAGATTCTTCATTAGTTATATTTTTATAATATATATTTGATATTATAAAATCTTTGTGTTTTCTCTAGAATTTTGGTTAAAGTTAAACTTTGATTCTACAAGATTTCTAGAATGCCTTGTAATTTGGGATGGAGGAGTACTTCCTATTGTTTTGATTCGATGAATCTAGAATAGATCCCGGGCCAAAACCAGGGTAACCGAACGCACCCGTGTCACACTCCACGGGCCGCGCGCGGCACGACCCGCGCGCGGCACGACCCGCTTACCTTTTTCAGTTTTCTCTGCCGTTGGCGCCGCTCCTCTCAAAAAAAAAAAAAAAAAACCCAGAAAAACCCATACCCCCCAAACTCACTAGATCTGCGGCGACCATGCGGCGAGGCGGCGGCCGCCGGCTCCCCAAGCCCTCCCTGGCGCCCTCCACCGCGTCCGAGGCCACCCCAGCGCTGGACGCCAGCGTTATCCGCAACCTCGACTCCGCCTTCTCCCGCCGCGACTCCGACGCCACCAGCCTCTGCAGCAGCCGCCCCGCTTCCACCGTCGGCGGGGGCGTCGGCGCCGCCCCCAACTTCTCCGACCGCGCCACGCAGACCGCCGCCCTCCGCGTCGTCAACAGTTTCCTGGCCCCCGCCGTCACGCTCCGCGGGCCTCTCCCCCCCGCGCGCGACATCCAGGCGGCGCTCCGCCTCCTCGTCGACCGTCTCCACTTGCCTCGCAGCGATGCCACGTTCGAGGATGACCTCATCCAGGACCTTCGCCTTCTCGGATGCCCCTACAAGGTCACCCGCTCCGCACTCAAGGCCCCCGGCACCCCGCACTCGTGGCCGGTGGTGCTCTCCGTACTCCACTGGCTCACCCTCCTCTGCTACGCCCAAGGAGACGGCCGGGATGCCCCCGTCGGCCCATCCAACGATCTCTTGCTCTACACCACCCAGAGCTACTCCCTCTTCTTGGCAGGGGACGACGACGGCGTCGAGGCCCTCGACAAGGAGTACGCCTCCAAAGCCCAGATGAATGGTGAGGCAACCGCTGCAACAGTTCGTGCCCTGGAGAAGGAGGTTGAGGAAATGGAGGCCGAGGTGAGCAAGCTCGCCTCGGGTCCCTCGCGACGTGGAGCACTGGAGTCAGAGAAGGAGGCCTTTAATGCGGATGTTCACAAGTTTGAGGCAGTGGTGACGACGTGGAAAACTAAGATCAACGAAAGGGAACAGACGTTGGTGGACTTGAAGAAAGAGTTGGAGGCAAAAGTGTCGGATACCCACTGTGTTGCTGCTGAAATTCAGGATCTGTTGAAACAAGTGGATGCTCAGTCAGTGAATGTGAGGGATGTTGATAGAATGCATAGGGAGATGCAGGCGATTGAAGATGATATTGCGAACGCCGAGAAGGGGAAAGCAGCACTGGAGGATGAGGTCTGGGAGGTTGAAGCTAAGCTGGTTACCAAGCTTGAGGCGCTTGAGAGGCTTGCTGAGCAGTGTAACCAGGCCCTCAAAAAGTATGAACGTGCTGCAGCTTCTCCTATACTTTCTTCATTTTATTTCTCTCGATTCTATAGAAATTGTCTGTAGCTGCACCTAGGAACCAATGCTAACCATACCAATAAACCTTTCTTTTCTGACGATGAAAACTGTATATAATCATCCATTTGAATATTTTTATAGGCAAGTCCCATGCTCTAGATTCTTGCTCAAATATATTAGCTCAAAACTCTTTGTATTTTGGGAGAATCATTTTGCTCCTGTATAGATCTTTAGGCCTTAGTTGTGGTTCAAAAAAAATATTAATTTTCTTAATCATTTTTGTTTCAAATATATATTGTTTCGGTGCTATTTGTGCTCATAACAGTTTACATTGTTACTCTTGTTGTTGACTTGTTGGCATGCCCCTTTATTTGTGCTCATTGTAGTTCTGTATGACTTATATAAATTAGTGTTCATGCTTCATAAGGGTTATCGTTCACTTGTATTATGAATCTGTAGTGGTTTTATTAGATGTTTGAATGCTTGATTTTTTTCAGTTATCCTTGAGTTTCAATTAGTTTAAATTTACAGAGCTGTTATCTATCTGCAGTCAACAAAATATCTAATGCATGAAAGATTAATCAGCATGGCCTCATACATTTGGTGTTGATCTATTTTGATGTTTTCCTGGTCACAATGAATCGTTATAAATCAGAGAACCACAAAGAACTTAAGACAATGCATAATGTGAATTGGACATGGACATTAGTGATAATTTTGCTGGACAAACAAATTGAACTTGGAGGAATATGTGTCAAACAGTGAATCCTGTAATTTTTTACACTGAAACTTATTGACTGATTGTGAAGTCCAATGATTAGTTCCCATGAAATTTTTGGGTAAAAAAACATTTGACTAAAATTTTGGGGCTTTGAATACCCAGGTTCATATTCTGTTTGCTGTTGTTGTGTTTATACTAAACAAAAAAACAAACAAAGGTTGGAATACTATTTTTTAACTGTGGTTCTATTGTTTGTATTTACTCTACTAGCTCCTTTTGTTAGTTCTGTTTGTATTATGTGCTCACTTTTACACTTCTGGGCTACTTTTCAGGTTGAAACCTAGTGTTGCTTTTCAGTACATCATAAATTCAAAAGGATCTTCTCCTGCTGAGATTCTAGGTACTGATTACAAAACAGTGCTAAAACCTGCACTTGTGGCTCAAGCTGAGGAGAACAAAAGGATCTGTCTCTCAAATCTTGAAAACTTAAATGATCTACAGAAGCAGCTGCAAGCGAATGTTAAGGTTCTAGAGGAGGAAAGGCATAATATTTCCAGTTTCCACGCAAAAAATGACGAAGTCAGTCCATCTTTTCAAGCACTCATTACATTTTATAGCCTATAGAGTAAATGTGATCTGAAATTATTTTGCACTTCCTCTTTTATTTGTTGTGCTTATTCTGAAATTACCTTGCAAAATTGCCCAAATGATAGAAGCCATCATATTGTTTGAAAGAGCTGCACTACAATTTCTGTATGTGTTTAATGGGCATTGACCAGACTATTAAAAAAATCGATTATGTCAGATACACATTTTAGGTGACCAATGTTTTCTAGTGATATTGTGATGATATATCAATAAGACAATTAGTCAGATGTTCACGCAGTTTCTAGAGTCAGGTTCAACTCGATAAAGCTTTACTGCTGGTCCTTTTCGTAATTTATTAGCTGGATTAACCAGTAATCAAGATTTTTGGGAAGAGTAGTGCTTTGTATAAATGGGCTGTGCCCTGGGCGTATTCGCACATCAAATTTCTGATGAAAAAGCCCTAAGTATTTGCATTTGACCAAATCTGATTAATTGGCGCTGTTATTGGAAATTGAAGTTTGGATTTTAGGTCATGGATTATACTTTGGTGTGTTGTGATTTGACTTTAGGGTTATCTAATGTATTGCTTTTCCAAAGCTATAACTTTTGATTAGAGAAGTGAGACAGTGGGCATAATGCCATCATCTATTTGCTAAGAATTAGGCAGATGTCCTACCCTCCTTTTATCTCATTTTATATTTAGGCAGAAACTTATGGTGAAGTTAGCACGAAGAATGGCTTTGATTAATGAAAATTTATTTGTGTTGTTAATAAATTGGATTTTGGATTTTTGTCATGATTATACTGGTATGGTGTGTTGTGATTAGACTTGAGAACTACTAAATCAAATTTCTCTAACTTGGACCAAGTTTATAGAAAAATGCATCAACGTCTGCAACATCAAAGTTGTTTCATTACATTTTCCATGAAATGTCTTTGTGTATTTATTTGAATTTGTAGATGGTAACATATTTTTCTAAAACTCGTTCAAAGTTGGAGAAGTTTGATACTATAAGAATAAGACAATGCCGAAGTGAACTATAATTTGGAATGGAGGGAGTAAGTGGATGCCCTCCACCCATTATCTGAATTTAGGACTTCTATGTTGTGGAGTTAATGAGTATCTTGACAATATATTAGAGTCGCAATAAAACAATGAATATGCTGATCAGTCAAGTGTTGGAACAGTTGCCAAATATTTGATATTGGATTCTTCCCCCTATGTTAGGAGCATTTAATTGATTATGTTATTCTGGTTTGCATCCTTTTTTGGGTCTTCATGAATTTCTTATCCCATTCTCTTTTCATGGTCATTCTAGAATCTAAATAATTATTGTTGATATGCACAAGTGCTTGCCTTGCTTTTACCATACAGCTCAAGTTTATCTGGATTCTTTTTTTATTATTACAGAAAAATTATTGCAAAATAATAAAGTCAAACCTCTTGTATCTGCTGTTGTCTAGATGGCTGCTCGTTTGGATTCACTGGATCGTGAAATTATAAATGATGACTTAAGATTCACATCTGAAGCTGGAAAAATGAAAGATGAATTGGAGAAAAAGAAGATTAGTTGATTTCTGTTGAAAAGCAGGCAGACGATTTTTTAAGGTACTTCTTACCTTTTGTTTTGTTAATACTTGGAACACATTCCTTTATTAGTTTAGCACATTGGAGTAAGATAATTCAAACGAAATTTGATTTGATAGATGTCGGAGAAAAGGCTCCAAGATGCAAGACTTCAAATTGAAGAAGAAACTCAAGTGGCTGCTAAAGAGCTGCTGGACCTTTGTGATTCCGTTGCTGAACATAAAGAGTTCATGGAAACTATAATTGCCCAGAGGAGGAAGGAACTCTATGAAACTGCAGATTATATAGCGTCTTTGGCATCCAAGATAGTCAGCACGAAACCACCCAACCCTCCTGATACCTAAATGATTTTGTTATGCGAGGACTATTTTATCTGCTCTTGTTTACTGTGTGTGCTGCTATTGTAATAAGTAGTAGGCCTACTGGCATTAGAGTCATGCACTTTGCTCATTTGTATATTTTTAGTAGTTTGTTGGAAATGACTTGGCCATAGCGTTTTATAACATAGTACCTCCATCCTTAAATAATTGTCGCTGTTGGTGTATGTGCCGTTAGTTTGAATCGATTTATAGCAAATGTGTGTAACATTTATATCTCTAAATAAATTTATTAAAAAACTAGATCCAAAGATCTTTTTAATGATACTAATTATATATAATAAATATTAATATTTTTTATATATATTTAATTAAATATATTTTTCGGGAAGCATATTAAGTATCGCTGAAAACTTTTTTCCCAGTTATTGCATTACGAGTTGGTGGGAAACTACTGTAGAGGTCTTAAAAGCTGTGAATGGCAATGGTTATAGCAATTTGAATGTATGGTTGCTTCTTCAGTGGCCTCTCCTACAGTGTACGCTCACTGTATGTGTATATAGTTTTAGCTGGAAATCTTTAAGCTAGGTAAAGTTTAGCTTTTCAATTTTAGTTATGCTAAATTTTAGTTGGGTGTCTCCAAGCAGATCCCTAGTAACGGTTCGAAATTTTTGTGTGCGGCGAAACTGGACTATTGCTATCGGTCAACCAAAGGTCCAGGCTCTGCACAACAAAGTTGCAACTGCATGGCTGCATGTTGGCACTGTGTCATTCCCGTTGCGTTGCCAAAATGTGTCATGATGGGGTTTCAGTTTCACGAAATCACGAGGGGGAGGCCAGTACTCATCTCTTGGTTGGTCCTACTGCTCCTGCATTCGGGATTTCGGGCATTCCCATTCCGGCATTCCCCGCCTGGTCTCTTCTCTTCCCCTCCATTCCATGGTCGCAACTCGCATGGCACGACCTCGCCATATTGGGCAGGCCAGCCGGCTCGCGTCCACCCTTCCTCCTCTCCCGTTCCAAATTTACCTCATCACCTCCGGCATCGCCGTTCTCGTGTTCCCCTCCCCGCCGCCGCCGCCGGACGACAGCCGGCCGGCGGCCGGCCGCGACGCGGCGCCGAGGGCTGCTCCTCGTCCTAGCTTCCTCGCACGCGGCGGCATTGTCCGACCGACCGACCCCTTCCGCCGAGCGTCGTGAACGGCAGGGGCTCCCGCGGATGGACGACCTGAAGGCGAGCCTTGCGCGGCCGATCCAGCTCGCGGAGCAGGTGATCAAGTGGGCGGACGAGGCGCAGACGTGCCGGCAGGAGTGCCAGGACCTCAAGGCTAGGCTGGAGCGCCTCTCCACGCTGCTCCGGCAGGCGGCGCGCGCCGACCTCTACGAGCGCCCCGCGCGCCGCATCCTCGAGGACACCGACAGGGCGCTCGACAAGGCCGCCGCGCTGCTGGAGCGCTGCTGCGGCCACGGCCTCGTCCGCCGCGTCTTCACCATCATCCCCGCGGGGTCCTTCAAGAAGGCCTCCTACCTGCTCGACAACTCCCTCGGGGACCTCACCTGGATCCTCCGCGTCTCCAGCTACGCCGCCTCCGACGAGGACGACGAGGACGACCACATCGGCCTGCCCCCCATCGCGCAGAACGAGCCCATCCTCTTCCTCATCTGGGAGCAGATCGCCGTGCTGCAGTACGGCGGGCTCGAGGCCCGCGCCGACGCCGCCGCCAGCGTCGTCTCCCTCGCGCGCGACAACGACCGCTACGGCAGGCTCATCATCGAGGAGGACGGCGTCCCGCCGCTGCTGCGCCTCATCAAGGAGGGACGCGCCGACGCGCAGGAGAGCGCCGCGCTCGCCATCGGGCTCCTCGGCCGCGACCCCGAGTGCGTCGACCTCATGATCCTCGCCGGGGTCTGCACCTCCTTCGTCAAGATCCTCAAGGACGCGCCCATGAAGGTGCAGGGGATGGTGGCGTGGGCCGTCTCCGAGCTCGCCGCCAACCACCCCAAGTGCCAGGACGCCTTCCTCCAGCACAACGTCATCCGCCTCCTCGTCTCCCACCTCGCTTTCGAGACGGTGCAGGAGCACTCCAAGTACGCCGTCGCCTCCAAGCTGTCCATCCACTCCGTGGTCATGGACAAGAAGAGCAGCAACGACAGCGGGGAGCATGCCGCCGCCACCGCCGTGGTGGCCGCGGCGAAACAAACCGAGGGCGGTGGCGGGGGCGGGACGACAGGCGCCAGTAGTTCTTCGGTGAGCGCGACGGCTCCCGGCCCCAGCGCCAGACCCGTCGGCATGGCCGGGACGAGGCTGCACAGCGCGTCCACGTCCGCCACGAGCACGCGGGGGAGGGAGTACGAGGACCCGGAGATCAAAGCCTACCTGAAAGCGCACGCCGCCCGGGCGCTGGGCACGCTGGCCACGGGCAACCCGGCCATCTGCAAGAACATCACCGAGTCGAGGGCGCTGCTCTGCTTCTCGATCCTCCTCGACAAGGCCACGGGCGACGTGCAGTACAACTCGGCGATGGCGCTCCTGGAGATCTGCCGCGTCGCCGAGCAGAACGCCGAGCTCCGGCGGTCGGCGTTCAAGCCCACCTCCCCGTCGGCCCGCGCCGTGGTGGACCAGCTCCTCCGCGTCGTGGACAAGGCCGACTACGACGACCTCCTCGTCCCCTGCATCGCGTGCCTGGGGTGCCTGTCGAGGACGTTCCGGGCGACGGAGACGCGGGTCATCGGCCCGCTCGTCAGGCTCCTCGACGAGCGGGAGGCCGACGTGAGCACGGAGGCCGCGGCGGCGCTGGCCAAGTTCGCGTGCATGGACAACTACCTGCACGTGGACCACTGCAGGTCGATCATCGCCCACGGCGGCGCCAAGCACCTGGTGCAGCTCGTCTACTTCGGCGAGCAGGTGGTCCAGACGGCGGCGCTCGTCCTCGTGTGCTACCTCGCGCACAACGTCCCCGACAGCGAGGACCTCGCGCAGGCCGAGATTTTGATGGTGCTCGACTGGGCGTGGAAGCAGGGCTACGTGTCACAGGATCCGGTGATCGAGAGCTTGCTGCCCGAGGCCAAGATTAGGATGGAGCTCTACCAGTCCAGAGTAGGATACTATTGATCGAACGCTGCTGTTAATTTATAAGGGGGTGAAACAGGAACAGAAACAGAAGGATGGCTGCCGCTTCAGGCTTCACCTTCACTACAACTGACTGCTGTATATAGATTCAGGTAAATTTCTTCATAGTCTCTGGTTAACCTTCTTATATATGTTCAGAGGGAAAAAAACCATAGGTGATTTTTTTTTGAAGTATCTCATTTGGTGGTGAACCATGTGGTATAACCCTTCTTAATTAGGGAAGATACTTAGCCCTTGATAGTGGAGGCAAAATCAGTAAAGTTTTGTTTGAATTCTTAACCCCTATCTTATTTGGTGCCTAGCACAGCCACATTTTTGGGGCAGATCAGCTTATTGTACTCTCTCGTCACTTGACCTTGCTCATTGATGTATATTAGGTTTTACTCATTTACTGAAAAAAAAAATTCTTTGACTTTAATCACGTGGTTTCTTTGCTGGCTCTAAGGTATCCATCCAGGTACTGTGCTAATTCAGGAACTTGTAATATATACTGATATACAGCGCTAAATTGTTTATGCTGATCTCTGTTGGAGAAAAGGAAATGGTATCTTCATTTGTTAACTGCGAAATATCAATAGTCCATTCGCTACTCTCAACTATTCAGTTTGATATTGTTACTCGTTTAGCACCCTAAAAATCAACGAAACATTGACTCAATTTGTTCTCTCAAACACTTCAAACCGGACCAGCACCAGATGAACAGTTTCTTGTTTTTCCATCCATGTCAAAGCTATGTTCTGGGTTTAAATTGTGTAAGGTGTGCCGGAATAGTTCTGATTTTTTTCACGCTTGCTTTTATCAATTGGGATTTTGGAGCACTTAAAATTACATCAGCCCTCCACATATACATGAAAGTGCATGAAAAATCAGCATTCAAAAAATCATCAGAGTAATTTTTTTCAACCAGCACATATACAAGTCTGCTTTTACTGGCCACTGGCCAGCAGAATATCTTGAATTATGGAAAGCAGAACAATTTAGCTCTTTTTTTCCTCGAATACGCAAGAGAATTGCATATCATTGTATTAAGAAGAAACAAAAGTTTGAAATTACAAAGCATAACAATTTAGTTCTTTCTCTCAAAAGTTCAATTTGCGAATACAACATGTTCTAGACGAAGCGAAATTAACCTTTAGGGGTTGGATGATATGCCCTTTTGCTACAGCTGGAAGAAAGCACCCATTTCTCAGTTCAGAAAGGCAGAAGGTTTCAGGCTTCTTTTTTTGTAGTGCGTCTTTACTCTTTAGTGACAAATCTATTGACAACCCTTGTCCTCAATTTCCTGGATGACATAAATAAAGTTATTCTGTCATTTTCATGCTTTGACCCCGATCTTTTTTTATGATGAATGTCCTATTTGGATCCGATTCAGACATGCAAATGCAATCAGCGTCTTATCGCCATATGCACCGTCGATTCTGAACAGACTGCTGCAGCGAATTGATAGGTTCATCCGTCGTGTTGTATTGAGCATTGAAGCACCGGATCGAACGCACAGTTGATGTGGACATATCCATAACATTCATTCACTTGTAGCTCAACTATCTTAAGCACTGCCAGGTTCAAAAATTTTCACCGAAAGTTGAAATGGTTTTGGGCTTTCAGGTCTGGAAAAAATAAATTCGGATCGAGTGATACAACTGTTGGTCGAAAAATACGAATCTGTTTTGCAGACATTTTTCACGAGATTCAGTGTTTCCGAGAGTCGTGAGGAAGGGAGACACGGACCGAGGGCCTGTTTGATTCGGACCAACTGAAACCTCGACCCGTCCTTGCAGCAGCTGATTCGTATGCGCTGAAATTTGAATCGTCCAGAATCTGAGCCGGAGACTGAATTCAAAGGCAGTGCCTAAAACTGAAGCTGTAATTTGCGTTCCACAAGATGATGGTACAGAGGATACTAGTGTGCTGGGGAAGTGGCGGAGAAAGAGGGGCCGCCGGCGCCGGGCCGGTGGGCCGCGCCAGGATTAGGAGCAGGACCTGTTTGGATTAGTGGGGACTGGGGAGAGAGAGAGCTGAGAGAGATGGGCGAAATGGCAAAGGTTCGGGTGATTAGGCGCTGCAGACAAATCTTTATCAGCGTTGCAATTGCAATTTGCACCGTCCAGAATCTGAGCCTGAATCCAGAGGTTAGCATGGGCGCATGGTCCGTAAGATTCTGCTGGTGATTCCTTCGTACGAGACAGCCAAAGCGTTCAGCGATGCGGATCGTCAAGGCGCGTGATGGTCCAGCGTTCCATCAGGATGAGCTGCTGCCACTGCTGCTGCAGCGGCAACAGCAAAGTGATGTGCAAGCTGGAGTCCAGTCCAGGACGATGCAGCAAAGTGATGTGCTCGGCACCAGCAGCCCGGGACCGGGAGCGCCGCCGCCCGCCGCCCGCGGCCTCGCCGGCCGGTCGGTCGGCACGAGTCCAGCCAGGTGCAGCAGCAGCCGCCGATCGGCACGCGCGCGCGCGCGCGCACACACACACGGCACATCGCGTCATCGGCAATGGTGGAATTGATGAGTGGAGGACGACGCAGGCTGACTGATGAGGCCAGGAGGCAGCGGGCAGCGGGCAGCGCTAGCGATGCCTTTTCTTTTCTCTTCTTTTCCACGCGTTTTTTTATTCCCTTTTCATTCATAAAGAGAAGGGAGGACAGTGCAAAGGAGCAGCAGTCAGGGCGGGCGGTCGGATCGGGCTTGTGGCCACCGTGAGGATCAGGAAGAGCAGTGTGAGGTCTCGGCGGCGGCGGCTCGTGCTACGGAAAAGACAGACGATCGCGGCGGCTTTCCACGGCGGCCTCCTCGCCCGTAGTCGTCGTCCTCGTGTTGCCGCCACCCCCGTTAGACGCCGCCGTGCGTGTGCGTAGACACGATGATCCATCAGCGGTCGGTCGGTCGGTCGGTCGGTTTGCTTACGTGCGAAGAATCATCGGCCTGAAGAGTGAAGACCCCCCCCCCCCCCTACGCGGACCGCACGAGGATTCCCAGCCTTTTCCCGCTGTCGCGTGTGCCTGGCCCTTGGATCGCCGATCGGACCGCTAGCTGGGGCCGGCCACCTGGTGACTGGTGCACCGCGCCGCGCGCCCCACTTCCACGTTCGTTCGGAGATCCTGGAGACCGACGGACTCGCAAACGTGGTGCCAACCGATCCCGAGTCGCTGCTGACTCGCGCCCGCGGCCGGCCCGGCCCTCGTGCACACACCAAAGTACGTACTGTACGTACAAAACCGCCCAATGAGGCAATGACGTGACGTGCGCTCCCGATGCGTGAGCGTGACAGCGACGGGTATTCTTCTACGCTGGTGCCGTCACCAACGCTCGTCGCTACTCCTTCAACCCAAACTAGAATCGGCAATCATAAATTCATAATGGAAGCCACTGGTCCCGCCTGTTCCCATGTCACGGCTCGTGCTCCCGGCCGGAATCTCTAGCCTAAAAACTACTCTTTGAACTGGAGTACCGTTTTCTTCTCTTCTTCTGGAATTTAATTTGCAAAAAGGTTCCTCGCGCATGAAAATGAGCAATTGAACAAAGGACGGTGAACCATGCCAGATCTGTTTTGTCCCTTTGCATAGGACCGTTCCAAATCGCTGATTGCTCGCCGTAGCTTCTTGATTTGAATTGACTGGTTGGGTGCCGGTGCGGCGGTGCCGGCCGGTCCTTCCCGTCCCCGGCCCCGGCCCCGGCCCCGGCGGTTATAAAACCGGCAAGCCACGCACGGCACGCCTCCCGGCTCCCGCAGCCCCACCCCACCCCCCACATCGGCGCATCCCCCGTTCCCCACGCTCCGGAGGCGAGGCGAGGTGGGGACTGGGGATACCGCCGATACGGGCCGTAGTGCGGGCCGCGCCCACTTCCCCTTCCCCAGTTCCCCCTCTACTCCACTCCCCCACCTCCGCCGCCGCCGCCGCGTAGCTTATTACCCCGGCCGCGCACGCCCCGGCTCCTCCTCGTCCTCCCTCTCCCGACCCTCCAGCTAGCACCACCAATCGTCCATCCAGCCTCACAATCGAGCTCCCCGACCACCAGCACGCCTCGCGCCCCAGCTTCCCTCCCAACACCGACGCGCCGTGCTGGTCGTTCGTCTCAAATGGCGTCTCGTAAGCGCCTGCCGGGCTCGCGGGCCTCGATCGCCGTCCTCATCCTCTCCTTCTTCCAAGGTACGTACTACGTACGTACGCACGCGGTGGCTCCGGTTCATTCCCCCGCTTTTGATTCGATTCAGCAAGCGTGAGTGCTTGACTGAACGAACCCGCGTGCGTCGGGTTCCCGTCCCGGTGTCGTCTCCTCGCGCAGGGTCCGTGGTGTGCGGCATCACCTTCACCTTCACCAACCGGTGCGGCGACACGGTGTGGCCGGGCCTGCTGTCGGGCTCGGGGACGCCGCCGCTGGAGACGACGGGGTTCGCGCTGCCGCCGGGGCAGTCGCGGTCGCTCTACGCGCCGCAGGGGTGGTCGGGCCGTTTCTGGGGCCGCTCCGGCTGCGCCTTCGACGGCGCCACCGGCAGGGGCTCCTGCGCCACGGGCGACTGCGGGTCCGGCGAGGTCGAGTGCCGCGGCGCCGGCGCGTCCCCGCCCGCCACGCTCGCCGAGTTCACGCTCGACGGCGCCGGCGGCAAGGACTTCTACGACGTCAGCCTCGTCGACGGCTACAACCTGCCCATGCTCGTGCGCCCCGCCGCGCCCGACTGCCCCGACACGGGCTGCCTCGTCGACCTCAACGACCGCTGCCCCGACGAGCTCCGCGCCGACGCCGGCCGCGCCTGCCGCAGCGCGTGCGAGGCGTTCGGCAGCCCCGAGTACTGCTGCAACGGCGCCTACGGCAACCCCGACACCTGCCACCCGTCGCAGTACTCGCAGCTCTTCAAGTCGGCCTGCCCAAAGTCGTACAGCTACGCCTACGACGACGCCACCTCCACCTTCACCTGCAACCACACCGATTACACCATCACCTTCTGCCCCAAATCCACTCCCACCAGGTTCGGTTCTTCCCAAATCAGACTGTTCATTCCTTCATCTAGCTCCTTCACTTTCAGTTTCAGTTTCAGTTAAAATTTTGACATAGATTACGTGAGAAGGATGAGGTCTTGATTCGGAATTCTTAGGCTTGGAGCAAAGCAAAGAAGCTTTGATTTGCACTCTTCTCTTTCCCATCTTTTTCCTTCTGTCCCCACCCGGCGGCACCTTGCCACCCGTGTGCTGTGTGACTAGAAAGTCACAGTTGCCGAGTTGGGACTGCAAGGAACACATCAGACCGATAGAGATAGAGGATCTCACATCTGTTGCTTAGTTAACTTCACAAGTTCATGCTCTTGTTGACGAACTACGAATATACTGTGCGACCTGATCAATATCTCTTTTGACATTTTTGCAGCGAAAATTCCAAACATTCGTCTCGGAGGCCAAGCCACGAGCAACTCGAAGATGCTGTGTGGCTTGCATCCTTGAAAGCAAAAGCAAGTGACGCCAGTGCTCTGACAATTATGTCATGGTGGTCGTCGGCGTCCGTTGTGCTCCGATCTGCTTTGGCAGTTGCAGTGGTGACCTTGCTTGCTGCACAACTTGCACCGGATCATCCTATGGCCAGCTTGCTATGATTCAGCAAGGGCGATCCAAGTTATTTTGAGACCGGGAAGAGGACTAGAGCGGTAGTAGTGATCAGCAGTGGGGAGAGAATATTGTGTAGGCTTTTTGTTTGTGGATAGGTGCTAGAAAAGCAATGATGTGTTGCAAGTTGGCAATCGGAATTCCATGAATTCCTTTCATGAGCTCATTGCCTTTCA
This sequence comes from Coix lacryma-jobi var. lacryma-jobi, assembly GCA_009763385.1. Lineage (NCBI taxonomy): Eukaryota > Viridiplantae > Streptophyta > Magnoliopsida > Poales > Poaceae > Coix > Coix lacryma-jobi. The sequence goes on from CM019828.1 coordinate 11,928,408, forward strand.
CAAACATTACTCTGTGATCGACGCCGATCCAGCGTTACATTGGAATGTGAAGATTATGCGATCTGATGCTCTGTTGTCACCGGGATCCTTTTTCTATTTTTTCAGTAAGGCAATACCATTTGATCTACAGAGGTGCACAGAGTAATGTGATTCAGGTTAGAAGTCTACACCGTCATGGTTGTTTTGTCACTTAGCTTTCTCCTCTAATGTTGCATGACTAGTTTTGCATGTTGAATGATAATCAAGTTAGTTACAGGTCAGATCCAGAGGAAAGGTCCAAAGAGCTGGCAGCTGAGTACCCATCCCACACACTCAGCCGCCCGGTCATATATGTTTTTTTTTTTTACAACAACAGTGCCGGGTTTGTTTGCTACGTGAAATGTGAAAACCTACATTACCGCATCTCAACGTTGCATCATCTTCCTTACCTTTGCTTTGCTATTAGCTTGTATACATTACCAGCATGTGTGATCTGGAAAGATTAACATCATAAATAAAAAATATTCGAGAGAACCAAAACAAGCCATTACTTGTCATAACATATATATCGACAGCTTATAATGATCATCAAATTTGCCCAAATCATATTTTTAATAAATAGTCCATCCATAGATACCAAGGAACAACTGCTCAAACACAAATTCTGCATTCTTTATTCATCAGAAGTTACCCCAAGATGCTAAAACTTTTATTCTAACATTTAGAATAAATAAGATAGATGACTCAGAGTACAGTATTCTGCTTCTATCATGATCAGAGTACAAGAATTATTTCTGTGACATCAAACAACTGCAGTTTTAAAAGAAAAGGCACAATCATTTACGGAGTGGAGCAAATTATCAAGCTCGCACTGGGTACACTATGTGGTTGGAGATTGCATATATTCTAAGGTAGTGTTAACTGATCTGTACAAATCCAAGTACAAGAGGACCTGCCGCCTCCTTGATGAGGACATCTTTCTCCCTCCTGCAGAGAAAACAGAAGCATTACCATTAATCAACAGCCAACAGATTCAACACATTCTAATTAATCTCAAAAATATATATATAGAAAAACAAAAATCACAGCTCGCTGAATAGGACAAAAGAGAATGCAATGCAACTGCAAACACATACTATAAAAAATATGTAAAACCCCAAAGAACCATTAACACAATATATTAACAGCTATGCATCACAGAAAATCAGACAGGTAGCTCCAAGATACATCATTATTCAGTTCAGTCAAGCATATATACACATGTATATATAAAAATTTGTCAGTCCAGTAGGAAATGTCAATACCACTCTTCTTGTGTGCCAAACAGTAGGTTCATTCAAGCACATATGAATTATGTACTTGCCAATCTCGGCTTACAAGGGTTGACGCATAAGTAGTGACTGATAGAAAAGTGCGGCAGCCTAATTTACACACAAATTGCCATTATGATTGATTCAAATTATAGACATTTGCTACATAGTCGCCATATTAGTAGGTGAATCCCATGTCTAGGGAGCACTTGCAGATCGTGGTCCCAAGAATCAAATAAAACATGAGACTAGTTAAGAAAATTCCCAGGGAGAAGCCAGCTGCAGCGGCAGAGATGTTCATATCATTGGACGATGCCTTGATGAAGTAGGGTATGGCAGAAATTACAGGGGAGATCATTGTAAGTCCATTTGCTGGCCAAGAGAAACCAATGGACGTGAAAGAGGTAGGGATCCTAGGTGTATCCAACACGGGATAAGATTGCATAATGTGAGACAGGGTTGATGGTTGGATACTTAAGCTAATTGAAGCAGAACATAAATTTCTTTGGATTGAGCCTGGTCAGCCATGAAGAGCAGAGTCCATGCCAGGTTCTCTCGAACGGAGTAAGCCAGGCTACAATGCTAACAGTCAACTCAATTTGATTTGGATGTGCTAATGAGGATGATGAGATGGAAAAGGATATTTTTTTTTCAGTGCCAGGTGTTGGGATGCACCAGCCATTCAAAAGGCATTTGGACTCAAGGAAAATCCTCCAACGTAAAAACACAACAAAAAATCGTGTTACTCTGAACCATGGAAAATAACTGAAGACAAAAATGAGTATAATATTGCCAAAATTATTGTGCATGCCAAGCCATCTATGGACAGTGCTACTCTCCTGATTGTACTGGTAAATATGACACCTTCCTTCAAGAGAAGCAAAATATTGACGCTTCTTTTCACGTTCACCTGTTGCAAAAAAAAAAAACTCATGACCTACCAAAGAACATTGATTTTGTGTGAGCAGTGGCTGCTTGGTATGACATATGAGATATGTCATATCAAAATAGCACAAAAGAGGTTATAAGATGAATTCAAAATATTGATTCTTAACTCGAAGAAATATCAACGAGGGGAAGCTGACACAACATCCATCACCAAAGCAACGAAGATCCTTAATTTGATGCAATCCTTCTGGCTATTCACTACCAAACCCTTAGAAACTTCGTCCACATTTCTAGCTCCAGTCTGACCAAACAAAAGAACATGATTTATCATTGCAACAGAAGAGAAGATAAGAAAACTGCACATCTAATTACCTCCCTTCTAACATATAAACTCATCGTTTCAAGAAAGAAAGGTGTAATTATTTAAACATTCTGATAAACAACTTGTATGTTAACTATGACAAGAATAAATATTTTTTGAGAAAGCAATAATGTTGTTATGACAGGCGTCCGCTATGAAAGGAGAAGGCCCTCTGGTGGCTAGCAGGTGTCCGGAAGGGGCTTTAAGGCCCAAATCGTCATCTATTTATTATTCATACAATTATTATAATAATTATTAGTGTTAGGGGGTTATTCCTATATTTAGCGAGGAGATATAAATACCTTGTAAGACTATTATTTGGGATTAAGCAGAAACATATTATTGTTTCCGGCTTCCTCAGGTATTATTGTTTCTGGCTTCCTCAGGGAGCCGGGAGAACCCTAGCCGCCCCCTTTTCTTCCTGCTCGTCGCTCTCGATCAAGGAGCCTCCTAGTCACCACTCTCGACCACGGCGGCCGTTCATCGCTCTCGCTCCTCCAGACCACGCCCACCGATCCTCCATCCATACAACCTACGCCCCAAGCCCGAACGAGCTATGGTTTCTAACAAATGTATAATCACACAAGAATGCAATCTGATTCCAAGAAACCAGACATGTTCCTAATCTTGCATCTTCTCCACTAATGGTGTAGTAGTTAAATACAAACAAACAGATAAGTAGACACATGATCATTCAGTCTAATCGATAGAGTTGACAGGATCAGCATCCTTAGTGAGTACCATTAGCTGTGTTTATTTGCTCAAACTGTCACTGATTGCAAATAATTAAGGAGTTCACAACTCCATAGTAATTCTCACCTTCAGCAGCATTTATCAAGGTTCTTTCACAATATCATTCATCGTATTAACGTATAAAACAAAAATAGTAAAAAATGATAGCAGAGATAGAAGCAGACTTTGAAAGTTTGAATTGCCCAAATCCACCAATGATCACAAATAGGATCTCATCAAGTATTTTTAATACAAGTCAAGAGGGTTAAACTAACTAGTACTAACAAGGCAGTACAGTTTCACAATAAAAATACAGCACCTAAGATTCGAAGAATCCTCAACAAAATAAACAGATACAAGAATTCGCTATCTCAATTCTGAAGCTACAATAAGTTAAGGAGCTAAATCAATTTATAGCGTGCTTCATCATGCATCCGGCACCATCGTCTCATTGCGACAAGTCAAAACCAGGCACCAAATCACACAAAGAGTTCATGAAAGAGAAACAGTCGTCGTCCTCTACCAGCACGGGCAAGTCCTGATCATTGCCTGCCCCTGTGTCCGCCCCATCAGCAGGATTGGCGTTGACAACATCAGCTGCCGCCACAGGAAGAGAAGTGGAGGACTCAGCCAGCGGTGCCAGCGGGTACTCACCGATGAACAGGCCAGGATCTTCCTGTGTCGCACACGAGGTAGCGGCAAGGGTTGCATCCTCATCCACATCATCCTCGTCCTCGTCGTCGCTGCCCCAATCTTGTGCATCCGTGCCATAGTTCTTGGCGTTCTTGCCGTGGCCGCTGTGGCGGATGCAGTACACCCTCATCGGCGACCGAGCGAACTCAGGCGGGGAAGCGATGTAGTACTCGTGCATGACCCAGCCCGTGCTGCCGTCGACGCCGTGCTCGTGGAAGTTGAGACCATACTTCTCCCACTCGACCTCCTTGGTGCTGCCGCAGATGCTCACGCGCATGCGCTTCTTGCTTTCATTGCCTTCTTTCTGGAGCTTCCTCTTGCCCTGTCCTTGCCAGGTACCGTGTCCCTCGCAGGTCCGCTTCTTACGGTTGCCCTTGGCGTTGATGGCCTGCCCCGCCGCAAAGAAGAAAGCCTGCTGCTTCCGCCCATGCTTCTCGAGGAGAGCCCAAGGCGGCGCGCTCAGCGGATCGTCCACGATGATGTCGTGCGGCGGTTGGGGCTGGCCCTGGATGCAAGGGAGGAGGTGAAGCCTGACCACCTCCTCGTCAGTGGGCGTAAAACGGAAGCCAGGAGCAAGACCAAGCTGCGCAGCCATGGACGGTGACTCTATTGCTCCGGCGGGCGGCGACTCGCTAGGGTTTATTGGCGGGATTGGAGCGGCGTGGCGGCAGAGAGGAGAAACGCGAAAGGATCGGAGTGCGCGCTGGAGGAGATGGGATCGGGAGATTTATGAAACCAAAAACGCGTTGTGGTGGATCCAGCATTTTGCATTTAAGGCAATCCGACTCCAACCCTGGAACGCGGGAAATTAAGACAATCCGACTAGAGATACCAAGTAGTAGTAGGGAACAATGATGATTGCTTGTGCCAACATGCCCATAACGATCAAGTCCAAATTCCCCAAAATCTGAAACCCTATTGCAGCCAAAATCCCCAAATTTTGTCATGGTGGTCGACCCTGATGAAGCTTGAAGCACTAAAATCGGAAAGGGAGGTCATGTTGGTCGACGTACTTGTTCGTCCACCCCGCGGCCACCATCTGAGCACGACGAGGCGGGCTCTGTCGTGGAACCAGCCGCCGCCCTTCACCCGCCGGGCTGTGCTGCGCCTCCCGAAGGCGAGGCAAGTCGTCGCTGCACGCGGCAGCGAAGAAGAAGGGCTCGCCGACGAGCCCCCTCCCCCTTCTCGTGTCGTGCGCCACAGACGAGATGATCCTCGACGGAGCCACGCGCGGTCTTTGCCGCACGCGCGCTCCGGCGAAGAACTCGTTGGCGGTGGCTAAGCTCCAGCGTCTCGCGGCACCGCCGTCTTCTCTTCACCGCGCGTCGGCTGGCTGGCTGCTGCGCGAGAAAGGCAGAGGGAAGAGGAAGAAGTGAACCAGCAGCACCAAGTCCCCCACATTGGACGACGGCCGGCGAGTAGTACTTTGTGCGGTTGAGATCAAAGGAGCGCCGTCGATCGCGATTGGACGGCCGAGATCATCACGGTCCTAAATGGGCTGCAGGTGTAAGGAATTTTCGAGCCGAGCCCAAGTGTAGGCCATACTGAGAACTTGTAGCCCATTCGGAGCGCACACAGCGGCTGGCCGCACGCAGTCGCATCGCAAAAATGGCGATGGCCAACCGCCGGCGGAGACGCTCTCTTCCGGCTAACAAGCCAGCGGAGCTGCTCCCCTCCACCCACCGCATCTTCGCTGTTCTTCCCGCCGGATCTGATCCCCGAGGTCGCCAAGCGCCTCACGAGCCTCCCGCGCCCTCCTCCCGCTGACCGCATCCAATAACCTCGCCGGCCTCCCAGGCGCCGCTACTCCTCGTCTCCTTCGACCGCACCCGATCCATGCCCGCCGCCCGCGCGAGACGAGGTCGAGAGGAGAATAGAAGCACGAGTTGCTCCTCCGCTGCCTCCCTGTCGCGCTGTCGTCAGGTCCGGCCGGCCGACCTGGCGCGCCCACCGAAGCGAAGCAGCGACAAGGCAAAGGAAGACGACCGACGTCAAGAGGTCCACGATTTCTTCTCATATGAAGATCCATATAGCTCATGGCATACGCGCGCTCTCAGCGATCGTGGTACTGTTCATGACGATGCGTCCAGCCAATATTCTCCACGTCTACTATTCCAACGTGTACCCAGCTAGCCAGGAGTCCTCCTCGCCGCTACCCCTGGGCCCCATCGTGCGCGCTGCTCCGGGAGCTCGTGCGTGTGCACGCCTCCTTTCCTTCTCTCATGATTCGTGGACCTCTCTCAGATGTGGCCCAATTTCCGCCTCGAGCCGTCGTTACCCACACTCGGGGGGCGCGTCTACACGTGTTGTGCGGCAACCTCGGAGTCGGCCCCCCGTGCTCACACCAGCCTCGCCGCATCCGTCAATTTGCGACTTTATCTTCTCCTTTTATCCATGCTCTCTTCCTTCTCCATGCCCCTGCCGCGACGGCGCCATTGGCGTCGATGTCGCAGTGTAGGTCTTTGTCTCCGTCGCCTCCATGGATTGGTCCCCGTCTTGCTTCCTCTTCTTTCATTCAATCTTTTTTTATCTTCTCCGTTCTTTTATTTCATACCACGCGTTCAGTCGATCTGCTGATTTCTTGGTGTTACGCAGGTTTCGGATCTACGTCCTCGGTCTCCGCTCAGCCGTTTGCCCCGGCCGCGTCGGCTGGAGCTGACCCAAGCGTGGGCACTCCCCTCCCTCAAGATGGGGGACGGGGCAGCTGGAAATCCATCCATCGATTGTGTGACTCCTCCATGGCGCTTCTGCGCAGGCCGAGCTCGGCACGACTGGGTTGGGCTCTCCAATCTACCCGGGCGTCATCCTGCCGGAGACGACCACACGCCTGCCGTCGTCATCCTGGCACCACGATTCGAAGCCACGGTCGTTGGACTCGGGCTTGCATGCCCACGAGGATCTTGTGGTCGGTCGTCTCCCATGCCTTGGCCTCCGCCTCGCCTGCTGCAACCCCGTGGTCGGCCGTATCCCGCGCGCTTTGTATCGCCTACACTCAGCATGTTCCCGGGCTGCGGTCCTCTGCCTCCGGCTCAACCACGCAGGGCCCGCCTCCGGCAGTCTCCCGCACATTCATGCTGCCTGCGCTCAGCGCGTTCCTGATACATGGCCACTGCAGTACCAATGTCGTCGTCCCGTTGCCTTCCGGTCACAAGTTCTTCCCCCCTCTCCCATCCGTCTTGCCGCTTCCCCTTTGTTCTGCTCTTTGTTTTTTAGTCTCTTGAAATTAATCTCTCTCTACCTCATCTTATTATTTCAGGATGTCTCTTGCGTAGCCCCATCCGATTATGTTCAGAGAGTGACAGGCTGACAGGTTGTTGCCTAGGATTAGCACCTTTGTTCGTGAAAAAATGTGCAGTAAACTGAAGGACCGAAAGTGCTAAACCAAGGCGACCAGAGGGGAGGTGAATGAGAGCCTCAGAATTTCTTTACAGAAACTACGGCCTCAGTCCCAATAAAATCAACCCCAAAAGCTTCGTTCTTAGAAGCGATGCCCACGACCCTTTGGAAGGAGGGTGGATGATCCCTGAGATCACAGCGAGGCACCACTGACCAGAGAACACGAAAGAAGCCGGCGAAAAACTGAGCCACGAGGCCTCAGGACAAAACTCCGATTCGCCCGAGGCTAGAGAGAGGCCTCAGGGAAAAACTCCGTCTCGCCCGAGGCTCGAGGGAGGCCTCGGGAAAAACACCGATTCGCCCGAGGCTCGAGAGAGGTCTCGGAGAAAAACTCCGCCACGCCCGAGGCTCGAGGGAGGCCTCGGGAAAAACACCGACTCGCCCGAGGCTCGAGAGAGGTATCGGGGAAAAAACTCCAATTCGCCCGAGGGGAGGCCTCAGCTCGCTCGAGGGGCACGGTTCGAAGGTGGCCTCGGCACGCTCCGACACCCGAGCCTACTGCGGACTGTTCCCCACAGAAGCTCGGACCTGAGCGCGTTCTCCCGAAAAGCGAATCTCTCCAAAATTCGATCAAATCACAATCCCAAGTTTCCAAACTTGGAGAAGAAGATCACAGGGTAGTTAGGAGACTATCCCAAGAAATCATCCTCTCAAAACAACCAAAACACCGGGAAATCAAAAGGGAAAGTGGATGAACGAAAAAGTGCCACGAAAACGAAATCGTCCCGATCTATTCGATCATGAGGAGTTAGATGAATTCCTTTGGTGGAAATGACCTCCTCAATGATACGAACAAACTGATTCAAACGGATTTCGCAAAGACACACTGGAGAGAGAGATCGATCGATGGGAAAATCGAAGGAAAACGAAGAACGCGACGAACACAGATCCAAGCGCGAACCAAGTTTCGATCTGCACTTGCAACTGTGAGGATACGGCCTCACTTCCTCAAATCAACAGAACACAGAGGCAAGTCTCCCTGTGGATCTCAGCTTGCTACAGAAGGGGTGTGGGAGAGCAGGAAAACCTAGAAGGCAAAAAGCAAGTGGCTGAAAATGACTAACTGAGATGAGTGGGAGGAGGGTGTCTCCCAACTACTTATCCTACTACTAGCCTAAGTCTATTTCCTACTCTACCCCTCTCTATTCTAATTACAGAGCGGACCAGCTAAACCCTAGGGTTATTCTGGACCAACTCGGTGGTAGGTGTATCCGACGGCCACGCCCGCACAAGTCGTCCGTGTTGCCTCCACGCAACCTCCCGATTGCCGCCACGTGCCGCCCTCGCTCTGCACCCCCGGTTTTGTGGCCCAAACCGGGAAACCATTCTTTTCCAGCATCTGAGTTTTGAGGCCAAACTCAGCAAACCCTCAGCGCCCAGGTTTTGAGGCCCAAACCTGGAAACCGTCCTCAGCCCGAGTTTTGTGGCCAAACTCGGAAACCGTCCACGCCCAGATTTTGAGGCCCAAACCTGGAAACCGTCCATCCGATGGTTTTTCCCTGGCTCTACCACCAAACCGACGTCGTAGATGGGATGCACCTCCCGTGCACCCCGTCCACCGACACGTGTCCCTGAGTCCACGACTCAGGCAACACATGACCGCACTTCTTCACTTGTCGTCGTCACAGGCTGCCAGCCACCACAGCTGATCCTCGGGCCTCTGGTCCCTCAGTCCAAGCCTCACGTCCGCCCTTCACCGCTCGGTACTTCGGCATGGCACGTCCGCCGCACGGCACGCCCATCCTTCACCGCACCCGGTCCGTCAGCACGACACGTCTCAACTTGACCTTCACCTCGCCGTCGATCACTGTATCCGTGCTCGACACCTGCACAACACAAGCCAAAGAACATGCGCATCATCTCAGTTGACAATCACTCATCACTCAGAGACCCGGCATACACCCATGTATCCGCAATCTCCCCCTTGATGAGTGCATTGTCAACTACTCACACAAATCATAATGAATAGAAGAAGGAAGGAAGAAGAAGAAGAGAAAACTCGACCAAATGACCCAAAAGCATAGCAAAGCCGAAGAAGGTCAAGTGGAAAGAGCGAAAGAACTTGGTCCCCAAAGACATGGGCAACGGCTCGACGCAACCAAGCAAAGCAAAGCTAGCCCTCAAGAAGAGGTAGAACAGGCTCAACACCACTAGCAAACACTAATTGGAAAATCGAAGCAAGATGCTAGTCCCTCAAGATAGAGGCACAGAGGCTCAACACAACTAGCAAAGAAAGCTCGACACCAGTGCCTTTCGGCCAGCAAGAAGCAGCAAGCAGCAAGGCTCGGTCAGGCTCGAAACGAGGCTCGAGGCTCGGCCAAGCAGAAAACAACAAAAGCTCGGGCAGGCTCGAAGCAAGGCTCAAGACTTCGAGGCTCGACCGCTCGAGGCTCGACAAAACAGCAAACTCTCCCTGGGGTTCGAGGCTCAAATGAACACACAGGAAACACAGAATGGGTTCGAGGCTCAAATGAACACACAGGAAACACAGAATGATTTGCTGATTCTCCCCCTTAGTTGAAAATGCACGAATCAAGTAAAAATTCGTAGCCAACAAGGGAAGCTCTTCCTCCTTCTAAGATGTATATGAGTCAGAATGCAAGTTAGCAGCTTCAGGCATATATTCAGGAGAGTGTAAGGATGCTCTAGACAGTATGACTGAAGGACTCAACAAATGCATACAGGCTCAGCAAAGGCTCAGACTGATCACTGAATACGAAATATGAGCCATATTAGCAAAAGTGAGCAGTTTTGAGTCAAAAAAAATAGTCACCATCAAAATAGCACTTCACATGTATAAGCAGGAATGCAAACAAGTGCTAAGCATGTACGAAAGGTGAACTACCCCTAGCAAAGTTCAAACATCATGCTGATATCAATTGAAGAAAATACTTGTGATTTTCAATTTTTAATTGGAGTTTGCAGCGGTGAAACTTCACAAGTTTAAATTACAGCATGTGAGTGCGAGAGGTTGAAGACTTGTCTTTGCCTAACTTTTCAACCGAGCGAAGCCTATGCCGAAGCAATCAGAAGCTTAAAGCTACGGTTTCGGTCTTACACTACACGGCTTAAGTTTAGCTCAAAGTGCAATGAGAAACAGTCTCGATACCGTGAGGTGTTGACAAGCAATCTCATCTCGATCTTTTCAATTCACTAAAACTTGGTTCAAATTTTAAACATGATATGAACAGACCAAGCAAGTAAGTGACTCAGAACTAGAGACATAGCAACCTAGCATATATGAAAAGCACGAGTGAACTCAACACATCCTACACATGCTAGTTGCATATCTCAATGGTGAACATTTTCAGATTTCATTTACATTAAGCAAGTTCACCATATCAAAATAGCTCAGCTCACAACATGTGCTAGTGATCAGACAGAGCATAAGCTACAAGCATCCACATAAGCATCAGGACATACTACATAGAGCATAGGTACATTCTAGTGAATATAAACATGAAGCTCAGAATATAAATGCGTATGCTGAAATGCAAAAGAAAAGAAAGACAAAAGAGTCAGTCAAATATACAAGATCCAAAATGTTTCCCCCATCTAAAAGGGGAAACACACGCCAAGCTCACCCCTCAACCGATTAAAGGTTGATTCGTCTAAAGGCTTGGTGAAAATATCAGCCAGTTGATGATGAGTATCGACATGGTGAAGGTCGATATCACCCTTCTCCTGGTGGTCTCGCAAGAAATGAAAGCGCACATCAATGTGTTTGGTCTTCGAGTGAAGCACGGGGTTCTTAGCAACGCTAATGGCACTCGTGCTATCACAAAGCAAAGGCACGCGAGAAAAGCTCAGACCAAAATCACGCAAAGTGGCCATCATCCAAAGCAACTGGGAACAGCAGCTAGCCGCAGCAACATATTCAGCCTCTGTAGTGGACTAAGCGACACTAGACTGCTTGCGAGAGGACCACGAAACAAGAGAAGAACCAATAAACTGGCAAGTCCCAGAAGTGGACTTGCGCTCAATACGGCAACCAGCAAAATCGGCATCCGAATAACCGCAAAGGGAGAGAGTGGAGGAGGCAGAATACCAAATCCCGAACTCAGGTGTGAAACGAAGGTACCTGAAAATCCGCTTCACCGCCTGACGGTGAGAAGTGCGCGGCGACGCCTGAAAGCGCGCGCACAGACACACCGCGAACTGGATGTCCGGGCGTGTCGCCGTCAGGTAGAGGAGCGATCTGATCATGCTGCGGTACTCCTTCTGGTCCACTGCTTCTCCATCCACATCCGCATCCAGGGCAGTCGTCGTCGACATGGGTGTTGGAAGAGGCTTGGCCTCACCCATATCGAACCGCTTCAGCAAGTCTTTGGTGTACTTGCCCTGGTGCACAAACGTCCCCTCTCGGGATTGCTTAATTTGCAACCCGAGAAAGAATGTCAGCTCGCCCATCATGCTCATCTCGAACTCCCTGCTCATAGTATCTGCAAACTTGGCAACCAAAGCGTGAGAAGAACCACCGAAAATGATATCATCCACGTAAATCTGGACCAAGAGTGTATCTTTGCCTTGCCTGAGGAGAAAAAGCGTTTTATCTACACATCCCATTTTAAAACCCTTAGCAAGCAAAAAGGTTTTCAACCTATCATACCAGGCTCTAGGGGCTTGTTTCAAACCATATAAAGCTTTGTGGAGTTTTAAAACATGGTTTGGAAACTTGGGATTTTCAAAACCGGGGGGTTGCTCAACATAAACTTCTTCTTCTATGTAGCCGTTTAAGAAGGCACTCTTGACATCCATTTGAAAGAGTTTAAAACCTTTGGATGCAGCAAAAGCCAAGAGTATCCTAATAGCCTCCAAACGAGCTACAGGAGCAAACGTCTCCTCATAGTCTATCCCCTCCTTCTGACTGTAACCCTTCGCTACAAGCCTGGCCTTGTTTCTAACAACGTGGCCATCCTCTCCTTGCTTGTTTTTGAAAACCCATTTTGTCCCAATAGGCTTACAGTCTGGAGGAGGTGGAACTAGAACCCAAACCCGATTTCTCTCAAAATTTTCTAACTCCTCATGCATGGCATTGACCCAATCCGGATCCATCAAAGCGTGTCCAACATCTCGGGGCTCAAAATTAGCAACAAAAGCAGAATGAGCGAAGTGCGAGATTTGCTGTGACCTGGACCGAGTGACTCGGTCGTCGATGTTGCCGATCATCTGCTGAGGCGGGTGCCGGCGCTGGATATGTTGTGGCGCCTCCCTTGCCGAAGTGGCCTCCCCCTCAACAGCAGCTGGTGCCTCCCCGGGTACTAATGGTACCGCTCGGGGTGGCGGATCCCACGGCCCCCAGGAAGAGGAGGTGTCGGGGCCGTGAGTCGTCGTAGAAGCCGCTCTTTGCGGCACTGCAGGTGGAGGAGGTGCTGGGTCAACTATCCCTTCAGCACCTTCTTCATCATCATCAAAAAGAGGCTCGCCAACCTCATGATCACCTGCACGCTCAAAACGAGAAGAAGGACAAACCATGGTCTCATCGAAGGTGACATCGGATGTCTCCATGACTCGGTTAGTGTCAAGGTTAAGTACACGATAAGCTCGAGTGTGAGTGCCATAACCCAAAAACACACCGTCAGAAGAACGAGACTCAAATTTGTCCAGGTTGCCTTTCTTTAATATAAAACAATGGCAACCGAAGACTCTAAAATAACTCACTTTGGGCTGTCTACCAAAACGCAACTCATAAGAGGTTTTCTTCAAGAAAGTTCTCAGAAAAATGCGATTTGAAATGTAGCACGCAGTGTTCATAGCCTCGGCCCAGTAACGCCTAGGAGTCCTATGCTCATCGAGCATCGTCCTGGCCATCTCAACAAGGGTCCGATTCTTCCTCTCTACAACACCATTTTGAGGTGGTGTGTAAGGGGAAGAAAACTGGTGCTCTAAACCCAAAGAGTTACAAAACTTCTCAAAATCCGAATTTTTAAATTCGGAACCATTATCACTCCGAATTGCTCGCATCGAGTTCAAAGGGAACTCGTTCTGAAGACGCAAAATCAGATTACGAGCAAAGGAGAAAGTCTCGGTCTTCTCAGCTAAAAAGAAGACCCACGAATATCTTGAAAAGTCATCAACTACAACAAGTACATACCACTTCCCCCCAACCGAGCTCACCCGAGCCGGACCAACAAGGTCCATGTGCAAAAGCTCTCCAGGGCGCTTGGTCATGACCTGAGTCACTGGATGGTGGGGAGCAGCAACCATCTTCCCATGTCTACAAGAGTGGCAAACAAGATCCTTCTCCATATGCAACTTGGGCAATCCTCGGATTAGGCCAAGTGAACTAAGTCTTGCAAGCAAGTCGAAGCTCAGATGTCCAAGTCTCCTATGCCACTTCCAAAGATCAGAGGAGCAAGGTCCAGCCACAAGACAACGAGAAGTGCCAAAAGATTCCGAGAAATTCGCACGAAAGACTTTTCCAAAGGGCGAAATCAAACACACAAGATTGCCCTGAGGATCCAAAATACGACTGAGATTCGGTTTAAAACGAATCTCATAGTCGTCGTCAAAGAGTTGCGAAACAGAAAGAAGGTTAAAATGCAAGTTAGAAACAAGAGCAACATCGCGCAACACAAAGTGCTCATTAACCCGCACAGACCCGCGAGACAATACCTTACCTTTGCTATTGTCGCCGAAGGTTATGAACTCCTTTCCGGCAACAGGACTAAGGCTGGAGAACCACCTGGCGTTTCCGGTCATGTGCCTCGAGCAACCGGAATCCACCAACCAAATGTCCTCCAACCGTTTTACCTACATCAATAAAAAGACATAGGGTGAGCATACGGTCCAACACTGGGGTTAGTGAAGTAAGGGGAATACCAGTGTTGGGCCGGCTGCTCAAAAGAACGGTTAGCGGAAAAACCATTCCTAGCACGTCTACGAGAGGAGCGATCACCACGTAGAGGAAAACGTGGTCCGCTAAGGAAAGAGCGTCCATCGCGATACTCAAAACGCGGTGGGGGAAAACGCTCAAATACAAAGCCTCCGCTACGGGGTCCATAGCCTACAACTGCAGGCTCCCGCCGAGCACGCTCTCTACGAGGCCTAAGCCTAGGGACTTGAGGCTCAACACCTCTAGGCCTAGCGACTCTCCTCGGAGCTCTCTGCTGCCTAGGCCTGGGAACTTGAGGTTCTGGACCTCTGGGCCTAGCTGCTCTCCTCGGAGCACTCCTCTGAACATTTGGCGCATGTACATCATGAAAAGGATGATACATGTCCGTGTTGTTCATCTCCCTAGCACGGCGCGCCTCTCTCTTGCGCCTAAAGCAGAACTCGCTCAAGTGTCCATCTCTCCCACAGAAATCACAATGATACCTCACCGCACGCAAAGGGGGTTGTTGGTACTCATGGCTGTGGGTGTGGATCACTTTGCCCTTCTGTGGCAACTCCTCCTGGATAGGTGGCATTGTATCCAGCTTGTTCTTTAGGTGGTTGGGTTTGGGATGCCACACTTGGTTCTTGGGTGGAGCTCTCGGAGGTTCCTCAAACACCCCATCTTTGGTGATAGGCTTGACCGACTCTTTGGGTGGAAGCTTGGTCAGTTTGGGAGTAGTGGTGGAGTTGGGCTTCTCACTAGGATTCAGACCACTCGACTCTCCAATCTTCCCAAAAGCAGAAGGATCAACACCCTAAGCAAGACCTACACCAGAACCTCCAGCAGCTCGCTTAAATTGGGAGATCATCATCCCGAGCTGCGGCTCACTACAAGAGACCCATGACAAGATGGTCCGAAGGTATGTGTTTTCCTCCTCGGTTTGCATCTTGCCATGCTTGACATTCGCAATCTCCATCTCCAAACCCTCACACAAGGCACACCTAGCCACACTAGTGCTACCTGAGTTGGCCTCCTCAAGAGACACAATCTTGGCATTCTTCTCTGCCAACTCAGATTGCAAGACAGGACAAGTCTTGCACGCACCCAACAGAGAAGGTCTAGCCTTCAGCTCATCCACCTCTCCTACCAACGCAGCATACTTACCTCTCAAAGTGAGAAGGTCAGTCATGTGCGTGGTGCACATCTCACACTCAACCTCCTCCGACACGACCACGGTGGACTTGGCAAACTCAAGCTCTCTCACCGTGTCCTCCCACTTCTGCCTAAACTCCTTGCGCTCTCTAGCGGCACGCCTAAGCAACTTGTCCTGACTAAGGAGCGCGGCAGTAAGCTTCTCAACCTCAGCAGAAAGCTCGTCGTGGGTGAGGGATACCTGGGAGGTGTCGTCGTCGTCGTCGTCCCGAGGGGTGTGCTCCAGCTTGCCGTCGACCTCATCACCAAGCGCCATGGTGCAGAAGCCGTCGTCGTCGGCGAAGAAGCAGAGGCCGTTCAGCTTGTCCTCGATCCTCTTCTTCTTCTCGGACTCGTCATCGCTTGAGCAAGCGGAGTCGTCATCCGAGCCGTCGACGTCGCTGAGCGTGGCGAAGAACGCACGCTGCTCAGCCTGGGCCTTCTCCAAGTACTTCTTCTTGATGTACTCCTTGTCGAAGCCGCCCCTCCGCTTGTGCCTCGCGGGGACGTACTTCTCCTTGCGCTTGCCGGAGTTGTACTTGTGCCCATGATCGCCCTTCCCCGAATGCTTGTTCTTCTTGGGGCAGTTGGCGATGAAGTGGTCGGGGTCGCCGCACTCATAGCATCCTGAGCGTCCTCCTCCGCGGCGACGGTTCATGCGGTTGTTGTGAAACCGCGAGAACCGGTTGGCAAGCAAGGCCAACTCATCATCCCCCAAAGACTCCAGCTGGTCCTCTGTGACAGAAAAGAGAGATGAAAGTGCAAAGCCAGCAGAGAGGTTAGCAGAAGAGCCAGAAACCAAAGCCATAGTCGGGCCAGAAGGATTCGCATAAGAAGCCCTCGACATGGCGTCAATCTCACTGGACTTGAGCTTACTAAAGAGCTCGTCGCTGAAAGGTCCTAAATGGCTAGAGGGGGGGGGGGGGTGAATAGCCTATAAAAAATTCTACAACAACACTTAAACAAACTTGTTATACAACTAAATGGCGTAGCAAAGAAAGCGCTAGCTCTACAAAAGTGCAAGCCACCTATCCACAATATGAATCACTACACAAGATAGAAAAACTTAGAATAGCAACAACATATAAATAATACTTGCAAGAATGTAACAAAAATAAGTACAAGAGATAGGAGTGTGTATACCGATCCGGCAAGAGATTAATAAATGAATATCAATGAATACCACGGAGACAAGTTGACACAATAATTTTTCCTCCGAGGTTCACTTGCTTGCCGGCAAGCTACGTCCCCGTTGTAGCGATACACCCACTTGGAGGTTCACGCGCTAATAGGCATCACACGCCTAACCCTCAATAGGGTGCCGCACAACCAACACAAGATGGGGATCCACAAGCTACGAGCAATCCACTAGAGTTACCTTTGGCGCTCCGCCGGGGAAGGTACAAGAACCCCTTACAAATCACCGTGAGATGGCCACGAACAATCACCACTCGTGCCTAATCTCCTCCGCTGCTCCAAGCCGTCTAGGTGGCGGCAACCACCAAGAGTAATAAGAATATCCGCAGCAACCACAATCGCCAAGTGCCACTAGATGCAAACTCACAAGCAAATGCACTTGGATCTCTCGATCTCACTTGGATTCGCACTAACAAGCAAAGAGATCGGAGGGAGGGATTAGATCTTACTCAAGAGGATGTTCAAGAAGTCAGAGAGTCAAGAAGGACCCCCCAAAGGCGGCCACGTTCAATATATAGGGAAGGGGCGGCGGCGGCCCGAACCCTACCTTTCTGCGCTTGGTCGGTAGTACCGACCCCTCCTGGGCGGTACCACCGACAGAGTCAAACTAGCCGTTTTCCCATATCCCGCTGATTTCGGCAAACCACCGACCCCTGGTCGGTTCCTCCGAGGTCGGTAGTACCGATGTGATGGCGGTACTACCGCCAGGCCAAAAGGCGCCGCGACCAGAGAGCTCTGCGAAAAACCAGTCACTATCGCCTTGCGTCGGTACCACCGTGGGCGGTAGTACCGAGGTAATGGCGGTACTACCGGCAAGCCATTTTTCAAAAACAACAGAGAGCTCAGCAAACAAACTCGCCAACCACCGACCTTGGTCGGTAGTACCGGGCGCGGTACTACCGAGGTAATGGCGGTACCACCGCTAGGCCAAAAACGCCCCATCACAGAGAGGTCTGCACGCTGCCTCCTTGGGCGGTACCACCGACCCCTCCTGGTCGGTACCACCGGCTTCACACAGAAAAACCCATTTTCATCTCTGAGTTGATCCAAAACTATTTCAACAACTTCTCCTTTGCAAATGTGCTAACACCACCAAGTGTTTATCATCTTGTGCAAGTGTGTTAGCATTTTCACAATCATTTTCAAAGGATTCGAGTTAGCACACTAGGTCCTAATGCATATGCATGTATGAATTCACCTAGTGGCACTTGATAACCGCGGTCACTGAGATATTCCCCTCTTAATAGTACGGCTATCTATCCTAAACGCACTCACACCCTCTATGGTGTCTTGAGTGCCAAAACAAAATTCCTGTTTATACCTTTGCCTTGATCTCCATAGGATTTTGCTTTTCTCTTCTTCGTCTTCCAAATGTGAGGCACTTGATCTATCTTTTGGCCATCACCACCAATATCATGATCGTCATTTAGCTTCCACATATGGTGTGTACCAACCTAGCTCATAAGCACTTCATGACGTGGTTAGTACACTAGGTGACATCAATTACCCAAAACCAAACAAGGACTTTCAATCTCCCCCTTTTTGGTAATTGATGACAACCTTTTACAAAGATATATATTTGAAAATTTGAAACACCTCTACTAGTATTAGCTCCCCCTACATATGTGCTATAGTGTTTGGTTCAAGTTCGGCACATATGCATAGATATGAAATGTGGGAGAGTAATACTCTCAAATGATGCTAAGGTGTAAAGAATGGACCTTTGAAGCGTGATACCAATCGGAGTTGCCAATTTTCATCATCCTTAGCACCATGGTTAGCTAGACTTAAAAACAAACACTAGATACCTCATGAGATCAACATTATATGAAAGGATCTAGTATCACTTGTAAAAGCAACTTACATCTAGCTACCACTTATGCATGCTAGTGCACAAATCATCATTCAAAATTTATTTCTAGCATACATCACACAAGCATGTGTATTGAATTTAAACTTTTGCAATGCAATCACTCATATGAATATGCACATTCAAATGCAACAATAAGTTCATGAGCTTGCTCCCCCTACTTGTGTGCTCAAATTTTAATTGATCCTCCCTTTGTTATATATATCTATCTTAACCATTTCTCCCCCTTTGTCATTAAGTACCATAAAAGGCACACCAATTTTAGTAGGAGTTAAGTTAAACAAAAAGGTGATCAAGTTTGGTTCAACCTAGCAAACAAACATAAGATATTTAACACGGTTTGCTCTAGAGTAAGCTTCTTCACACATCTTTCAATGGTTATCTTACTCACGTCGGTTAAACCCTTGAATGCTTGAGATCAAACACTAGGTTCACAAGCCCATAAACATGTCATATGCTACCACTAGATCATATCAAACATAGAAGCAATAGTGGTACCATATGTACATCCAAAGTATTTTATTTTCATGAATGAGCCTATAAGATGCAAGGAATGACTAAATGCACTAAACATATCCTTAGCAAGAATGAATGTCATGCCACACAATTTTACCTTTGCTTTGTTGAAGGAGAGGCATGTCATATAACGGAGGGTGCATCAACTCATATTTGAGAAATCAAGTATATTCAATTCATTCCTTAGCTTGCAAAATCTCTTTTCATCAAGTGGCTTGGTGAATATATCGGCAAGTTGATCATCGGTACCAACACTCTCAATTGAAATATCACCCTTTTGTTGATGGTCTCTTATGAAGTGATGGCGAATGTCAATGTGCTTTGTTCTTGAATGTTGTACTGGATTGTTGGTGAGCTTTACTGCACTCTCATTGTCACATAGCAATGGTACTTGTTTGAATTTAATTCCAAAGTCATCCAAAGTTGCTTTCATCCAAAGTAATTGAGCACAACAACTTCCTGCGGATATGTATTCTGCTTCGGCGGTTGAAAGTGCAACACTGTTTTGCTTCTTCGATGACCATGATACAAGTGATCTTCCAAGTAATTGACATGTGCCCGATGTGCTTTTTCTATCCACTTTGCATCCTGCATAGTCGGAGTCCGAATATCCAATCAACTCAAAGTTTGACCCCTTGGGATACCACAATCCAACATTTGGTGTATGCTTCAAATATCTCAATATTCTTTTAGTTGCCTTCAGGTGACCCTCTCTTGGTGAAGCTTGAAATCTTGCACACATGCATACACTAAACATCACATCCGGCCTAGAAGCGGTCACATAAAGTAAGCTTCCAATCATAGACCGATACAACTTTTGATCCACCATGTTGCCACTAGCATCACTATCCAAATGTCCATTTGTTCTCATAGGTGTGCTAATAGCTTTTGCATCATCTAGACCAAACTTCTTAAGCATATCTTTGATGTACTTGCCTTGACTCACAAAAGTACCTTTCTTCATTTGCTTGACTTGAAGACCAAGGAAGTAACTAAGCTCTCCAATCATAGACATCTCAAACTCATTTGCCATCATATTCCCAAACTCTTCACAAAACTCTTGGTTGGTTGACCCAAAAATAATATCATCAACATATATTTGCAACACAAACAAGTCTTTGCCAATCTTCTTGGTGAAGAGAGTAGTATCAACCTTGCCCATCTTGAACCCTTTAGAGAGTAGGAAATCTCTCAACCTCTCGTACCATGCTCTTGGTGCTTGCTTCAAACCATACAACGCCTTCTTGAGCTTGTAAACATGGTTGGGCTTCTTGTCATCTTCAAAACCGGGAGGTTGTTCTACAAATACTAACTCATTGATATACCCATTGAGAAATGCACTTTTGACATCCATTTGATATAACTTGAAATTATGAGCACATGCATAAGCCAATAGAATTCTAATTGCTTCCATTCTTGCAACCGGTGCATATGTTTCTCCAAAATCAAGACCTTCAACTTGAGTGTAGCCTTGAGCTACCAATCTTGCTTTGTTTCTTACTACTATCCCATCTTGATCTTGCTTATTTCGAAATACCCATTTTGTTCCAATTACATTGTAGTTCTTTGGTCTCTCAACAAGTTCCCAAACTTGGTTGCGGGTGAAGTTGTTTAGCTCTTCATGCATAGCGTTTACCCAATCAACATCCATCAATGCATCTTCTATCTTGGTTGGCTCAAATGATGACACAAAAGAAAAATGCTCACAAAAAGATGCCAATCTCGATCTTGTTTGCACACCACTTCTAATATCCCCAACAATTTGATCTATGGGATGATCTCTTGCAATATTGGTTGGTTGGAGGATTTGCACTTGATTGCTTGGTTGAGATGAACTAGCTTGTTGATCTTCACTAGCACTTGATTGATCATGAGAACCACTAGCTTGATTTGCATCAACTTGCACATTTGAGGAGAACATCTGGTCATCTTCATTATCATCCACTTGTCTTGGCCTAATATCACCAATATCCATATTCTTCATTGCATTTGACAATTGAGTGCCTCTCACATCATTAAGATTTTCATTTCCTTCTTGAGAGCCCTTAGTTTCATCAAATTCAACATCATGCACTTCTTCAATAATACCACTAGCCAAGTTCCAAACTCTATATGCTTTGCTTGTTGTTGAATATCCAAGTAAGAATCCTTCGTCACATTTCTTCTCAAATTTGCTCAATCTTGCACCTTTCTTCAATATATAACATTTGCATCCAAAAACTCTAAAGTATGCGATATTTGGCTTTCTTCCATTTAATAGCTCATATGGTGTCTTCTCTAGCATGCCATGGCAATAGAGACGGTTGCTACAATAGCAAGCCGTATTGATAGCTTCGGCCCAAAAAGAATGACTGACATTGTATTCACTGAGCATAGACCTTGCCATATCAATCAAAGTTCTGTTCTTCCTTTCAACAATCCCATTTGATTGAGGAGTATACTTGGGTGAGAATTGATGTCTAATGCCAAAGTCATCACACAACTCATCAATTCTTGTATTCTTAAATTCACTCCCATTGTCACTTCTAACTTTCTTGATTGTTGTTTCAAACTCATTCTGACATCTCTTGACAAAAGTTTTGAAGATCTCAAAAGTTTCACTTTTATCACTAAGAAAGAAAACCCATGTGTATCTAGTGTAATCATCCACTATCACAAAGCCATATTTACTTCCACCGATGCTAGTGTATGTTGTTGGTCCAAATAAATCCATGTGCAATAACTCAAATGCTTTACTGGTACTCATCATGCTTTTCTTAGGATGGGTGTTACCAACTTGTTTTCCAGCTTGACAAGAGCTACAAAGTTTATCCTTCTCAAATGTGACATCTTTCAAGCCTCTAACTAAATCATGTTTCACTATTTTGTTCAACTGTTTCATTCCAACATGACCAAGCCTTCTATGCCATAACCAACCCAAACTGGACTTAGTGAATAAGCATGTTGACAATTGTGTTCCACTAGCATTGAAATCAACCAAGTAAAGGTTCTCATATCTAAATCCTTTAAATATCAAATTTGAGCCATCTACACTTATGATTTCTACATCATCAACTCCAAAAATGCATTTGAAACCAAGATCACACAACTGAGCAACTGACAGTAAATTGAAGTTCAAGCTCTCAACTAGCAACACATTTGAAATGCTCATGTCATTGGATATTGCAATCTTACCAAGCCCTTTAACCTTGCCTTTTCCATTGTCACCAAATGTGATAGAGTCAAAACCATGATTGCCACTTGAATTGATTGAATCGAACATTCTTGAATCTCCTGTCATATGTTGAGTGCACCCACTATCAAGCACCCAATGCCTTCCTCCGGCTTTATAGTTGACCTACAAGAACAAATCAATTCTTTTTAGGTACCCAAACCTTTTTGGGTCCTCCAAGATTAGTGACCAAACTCTTTGGTACCCAAATGGCTTTCTTCTTTGAGCCCACAATTGGTGCACCAATGAATTTAGCTTTCACACCATTAACACCTTTGGTAAGCAAATAGCAAGAATCAAACTGAATAGAGGATACATTAGCAATCTTGTTCTTGTTTTTGCAATATAGCTCTATATGCCCACTTTGCTTGCATCTAGTGCAAAACCGACCATTGCTCTTCACAAAACTAGTTTTGTGAGTAGCAAAAGCCGCCTTGCCATTCTTGGGGGTATAGCCCAATCCCTCTTTGTGGAGAGAAAAGCGTTGGCTACCCAAGCACTTAAGCAAGCGGGCCTCACCACCATAGGCTTTACCCAAGGCGTGAGTGAGCTCATTTACCTCCTTCTTCAATGTCTCATTTTCAACCATGAGTGAGGCATCACAAGTGAAGCCATCATCCATAGATGAAGTAGTAGTGGTAGATGATGAGCTACATGAAGGGTTAGTAGCAGCAACAATAATAGGCTTATAGAAAGATTCATCAATTATATCACAAGCTATGCCTATGTCACATGTTTTAACCACTTTTTCAGTTTTAGCTTGATCAACAAGTGAGGAGTGAGCTTCCTTAAGCTTAGTGTGAGCATTGCCAAGCTCCTCATGGGCTTCCACTAGCCTCTCATGAGTAGCATTGAGCTCCTCAAAGGATTGCTCAAGAGCTTTTAGTCTCTTTTGCAATTCTTTGCACTCCTTTCTCTTTTTATCAAAATGTTCTCTAGCATCATCAAGCATTTCAATTAATTCATCTTTAGTGGGTTCATCATCATCACTATCATCACTATCACTCTCATCATCATCAGATAGTACCTTTGTGGCCTTAGCCATGAAGCATGATGGAGTATCGAAGATTGAAGGCTTGTTGTTGATAGCAATACTTGCAAGTGCCTTCTTCTTGCTTGTCTTGTGATCTTCATTATCACTATCTTCATCACTATCACTTGTGGAAGCATCACTATCCCAAGTGACCATGTATGATTGCCCCTTCTTCTTCTTCGTGTAACTCTTCTTTTCTTTCTTCTCCCTCTTCTTGTCCTTCTTGTTGTCATTGTCATCATTTTCACTGTTGTATGGACATTGAGCAATGAGATGGTCCTTGCTACCGCACTTGAAGCACCTTCTTGGTTCATCCTTATTCTTGTATGATGTCTTCTTCCTTCTTGCCCGGTAGCCCTTCTTCTTCATGAATTTGCCAAATCTTTTAACAAATAAGGCCATCTCTTCATCTTCATCGTCACTAGCATTTGAGCAATCATCTTCACTTGATTCTTCCTTCTTTGCTTTTCCCTTGCTCTTGGTCTTGGATGATGATGTTGTGGCTTTGAATGCCACACTTTTCTTCTTTTCATCCTTCTTCTCTTCTTCTTCATTTTCTTCTCTATATGTGTCATCGGTCATCACATCTCCAAGTACTTGGTTTGGTGTCATTGTGTCCAAACCACTTCTTACTAGCAAAGTAACCAACATACCAAACCTCTTTGGGAGGCATCTCAAGAACTTGTGTGAGAAGTCCTTGTCCTTCACTTCTTCCCCAAGTGCCTTTAGATCATTGACTAGCACTTGTAGCCTATTGAACATCTCCGGCACACTTTCATCTTCCTTCATCTTGAAGCTTGCAAACTTCTCCTTGAGAATATAAGCCTTTGCTCCCTTGACTGCTTGAGTGCCCTCATATGACTCTTCTAGTTTCTTCCATGCCTCATTAGCCAGTTCCATGCCCTTGATTTGCTCAAACACATTTGCATCAATAGCATCATGAATAGCACTGAGAGCAATATCATTGTCTTGCATCTTCTCTTCTTCGGCATTGGTGAGATGCTCTGGATCGACTATCTCAATCTTTGTTTCTACCACACTCCAAATTTTTCTATTGATTGACTTGATGTGAGTAGTCATCTTTGCCTTCCAATAACTGTAATTTGTGCCATCAAATTGGGGTGGCCTTTTAGTGTTGTTGATATGAGCCATTTTGACACCGAAGGTTGTTAAGCCTTGAATAAACGGTGACCTCGCTCCGATACCACTTGAAAGGTCCTAAATGGCTAGAGGGGGGGGGTGAATAGCCTATAAAAAATTCTACAACAACACTTAAACAAACTTGTTATACAACTAAATGGCGTAGCAAAGAAAGCGCTAGCTCTACAAAAGTGCAAGCCACCTATCCACAATATGAATCACTACACAAGATAGAAAAACTTAGAATAGCAACAACATATAAATAATACTTGCAAGAATGTAACAAAAATAAGTACAAGAGATAGGAGTGTGTATACCGATCCGGCAAGAGATTAATAAATGAATATCAATGAATACCACGGAGACAAGTTGACACAATAATTTTTCCTCCGAGGTTCACTTGCTTGCCGGCAAGCTACGTCCCCGTTGTAGCGATACACCCACTTGGAGGTTCACGCGCTAATAGGCATCACACGCCTAACCCTCAATAGGGTGCCGCACAACCAACACAAGATGGGGATCCACAAGCTACGAGCAATCCACTAGAGTTACCTTTGGCGCTCCGCCGGGGAAGGTACAAGAACCCCTTACAAATCACCGTGAGATGGCCACGAACAATCACCACTCGTGCCTAATCTCCTCCGCTGCTCCAAGCCGTCTAGGTGGCGGCAACCACCAAGAGTAATAAGAATATCCGCAGCAACCACAATCGCCAAGTGCCACTAGATGCAAACTCACAAGCAAATGCACTTGGATCTCTCGATCTCACTTGGATTCGCACTAACAAGCAAAGAGATCGGAGGGAGGGATTAGATCTTACTCAAGAGGATGTTCAAGAAGTCAGAGAGTCAAGAAGGACCCCCCAAAGGCGGCCACGTTCAATATATAGGGAAGGGGCGGCGGCGGCCCGAACCCTACCTTTCTGCGCTTGGTCGGTAGTACCGACCCCTCCTGGGCGGTACCACCGACAGAGTCAAACTAGCCGTTTTCCCATATCCCGCTGATTTCGGCAAACCACCGACCCCTGGTCGGTTCCTCCGAGGTCGGTAGTACCGATGTGATGGCGGTACTACCGCCAGGCCAAAAGGCGCCGCGACCAGAGAGCTCTGCGAAAAACCAGTCACTATCGCCTTGCGTCGGTACCACCATGGGCGGTAGTACCGAGGTAATGGCGGTACTACCGGCAAGCCATTTTTCAAAAACAACAGAGAGCTCAGCAAACAAACTCGCCAACCACCGACCTTGGTCGGTAGTACCGGGCGCGGTACTACCGAGGTAATGGCGGTACCACCGCTAGGCCAAAAACGCCCCATCACAGAGAGGTCTGCACGCTGCCTCCTTGGGCGGTACCACCGACCCCTCCTGGTCGGTACCACCGGCTTCACACAGAAAAACCCATTTTCATCTCTGAGTTGATCCAAAACTATTTCAACAACTTCTCCTTTGCAAATGTGCTAACACCACCAAGTGTTTATCATCTTGTGCAAGTGTGTTAGCATTTTCACAATCATTTTCAAAGGATTCGAGTTAGCACACTAGGTCCTAATGCATATGCATGTATGAATTCACCTAGTGGCACTTGATAACCGCGGTCACTGAGATATTCCCCTCTTAATAGTACGGCTATCTATCCTAAACGCACTCACACCCTCTATGGTGTCTTGAGTGCCAAAACAAAATTCCTGTTTATACCTTTGCCTTGATCTCCATAGGATTTTGCTTTTCTCTTCTTCGTCTTCCAAATGTGAGGCACTTGATCTATCTTTTGGCCATCACCACCAATATCATGATCGTCATTTAGCTTCCACATATGGTGTGTACCAACCTAGCTCATAAGCACTTCATGACGTGGTTAGTACACTAGGTGACATCAATTACCCAAAACCAAACAAGGACTTTCAGTCGCAGGTGAGGGTCTCATAGTTAGGCGATTCGATGATCGCCTGAACCTTGGAATCCCACACCGACCGATCAAGAGTGTGCAAAAGCTTCAAAGCACGCTCATGATCGTCAAAAGGCAACTGCTCCTTGTTAGCCCTCATCCTGTTGACAATCACCTGAAAGCGAGCGAATAAACTTTCTATGCTCTTGCCAGGC
Organism: Coix lacryma-jobi var. lacryma-jobi; assembly: GCA_009763385.1. Lineage (NCBI taxonomy): Eukaryota > Viridiplantae > Streptophyta > Magnoliopsida > Poales > Poaceae > Coix > Coix lacryma-jobi. The sequence goes on from CM019828.1 coordinate 11,954,839, forward strand.
TGATGTCGAAAGTTCTCATACTCACGCTTAAACGACTCGTAGAGTCGGGTTTTGACTTGAGAGGTGCCCTCATGGAAACGCATGAGGGTGTCCCAGATCTCCCGAGCCGTAGCGAGGTGAGAAACGCGATCAAACTCACCCATGCTCAAACAAGAAAAGAGAGCATTATGGGCTCGGCTATTGGCATCGTGCTCATCGATCTGTTGCTGAGTGACACGAGCAGCCAAGGCCACGTAATCAGCAGAGTTGCAAATATCCCAGATGGAAGCACCCAAACTCTGCAGATAGGCCGACATGCGTATCTTCCAATACGCATAGTTCGTCCCATCGAAAAACGACGGTTTGCCACGCCGCGATCCATGTCGCCTTCGGTGGATCTGGAACCGGCTAAGGTGGAAGATCCTTAACCTGCTCTGATACCAATTGAAGGACCGAAAGTGCTAAACCAAGGCGACCAGAGGGGGGGTGAATGGGAGCCTCAGAATTTCTTTACAGAAACTACGGCCTCAGTCCCAATAAAATCAACCCCGAAAGCTTCGTTCTTAGAAGCGATGCCCACGACCCTTTGGAAGGAGGGTGGATGATCCCTGAGATCACAGCGAGGCACCACTGACCAGAGAACACGAAAGAAGCCGGCGAAAAACTGAGCCACGAGTCCTCAGGACAAAACTCCGATTCGCTCGAGGCTAGAGAGAGGCCTCAGGGAAAAACTCCGCCTCGCCCGAGGCTCGAGGGAGGCCTCAGGAAAAACACCGATTCGCCCGAGGCTCGAGAGAGGTCTCGGGGAAAAACTCCGCCACGCCCGAGGCTCGAGGGAGGCCTCGGGAAAAACACCGACTCGCCCGAGGCTCGAGAGAGGTATCGGGGAAAAACTCCGATTCGCCCGAGGGGAGGCCTCAGCTCGCTCGAGGGGCACGGTTCGAAGGTGGCCTCGGCACGCTCCGACACCCGAGCCTACTGCGGACTGTTCCCCACAGAAGCTCGGACCTGAGCGCGTTCTCCCGAAAAGCGAATCTCGCCAAAATTCGATCAAATCACAATCCCAAGTTTCCAAACTTGGAGAAGAAGATCACAGGGTAGTTAGGAGACTATCCCAAGAAATCATCCTCTCAAAACAACCAAAACACCGGGAAATCAAAAGGGAAAGTGGATGAACGAAAAAGTGCCACGAAAACGAAATCGTCCCGATCTATTCGATCATGAGGAGTTAGATGAATTCCTTTGGTCGAAATGACCTCCTCAATGATACGAACAAACTGATTCAAACGGATTTCGCAAAGACACACTGGAGAGAGAGATCGATCGATGGGAAAATCGAAGGAAAACGAAGAACGCGACGAACACAGATCCAAGCGCGAACCAAGTTTCGATCTGCACTTGCAACTGTGAGGATACGGCCTCACTTCCTCAAATCAACAGAACACAGAGGCAAGTCTCCCTGTGGATATCAGCTTGCTACAGAAGGGGTGTGGGAGAGCAGGAAAACCTAGAAGGCAAAAAGCAAGTGGCTGAAAATGACTAACTGAGATGAGTGGGAGGAGGGTGTCTCCCAACTACTTATCCTACTACTAGCCTAAGTCTATTTCCTACTATACCCCTCTCTATTCTAATTACAGAGCGGACCAGCTAAACCCTAGGGTTATTCTGGACCAACTCGGTGGTAGGTGTATCCGACGGCCACGCCCGCACAAGTCGTCCGCGTTGCCTCCACGCAACCTTCCGATTGCCGCCACGTGCCGCCCTCGCTCTGCACCCCCGGTTTTGTGGCCCAAACCGGGAAACCAGCCTTTTCCAGCATCTGAGTTTTGAGGCCAAACTCAGCAAACCCTCAGCGCCCAGGTTTTGAGGCCCAAACCTGGAAACCGTCCTCAGCCCGAGTTTTGTGGCCAAACTCGGAAACCGTCCACGCCCAGATTTTGAGGCCCAAACCTGGAAACCGTCCATCCGATGGTTTTTCCCTGGCTCTACCACCAAACCGACGTCGTAGATGGGATGCACCTCCCGTGCACCCCGTCCACCGACACGTGTCCCTGAGTCCACGACTCAGGCAACACATGACCGCACTTCTTCACTTGTCGTCGTCACAGGCTGCCAGCCACCACAGCTGATCCTCGGGCCTCTGGTCCCTCAGTCCAAGCCTCACGTCCGCCCTTCACCGCTCGGTACTTCGGCATGGCACGTCCGCCGCACGGCACGCCCATCCTTCACCGCACCCGGTCCGTCAGCACGACACGTCTCAACTTGACCTTCACCTCGTCGTCGATCACTGTATCCGTGCTCGACACCTGCACAACACAAGCCAAAGAACATGCGCATCATCTCAGTTGACAATCACTCATCACTCAGAGACCCGACATACACCCATGTATCCGCATAAACAATTTCGATTTTTTTTTAGAAAGGCGGCAAGAGCTTTGCCGAAATTTTATTAGACGAAGAAAAGAAAAAAACAAAAGATACAACCACTTCTACTGAGCCAACTAAGAACGCAAATCAAAAACACAACTAAAAACTACTGCGGTTCGCAGACCGCTGCTCTAGAAGCATTAGGGAGAAAAAAAAGGGGGGGGGAAGGGGATCCCAAAAAACATTGCAAGCATGTCTGGACCATGACATTTAATCTTCGCGTCCTCCCGTAGTCGTAGCGTATTGGTATTGTAAGATATCATCCTTGCATAATTGCGCTACCTGACTTGATGATAAAAATTTATTTTGGAAAGTTCTTCTATTTCGTTCCTTCCAAATATGCCACCATAAATAAATCATGATTCCATCTATCCTCCTCTTTTGTGCTTTGTCAAATTTGGTACGGCATTTACGCCAATACGCGTGGATTGATCCAGACATATCCACTGAATCTAATACTGATAGGTTTAACCATCTTCTGAGGTAGGACCAAACCTGTTGTGAATATGGGCAATCCTTGCAGAGGTGACTTGGAGTTTCTGGCTCATTGCCGCATAGTTTGCAAATCGGATCATTTGGCCAGTTACGCTTGGCCAGATTGTTGGCAGTAAGAATCTTCTTGTGAAGTAGAGTCCATGCAAAGAAGCGGCATTTGTGCTCCGCCCTAGCCTTCCAAATTGGCATCATTTTTAACTTACTATAGCTCCCCTCGAATTGAATGCGGTATGCGCTCTTGGTTGTGTACTCCCCATTTGATGTCCATCTCCAACGAATTGTATCTGCTCTATCTTCCTCTAAACGAACTCTGCTCATAAGATCCCATAGTGCAACATATTCTTGTATCTCCTGGGGTGTTTGCAATGGTAGGATATGTGCAATCCATTTATTCTGTTGTAAAGCCTTGTAGATGGTTAGTTTCTTCCTCCTTGATTTTCAAAACAGACTCGGTGCAAGAGATTTTGGAGTTTTCCCGTCCACCCATGAGGACGACCAAAAACTAGCTGTCCTCCCATCGCCAACTGAGACCACTATTGAGGCCGCAAAGAGCTCACGATCACGTCCATCACATGGAAGTTCCAGCTCATTCCATGCTCGATCCTTTTGTTTCCATTGGAACCACATCCATCTCAATCTCAATGCCCTGGAAAAACGTTCTAAGTCCAAGATCCCCAGCCCCCCTTTTATCTTTGGGAGGCAAGCAGTCGGCCAATTCACCAATGAATGTCCTCCGTAAACTTTGTCTGGAGTCTCCCCCCTCCAGAGGAAACTCCTTCTTAATCGATCGATCCTACGGATAAGCCATTTGTGTTCTGGGAATGCTGTCATATGGTAAATGGGTTGCGATGAGAGGACGGTTTTGACCAACGTCTCTCTTCCTGCTATGTTAAGAAATTTCCCTTTCCATCCGGGAAGCCTTGCTCCAATTTTATCGATCAGCGGCTGCACCTCAATCCTTCTCAACTTCCTAATGTGGAGCGGGAGTCCTAAATATTTACCCGGGAACTTACAGATCTTACCCGGGAAATTCTGTAGGATCTGTGTCACCGATGAGTTATCCATTCGAATTGGGTAAATTTCCGTCTTGGAGATATTAATTCTGAGGCCTGGACAATCTCCAAAAAACGACAATATCTTGAGCAGTCGATCCAGCTCCGTGGCTGATGGTTTAGAGAAAATGGCTGCATCATCCGCGTAGAGCGAGCACCGCAACTTTGCCGCCTTTGGTAAAATTGGTTTGAGCACACCTTTCTGTGCCGCCACTTCGATGATACGCTGGAGAGGATCGATGGCCAATATAAACAAGAGCGGGGATAGGGGATCACCCTGTCGTAAGCCCCTTGCGTGCTTGATCCCCTCCGTCGGCTGTCCGTTTACGAGTACCCTTGACGATGCGGTACCCAACAGCACTGCAATCCAATCTCTCCACTTAGTGCTAAAACCCAAAGCTTGCAAGACCTCCAACAGGAAAGACCAACCAATGGAGTCAAAAGCTTTAGAAATATCAAGTTTAATAAATAGCGCTGGTTTCTTCTTCCGATGGAGGAGCTGGATAACTCTTTGGGAGTATATAAAGTTGTCATGGATGCATCTTTTCTTGACGAAGGCATTCTGTGCAAAGGAGACTAACTCGTTCATTCGTGGAGCAAGCCGATTTGCTAGGATTTTAGTGATTATTTTTGCCACACTGTTGATTAGGCTAATCGGTCTGTAATCTGATATTGTGGCTGCCATCTGGTTCTTGGGCAACAGAACAATGTTCGCTTCATTTACAAGGTTTAGTCTTGCTGTTCGGTGTTGGTAAAAACTTGAAATCGCCTGCATAAGATCATCTTTGATTATCGTCCAACATTTCTTGTAGAAGAGGCCTATGAAACCGTCTGGCCCCGACGATTTTTCAGCCGACATCTCTTTGATAACCTTTGCAATCTCATCTTGTGTAAAAGGATTGTCAAGATTTTCCAGATTATGTTGCACATACCCTAGTTCCTCCCAGTTGATCGCCTTTGTTCTTGAGCTCGGTGACCCCAAAGCCTGGGAGAAATGTGAGTATATCAGGCTTTCTTTTTCGCCTTGCGATACCACGGTTCCCGATTGCCCAGTAAGGGAGGGGATAAAAATCTTTTTTCTTCTTGCATTGGCATGTAGATGGAAAAATCTAGTATTTGCATCCCCCTTCCTGATCCAAGTTAAACGTGAGTGTTGTCTCGCTCTAGATTTCTGTATTGTTGCCAGCCCAATTGCCTTGGACTTTAAGTAGCGTTTGAAAACCAGCTCATCTTTGAGTTAGCATTCTTGATTCCTGAGCCCTTTCTAAATTTGCTAAAGTAATGTTCAGGACAGCCCATCGCACTTTCCAATCACTGAATTTTTTCCGTCTCCATAACTTCAACGCCTTCACGGTCCGCATCAGTTTTACATGAACTCGTAGTATGGCGTCTTGGGTGTTAACCGGTTTATCCCAGACCTCTTTGACTGTTTCCATAAAATCAGGCCAGTTTGGCCAGTGAGACTCGAATCTGAACCCCCTGTAGAAGTCCATGTTCATGTCGCCCTGCAAAAAGAGAGGGCAATGGTCGGATCCCAGTGAGGTTAGGGCCTGTAGATGTGTTCTTGGGAAAAAAACTAGCCATTCGGGCGATGCAAAAAAATGATCAATCTTTGTCATCGTAGGCGACTGTTGGTCGTTGCACCAAGTGTATTTTTTCCCTTGCAGTTCAATTGGCGCGAGCAGTAAATTGTCTATCGTAGATCTGAACCCATTGAGCAAAGGTAGGTTGAGGCGGCCGTTATTTTTATCTTGCGTCCGATAGATTAAATTAAAATCACCCATTAGTAGCCACTCTGGTAGCATGTGTTGTTTGAGGCCAATTATCTCTTGCATGAAAAGGATTTCACATTCTCCCTTGTTGTCTACACAATTACATTGCTAACGCTTGTGGCACTTCACTGTTGTTAGTGAGCTAGGCATTTTTTTTACCACTTGACCATGCATTATCATGTAGTAGTTTCTCTGTATTGTCTTTAGTTTTTTTTTTCCTGTATGTTGTCTCTGCAAAAGAAGAAATGATATGTAAATTTATTGACAAGCGCTACACGTACATGTCCAAGTATCTTCATCCATATTTTTGTGAAGCTTGAACTAGGTGACATTTGAGTTAGAGCTTCTATTTAAGTTACTTTGTGAACCCTCTTCTGATGTCTATAACTGAAGCTGCATCTATTTGTATTTGCAGGATTATTCCTTTTAAAAGGGTTGCAACTTTTAGGAAATTTTATTTTGGTTTACTGTAATGCAACTCTAAGTTGCTCCCATAATAGGATGATCTAACCATTTGAGAATTGTTTTGCTTTTGGGTTACTTTGTGTTCAGGCTACTGAAGAGTTCCATTGAATTTAGGACCAATACCAAGGCTACATCATATTTAGTTCACTGCTGAGTAACCATTAATCTATCATGATTGTATATTTTGAAGAAATGACAATCATAGGGTGGGGTCGTGCTATTTGTTCAAGTCCCAGCCAAGATACTTGAAGACCATCTATCTGTGGCCTATAGCTATAATTATATTCGTCGACGCGTACGTTGATGTCAGCTGCCATTCAATCTAACCAGGAGACAAGCAAAACGATATCTAATGCATCTTGCATCTATTTTACAGGTAAACAGTATACATCAGATGTCAAAATGATTATCGTTGTTCAGTTCAATTGTAAATATATCTATGATGTATAAATGTAAATCAAATGTATGACAATTGACATACACATCCAGACGGTTCTTTATTGACCCTATTGTTACAGTTTGTATTTATGTCTCCATGTCTCTGTTCTTTCGGAATCTCTCCCTCATACATGTCTACACACGTAGCAGATTAGCAATATATATGGGCGCGGCAAAGCGCGCCACCTGTCCTAGTCTAAAACATGGGACCTTGAATTCTGTCAACTGCACCCGTTGATCCCAGAAAGTAAATTAACAATTGTTTTGTACTCCCTCAAATAGATGAGATGACGTTTTACACGTTGACACCGTCTCCAAAATATAACTTTGATTTGACTCTCTTTATATAAAAAAAATATTTATCAAAAAATGATATGTGTATATTTTTATAAAAGTATTTTTCAAGATAAATCTATTTTTATAGTTTCTATATTTTCAAACTCAATAATTTAAAAGTTATTTATGATTTGTATTTCCAATGTTTCATCGAAACATTGTCTAAAACGTCATCTATTTTCTATACGGAGGGAGTACGTGTACGCTCTTGGTTAGCATGGCGAGTCATGACACTTTCCGACACAAACTATGCTTGCACTTGCACTTTTGCACCACCGTTCCGTGTTGGTCGTCAGTTTTAGAGTATCTCCACCGAATTGAAACTCAATCCCCTTTCCATAAAGAAGAGTTGGTATAAGAAAACTAGCTTTAGCAAAAAAAAAATCTAATTTTTTTTGTCTCAATCCCTTAAGAACACCCCATTAATCAATCACTTAAAAAGGAAAGAACCATGGTTTTCAACTCTCTTTCTTTGCTCTTCTCTCACTCACTGACCACTAGGGCCCACACACGCTGGGAACGTCGGTGGCAGCTGCTGCGGCACCAGGAACATCATCGTCGCCAGGATGGCCGTGCCACCGTGCTGCATGCTAGCTGAGCCTCCAGGGTAACGACCTCCGCTCATTGTTGCTTCGCGTGCTCGCTCATTGTTGCTTCGCGGGCTCCTACAGCACCGAGAACATTGTGAGACGCAAGCTACGCATTAGGGCTTGTTCCTTTAGGTCTCATTCAGTTCCATCGGGACGGAGCCATTCTGGCCAGATTGATCTCATCCGGTTCATAGCAAAATAGTCGTTCAGTTGAGGTTTAGTTCCGGATGGATTAATATCGCCCGGTTTGAATTTAGTTCATTTATTATGCTCTAAGACCTGGATTTATTCTCCACCTCTTGAGGCCAGGAACGAAAATAATCGGATCAAGTGAATTCATTTGGTTCACTCATTCCCGGTCTAGAATAATTCCGGACCTTATTCTAATCCGACGAAAGCGAACAAAGCCTTAGTCTAGAACAAAGCCCAAAAACCATTCCAGATGAGGAGGCCTATACAAATTAGATAAGTAATTTAGCTGCATTAGTTCCATAACATGGTTCCCTAGGAACTGAATAAACCCTTAATGAGAACGAACTGAGTTGGAAGAAAAAAAAGGAGAATAGATATTTTATTGCCCTTAATATGTAGGACCGAAGTATATAGGAGAAATGTTTTCTCAATCTGCTTCAGCAAGCCTCCTGTATAATATGTTGATCAAATTTTATGAGATAAGAAAAAGAAAGTCCAATGAAAATGTTCCTAGAACATGTTTGGATCCCATAGACTGTTAACTACTTGCTAAACTTTAGCTTTTGAGGGATCTAGACATGAGGACTAATAAGGTCTAAAAGTGCTAAGATTTGAAAAAAGAATGAGAGAGAAAAGATAGAAAGGAAGGAGATTTTTGTTTAGGAGCTAATTCTAGCTGAAGTTCCAAACATACAAGAAATAATAACAATTAGTTGACATGTTGGCTGTTTTTTTAGCCATATTAACTACCGTAGTTTTGGTCAGATTTTCATCTTGTTCCTTTAAAATTTTGGCTCTCCGTCTTGATCTGCCACGTCATAAGTGTAGCTGCCACCAAAAGCTAGCGTATGCGTGGTTCACCAATAAGTTAAGGCTGTCACATATTATTTAGTTCATTTTGTGCTAGTTTCTCACCATAGGTGTGGCGGTCGTTTTATCCGCTGCAGCTGCGTCACGCCACAGCTGAACGTGGCTTTAAGGAACCAAACAGCCGTAGATAGAAACCATCGTGCCAACAAACACCTTGCTTGCTTAGACTATCCGCACTCATGTTCCTCTATTTTCATCCTCTATACTGCCTGGTCATCAAGATTCTCTCCTCTATACTCATTTCTCCCGCATCCATTCATCCTCTATATTATCCTCTATCTATTGTGGACCCACTTGTCACTTTATCAAAATATATCCATGAGAGATCTAGTTTTAAAAAATTAATTGCAACGAATTCAATGATGCAATCGGAATTTAATTTGAGTTTTCGTTTTGTGAGATATAGTATTTTTTCTAACTTAAAAAGGGTGGGACCCACCTGATGTATGCACTGCTCTCTCACAACTCTCTCTCCGCGCAGTGCGGGCGCGCATGCCGCAGCCTCCGCTAAAGGATTCCCTTTGCGCTGTTTTTGCCGGACGCCAACACCTAGCAGCTGCGGCATATTTTTAGGCTAAACACGTTTACCTTACCGTCTCGAGTAGCGGGAGCCGGTGCGCATGGTCTTACCACTGCTTCCAGTCCCCAAGTTTCGTCTCGACCGGCGGCAGGATCGGCCGGTCAGGAAGTCAAAGGCAAGTACTCACCTGTACCAAAAAGGCGGTCCACTCCAGTGGCCCACACTGCGGAGAGCCCAGCCCGGCCAGAGCAGGGAATCTCCCTCCGCATCTGCGCTCACCACGCGGTTGGTTGGTTCCCACGCCCCTGATTTCTCCGAAACCGAAACCAAACCTGAACAGATAGAGGAGTGCGGCACCGCACCACAGACTCCACTCGGCCGGTGCTTCGCTCGAAGGCGGCGGCGGCCGCCGCAGATGCGCCTCCCCCAACCATGACCTCCTCCTCCCCTCTGCAGAAAACGCGTACCACCACCGGCACGGCTCGGCGCCTCGAGGCTCCACGTATAAATACGGGCAGCCACCATACATGCCAGGGGTCACCACACAAACACAAGACAACATCTGTCGACGAGTAGCAAAGAGTCAGAGAGATCGAGGGACTGAGCTGTTGCAAACACATTGTCACATTCCTCTAGCAGCAGCTTAAGCATCGGCCGCTCTGGGCAGCATCACCATGTCGTCGTCCGGCCGCGGCGAGGAGAAGCAGCAGCTGGTCTGCGTGACCGGCGCCGGCGGCTTCATCGGCTCGTGGGTGGTGAAGGAGCTGCTCCAGCGCGGCTACCGTGTCCGGGGAACTGCCAGGGACCCTGGTGAGTGCAGTCTGTGTCTGTGTGTGTGTGTGTGACAGAGCCACCCACATCATCTCTGGATCTGCTTTGCGTGCACGTGCTGACACTGACACTGCAGCGGACAGCAAGAACGCGCACCTGCTGGCTCTGGATGGCGCCAAGGAGCGCCTCACCCTGTGCCGCGCCGACGTCCTCGACCGCGCCTCCCTCCGCGCCGCCTTCGCCGGCTGCCACGGCGTCTTCCACGTCGCCTCCCCGGTCTCCAACGACCCGGTCAGTCAGTCGTCACTGCTGCTTCTTCTCCTTCTTGCTCTTTCTTTCCTTTTTCCCAGTTTTCATTCACAACCAATGCGCAGGAGCTGGTGCCGGTGGCGGTGGAGGGCACCAGGAACGTCATCGACGCCGCCGCCGACGAGGGCGCGCGCCGCGTCGTCTTCACCTCCTCCTACGGCGCCGTCCACATGGACCCCAACCGGAGCCCCGACGCCGTCCTCGACGAGACCTGCTGGAGCGACTACGACTACTGCAAGCGAACCGACGTACGTACGCACACCGATCCATCGGTCGCCATCGCCGGCCTGACCCTGACCCTTGCTCACCACCGACCACCGTACATGCATGCAATGCAGAACCTGTACTGCTGCGCCAAGATGATGGCGGAGACCACGGCGACGGAGGCGGCGGCGGCGCGGGGCCTGCAGCTGGCCGTCGTGCTGCCGTGCATGACCACGGGCCCCATGCTGCAGCAGACGCTCAACTTCAGCACCAGCCACGTCGCGCGCTACCTCACGGGAACCAAGCGAGGCTACCCGGACGCCGTCGCCGCCTACGTCGACGTCCGCGACGTCGCCCGCGCGCACGTCCTCGCCTACGAGCGCCCCGACGCGCGCGGACGGTACCTCTGCATCGGCGCCGTGCTGCACCGCGCGCAGCTCGTCGCCATGCTCAGGGACCTCTTCCCGCAGTACCCCGTCACGGCCAAGTAAGCCACCGACGACGACGAGAGATCAGCTCTGATCTGATGACAGTCTCGTGCGTGCTCTCTCGTCTCTGATGTGATGATGATGATGGTGATGCAGGTGCGAGGACGACGACGGCAAGCCAATGGCGGCGAAGCCGTTCAAGTTCTCCAACCAGAGGCTCAGGGACCTGGGATTGGACTTCACTCCGCTCGAGAAGAGCTTGTACGAGACCGTGGTGTGCCTGCAGCACAAGGGCCACCTGCCTCTGCCTGTCGTCAAACAGCAGCAGCAGCGCGCCTACTTGTAAAACCAGAGGACATATGCCGGGATTTCATTTTACATATAAAATGAAACATGGCAAACAGCACACAAAAGGAGAAGCACAAGAAGATGATGATGATTATTCTCAAAAAAAAATGATGATGATATGAGGAATTTGTAAACTACAGTTTTTTTTCCCTTCTTCTATACAAGTGTTTTTTTTACGTTGTTCAAAAAAATCTACAGTTGTATTGTATGTCATGCATTCTTATTCTGTAAAAATCATGGTTCATGGCACATGTATTTTTTTTTTGAAAGATCCGTTGTCAGCTTTCATTTCTTAAGAGGAAGAGTATTAGATACAACAGCTGGCGCAAGATGCGCCCCTTTGCATGTTTACGCCATACAGCGTTAACATGCCACCCCTGCAGTTAATTAGAGGAGTTTACACAAATTTGGAGAGAAACACCTAATGAGATATGATAAAGCTAGAAGCTAATTGATGTCCTGCACAGGAATTCCATCCGCTTGCAGGGATCCCGCTGGGAGCACCATCGCGATAGCCCTGTTCCCTGCTCTACTCCACAGGATGGCTTCATCCTTGATTGCATTTAGCACTTGATCCGCAGTTTTCATCCCCCTGTTGAAGATGCGGCTGTTTCTCTCCTTCCAAATTTCCCAAACGGTTAGCATAGTGATTGTGCGAACTCCGTCTCTCTTAGCCCCCCGACCACTATTACCTAAATCATAGAACCATTGCTGAAAATCCTCTGTGCTGCCCCAATTTGCCGGCTGCAATGAAGATGTCGAAAACCATAACCCAACTTTGTCCCAGATTTGCCTTGTGAAGGTACATTCTTGCATAAGGTGATGTATAGTCTCCAGATTTCTCATACACAATGGGCAGAAATACTGATTTGGCCACTGTCTAATTTGGAGGCGGGCGGCCGTCCAGACCCTGTTTTGGAGCATCAACCAGGTAAAGAAGCGACATTTTGGTGGGGCTTTGGTTTTCCAGGTGATATCAGCTGTTGGCGACGCAATTTTACCAATGAACTGTAGCTGATACGCCGATTTCGCCGAATAAATTCCATCTGTTGTGTGCAGCCAAGTGATCTTGTCCTCCTGTGCAGCGATAAGTTCCACACGCTGGATTCGTTCCCATAGATCTAAGAAGTCTGAGATCATCCTCTCAGTCATGTTGTAGTCGATATCCTGAACCCATGTGTGGTTTGCGAGCGCATCATTAACTGATCTGCCTTTCCTTTTGCTGTGCCTTAACAGAGCTGGAACAGCCTTGCAGGTGCTGCACCCTGCATCCAACTAGAATTCCAGAAGGAGGCCTTTTTCCCATTACCTATTGTAACGTTTGTCGCTGCCATGAAGAGGTCCATGTCATATTTGTCGACTGGTAAGTCCATACCTTTCCATGGACTGTCTCTATCGTCCCACGAGTACCAAAGCCATCTTAAACGGAGTGCTCTGCTGAATTTTTCCAAGTCTATCATCCCCAGGCCGCCAACTGATGTTGGCATGCTGACCTTCTCCCAAACCACTTTACATTTCCCGCCAGTGAGCTCTTGATCACCAGCCCATAGGAATCGCCTCCTTAGCTTGTCTAGTTCCTTTAGAAAGAGTTTCGGGGCTTTGATCACTGTTAACAGATATACCGGGATGGAAGTGATAACAGAGCGCACAAGTTCTCGGCGGCCCGAAATATTCAGGAGACGGCCCTTCCAACCAGCAACCCTTGCTTTTGCTCTGTCCTGAATATATTGCAGATGGACCATCTTAATTCTACCTAGGGTCAGCGGGAGCCCGAGGTACTGCAATGGGAAGCCCACTCTTGGTCCAGGAAAATCTTGCAGAACATTGTTTAGGTCTATGCCGGAACATCTAATTGTGGCAACTGTGCTCTTTTGCATGTTGATGTTAAGTCCAGTAGCTTGGCCAAAGGCATTCATTATCTCCATGATGCAGTTGACATCCTCCCTTTTTGGGTTGGTGAAAATGACGGCATCGTCGGCGTACATAGAGATTCTCAACCTCGCTTGCCGTCCCCTTAGTTTTGAGAGAAACCCCATCTGTGTCGCTTTGTCAAAGATGTTGTTCAGCATGTCTATTGCTAGAATGAACAAATACGGTGACAGAGGGTCACCCTGCCGCAAGCCTCTTAAATGCTTGATATTGTCACCCGGGCAGCCGTTTAGCATGATTGACGACGAGGAGGTGCGAAGGATAGCAGCAAGCCAGTCAATCCACCTTGTTGGGAATCCTTTCTTGCTGAGCAGCTCAAGTAGGAACTCCCAGGACACTGAGTCGAAGGCTTTGGTGATGTCCAGTTTGATGAGGCAGGCTGGTGTCTTGCTTCTATGGTAATGCCTTGCAAGACCTCGGACATACATGAAATTCTCCTGTATGCATCTTTTCTTAATGAATGCACTTTGCGCATTGGAGATCAGTTTGTCAATGTATACTGCCAGTCTCATCGCCATGACCTTGGTGAGTAGCTTTGCGAAGGAGTGAATCAAGCTGATAGGTCTGAAGTCTTTTGCCTCCATGGCTACCTGGGCTTTTGGGAGGAGCACTACCTGAGCATTATTGAGGCTGCCCAGTGCCCCATTATGCTGCATGTAGAAGGAGTTGAAGGCTGCAATGACATCAGTCTTGATTATATCCCAGCAGTTCCTATAGAAATCATTTGTGAAACCATCCGGCCCCGGTGCCTTTTCCGTTGGGAGGCAGCATACAGCTTGCTCAATCTCGTCTTCAGTGAATGGCCTATCTAACTCGAGCCCAGGTAGTTGTTGTAAAAGGGTTAGCTGCAGGGCTGGCCAGCGCAATGTCTTTTGCCTGCGCTCCTTTTTTCCAATGAGACCTTCGAAGTAGTCCTGTAGTATCTCCTGTTTACCTTCATGAGTCCAAACTAGTGTACCATCCTGCCCTTTCAGCGATGGAATATACTGTTTCCTACGCCGGGCAGACATTCTGAGATGGAAAAATCTAGTGCATGCATCGCCCGCTCTGATCTGATTGATTCTAGCAGCTTGCCTACGTCTGCTTCTCTCAAGCGCCGCTAAACCCAGCAACCTGACCTTGAGGTCCCGCCGCAAAGTGATTTCTTCACTAGACAGCTGTCGATTATCCTGAGCAATGTCCAGCCTAAGAATGATTTCATTTGCCATATGGAGCTGTAGTCTAGCATTACTGAATAGTGGTTTGCTCCATCCCCACAGTGCTCTTGCAGTCTCAGCTAGCTTCTTACTCAGTACCCTTTGTGTTGTACCAGTCTGTGGTTTGTTCCAGGCCTCTTGAACCACCTCTTTGAAACCCCCTATCCTGAGCCAGTGGTTTTCAAATCTGAAACTCGCCCTCCTTGCCACTCGGTCTTGACGGTTGAGAAAGAATGGACAGTGGTCCGACGCGCCGGAGGCTAGAGCGCTTAGGGCAAAGTTGGGAAACGCCACTTCCCATTCAGCAGTGCAGAAGGCCCTGACCAACCTTACCAAGGTTGGGTTCACCCTCTCATTGGACCAGGTAAATTTCCTGTTTTGCAGAGTGATCTCCATCAGTTCACAGCTGTCCAGTGTCCTCCTGAATTTCCCCATTAGCCTCCTGTTTAGGTTGAGATTGTTTTTGTCACTTGCTTGGTGTATCAGATTGAAATCACCTATTATTATCCATGGTACAGTGGTAGGTGGCCTAATTTGTTGTATTTCGACTAAGAAATCTTCCTTTCTTGCATTGTCTGCTGGTCCATAGCATGTTGTCAAGAAGAAAGGACAACTGCTGGATGAAATCTGCACCAGTGTCGAAATAGTGAAAGATCTAATGGAGGTGTTGGACACTGTAACAAATTCCTTATCCCAGGCAAGTAGGACACCGCCTCTAGTATCTTGAGCACCAAGTTCCAGGTAGGAGTCAAGTCGCTGGCCAAGGGTCTCATGCACAATTCTTGCATCAACACTGCTTAGCTTAGTCTCTTGTAGGCAAATCATATTTGGCTTAGAGCTGAGAATGGATTCTTTAACAACTTCTCTGTGTGCAACATCATTGAGGCCTCTTACATTCTAGTTTAGGATTCGTAGGTCACTATAATCCATGAACCAAAGAGTCAACAACTGGTTCGGGCACTAGATAGAGAGCATTTGAAAACAAGCCCTGCTGGACAGCCAAGTAGTACGAGACAAACGAACTGTCAAAGCTACAAATGTTGCATACCCTGCGTACTCCCTGATCCTCGAAACACAGATGACATGACACTACCACAATGACTACCGCCATGCAAGCATGACGTGATACAAGCTTTGGCTGCGCAGAGGCTGACAGATCACAACACTCTAGTGCTAACAGAGAAAAAATACCACAACAACTCATAACACTGACTAACTGGGAATTAACTAACATGACGAGGCTTTTGCTTGCAGATTACTGGCTGTACCATCTCACACATCAACCTCATCCCATGGCATCTGCACCTTCTGCCGCCACCAACTGTTCTGATGCAGCCAAGACTGCGCTGCAGTCCAGCGAAGTCAGCTTCCGGACAGCCTCAATCTGCTCCGGGGTGAGAGGTTTGCCAAAGGATTTGGCGAAGGCCTCCAGAGCCTGCTCACCCACTGGTTCATCCGGAGCAGCCAAGCCAAAGGCCTGGACCAGACGGTGTGTGGCCCTCTTGGAGACAGGCACTGAACAGGTCTGTGCCCTCTGCCTACTGCTCCTCCTTAGTCCTCCCCCCACTACCTCTGCCTCCCTTGCTCTGGTTGCTGTTTTGCCACGCGTCTTCGACACCTTTGGGGTTTCCAGGATCGGCTGCTCGCATGGCACAAACATACTCTCCACAATGGTGTCCCTGCGTTCTTCAAGTATCATGTCCGCGACCTGCTCCGTGATGCCCGTGGTGATCAGCTAACCGTCCACCACCTGCTGTGAACCAGGACCGAAATGGATGACGTTGTTGTAGCCCAGGGCAGTGGCCTCTTCATTGAGCTCAGCAATCTTGTCCCAGTCCGTGTAGACCAGGGCGTGGGGGGCAGGCACCTTGGGTGGTGAGAAGGAAAGGGCCCTACTCGCCACCTCAGCGCACGCCGCCATTGCTTCTCCAAGCATCGGGTCGAAGTCTTCAAAAGGGTTGTAGAGATTATGTCCGATGATGCCTGTGCAGGTGTCCTTGTAGAAATCCAGCATAGGATCAGGGTGTCTCTCCGGTGGCGGTGGGGCACCAAACGCTGGCCGGAGCGACCCTGATAGGAGGGCAGAGCCGAGGTCTGCTTTGTCTCCTTTGCATCTGCTTCTTGCCGCTGGGGACAGCGATCTGCGGCGTTCCCAGTCCGCGTTCTCGCGGCGCGGCGGATCGCGCCCACGAGACGAGCCCCTTGCACCTCTGGAGGCCTGCCTGCCTCTATCGTCCGCTGGCACCGTATTGTCGGCCCTATCCGCCTCCCAGCGCCTAGTCGGCGGTGGTGATCTAGTGCGCTGCCTGGAGGAGCCTTCATTGCTTGTGCCGCCAGAGCGACGGAGAAGGCTGAGGGCCTGCTTGCCGCGGTCCAGGAAGCCGCCTGGAGGTTGTCGGGGGGGGGGGGGTTCGTTGTCGTCTCCGCCGTCATCATTGTCGTCGTCGTTTCCACCCCTTCGTGGCGGACGACAGAGCGTGGCCCTTGGCCGCGCACGCATGCCGTCCAGCACCCCCGGAGTCCAGCTGTCGATGTTGAGGATTCGCGGGTACTCTTCATGCTCGGAGGAGACAGGTGAAGGAAGCCCGCTCTGTCCCGAGCTGGGAGTGTGGACTGGTGGTGGAGTCCAGTCCTCCACCAAGTCCAGGTGGATGAGGAGGTTGTAGCTCTGCCCCCTTGGCGGTGCAGCTACCTCCGCAGGCTGCTAGGCGTTCCCAGCAGCACGTGGCGCCTGCCCAGCTCCAATGTCGAAGAAGGTCGTCGTCTTGGCGCGCGGGAGCATGTCCGGGGACCACATCCACGCCCAGCAGTACAGCATGTCGGAGGCGTGCTGGCGGAAGGTGGCCCGGTCAATCTTCTCGAAGAGGCACACCTCGCCCAAAGTCGACTGGAGCGCCGCTAAGTTCCATGCTTGATTGGGCATGTTCTCGATGGCCATTCTCACATGGTACCACCAAGTGACGCCCCTATCAGGGACCAGCTCAGTCCAGGGGCGGATGTCGAAGTAGATCCCCTTGACCCTAACCGCACCAAACTGCAGCGCAAGCGTCCGCTGATGTGGAAGGTCAAAAACGATCATGAAGTCCTCCGGGCGATGGCGCGTCGTGCGCATCTCATTCGGCGGCATACGGATGCAGCCAGCCACCACCCTGCTCACATCGCCAATGGAGATGTCGACGTGCGGCGTACAGTCCCGCGCCACGAGCAGCACCGCCCTGGAGCGAAGCTTGACGGCCTCAGCCACCACAGCGCCCGTGTTGATCACCACCGCGCTTCCTGAGGCTAGGCGGTTCTCCGGCGCCCCCGGGAACCAGGACATCATCTTGTCCGTCCCACAACCGGATGCCGCCTGCGGCCGAGCTTGTTCCGCTTCCCGTCGCGGCAGAGAAGGGAAGACTAGGCGACTATGGATGGATGGAGCAGGTTGTTTGGGGAAGTTGAGTCGTGACTTGATAGAAGGCTCGGGAAAAACTAAGCGGGAGTGGATGGGCGGGCGGCAGAAAGCCGCCTTCTTCTCAGGGCACTCCCGTGCAAGGTGGCCAATGCTGCGACAAGCCAAGCATCGGAGGGGATCTCTACACTGGGCAAGCTTGTGATCGCTTCCAAGACATCGAAAACACTTGCCGGCGAAAGAGAATTTATAGCCCCCCGGCGGACCAGGGTTCGCCTTCATGGCCAGCGGCCTCCATTGGGCTCTTCTTCCCTTGGAAGTCTTGTGGGCATTAACCCGAGCAGGTGGGGGTCGTGAGCGGACAACCTCACAGTAGCTTCGCCGCCCCGACTGAGCACCCCGAAGAGGGACGTTCGGCGCATCGGGATGATATTGCTCAGAAGCAAAGAGCCGAGAACGTGAAAGATCTGTTGTTACCTTGGTCTTGTCGTTGTCACGCGTGCCCCCGCCCGGCGCCGGCGCAACAGAGGAGTTAGTGCGCCTGCCTTCGCCACAGTCCGCCAGCGGCGCACCCCTTCCATCCACCGGTCTCTTCTCCGCGCGCTTAGACGGCTTCGCCCCGGCGTCCTCCAGCAGGTGGCAGTCAAGGCCCCCAACCGGAGAAGACATGATTTCCTTTCCCAGTAGCGCTTGCTTGCCCATGGGGATCAGCTCGACGCCTTGAAGAGTACCCAGCTCGGAGGGCGCTGCAGCAGCCATTAACATGGCATTGGAGTGTGCAGGGCATTCTTGGGCTGCTTCAGAGGCCGACCCGCCGCGTGGCCCCGCCGCAGACCATTGAAGGGGGGATGGGGTAACATCGCCCAGACCATGGGGCTCTGCGGTGGCAACCGGGTCCTCGTTCTCCGGCGCCAGCACAGCAGGATCCAGATCCTGGGCCAGGGGGCCATCAATGTCGTCTTCATCCCAATCCACTAGCTCCACCTCGCACTCCTCCTCCTCCGCTTCTGGCAGATGGGATAGCACAACAGGGCCGTTGATAGCATTGGTTAGTGGATCTGGCTTGGAGGGGGAGAGAGGCTGTGTGGTGGTGGCCGTAGGTGTGGCCGCCGTGGTCTGGACGGCCGCCGGCGGACCGGGGGGGGGGGGGGGGGGGGGGGGTGGGCTCTCGGGCGCTCCGCTCGCTGGTTGCGTTTCCAGCCATCATGCTACAGCAGCTCGTTCATGACACATGTAAAGTCGAAGTCGTTAATGTGACGAAATATTTGAGTATATATAAGTTAATTGCCTTCCTTTCTCTTCAAATTAGGTTTTGGAGTTGATCTGGCTTGTGCTCGCAGCCTGAAACGGTATCAGAGTTACAGGTTCATTCGGAGATGTCCATCATTCCCATTCGTGTGAGGTCCGATAGAGGCTCCACGCAAAATTTCACAATTCAGTCTACAGATCGCAATGAAGGAGATTTTTTTTGCCTCTCTAATATTAATATTAGATTGCCCCTTTGCCTGTTGTCGGACTTCCGCCAGGCTTGTCAAAGACTAATCATTTTATGGGTTTGATTGAGAAACCAGTGTCTTTTGCCTGATTGAACTTTGTAATTTCTTTACGTGATTAAAAGTGTCTAGTTTACTAATGCAAATTGTACCAAACTAATTTCTTTATATCACAAATGACATTGTCAAACACTAATAATAGTCTAATATCTAAAGCTACACGCCACCAATGATAACCTATCTTGATTGTGGAACTTGTTCACTGAAGATCATCTTTGGCAGATGTTTCGCAGTTCCTTCATGTGCTCCCATTGACATCTTAACAAAACAATTAGTTATGGGCCTTAACTCTGTTGGGCTTCAGATTACACAATCCTACAGATTGCATTGATGGGGCTCAATATGAACCATAGTGTAGCATTTCGAGGATTTATAGTTGTAGCGGCACCTCTGCCTGACCTGATGCTAGGACAGTATATCTCATATCTCATACATAGTTTGCCTCTTCTTTACGAATACAGATCGGACTCGAAAAACATAGTTTTCTACATTACTACGTACGTTTTATTTATCTTTCTGTCAAGTGATTGCCATCCTGCATGTCTTTGCTCTGTATCCATTGTGTAAAAGTCAATAATTGGGCCTCTGATGGCTCTGAATATGTTGTCTTGTAAGCACTCAGCATTATATTATATTCGTTCATACTGGGGACGAACCTTGCCTTATAATTTCTCAATTTCAACAGCTATAGTTAGTCTATTTATGTTAGCATTTTGCAAATAAAGTACCTATTTTTTAAATAGCCCGTGCCCTAACTGAGTACATGACCTCACTTGATTAATGGGATTTTGTTCCAGGTACATGATATTAATTTTGAACGGTGCTGACTTGTTAATGTTTTGCATGTGGCCATGAAAAAATCATGAATTCTATTTTGTATATCATTGTGTTGCTATTTGATATAAAATACTCCCTCCGTTCAAAAATAATGTTCGTATTACACTAGTCAAAAAGTCAAACTTTATAAATTTTAACCAACAATTAATCAAATTGTATAAAAATTTAGAGTATAAAACTTACATCAATAGATTCGTGTTAAAAGTGCCTCTAAGATGCTATTGAGCTTTTAACCATCAACTTTATATTATAAGAGAAATTAATGGTCAAAATATATTTTGTATGACTTTTTTGACTAGTCTAATACGAATATCATTTTTGGACGGAGGGAGTAGATTGAGAACACAATCGAGTTTACACGGGCTGTGATGTTGACCACATTCATTCATTCATCAGCTAGTAGAGTAAGCAGGCGATATACCACATTTCAGAACTGCATAAATGCCTTCAATTTTCAGGGAAAAAAAAAGAGGCTAGGCAGATAAGCTATACATCATAATTTGGAAGCAGTTTCATAAGTAAACATTCAGTGTTGAAGCCATTCAGGTACTTTGAGTTTCTTGAACATGAATTTGTGAGAAAAATATTGATTGGCAGGGCCTGTTCAGCGATTGGTGCAACAATGAACAATGGTAGCCAACAATTTTCAGTTTTTCAGACAGCTAATAGATGACCTGCATATTTATAGATAGTTAACAGATAATAGAAGTCTTGGTCTCAGTCTTTGTCCAAATCTTCATTCCACACATCCTAAAAGCCCTAGTCAAAAATTACCTACACAAATTTCAGAAGCATCCTTTTTAGCTGTCTGTTTGAGCATAAGAAAAACATTTTTAGCTGTCCAAAAAAGGTAATATAAGACCATAGCGTGATCATAGAAGTTCATAGTTTCTGGTAACAGATATTAGTTCACATTGACAGGATTTCCATAGTTCAGCGACACATATGAGATCATATAAAACTGAAAATTCAGAGACATTCACAGTCCCGGCAGAACTAAAAATTCAGAGAGCAGAGAGTGGCAAACTCCTTCACATCAAGTAGCTGTGACAAGCAGGATGCTGCTGCAATCAGTTTCTTTAGATCTGGCACAACGCAGGGGACACCACAACATCTAATACAAAAGGTTCCCAGGCATCATGCACAGAACCAATCAAATCAGCAACGTGAGCGTCCTTGGGGACAAATTTTGGTGCGTAAGATTTCCCTTGTGTGTGCCCACACCTGGATCCGCAACATGGGCTCTCGGCGATGAGCCTGTACAGCCCGCGGCGTCCTCATCGCTTCAGCCTCGAACCATGAGCCGTCCTCGATGTCTCACGACACGACGAGTTCGGCCCGCTCCCACCTGAGGGGTCTTTTGCAAAAAGAACCGTATGCAGACGAGTCAAAAAAGACCCGTTGTATGTGCCTAATATACCGAGTATTGCTAAGGAAAAATTGATGACTTTTTATTAATATAAGATGAGGATGGTGTTTAGTAGTGATGCCGTTTGACAAAGCAGTAGCAGACCCAGCACTCAAATGGAGCATGGATGAAGCTTAAGGTGCTGATTAGATCACGTAATTTTAAGTTTGTAGTAGAGTGTGACACAACAAATATTTAAAGCATGTGCTGGCGCTGGAGCATGAGCGGTCACGTGGGGTTACCCGTTACCGGACCCTAGATCCGCCAGTGGGGCAATAGTTTTTTGAAGGTAAGGGCAGGAGCTCTGCCATTCATTAAGGAGATAGGAGTTTTATGTACAGAGTGACGCGAGCTCCTCGGCCTCACTACTACACCAACCCATAGTGGCGCCATATGCCTCCTAGTGTCAGGCTACATAAGTGAGGATCAGCAGTGCACAACTTCACTTCCGCCCTCCCACCCCACCCCCCTCCTACTAACCACACAAATGCTACTGCTAGAAGCCTCCCCGTACCATCATCGGCGCCCCAGGAATTCCATTCGTCTACTGCGATGTCATGACCTCGACAACATACAGGTTCTCCTACAGCTACATCGGCTCCCTATAATATGTCTTCCACCTCATCATCGACAGGACGAGGCAGATCCACTTCTCGGCCATGGTGGTAGGCCGGCTCATCATGCACATCAAGGACTTACCAATTGGGGCCCCTCATCCTTTCAACGGAACCAGCACATGGACAATGGTTCAGCGCGTGGATGCACTAGCAGAAAATGGGGGGAGTAATGTCATGGGTCGATTCATGGCCAAGGACGAGGGCCCAGCGAGGCCCAGGACCAGCCGCACCCTGGCACCATGCGAAGGGGTGGTAGCTATCCCTAGCTGGACGACTCCCTCCCCTACGGACGAGTTTGGATCCAACAAGGACTAGGAAAAGGAACAGGATTAAAATAAAATCAGTTTAGGAAAATTGAGTTCGTTTAAATCTATAAGGACTCGCCTATAGATTTCTTGGGAGTCAAGTCCCTTAAGGGTATAAATATAGAGGTCATGTACTCATCAGAATCACAAGGAAATAGAGGATTTACATCCTCCAATTCTCTCTGCCTCCTAGCCCCTGCGCCTCACTTTCTCCCTGCCACAAGCCCTTGCGCCCCAGGCTAGGCGTTCGGTCTTAACCGAAATTTCGGTTCGGGTTTTTTAAAATTCGGTTTTCTAGAATTAGGAACCAAAGTGTTGCCCGAAAACTTGGAGACCGACGATTCGGTTTTCTTCTCGGTCTGCCCCGAAAAGGACCGATCTTTAGTAGCGCAAACGCGAAGCTTCTCCTTGGCTCCTTCCGATCGTGCGGCAGGCGGCAGTCTTGCGGAACCAGATAAGCTTGCAGGCTGCTTATCTTCTCCCGTCGCCCCCTGCAGCTAGGAGGAACACGCCCGCGCCAGCCAAGCAGAGAGGGATCCCGCATCCATGGAGGTGGTGGGCGGCGTGTTGCTGAGGCCGTCGCCGGCGCCAGCGCGTATCGGGACAACCCTGTCATCCGTCGACGTAGGCAGACAAGGCCTCGCTCTCAGGGCCACAGGAGCACCGCGGGGCAAGAGCTGCCGGCGAGGCGCGCGCTGGTGGTGGAGGAGCTGCCGGCGAGGCGCGCGCTGGTGGTGGAGGAGCTGCCGACGAGGCACGCGCTGGTGGTGGAGGAACTGGCGCGCTGCTGGTGCTGCAGTGCAGGAGCTGGTTGGAACGGCAGATGCAGCAGCAGCGGCGCATGCGCAGCACCTGGACAACTTCACTCGTCGTTCATGGTGCTGGCTGCTGGGGTTCGATTGCTCGACGTTGGTGAATCTGTGGCAGCTGACCGGCGGAGGCGTACTATTGACGGCGGACGGCAGAGTCAGGCAAGTTGCTATCTCTTCGGTTTGTTCAGGTAACCGAGCAAAGAGACCGACTGCCCGCTGTACTGATCGGTTTCTGATGACTTCGAACCGAAACAAGGACCGAAGACCGAACTTTCGGTCTGTTCGGGTTCGGGTTCGGTCCGTTCGGGTTCAGTCTTCGGTCTCGGGTTATTTTGCCCAGCCTTGCTTGCGCCCCTGCTGTTGCTGCTGCCCTGCAGCCAGGCTCCCTAGCAGCGGCAACGACAAGCCGCCGTCAAGCTCCCACTCCTCACCCTCCAACCTCCTTCCCATACAACCAATGCTTCACACCACCAACCATCAATCTAAGCCGATCACATATATGTATGCACGTTGTGGCGACCCCGACACCCAGAACCTCACATCGTCACCTAGGTGACACCACATAAACCATGATTCATAGTGAATTGTCACTCAAATGCACATTAGTGTTTGCATGATCCCATCAAAATGATGGTTTGCTCAACATGGTTGTATTATAAAGAAAATACCACAAACATTAAAAATTTTGCAAGCTCATAAAAAACAATAGCTAGAAGTTTTGAAAAAACAATTAATTAGGCATAGCTCTAGATGATCTAATGATATCATCCACGTTAAATTTTAAATTTAAATTCAGTCACGTTCAATATATACAAAAAGGAAAAAGTCTACTTCACCCCCTGAGGTTTAGAGAGGTGTCTACTTAACACTCTCAAGTATAAAACCAGATATTAACACATTAGGGCCTGTTTGGATGATGCGGTTTTCAAAAACTATAGTATTACAAAACTGTAGTTTTATGAGCCAAAGAGACACAAAACCATGGTTTAGAAAAAAGAGGTCATGAGTGGAGTTTTTAAAACTCCAAAAAGACTATAATTTTAACAAAACCATGGTTTTAGAGACTACAAGATTTGTTGCATCCAAACACCTAGTAGCTTTTAAAAACCAAAGTATTTTGTAAAACCATAGTATTTCTTAAATACTTTAAAAATACTTTACATCCAAACAGGGCCTTAAAGTTTACAAAACCGGTCAATTTACCCCCTGAGGTGGTTTTGCTAAGCAGTTTTGCTTGCGTGGCTGCGGTTTTGCTTACTGGCATTGATGACGTGGACTCTGTTGCTGATGTGGACAATTGACAAGTGGGCCCCGCTTGTAAGTGGCAGGTCCTTCTCTCACCAACAGGTGGTCCCCACCCGTCATCCCCTACCTCTAGCTCCCTGAGACACAGCAGCGCGCTCGCAGGTGCTGCCGCCCGATTCCGTGACCAACCTAGCATACGACCGTGTCGGCCTTCTCTTGGACCACGAACGTCGACGCCGTGAGCAGCTGCACCATAGCGGAGACGCTCGTCCCTCGCAGCACATCCATGCCCTGGCAGGGCAGGTGCGTGAGTGAGCAGCAAGCACAAACAACACATGCATCGCCCTACGCGCCCCATCGCAAGCATAATCCTTGTGCGTGCGATCTCACAGCCTCGCTCGGTCGTGAGGTCGTCGCGTCGGCGAGCGTGGCGGCCACTGACTGCTGCATCCTCCGTGCGAAGAATTCCGCATAGAGCGCCACGAAGAGCTCCACCGCCTTACCAGGCTCGTCGTTTTGGACATGGCATGACACCATGGGCTCCTCGAAGAGATGGCGCGTCTCAGCGGCCACAGCTCCACTGGCACGGGAGAGGCGGCGTTGCTCTTGGGCATCTCTCAGAAAAGGAGAGCGCCCAGTCAGTGCGGCCGGCGTTGACGAGTGCCGCCAGCACGGCGTTCCAGGATACCTCTCAGCCTACCCAGCTTTGTCAAGCTTATGACCCTCTGTGACCTCAAATATCCTACAGGCTGAACGAGACAAGCGCAGCAGGTCCTGGACTGTCTCGGCGAGCGCCCGTGGCGCCATTTTCTTTGACTTCCAAGGCAGGTTGGAACGCTAGTGCCTCTGTCTCCTCCCTGCAAAACCATGCTGCCGTCCTGAATCCACGTCGGGCACACAGAGGTACCGGTGCACCAGCCCGGGAGCCCACACATGTTACGTTTCAGTACAGCAGGAGTCAGGCAAGTAGCGGCGCTGTTCGTGTCCCAGAGAGCTGGAGGTAGGGGATGACGGTGGGGACCACCTGTTGGTGAGAGAAGGACCTGTCACTTACAAGCGGGGCCCACTCGCCAATCGTCCACGTCAGCAGGCCAGTAAGCAAAACCACAGCCACGCAAGCAAAACTGCTTAACAAAACCACCTCAGGGGGTAAATTGACCGGTTTTACAAACTTTAATGTGTTCAATATCTGGTTTTATACTTGAGGGTGTTAAGTAGACATCTCTCCAAACCTCAGGGGGTGATGTAGACTTTTTCCTATACAAAAATGACAAATTCCATGTGTATGCAATCCTCCGGTGCATAGCACATGAAATTTATTATTTTTTATCTATTTAACTAGATCAACTTTAAAATTTAAATTCTGCATAGATTTATAACAATCTCACCTATAGGTGTGCCAAATTTCAAACCAATTCAAAACATCTAGGTACTATTTTTTTAATTAAGTCACAAGATTTTCGATTGTGGTGTTTCCATCTGAGATGCATGTGCATGATATGACAATGTTTGTTTTAGAAAGGTACTACGGCAAAAAATTGAATACACGGTTCAGAATAATGTACTCCCTCCGTTCCAAATTATAAGTCACTTTGACTTTTTTGGTACATCCATTTTACTATGTATCTAGACATATATTATATCTACTAGATGCATAGTAAAATGGATGTACCAAAAAAAAAGAGAGAGTAATCAAATAATAAACAAGACAGATAAGACTAGAATCTTTATAATCTGCTACAATATATAATCTGCAATCTTATATCATTTGAGTTTGGAAAATGCACATGCATATCATGCACTCACAAACATAATAAACTCATGAAGCTTGCAATGACAGTCAAAAACTGATAAATCAATGCATTATTGATTCGTACCAACAAATTGACATGAGTTAAGAACCTTACTTAAAGATAGGTTTTGGCCAATGCTTTCCGATGCACTGCTCAGTAAGTTTCAGTTTACACTCCCTGAGCTCTCCAATCTCATCAACCAATCCATTGGCAGCACCATTGATCAACACTTGCTGCTTTGCACCACCGATAAGCTTGCCCAATGCATCTCGTGCAGCATTGAGCTTAGCAATTACCTTCTGCTCTGAGGAGCCAAGTCCAACCATCTCCCCACCAACAAATACATTTACCACGGTCATCCCACCCTTCTGCCATGTCTTGAACTGTGCAACTTTGCCATGTTTCTGGCATAACTCATGCAATGTGGTCACAGGTTGCTCATCTATTGTTTCTGCTGTGATAATTGGTTCAAAGAGCCACCTTGTAACCTGAACCATACAATAGAAACATAATCATATAGTACATATATTAAGATTGCACAGATAAAATTCTGACTGAGACTGTAGGTAAAATATTTCATACAAGAGATGTGGAAGTAATATAAGAACAAGTTTTCATTAGATTTAGGAATATATTTTTTGTGTGCATTACATATACTTTGAAGAAACAACATTTTTTAACCAATTTTAAGGACATATGTGTTGCAAAATTACACTTTTAACAATTTCCTGTTCCAGCGAACGGACTCTAACCAACAAGACACACGCTTGTAAGGGACATATGGTCATTTTAAATGGCTGTAATGCCACATGGACAAAATGATTACTTGTCATCCTTAAAGTGACACACTGAGGACTAACATCAATGTTTTCTGGTCATCCGATTAATCGCGATTAATCGTCCTAGTCGGTCCCTGGTGACCGACTAAGGGTAGTGTCGACTTGTTCAAGTCGTCCGATTAATCGTGATTAATCGTGATTAATCGTCCTAGTCGGTCCCATGGCGAATAGGTTCGACTGGACGACCGGAAAACATTAACTAACATTCTACTCCATCTTCTCCATGTCAGACAGAAGGTCATACACCGATGTGTGTAGCAAATGGTAGTTAAAAACAGCATGGGTCCTTTGCTAGTGAGCATGGTTTAGAGTCTATTGATTAGACCAAGAACTGATCACAAGTGTGGCTTTGCAATAGGTATGTCAGAGAATATATAGTTTCATCATCTTCATTTCAAATGTAGCTTTATGATAGCTTTACTAAACAATGAAAAGGCACTCTATACTGTAGTTTTTACTAATCTATTATTACTCAAAGTGTTTATGAATGGAATGAGTAATAAGCATAACTAATGAATAAAACCTTCCAAAGCTTCTCAAGGTCAAATTTGCAATCAACGTAGACAGCAGCAGCGATGGCCTCGACAATATCCGCAAGCACCTTGGGTGCTTTAACCACACTACCACCATAGGGTGCAGTGGCAAGGTCATGCATTACTTCTTGTTTCACTGACTCAATAAACTGGCCTACCTGCATATGGTATGGCCAAGAAAAACGGAATCATCAAAACATCTGGTACAAAGAAAATATCAAGTCGAGATGAGATACTCACAATATGACATTAAAAAAACAGTGTTTATTATGAACTTTAGTCAGAACTGAACAATGTGTCAAGCTTATAGATAATTTGCTTTTGCTAAGAAAAAAATATCACAAAGCTTCAGAAAGATGGGAACTTAAAAAAAATTAGTGTATTGTTAAGAGAGTAAGCGTATGTTTGATTCAATCTATTTTGTTGTATCTGGATTCATTCTTATTTCTACATACAGTGCCACACAGTTCTAATGCATGTTCAAAACAGTTGTGTATGTTCAAGAGGTCGGAAACAAAGGTCTCCACTGTCCATATTTCACATAGAAAACAGCAGGTCAAGCCAGGAAGTTTTGGCAAATAAACAGTAAATGTGGACATATGTATTAAAATTCGTTAGAAACTTACTAGCTACTTTTTCGAGGAAAAAAACGTACTAGCTACTTCTGCACTTTTAAAAATTGAAATAACGGCATTTGCTTGGTGCAGCAGCAGGTGATAGGTAATAATGAAAGAATGTGGCTTGAGCCCACTACTTTGACTTTTCTATACATGTCCTGAGCCTGGCAGCGCTTCAACTTTCCTATATACAAGCGTAGGTACCAATAGAAGCTACAAAGAGAAATGATTCAGGGCAGAAGCTAGATTCAACTTCAGCTGCGTAGAGCAACGAGAGCCGCAGATCTCGAAATCGGACGGCCGAAACATTTCTGGTGACGTGGATGGGCCTTCCTCTCTAGGAGCCGTTGAGCCTTGTATCTCTAGAATACATGATGAAACTTAAAAGCAACATTTGTGTCATTCAACAACATATAGTGATTTTTTTTACAATAACAGCCAAAAACTAACAGCTCTGTCAAGGGAAAAACTGGGTGAGGCTACTCGATCGGAGGCCATCAATTTTTTATATTAATTTTCAAAACATACATTTTAATATATATTTATTAGTTGAAACCATTAGTTTGGAGTTCTATAGGAACACCCTCTGCCAAGGGCGGACCCAGGCTTGGCCAGTAGGGCTGTGGCCCTAGTTGTGGGCTAATTACACCATGTACCTCCTCTTAATTTTGGCCCACATATGAGGCCCAAGTCGGCCAAATAGGACAGAGGGCACGCGACAGCACAACATACACGCCTAGACAGGGGTCTTATGAGTCACAAACTCGCACTTACATTATATCATTCGCACGCTTGCTTCTCCGCCAAGCTGCTGATGGCCAACGTCGTTCGCTCATGGTCATTGACATTGTCCGTCTGTGGCACTGGAGTCCCATCATAAGTTCTCCTTGTTGCCCCAGTAGTACTCAGCTCTATGCTACCTCGCGACTCACCCCTTCCAAAGGCATGGCGGTGGCTGCAATGTAGCTTGAGGGACACATAATTGTCCCGGGCAATGACAATTGTACCGAGCACGGCGCATCGAGCGACAGCAACTGCATGCTGCACTCCAGTCAGCAGGTCCTCTGTAGGCTGAGGTCCAGCTCGAGCCAGGGTACGTAGGTGGTAACACTGTCTTGTTACTTCTTGTTATATTCTGCTTTTTTGGTGCCAGAGAAGAAAATGGCCCCAAATCCCCCCCCCCCCCCCCCCCCCCCGCCCACCAGCCTGATCTCCCAGCCAGGTGCGCAGGGAGCTCCCTAATGTAGGCCGGGAAATATTTTGCTGCAGCAGCTCAGTCCGGCCGGCGCATTTTTTTGTGCTGACTCTCTCCCGTGCCGCCGCCCTATCCCCCTCCCCCGACACTCCTCCCCGGTGAAGCAGGCGCGTGCCCACTCGGTCAATTGGAGCGGCGGTGGACGCAGGTGAATGATGAGTGAGTCCCATATGCCGGTGTATATTAATATTAGAATGGATTTGAGGGCCTTGATTTGAGGGTCCCGTTGGAGTAGATGTAAAAAAAAAAACCAGACCCTTAAGAGTATAGAGAGCCCTTAAATAAAAAAAAATAGGAGCCTTGATTTGAGGGCTCCTGTTGGAGGTGCTTTTAAGAGTTTGGTGCTGGCTTTTAGATATCATCTCATGCCTCTCACATGTAAGATATTTTTTTATTAGTATAATATTTATCCTCGAGTGATAGAGGAGTTATATCTCATGTATTGGGTGTATAAAGAGATTAGACTTTTCTCCTCACGCTAGCTTAAAATTTTTTGGCCTCTCTCCTCTATGTGGTACTTCAATATTAGATTAGAGCTGACCATTACAGATGTCCTAATAACTGTGGCCCCTGTTGTAAAAGCCTACTCTACTGTATTTTTAGTTGTTTCCTTAGATGCTCTCAACTTAGTCTTCTACATAGACCGGCAGTGAAAAAATGGGATACCTGAGGGTAATGTAGCAGAAAGCAGTGACAGATCTAGCATTTCTCTAAGACTAGGGCCAAAAACAAATTACAAAAAGTTCCTATATCAGTTCATGCATTGACAAATAGCAAAGTAAAGGAAAAAAATTTGATCGATACAATAATTGAACTAATACTAGATAAAAATAAGATGTATATGAAATTTTAGTTGGTATGGACCTAATACTATAGCAAAATAAACTCCCTTGAGGCATCAACACTAATATTTGGATGCATTTCCAAAACCCATGACTAGCACTACTTGCTCTGGTCCTATTGTTTCTGTTCAGGATCAGCAATAATCACTTCTAGAAGTTCATGTTCAGAATATTCTTGCCTGGCAATAGCACTGCTGGCTTCAATTTCTGTGTTTTGATTATGTGGCGTGAGTAAATTTGATGCCAATTTCTGTCCATGATTAGAATCTTCAAAGTCTGATTTATTTGGGGCACAAATTTAATTGTCATTCAGCATCCAATCCAATTGAAATGAAGCTTCTAAATGGGAAATTAGAGAGAAGAGAAAACGTCAATTCGCATATTTGCTAGTTGAGGCCCTGACGAGCTTCCCTAACTTAAGTTAGAGACGACTCATCCCCAAAGCCAAGCCAACCGCACAACATCAAATCGACCCTAGGAGATTCTAAACACACAGTTCTGGGGGGAGTCGATGACAGCCATGCTTACTAGTAAGTCAAGGCGGGCGCACTTGCGCCGGAGCAGCGGGTAGAGGTCGTGCCGGACGGCGACGCGCGCGAGCTTCTCGGTAGAGATGTTGGCGGCGCGGAGCGTGGAGAGCGCGCCGGGCCCAAGGGTGGGGTTGGTGAGGTAGAGGAAGTTGGAGAAGGCCAGGCCGATAGCGGCGTCCCCGACAAACTCGAGCCGCTGATAAGAGAGCGCGCCATCCGAGAAGGATTGGTGGGTCAGCGCCTCCTCGAGAAGGGAGCGGTCGCAGAACTGGTACCCCAGGAGGCGCTCCACTCGCGCCGCGGCCTCGGCGCGGTCGGCGACGAAGCCCGGCGACGAGAGCGCCACGGGTAGGGCCGGGGCGGGTGAGGCCGAGGGCGGAGGTGGAGCCGGATGGCCGCGCTTGCGGGGGTTTTGCGACGGCTTCATGGAATTGGTGGGATATTTCTCCCTTTCGCTGGAGAAGGGTTGGGAGGTGACACGGAAAAAAGAACCTACGTTATGTGCGTTTGGCAGGTATCGAAAGGGTCCTGGGAGGCTGGGATCGGTCCCTTCCACGTTTTTTAGCTTCGCTTCATGCTTTATTAAACGGTTTTAGTTTCAGGTACTCTGTTTAAAAAAAAAAGTATCTGTCTCCTAATTAAATCACGCAAAAAATAGAGTACCATCCTTCCTTGTCCATGTATGTCGATACCTAAGAATGCATCTTTTCTAATCCAGGATTAAACAATAGGGATAGCCAGAATTGACCTAGCATTTTTTTCATAGTATTTAATAATATTATTGGTAGGAAAAAATCTCAACCAGATAAGTGAAGAATAAATAGTGCACCTTATATTTGTTTTTTTGAGGAATTACTCCCCGCACAAATAAATTTTATAATAGCACCCCCCTTTGTCATTTTCCACTCTAAATGCTATCCTCACTACTACTTATTTGGTTTGCGTATTCTAATATTGTTTTTTGATTTACTCGGTGATGCTTAAAATTGTCTGCATGTTCATATCTTTATTATGACCATTTCTTTGCAATGAGATGATCTATTCAGACCACCAAACAGTAGTATAGCGTATAAATAGTGTTGATCATCAGGTATATGCATAGATTTTGTTAAACGTAATTGAACAAAAAAAATCATTATCTACTGATCATGGATAGCGTTGTTTATCACGGTTAATTTATGCAACTCAGTGTTGTCTACAGGAGCTAACTTTGTAGTTCTTGATGACCACAAATGGGTAAGTATACTTTCTGATCATCAGTTGACCACAGATATATGATTAGAATTTACTCGATATACTTGCTAATCACCAGTTCGCCATAATGTATGATTAGAATGTACTCGACTACAAGCAGCTCAAGTATCGACACAAATATTATAATCCTTTCGATCTCTTTAACTGTATAGAGATAGAGATTGCAATGTCAGATCATGGGTAGTGAATTTGCATTGACTTTGTAATAACTACAAACTACATAAAAATTAATGACTCGGGTGGACTTTGCAATCAATGAAGGCGGCGTGCTGCTGAAGCACGGATGCAATGGAAGTCGCACTGATCGGGTCCAGCGCCTCTAGACATCTTGTGAGATCTGCAGGGCACCAAAAAAAAAATCTATGCCACAACAATCATTATACATGCAACTGAAAGTGGGAGATGCAGTGCGTACATACATGGCTTGGACCTTGGGGAGCTATTCATATAGATCAGCGGCAACCGTCGCTCCAGTGGTGGGTGGCAAATGAGGACGAGTACGGCAACGACACGACTGCGTGGTGGGTGGCAAATGAGGACGAGTACGGCAAAGACACGACTGCGTGCCCATCAGAGAGCGTATGGGTGTGTTTGCTTGGCTGCACCACCCCTCAGCCAGGCTCCACAGATGCGAGAACAGACGTTTGTTTGGTTCGCGTATCTGTCTGGCCAGGCTCTGCTCGTGCAAGATTCCTCCCGCAGCCTGGCTCTGGAGGAACGTAGAAATCGGCCGTTTCTGCCGGGCCAGGCTCGCGTGGTGCAGGTAATTAGTCATCTAATGACGTTATTAATATATTATTAGCATATATTAAATAATATTAATATATTTTGAAGTATATTAAGGAGAATTAAGGTAAACTAAGTGTTATTCGATAATAGTTGTCCGTAATAAATGTCATGATGATGATTATTTATATATTTTTATCTCATGCAACTCGTTCTCATACGAGCAACCAAACAGCTTCTCAGCTCAACCTGTCTCGTGCATACAGACAACCAAACACCACGTTCTTGTATGTATTGGGTCTGGCTACCCAGAACCAGACTCCTTCTATGCGAGCCAGGCTATGCTGGTCCGCGAACCAAACAGGCCCTATATGTCCTCCTCGATCTCTTTGCTCGTGAGCATCACAGTACGTTGGCGTAGGAGAGTGTACTGGGAGAGAGATGTCGCGAGGGGAGGAAGGGTGATTGGAGGGAGGGAGCGTGATTGTAGCCGAGATCTCGCGAGGTGGAGGGGCTGCCGTCGCATGTTCCGGGGAGCAATGGCAACACTAGACCGGGCGCACTAAACAGCGAACGTTCACCGGATTCAAATCTGGTGAACGATCAGACAGTTTTCGTAACTTTCCTTTTTTGGCAAAAAAAATTTCCGCAACTTTCCTTTTTTGGAAATTTTTTTTATTTTCAAGAAAAAATCATAATTTGATTTTGAAAGCTACGAAGTTATATGTACAACTTATAACGATAAGTTATATGAAAAAAATGAAAACTCAAGAGTTATGAACATAACTTATTTACAAAAAAAATATTAAATATAAAGAAAAAAATTAATTTATAACTTATGCCAAAACTTGTAAACACAAAAGTTATTACACACAAAGAAACAAATTGTTATAACTTATACTAAAACTTAGAAACACAAAAATTATAAAAACATAACTTATGTACAAAAGTTTATCAAAACACAACTTGTGTACATAAATTAGTTCATACAACTTTACATAATTTAATCAATATAACGTGTGTTATCTATATATCTTGTAAACTTGTCCAACGAAGTTTTGATAAAAACATGTGCTAATAAGTTCATCTCTGCAAAACATTATATTAAAAATTGTGGTAGCATAAAAATTTTATGTAGAACTTAGTAATTTTTTAAAAAGAAAAGATATATATATATAATTTGCTTGTATAACTTAGATATAAAGTTACACATATAAGTTCTTAAGAATTTAGACCTACAAATTAATATCATAGTATATTAGTAGAAAAATAAAAATTAAGTACAAAATAATTTATATAAAAATAAAAGGTAAAATAAAAAAGAAAAAAGAAAAGAAAAATAAATAGAGAAAAAGATAAGAAGAGATATGTACACGTGGGCTTTTCTTAGCAACCTCCGCTTCCGTGTATTGCAAAAGGCAAAAAAAACGTACAGATGGACCATAGTACGTGGACTCTTCGTACAAGTGAATGAACGCTGTAATGGAATTGAAAATCCGATGCAGTTCTGTGACCCTCGGTACGTGGAGTTATGCGCAGGACGGAAAAGGAAAGAAAAAACGAACCAAAAAGGAAATATAAGACGCTGTCGGATCGTTCGCTCAAAAAGAAACGGGTGAACGCTCGCTGTACAGGAATTGGGATGCTCGATAGGCGGGCAGGTGATTTATCGGACAGGGCGTGGGATCGCAGGGTGTCGGTGTTTCTACCCCGGGGGTATGACACTAACTAGTAATGTGATCGCGTGCTCTCTTTCTGGATGGTGATGCAAGATGACACAAGGATTTATCCTGGTTCGGGCAAAGAAGGCCCTACGTCCAGCGGGGGGAGGAGGTTCTTGTATTACTTGCACCTAAGTGCTTGTACAGGGGCAATACAAGCTCAATGGGCGTGGACGGGAGTCCGGACTCGTGTGTGTTGTGTGGACTCGCGTGGAACCGTGTGTGCGCAGACGCCCCCGCGTGAAGGGCCCTGGTGTCCTCTTTTATAGAGCAAGAGGAGGCTAGGGTTACACAGTAGAGATATGTACAGCGCCCAATACGGCGAAGGGTAGGAATTATGTCTTGTCGAAGATACTAGAGCCGGCGTGGGGGTTGATGTTGAAGCGTCCTTGAAGCGTGGCCTCCATCCCGGGCACGGACGTGGAGGCGTGGCGACGTGAGGCCGTGCAGCGCCCATTCCGGCACGTACATGACGCGGCTGGGTCCCTCCGAGTCTTGGGGTACCTGTCCTCCAATAGCATGAAAGCTGTCAGGGCTCGAGGGGCGTAGGGCCGGCCTCGAGGTGGCGCCTACGGGGGGCTCGAGCCCCCGTAGGTATGGGCAAATCCCAGAAAATCCGCCCGCACAGCGGGAATCCAGGTCTCGAGATATGGCTCGAGGGTGCTACAGTGCAGAGTATGGCCGAACAGTGTTGTACTTATGCCCTTTTGCCCATGCTTGTGGTGAAAACAAGATTTGACCTGGGCTCCGGTTTACTGTGGCTCACGTCGTGTGCCAGAGGACGTGACCGGAGTAGGTGAACGCATTAAATGCGCAGTATGGGGTTGGTATCCGATGTTTGGTGCCGCTCGAGGAGGGCGTGAGGTGTCTTGAGGGATAGGTTACCGAGCTAGAGAGGCTCGAGGTCCCCGCGTGGGGTCTCGAGGAATGGTTTATGTCTGTAGCGGGTTCGAGGCCTATGTGCCGGGGCTCGAGGGGTAGGCTACCAGGAGGCGGTCTGTAAGGCTTTGGCGAGCTTAAGCTTCCTGGTGGTGGGCCAGCGTTGCAGGCCTCGAGGGGTTGGTTTTTTGGAAGGTTAGTCTAGCTGGGTCTCTTATTAATTGGTGCTCTAGGTTTAATTTATTTGTTTGCGTTGATTGGGGGTACCCCTTTTGTGGTCCTCCGACAGTAGCCCCCGAGCCCTTGTTCGAGTGCTTGCACTCGAGCAGGGGTTCCCTACCGGTATCTCGAGGGTTAGCTAAGTGGTTCTCGAGGATTTGGTTGTTTTGATTCCGTGGGTGTTAGTTATGTTTTTTAGGTTCGGGAGTGTCGAGCCCCCGAGTTTTTTGACCCTCTTTCGTCGAGGGGTGCCAGGCTGAACTGATCGGCCGGCTCCTCGAGCTGTCCGGCACGCCAATCGCCCTGGCTTGTCATCCCGCGAGTCCTTTCGATCGGATGCGAGGGGGGATGCCTCGTACTACCACGAGCGGGCGAGTATCGAGGTTCCCGGTGAGCTGGTAACGGGGAAATCCAAGTGAGACCTCGTGCCCCGTTCGATAGGGTCGACTGAAGCCCGGAGGCGATCTCATAAAGCATGGGCGCTCGGTCTGCAGGAGTGTCGGATCCATTCGATAGGACCCGGTGGCTCGATGCCTCCCTCCGAGGGGATCTCACTGCACGTCGTGCGCCCTGCCTTGGATGCACGTGAGGGGCCTCGAGGGCTTGGCCCTCGAGCGATGCTGCGAGTGGCGCCCCTTGGTGTCCCTGACTCGGGTGCTCGAAGCCGGCTGTCGAACCCTCTTCGAGGGCCAGCCTTCGCTGCCTCGAGACTTGGAAGGGCCGGGGCCTGTTTTCACCTTCTTGGAGAAGCCTCCGTCGTCTGGAATCCTTCTGCCCGTTGGGCGTGCCTTTTTAGGCGGAAACTGTCAGAGGGCGGAGATCGTGGCGCCAGGGCGACTGACAGGAAGTCGGAGCGGCGGCCGTGGTGGGCCCGGAGGAGCGGAGCGAATGAGGAGCTGCCGCGCGCACCTGTCAATCGGCTCGAGATGCGGTTAGGTGGGCGCATTAAATGCGTGCGGTTACCTTTTCGCTGTCGTGGGAGACCCCGCCCGTTGGGGTTTTCTTTTATAAATATCGAGTGAGGGGTGAGGGTTCCTTTACTTTGCCTTTGCCTTCACAGCCGTCGCAGCTCCCGCACGCTTTCTCCTCGAACTAGCAATTGGGAATCTTCCCGGCCGCCTGTCCGCCGCTCAGATCCGCGCCGTTGCCGCCATGGCTGCCCAGTCCCAGGTGCTGCCGCCCGAAGACTGGAGCCCGTCGAAGACAACGCAGCAAGAGCTGGAGTCGTTGGTGGACCGGAGGCTTCTCCGCCCCAATCCGCAGGAGGGGCCGGCGTGGTGGATTCTCCCGTCGGCGGACCACCGGGAGCCGCACCCGCCTGAGGGGTATGTGGTGAGCTTCACCCGCTACCACCGTATGGGGCTTGGCGCTCCACCGAGCCGCTTTATGCGGGGGCTGGCTCACCACTTCGAGGTGGAGCTGCAGCACTTCTCCCCCAACTCGATCTCGCACGCCGCCATCTACGCCGCGGTATGCAAGGGATACTTGAAGATTGAACCTCATTGGGAGATGTTCGTCCACCTCTTTCGGGGCGAGCTCTTCCACAAGGCCGTGAAGCCGGGCGTGAGGAGGCTCGCGCGCGCGGGCTCCCTCACCATCACCGCGAGGACCGGTACCTCGTCGGCGAACGTTCCCCGTCACTACCTCCGCTACAAGCTCTCCACCAACCAGGCGGGGTGGGACGACCACTGGTTCTACCTGCGGAACAAGGACGGGCTCCTTCCGCAGTACACCGGCAGGATCATCACCCAGCGCCCGGAGAAGTGGAACTGGGGCGTTGTGGCGGATAGGCAGCGCCACCTGATGCCGCTGATGAATACAATGTGGACGCTGGTGGAGGAGAAGAAAATGACCGTCCATGCGGTCATTTGGGCGTTCCATCAGCGGAGGGTCCTTCCGCTGGCGGACCGCCCCCTTCTCATGTTCGAGATGGGGCCAAGCGCCCCGCTCGAGGCGCTGAACCGGTCGAGGATGGCCGAGGAGGGGCTGCCTCGGAACGAGGGTGTCTCCCGGGTGACGGTCACGATCCACGGGTCGTTCTGCCCTGAGGAGGCCAACCTGATCGCCATGACACCCGACGCGGGGTGTCTCGACCTGGTAAGCCATCCTCGAGTCAGGCTGTCTCGAGCCTCCCCTCCTCTCTCTTTTTCCGAATCTTGTTTACTCTCCCTGTGGTTTTTCTCATCAAGTTTCTTTTTTGCAGGGGGCGTTCACATGCCGCGCGTCGAGGCCCCGGTGAGGGAGGACGCCGCGGAAATATAGGTGAGGCGCCTCTCTGCTCAGAAAAATAAGGAGAGTATGGATGCTAAGAAGAAGAAAGAGAAAGAGAAGAACTTGCGTCGGGTGGCTCGGGATCAGAGGCTTGCGAAGGCTCGTCATAACCGGCAGCCTGGAGAGGAGTCCCCCGAGCTCAGCTCCACGAGCTCGGAGGAGGAAGATGACGATGAGGAGGAGAGTGACAATGAAGGGATGGATGCGCGTCTGAGGCGCGCGGGGGTCGTCGACATCAGGGCTGACTCCTCTTCTATGCAGGAGAATATCCTGGAGATCCCCCCGGCGAAGGGATCGCGCGGGACGCAGCCGCGGAAGGCCACGCCAGTCCCCGCCTCGTCGGAGGCCCAGGGCACGTCGAGCTCCGTGCCGGGCGTGCCCCCTGACGCGAAGAGGCCCCGAACCCGGAGCGCCATTGCCGCGGCGCAGAAGGAGGCCCCGACCGCGTCGACCCAGGCGGGGGGTCTCGAGAAGGGCCGGACCTCGAGAGGCGGTCAACATGCCGAGAGGGACTCCGGGCCCGACCGCCACAAGCCGTCGAGGACGACGTCAAGCCCGCGGAGGAGCGGGCAACATGAGGGGGTGTCGAGCCCCCGCCACCATGATCGTCGAGGGGGGAGCCCCCGGTCGTCTCGTGACGTGAGCCGCGAGCGATCCCGGAGCCCATCGCCGCACCGTCGCCGGGAGAAGGAGGCAGACGCGGGTGGGCGCGACCGCCGGCACGAGCGCCGAAGCAGGTCCCGGAGCCCGCGCATGGAGAGGCGCCAAGGGGGACCGCTCGAAGGAGACGCGGTCGCCCCCCGGGACAAGAGACAGAAAGAGAGCTCCCCGCCGGGGTCGAGCCACGGGAAGCACCGGGAGCCTTCCCCCCATCCGAGCCACACGGAGACGGCCCGGGGGCATGGCTCGGGCCATGGGGCGGGCTCGAAGCCCCCGAGCGGGTCCGGCGACTCGGGGAAGAAGCCCCGCCGTCGCTTTGGGTGAGTAACGTTTTTCAATTCCGTTGGTAGTGAAGTTTTACCTTTTTACCTTCGGTGATGTGTGCCGTTTCTGGCCTTTCAGGGAAAAGCGCTCTCGGCAGGAGGCGGACCCCGCGGTGTCCAAGCGGGCCAGGACCTCGAGCTCTGCTGAGGTCCAAGCACCTCGAGGTATGGCTCCTTCTTCCGCTGGAGCGGCTGCTTGGCTGGTGAAGGCTCGAGCAGCCATGGCTCGGGGAAGTCAAATGGCTGCCGCGGATCTTGGTGAGGCCGACGCCGTCGACCACGGGGGTCGAGGCTTTTTCTTGATTCTGACGTCGTTGTTCTCTCTTTCAGCAGGGACCGTGGCTCCTGGCGCCAAGCCCGCCGCCACTATGTCCATCGCAGCGCCACCACCTCCTCCTCCTCCTCCTTCGGTGGCGCCTACCGAGAGGGCCACCTCTCCCCCTGTTACGACGACCATCTCGGGGGGAGCACCCGAGACAGGCGCGGCTCCGTCGGCGTCTGGGGCTGAGGGGACGGTGGCCCTCGAGGCCCCCGACGACGCGAGCCGGCCCGCTGGACAGGATCCCCCTCCGACGGAGCCTCGCGCGCCCACGGAGAAGGAGAAGGAGGGGGAGGCGTCGGTGGAGAAGATACCGACGGTGGAGGAGCTTCTGGACGAGCTGGAGGGGGAGCCATCCCTAGTCGAGGGCTCAGTGCTGGAGGGGGCGCTCGAGGAGCCGGCCGGGGCGGAGGAGAGCTTGGAGACGAGCCACCCCTCGATCGATCCGCTACCGCTCGAGCCCCCGCCTCCACGCGATGCCGCACCGTCGCCTCGGGAGGAGACAGGGCAGCAGGAGGAGGCGGAGGAGGGGAGGAAAGAGCCGCAGCCAGCGCCGCCGGTTGGTGGGCTGCAGCTGGTGCTGCTCGAGTCGGTGGAGGAGGACCTGCTCATCGCCGAGCCTAGTCGATCGGCGTGGCCATATCCCGACGCGCCGAGCCCGCCCGACACTGTTATCCCCGTCGAGCGGTCGACTCAGCAGGGGGTTCCGTGGGAGGCGCGGTCGATCTTCAAGGAGGTGACCGAGCTCGTCGCGCAGGCGGAGAGGTCCTTCGTGGAGGAGGCGGATAAGTCCACGCGGGTGGCGGCCGCCCTCGTGAAGGCGGAGGGGGAGCTCCAGGAGCTCCGCGCTGAGCTGGGCCGGAACGCGCAGATGGCGAGCCGGCTCAACGCCGCGCAGGTGGAGGCCCAGGCGGCTCGAGACGAGGCCGCCCGAGCTAAGGGGGAGGCCACCGCAGCTCTGTCCGCGGCGGAGGCGTCGAGGAAGGAGGCCGCCGACGCCCGAAGCGAGGTCGCCACCGCCCGATCTGCAGCGGAGGCGGCGAAGAAGGAGGTCGAGGAGGCCGAGAGCGAGGCCGCCACCGCCCTGGCTGCAGCGGAAGTGGCGCGGAAGGAAGCCCAGGAGGCCCTCACTGCCAAGCGCTCGAGGATCCAAGGCCTCGAGATCGACATGAATCAGGCTCTCAAAAGAGCTGACGATCTGTCGCTCAAGCTCGAGGCCGCTCGGCAGGAGGTGATCACGAAGGACCTGGCCCTCGCGCAGACGGGCAGGCTGGTCGAGGAGCTCAAGAGCCAAAACCTCGACGTGCTGTCTCAAAAGCACACACTCGAGCAGCGTGTCGGGGTCCTTACCAGCGACTTCGACGCTTTGGGCGTGCACTGCCAGGGTACTGTCGTAATCTTCAGGCTTTGTCTTGCTTTTGATTTCGAGATTCTTGCCGCGCCGCGGACTTACTCTTTTCTGTTTGTTGCGCAGATCTGGAGAAGACCGTCGAGGAGCTCCGCGAGACGAATCAGGCTCTCGTGGAGCAACTCCAGGGTGAGACCATGGTGGCGGAGCGGGCGCGCGGCACCCTCGACAGGCTCTGCTCCATGTGGGGTGCCAACCCAGTGGCCCCGGCGGAGGGCGCGGTGGCTCGAGGCGACGCCCTGGTCGATGCCCTGTGCTTCTTTGACATGGCCGCGTGGGACCGCGTCAAGAGCGCTCTCCACCACGGCGTAAAGCAGGCGCTCGCGACCGTTCGCTCTGGCTTCCGCTATCCGGTTAACGTCGTCGCCAAGGGCTTCATCGAGATCGAGGGGAAGGACGAAGAGTGGAATGACCGCCGCGTCGACAAGATCCTGGAGAAGGTGGAGAAGCCAGGGGCAGCGCTCGCAAAGATCTTCGAGGAGGACGTGCTGCCTCCCGATGCAGATAGCGGCACAGGTGGCCCCCCTCCTCCTGGCCCGGACGTCGAGGCTGAGCCCGCGGCGGAAGATCTTGAGGAGGAGTTCCAGACCGATGAAGAATGAGGCATGCGTGCCAAATTTGGGCGTCGAGGCCCTTGTAAAAAATCATGTCATGACTTATGGCCCGTCGAGGCCAATTATATGCGTATGACTTATTTACAAGAAGTTGTTTTTCTTTTCAAATTTATTCGATCATTTCTCTTTGTCGCTAGCTCGAGTTTCTACCGGCTTGGTCTATGTTCTTTCGATACACGTCGCGAGTTCCTCGAGGGGAGGCGTAGGTAGGGTACCGTAGCCCGGGGGCGTAGGTGGCCGTCTACGTCGACGCCCCCCCGCCTCTTGGAGGCTCGAGGTATCTACGGATTTAGACGTTGCTAGTACACTCGAGACACGAATCGAGATGAGGGTCGAATTTTTGAAAAGAAAAGCGCGCTTTTTCCGGAGTCTGGGGGGTGGT
The DNA here is from genome assembly GCA_009763385.1 of Coix lacryma-jobi var. lacryma-jobi. Taxonomy (NCBI): domain Eukaryota; kingdom Viridiplantae; phylum Streptophyta; class Magnoliopsida; order Poales; family Poaceae; genus Coix; species Coix lacryma-jobi. The sequence goes on from CM019828.1 coordinate 11,996,513, forward strand.
CCCCCCTGTCAGCCCCCGAGGGAGGCTCGACCCTGAGTAAGGCAGGGTCGAGGCTACCTTAAGTTGCTAAGTAATATGAAAGACAGTGAACGAGTTTGTTCATTCATATTTGACGTGTTTGTACAAAGCAACGAAATGTAGAAGGCCTCGAGGCCCTTAAGGGTAGAAGCGACGTAGCTGAGATATGTTCCACGCATTCGCCAGGATCCTGCGTTGTTCATCGTAGAGCTTGTATGTTCCTGGCTTGAGCACCTCAGCTACGGTGTATGGGCCCTCCCATGGAGGGGTGAGCTTGTGGCGCCCTCGATTATCCTGAAGCCGTCGAAGCACGAGGTCCCCCACCGCCAGGTCCCTTTTGCGCACGTGCTTGTCGTGGTAGCGTCGAAGTGTTTGCTCGTAGCGCGCGGAGTTGATGAGCGCTACGTCTCGAGCCTCCTCGAGCTGGTCCTTGGCGTTGGCGAGCCTCTCGTCGTTGATTTGCTCGTTGTAGGCTTGAAGTCGAGGGGAGCCGTACTCGAGGTCCGTAGGTAGGACAACCTCAGCGCCGTAGGTTAGGAAGAACGTAGTGAACCCGGTGGCTCGACTCGGTGTAGTCCTGAGGCCCCATAGCACCGAGGGAAGCTCTGCAGCCCAGCTCTTTCCAAAATTCTTGAGGGTCTTGAACAACCTCGGCTTCAGCCCGTGGAGTATCATGTCGTTGGCGCGCTCGACCTGTCCGTTGCATTGAGGGTATGCGACCGAGGCCCAGTTCACGCGGATGTTGTTGTCATCGCAGAAGTTGGTGAACTTTTTGCCCGTGAATTGTGTGCCGTTGTCGGTGATGATGACGTTGGGCACCCCAAACCGGTACATGATGTCGGAGATGAACTCGACGGCCTTCTCGGAGGTGGGGTTGCCTATAGGCTTAGCCTCGATCCACTTGGTGAATTTGTCGACAGCCACGAGCACGTGTGTGTACTTTCCATTTGTCATCTTGAGGGGACCCACGAGGTCGAGCCCCCAGACGGCAAACGGCCAAGTGATGGGGATCATCTGCAGGGCGTGCGCGGGCTGGTGCGTTTGCTTGGCGTAGAACTGACACCCTTGGCATGCTCGAACCAGACGCTTGGCGTCTCCAATGGCGGTTGGCCAGTAGAAGCCTTGGCGGAAGGCGTTCCCCACCAAGGTCCTTGGCGCTGCGTGATGGCCGCAAGCCCCCGAGTGCATGTCGTCGAGGAGCCTGCGTCCTTCTTCGAGGGGGATGCTGTGACACCCTAGTGTCAAGCACTACATTAGGAACCACATTTAGCTACCAAAATGCATAAGCAATGCATTGCATCATTTCATGTGCATATGAAAGCTTTTTGCCTTTTTGTTTATTTGGATTTTGGATTTCTATTGAACTCGAGGAGCCCGTAGGTTTTGGAAAAAGAAAAAGGAAAACCATTTTTCCCGGCGCCGGCCTTTCGGCCCATTCGGCCTTTCCGGCCCAAGCCCGCGCCACGCCTGCCCCCGCTCCCGCGCGCGCTCGCGCACGCCACGCACGCCAGCCCTGACAGCGCCGCCGCGTCGTACGCCTGCCGCAACCGCCACGTGGCCGCCGCATCCTGCCGAGGATCCTCGCCGGCCACTCCACGTCTGATTCCCCTCCGCGCGATCACGCAAGCGATCGGCTTCGCCCACTCCGCGCTCGCCTCGCCTGCCGCAACACCCTCGCTCGCCGCGCCGTCGCCCGCCGCACGCCACGCCGTGGCCCCCGCCACGACCGCGCATTGCCGCCGGCCGAGCCAAAACCCGAGCACCCTTCGCTCCCTCACTCACCCGCACACACTCTCCCACTCTCGCTCGCACTCTCCTCCCCACGCCACCGAGCAAGAACGAGCGCTCTGCTCGCTCTCGCCGCGACCACCCCCGCAAACCCCCTTCGCCGTTCCGGCCACGCCGGAGCCTCGCCGTCCGATTCCTCGCGCAAGCCTCTCCGCCTACACCCCAGACACCCGGTGCTCGCGTTAGCACCACCCCTCAAGCCTCGCCGACACCGAAGTCTGTGGAGCGCCGCCGCGGTCGCCATCGGCACCGTCCGGAGCTCGCGACTGTTCTACATCGACCGAAGCTTCTCCGCTTCCTCTCTTCTCCGTCGAGCATCACCAAGCCAAGGCAAGGTGAGAACACCGACTAGCCTCAACGCTACCGCTCTCACCCACCTCTTCTTCCCCGGCCGAGCGCCATGGCTGTCCGCCGAGGCCATGCCCGAGGCCAAGCTTCCTCAGAGCCATCCGAGCCAAGCCGAGCCCTCCGATAGCTCCCTAGGGTTCACAAAGCACTGCGCACGCGCCAATTTGGCCGGCGACCGCCGGACACGGCCTAGCCAAGCCCCGCCACCGTCCGCCATGGCCGCTCGTGTGGCCAAGCTTCCTCGGAGCTTCCCGAGCCAATCCGAGCCCGCCGATAGCCTCCCTAGGGTTCGTGTGAGCCTTCACCTTCCCCAATTTCACCGGCGACCGCCGGAAACGGCGTAGCCGTGTGTCGCCGCCGCCGCCGTCCGCCACCGCTCGCCGCCGGCACGCTTTGGTCACCCTCTGGCCAAACCGACCCCACCGCTGGATGCGCCTCGTCGAGACGAGTCTATCGAGCCTAGCCTCACCGTCGGCGACCTCACCGTCGTCGAGCTTTCACCGGTCAACACCTTCCCCTGCTTCGCCCTCTCTGATGGGTGGGTCCCGTTGACCAGCGGACCCCGCGCGTTAGCCTCACCCGGTCCATGGACCACGTTCACGCAGGCCAGCCGGGAAGATTCAAATATGTTTTCCTTTTGTTTTATTTTCCAGAAATGCTTGTTATTTTTGTGTAGCTCGTTTTAAAAGTCCAAATGAAGTACTTTCAGTTTTGTTAGCTTGCTTATGAGTAGATCTATCAGGGAAAAATATGAAAGTATTTTTGGTGAAAGTTTTTATTACTGTTTTTATTTGATTCAGTTTGTGAGCTTTTGTATTAGATAAATGGAAATAGGTGTTTTCTGGTTGAGTTAATTCATGGGAAAATTTGTGTCGGTTTCTTATCATGATTTGCACCTGTGAAAAAATATATGATACACTATTTATGTGGAAAAAGTTTCTGTTATGATTTAAAGTCCTTTTTGACTGATTTCTTAGAATAAGTGTTAAGGTATTTTATATGCGAAAATAAAATGTGGGAAAAATTGTGTGGTCTCTCTATGACATGTTCAGGCTAAAAAAATGTTAAGTAGGAGCTGTTGTATGGAAGAATCTGAAGTTTTTTTACAAATGTACTTTTCTGTGTTTTCCTTTGGAAATTCATGTAAAACAATAAAATAATGTTTATTTTCATGGAACTTTCTTGATAAGTATAAAATGTGAAGTAGAATCTGGTAAAAATATAAAAATGAGTTTAGCACCCTTTTCCAGTAGGGTTCTAGTTCAAATGGTTTAAATTAGAATAGATTTGTTTATTTTGTGTAGGCTTGCATGTTTATGCTCTGACAACAAGTTTTCTACAGTAGAATGTGTATGAGTAGATGAAGCTAGAAAAATTATTAAATCTGCTGTTGAGCACCTTTTGTGTGAAAAGTTAGTTCAAAGCATCTTTTGAGCAGTTTAATTGTTATTTTTATATCTACAGTTCTCTATTTTATTTCTGGCTAAAAATTGTTCAGTGAAGTCCAGCAGATGCCATTTGCGTTCTGGAATTTTTGTGGATTTTTCTGAGTCCAGAAAAATGCACTTGCAGTTCAAACTCAAATTTCTTTTGAATTACTAAATAAGAAATAGGTGGATTACTGAAATTTTTTTATGAGATAATTAAGTGTTTACCTCAATGTCAAAAGTGGTTCAACAAGTTGGTTTTATTGGTTTGCAAGAAATGTTACTTTTCTTACCACCGCATCTCGCACTACGCATTATTTATTTATTATTTTTCAACCGCATTGCAATAGGATCGACAGTTCAGGAGCAAGACCTAGAGCAGGAGACAAGCGCCGAGCAGGAGATCCCGGAACTGCATCAAGCCGAGGAAGCCGACCCCGCGGCCGACACTAACCTGCCTGAGTGCCCCTCCCACGAGGCCTCAGTCTTCTCTCAAGGCAAGCCCCGGAGCATATTAAGCCTCCTATCTTTTGCAATTAAAAATTTACTTGAGTCCTTTTATGTTGTGATGCATTAGGTTTAGGAGTTGGGATGAATCCTACTTGCTGCATTACCATTCCTTGGTTATTGATTCATATCTACCTTGTTATCCTGTTATTGAGTTACCATGTAGAATTGCTTAGCTTGCTTAATAAAAGTAGTAGTTAAGAATGTTTCCGTAATACCCTGATGGGTAGTTACCGGATCACGGTTGGCTATATTTGCTATCGTGGAAAAGAACCTGAGTAGTAATGAAATACGGTCAACTGGAAGGCAGGGCACCAAGTTGGAACTTGGGGGCAGTCCGTCCGTTGGATCGTGTAGGTTTGTATCGATGTTGGCCCTCGTTCATTTTTGAACGCGCCCTTTTACTTAGGGATACGTCGGTGCCGTAATCATCGACCCCAAAGCCGGTTAGAAGCTGTTCGGGCCGGTTTCGACCCGTGTCGCGCCCTCTAGTATGGAAATTGCGAGCGTGAGGCCATCGCCAGGTTCCAATTGGGCGGTCCGTGCTTGAACCGCGACGATTACCACCACGAACAAGCGTCGAGCGGTTGCCCAATGCATGGACCCGACGGGGAAAGTGTGGGCTGGTATTAAAGGTCTTTCACCAGCTGGTTTGGAATTCGATTCGAGTCGCCGTCTCCCCCGGTTAGTGGGAAACTATGGCGAGCTTCACCACGATACAACTCCATGTGATGTTTTAAAGGTTCAACTAAAAATGTGGATAAGTCAACTGGATATGGTTATATTATTGTTTGTTAGACTCAAGTGTGTGCAATAGTTCAGGTGCAAACCTAGAGTAAAGAAATAGGTCTAAAAATGACAGCTCAGCAATATCATTAAATCCTCACTTATCTTAATTGAGCTTTTCGCAACTAAAGATCCCAGATCCACCCAAAAAGGCCTTGCATACCCTTGGTGTCTTTATTTTCAGTTGGACGAGTAAGTCTAGCTGAGTACATTCCCGTACTTAGGGTTTATCCCGTTTGTTGCAGATGGCCAGGTCTACTTTGGCTTGTAAGCACTGCCTCTACCCGGTGGAAGGTGATGAGGAGTAGGCCCAGGGCAGGGTCGTCCAGAAGCTTCCCCTTTTCTTTTGCTGGTTTGAGACTCCTAGTGGCACATTATCTAAAAAGGGAAGAGTGAGTTGTGTTGAGTTGGATTTGTCAAACAATGTTTCATTTGGACCACATGTGTAGTGGTCGTGTTTCAAACTTATTTAAGCTTCCGCACTTTTAAATTCGGTATTGTAATAACTCTGTTCTAAATTTGCACTCTGATACTTTAAATTCGGTTTCGTTCTCTGTGATGTATCTTTGCGAATGTAATTCTTGAACAATGCGATCTTGTATGTTGTACGGTGATAGAAATCCTTCGAGATTTCCGGACTACCGGGGTTATATGGGTTCAAGTATGAGTCGAAGTCAGACGGATTTGACTAAGACGGTACTTGAGCTCTTATAATCAGGACGGTTCCGCCACAGATGCAGCGCTGAAGGATTCCTGATGGGCTTAGACGATATAGCTCTCGTTCGTCGCCGTAGATGACGTAGGTCTTGGCCCTTCGAGCGACGCGTCGGGCCTCTGTCTTGTCTTCTGGTAGCACGCCTTGCGTCAGATAGTCGAGGAAGGGCGTCCGCCAGTCGAGGGGTCATGATGAAGACGAGGTGGGTGCGTCGATTTGCATCGCCTCAGCGGATGTCGAGGGGTCGTTCTCGAGGGATGGCGTTGAAGGTCGAGCCCCCGTGTCCAGCTTGAGGGGTGGCGTCGAGGGGCCAGCCCCCGGGCCAATTTTGACGGATGGCTCGAAAATGTCCCTCGAGAAGACATCTGGTGGGACCGTGCCGCGCGTGGATGCTAACTTAGCCAGCTCGTCTGCGGCCTCGTTGTATCTTCGAGCGATGTGGTTGAGCTCGAGGCCGTAGAACTTGTCTGCTAGCTTGCGCATTTCTCCGCAGTATGCTTCCATTTTGGGATCGATGCAGCTCGAGGCCTTCATGACCTGGTTGACGACGAGCCGCGAGTCCCCTCGAACGTCGAGGCGTCGGACCCCAAGCTCGAGGGCGATACGCAGCCCTTTGATGAGGGCCTCGTACTCAACGACGTTGTTGGAGGCGGGGAAGTGCAAGCGCATCAGGTAGCGCATGTGGACTCCGAGGGGCGAGATGAAGAGCAGGCCTGCGCCTGCCCCTGTCTTCATGAGGGACCCGTCGAAGTACATAGTCCAGAGCTCGGCTTGGATTTGTGCCAGCGGGAGCTGGGTGTCGGTCCACTCAGCAACGAAGTCCGCCAACGCTTGCGACTTGATGGCTTTTCGTGGAGCGTAGGTGATGGCCTCCCCCATCAGCTCGGCGGACCACTTGGCGATGCGCCCCGTGGCCTCCCGATTGTTGATGATCTCTCCGAGGGGGAAGGATGATACCACCGTCGTGGGATGAGCGAGGAAATAATGCTGGAGCTTGCGCCTCGTAATGATGATGTCGTAGAGCAGCTTCTGGATGTGTGGGTACCGGACCTTGGCCTCGGAGAGCACCTCACTGATGAAGTACACCGGCCGTTGGACTGGTAGCGCGTGACCCTCCTCGTGTCTCTCGACGACTACGACCGCGCTGACCACCTGGGTGGTTGCGGCCACGTAGAGGAGGAGAGGCTCGGGGGGGTCATTACCCTGAGCTGGTCGTGGTGGCACGAGAATTGGCGCGGAAGTCAGCAACCCCTTCAACTTGGTTAGGGCCTCCTCGGCTTCGACGGTCCACGCAAAGCGTTCCGTTTTCTTCAGCAGGCGGTAGAGGGGCAGCGCCTTTTCCCCCAGCCTCGAGATGAACCTGCTGAGAGCGGCTAGATAGCCTGTCACTTTCTGTACGCCCTTGAGATCTCGAATTGGGCCCATCCTCGTGACTGCTGAGATCTTTTTGGGGTTGGCCTCAATCCCCCGTTGTGAGACGATGTAGCCAAGTAGCATGCCTCGAGGCACACCAAAGACACATTTCTCGGGGTTGAGTTTCACATTCTTGGCCCGGAGGCACTCGAACGTGGTCTCGAGATTGCTGACGAGGTCCCCGACTTCCTTGGTCTTAACCACGATGTCATCGACGTAGGCCTCGACGGTTTTGCCTATGTGTTCGCCAAAGACATGCTGCATACAGCGCTGATATGTTGCCCCGGCGTTTCAAAGGCCGAAGGGCATTGTAACATAGCAATACATACCAAAAGGCGTAATAAAGGAGGTAGCGAGCTCGTCGGATTCTTTCATTTTAATCTGGTGGTAGCCGGAATACGCATCGAGAAATGAAAGTACTTCGCACCCCGCAGTGGAATCGACAATCTGATCAATTCTAGGTAAAGGAAATGGAACTTTTGGACATGCTTTATTTAGACCAGTGTAGTCTACACACATCCGCATTTTTCCATTCTTTTTCCTAACTAGTACAGGATTAGCTAGCCACTCCGGGTGAAATACCTCCTTGATGAATCCAGCCGCCAAAAGCTTGTGCACCTCCTCGCCGATGATCCTACGCTTCTCCTCGTCGAAGCAGCGCAGGCGTTGCTTCACCGGTCTGGACCCGACCTGGATCTCCAAGGCGTGCTCGGCGACTCCCCTCGGTACACCTGGCATGTCCGAGGGGCTCCATGCAAACATGTCGATGTTTGCGCGAAGAAAATAGACGAGCACTGCTTCCTATTTAGGCTCGAGGCTGGCACTGATGGCCAGCGTCTTGTCGTCGGTCGAGGTCGGGTTGACGGGTATCTGCTTGGTGTGCTCTGCCGGCTCGAAGGTGCCGGCGTGGTGCTTTGCCTCAGGGGCCTCGGTGGCCAGGGCAGCCAGGGCCTCGAGCGAGTCGACTTGGACGTTGGTCTCCCCACGCTCGACGCACTCCACGTCGCAGTGGTACGCGTGTTCGTAGGAGGTGTCGACGGTGATGACCCCTTTCGGCCCCGGCATCTTAAGCTTCAAGTATGTGTAGTTGGGGACCGCCATGAACTTGGCGTAGCCAGGCCTGCCGATGATGGCATGGTAGGTCCCTCGGAACCCAACCACCTCGAAGGTGAGCGACTCCTGGCGGAAGTTGGTCGGCGTGCCAAAGCAAACAGGTAGGTCGATGCGCCCGAGGGGGTGGGCCTTCTTTCCTGGTACCACTCCGTGGAACCCCCCGACGCTGGGTCGGAGCTGGTCCCTCGAAATCCCCAGGAGGTCGAGGGTCTCGAGGTATATGATGTTGAGGCTCGAGCCCCCATCCATCAACACCTTGGAGAACCGTACGTCGATGAGGACGGGGTCGACGACGAGGGGGTACGCCCCCGGATTCACGACATGGTCCGGATGGTCGTCACGGTCGAACATGATTGGCGCATCAGACCAGTCGAGATACCGGGGGGCGTCGTGGCAGAGTGCAAAGACCTCCCGGCGCTCCTTTTTTCTTTCTCGAGCTGAGAGCCCGATGGTTGGGCCCCCGTAGATCATGTAGCAGTCGCGCACCGGGGGGAAGTTGTCGTCCGCGTCCCCGTCGTCGCGTCGATTGTTGTCCTTGCCCTTAGGCGCGTCTTCCTTCTTGTCGCCGAGCTTGGAGTAGAAGCCCTTCATCATTCGGCAGTCCTTCAACTTGTGATTCGTGGGACCCTTGTGATAAGGGCAGGGGTCCTCGAGCATCTTGTCGAAGACAGCCCCGTCAGGGGGGCCTCGAGGCTTCTTATGGTCGAGGGCGCCCACGAATACTTCTTCATCGTCGTTGTCATCGGCGTCGCGCTTCGCCTTCTGACCTTTGCCTTTATTTTTCTTCTTTTTGTTGTCGTTGTTGCGGTTCTTGACGTTGTTGCCCTTGCTCGAGCCCTCCGGTGTGACCATCGCCTTGCCTTTGTCCGTGGAGCGGCCAAAGAAGGCCCCCACTGCCTCGTCGCCTGAGGCAAAGCTGGTGACACGATCCATTAGATCCTCGACCGTCCTGGGCCGGTAGCGCCCTAGCTCGTGGACTAGCTCTTGGCATGTCGTGCCCGCGAGGAACGCTGAGATGACATCCTCATCAGGCACGAGGGGGAGCTCGAGGCGCTGCTTCGAGAATCGCCGAACGAAGTCGCGGAGGGGCTCGTCCGCTGTCTGCCTGCAACGTCGTAGATCCCAGGGGTTGCCTGGGCGTACGCAAGTTCCCTTGAAATTCCCGTCGAAGACCCTGACTAGGTCGGCCCAGTCGTGGATCTGATCCGGCGGGAGCCCCTCGAGCCACCGACGGGCGGTGTCCGAGAGGTAGAGTGGGAGCTGGCGTATGATCGCGCGGTCGTCGCTCTTTGCCCCGCCCAGTTGGCAGCCCAGGCGGAAGTCGGAGAGCCATAGCTTGGGCTCGACCTCCCCGTCATACTTCACGATGTTGGTCAGTGGTCGAAAGCGGTCGGGGAGGGTTGAGCTGCGGATGGCCCGGCTGAAGACCCTGGGGCCCGGGGGCTCGAGGGTTTGCCGGTCCTCGTCACTGTCGTAGCGCCCCCCTCGATGGGCATTATAGCCACGCTCCTCGGCACCCTTGTCCTTGCGCCGGCGGTTGATGTTGTTGCGGGCATCATTGGGATCTCGAGGTGGCCGGTTGTCGACGATCCACTCTCGGACTGGCCTGGCTCGAGAGGCGTCCGGCTGGTGGACGGATGTCTCATGCTCGTTGCAAGGCGTGTCTGCTGGCTTCCCTGAGGCCGCTCCGCGCCGGCGTGAGGCTGAGCTCTCGGCCTGCTGCAGAGCGGTTGTCTCGAGGAGGTTCTTCATTTCCCCGAGCATACGCCTGGCGTCAGGGTTGGAGATGGCGGGAAGATCGCGGAGTAGCATCGCGGCCGCCACCACGTTCTGCCCGGCTCGCGGGAAGCGCACCTCGGGGCGTGCTGGCGCCCCATCCTCGTGGATCTGCCGGTGGACTTCTCGAGCGCGGTCACGTGCGTCGGCATCTCGAGGCTGGGCTTGTTCCTGCACAAGAGTTTGCTCGAGCTGCAGCAGGCGTTGTCGGTCCTCCTCAGCCTTGGTGATCGCCTCCCGTAGCTGCGCGAGCTGCGCCGCCCGGTCGTTGTTGTGCTGAGGTGGTGCATCCGGTGCCGGGGGTTCGTTCCTCCCCCGAACGTGTGGTCCGCCCGCCGCAGCCACGTCTCTGGGCTCTTCGAGGTTGAGCGCCGGCCTGGTGTCGTCGTCGCCGTCGTCCTCGGCATCGTCCACGACCCCCTCGAGCTGGAAGCACTCCCTGGTGGGATCCCAGAGGTCAGGGTCGTGGTAGTCGTACTCGTCGAAGTCGGAGCTGTTGATGTTGTGGCGGAACCGACCTGGCGATAAGAGCTCAAGTATTATCTTAGTCAAATCCGTCTGACTTCGACCCACACTTGAACCCATATAACCCCGGTAGTCCGGAAATCTCGAAGGATTTCTTACACCAGAACATACAGGATCGCATCGTTCAAGGTTACATTCGTAAAGATACATCACAGCGAAACGAAGTCGAATTTAAAACATCAGAGTGCGGAATTTAAAACAGAGTTATTACAATATTGAGTTTAAAAAGTGCGGAAGCTTGAATAAGTTAAAACACGACCACAACAAACGTGGTCCAAATAAAACATTGTTTGATAAACCAACTCAACACAAGTCATTCCTCCTTTTTAAGATAGTGTGCCACCAGTAGACTCAGTCCGGCAAAAGAAGGAGGAAAGCTTCTTGACGACCCTGCCCTGGGCCTACTCCTCATCACCTTCCACTGGGTAGAGGCAGTGCTTACAATAGCCAAAGTAGACCTGGCCATCTGCAACAAACGGGATAAACCCTGAGTACGGGAATGTACTCAGCTAGACTTACCCGTCTAACTGAAAATAAAAGACTCCAAGGGTATGCAAGGCTTTTGAGGTGGAGCTGGGATCTTTTAGTTGCGAAAGGCTCAAATTCAGATAAGGGATAATTAATAATTATAAAGAGTTGTTACTTTTAAACCTACTCCTTAGTTCTAGGTTATTACCTGTACTAGAGCACTCACTTGAATCTAACAAACAATAATATAACCATATCCAGTTGACTTATCCACATTTTAGTTGAACCTTTAAACATCACATGGAGTTGTATCGTGGTGAAGCTCGTCATAGTTTCCCACTAACCGGGGGAGACGGCGACTCGAATCGAATTCCAAATCAGCTGATGAAAGACCTTTAATACCAGCCCACACTTTCCCCGTCGGGTCCATGCATTGGGCAACCGCTCGACGCTTGTTCGTGGTGGTAATCGTCGCGGCTCAAGCACGGACCGCCCAATCAGAGTCTGGCGATGGCCTCACGCGGCAGATCGCAATTTCCGTACTAGAGGGCACGACACGGGTTGAGACCGGCCCGAACAGCTTCTAACCGGCTTTGGGGTCGATGATTACGGCACCGACATATCCCTAAGTAAAAGGGCGCGTTCAAAAATGAACGAGGGCCAACATCGATACAAACCTATATGATCCAACGGATGAACTGCCCCAAGTTTCCAAACTTGTGCCCTGCCATCCCGTTGACCGTTTTTCATTACTACTCAGGTTCTTTTCCACGATAGCAATATAGCCAACCGTGATCCGGTAAATACCCATCGGGGTATTACGGAAACATCCTTAACTACTACTTTTATTAAGCAGGCTAAGCAATTCTACATTATTAAGCAGTAGCAGGATAACAAGGCAGGTAATAATCAATAATCAAGGAATGGTAATGCAACAAATAGGATTCAGTCAACTCCTATACCTAATGCATCACAATATAAAAGGACTCAAGTAAATTACTTATAAAAACTGGGAGACTTAGAATGCTCCGGGGCTTGCCTTGAGTGAAAACCGAGGCCTCGTGGGAGGGGCACTCGGGCAGGTTAGTGTCGGCCGCGGGGTCTGCTTCCTCCGACTGTTGGAGCTCCTGGATCTCCGGCTCGACGCTTGGCTCCTGCTCTTGGTGAAGCTCCGGCGGGGTCGATCCTATTGCGTGCGATGAATTTATAATTCAATAAATGCGGTGCAAGATGAAGTGGCATGAAAAGAATAACTCTTGCAAACCAACAAAGCCAACTTGTTGAACCACTTTTGACATTGGGGTCAACACTATTCAATTCATAAGACACAATCCAATAATCACCCTTTTCCACTTTTAATTAGATCAAAAGAAATTCCGATTGAACTGCAAGTGCATTTTTCTAGACTCAGAAAAATCCACAAAAATTCCAGAAAGTCAACAACACCTAATGGACTCTACTGAACCAGTTTCAGCCAAAGATAAAATACAGAGCTGCAGATACAAAAATGACAAGCAACTGCCTAAAAAGGTACTTTGAACTACAACCCTACTGTAAAAGAGTGCATAGCTCTATTTCCTATTTTTCCCAGATTCTACTTCACATTTCATATTTATCCAGAAAGTTCCATGACCAGAATCATCATATATTTTCTTACATGAATTTCTAAATATCTATCCAGAAAAGCACAGTTGTAAAGCAACTACAAATTTTTCCATAAAACAGATCAAGTTTATATTTTTCTCAGACTCTTCATGACATACAGAGACTGCACAAATTTTCCCATTATTTTATTTCAACATATAAAACACCTTAACACTTATTCTAAGAAATCAGCAAAAAGAGACTTTTAGCTATAACAGTAACTTTTTCTACATAAGCAGTGCATCATATATTTTTCACAGGTACCAAACAGTATAATAAACTTACACAAAATTTTCCAGGAATTATCTCAACCAGAAAACACTTATAATCATTTATCTAAACAAAAGCATATAAACTGAAATAAATGAAAACAGTAAAATAAACTGCTATCAAAAATACATTCATATTTTCCCATGATAGATCTATTCATAAGAAAGCTAATAAAACTGGAAGCACGTCATTTGGATTTATAAAACAGGCTATACAAAAATAACAAGCATCTCTGGAAATTAAACCGAAAAAGAAAAACATTTAACTTCTCCCGGCTGGCTTGCGAGAACCCGGTCTATGGACCGGTAAGGGGCTGACGCGCGGGACCCGTGGGTCAGCAGAACCCATTCGGGCTCGGGCGCACGGCAGAAAGCGATTCGGCGAGGCCTGGCTCGAACGAGACCGCACCCGAGGTTTCGCTCGAGGCCGAGCTCGAGGCCGAGGCCTGGCTCGAGGGCTCGGGCGAGACGGAAAAACGCACGCTCGTCCGAGGCCTGGCTCGAGGGCTCGGGCGAGACGGAAAAACGCACGCTCGTCCGAGGCCTGGCTCGAGGGCTCGGGCGAGACGGAAAAACGCACGCTCGTCCGAGGCCTGGCTCGAGGGCTCGGGCGAGACGGAAGGACGCACGCTCGTCCGAGGCCTGGCTCGAGGGCTCGGGCGAGACGGAAGGACGCACGCTCGTCCGAGGCCTGGCTCGAGGGCTCGGGCGAGACGGAACCAGGGGAGGGATTGGTCCGGCGATTTCTCGCCGTCGGTGAGGTCGCCGGCGGGGAGGCTGGGCCCGGCGGACTCGTCTCAACGAGGCGCATCCAGCGGTACCAGTGGTTTGGCCAGCGCACGGCCGTAGCGTGCCGGCGGCGAGCGGCAGCGCACGGCGGCGGCGGCATCGCGCGGCTACGCCGTTTCCGGCGGTCGCCGGCTAAATTGGCAGGCGTGTGAGACTCAGTGAACCTAGAGGAGAGTCCTAGGGGTGATGGTTTGGCCGGAGGTGCGCTGGTGCGTGCTGGCCACGTGTGAGGTCCGCGATGGCGGCAATGGCGCTCGGCCGTGGTGAACAGAGGGATAGGGAACGGTAGCGTTAGGGCTAGTTGGTGTTCTCACCTTGCCTTGGCTTGGCGAAGCTGGAGGAGGAAAAAGGGAGGCGGTGGAGCTCGGGTCGGGGACGAACGGCTCCGGGCTCCGACCGGCGCTGAAAGCTTCCGCGGCGGGGCTCTTCGGACTTCGGCGTCGGTGGAGCTCGGCGGATGACGCGGGGGTGCGCACCGTGTGTCCGAGACGAAGGCGGGGCAGTGGCCGGGGTTAATCGGCCGGTGATGGAGGTGGTGACTGGAATTTGGGAAGGGGCCTTGCGGCGGTGGTTGCAGTGAGCGGAGAGTGCTCAGTTTGCTTCGTGCGCGGGTGAGAGTGGGGAGTGAGAGCGAGAGTGAGTGTGCGAGTGAGCGGGCGAAGGAGCGGAGGGTGGAGTGCTCGGGCTTTTGGTCGGCTCGGCCGGCCGGTGGTCGTGGCGGGGGCCACGGCGGCGCGGTCCGGCGAGGCGGCTCGGCAGTCGAGGATGCGCGGGAGTGGCCGGCGAAGATCGCTGGCGTGCTCCGGTGGGAGAAGACCGGAGAGGGAGTGGTCAGCGCGGATTTGGCGCAGAGAAGGGGCGCCACGCGGCAAGCCGGCCGGCGTACGGCGCGGCCGTGTCAGGTGGCCGGCGCGCGGTGCGCGGGCGGCGCGCGCGCGGGCGAGGCGGCGAGCGCTGGGCCGAGGCGGGGAAGCGGGCCGAAAGGCCGGATGGGCCGAAAGGTTGGCGCCGAGAAAGAAAAAGATTCTTTTTCTTTTTCCAGAAATTTCCAAAGTTTGACTTCTCAAAAACAGTTTGAAAAACTCCAAACCAGGCTTTGACCCAAATATAAAAGTTGCTCAAAATATTTTTCTCTACAACTTTCATATAGAACACTTTTTCTGAAAACCATTTATAAATCCTCCTTAAGAATAAAGCCAAAATCAAAGCATCAAGTCAAATAGAAATCCAATTTCAAATAAACAACAAAAGATCAAAGGCATACTTATACACATGAAATGATGCAATGCATTGCTTATGCTTTCTTAGTGGCTAATTGCAGTGCCTAATGCAGTGCTTGACACCAGGGTGTCACAGATGTCGCGTCGCCTTGGCTCGTGTTGGGACTGCAGCTCGCGGTACCACTCTCCGATGGCGGCTCGCCGGGGTGGCTCGACGACTCGTGGGAAGCCGCGGTCGACGTGCGCGGGGTATACGACCTCCAGGTCGGTGGTGGCTCGTAGGATCACGCCCGGACGTTCCTCCCGCTCTGCAGTCGCCCGGTCCTGGCGGCGCTCGTCGAGGTGGTGGGCGTAGATAGCTGCGGAGTTGATGAGGCCGAACGGGGGCCGCTGGCGTCGAGCGCGGTACACCCCGTGCGGGAGGAAGCCAGGTGGTGTCGACGGAGCACGGCTCGAGGGCCTCTGGCCGGGCTCCCGGTCCGTGCGCATGACGAACGCGAACTCGCTGGGAGAGTGCGCGCGCGCCCTAGAAGTCTCCGGCCGCGCGCCGGGCAGGTTTCTCCTTGGGGACTCCGCGCCGGCCGCGGGGAAGTGGGTGTACGCCGCGGGCACCGCCTGTGCCTGGCGACGATGGTGACGACGGCGCCGCTCACGAGGTGGCGACGCGTGGTGGTGCGGGCGACGCGCCACGCCCCCCGCGCGGGGTGGCGTGACACGCCCTCCGCTCGGGCTCTCCGTGGAGAGCAGGGTCAGCTCGTTGCCGCTGCCAGTGGCCAGGAACTCGAGGCTCCCGAACCAGATGACAACACCAGCAGAGAACGAAAGAGTGGAAGAAGCCATCCAGAAAACAACGAGAAATCGACTCCGACACGCGAAGACCCCTACCTGGCGCACCAACTGTCGGTGTTTCTACCCTGGGGGTATGACACTAACTAGTAATGTGATCGCGTGCTCTCTTTCTGGATGGTGATGCAAGATGACACAAGGATTTATCCTGGTTCGGGCAAAGAAGGCCCTACGTCCAGCGGGGGGAGGAGGTTTTTGTATTACTTGCACCTAAGTGCTTGTACAGGGGCAATACAAGCTCAATGGGCGTGGACGGGAGTCCGGACTCGTGTGTGTTGTGTGGACTCGCGTGGAACCGTGTGTGCGCAGACGCCCCCGCGTGAAGGGCCCTGGTGTCCTCTTTTATAGAGCAAGAGGAGGCTAGGGTTACACAGTAGAGATATGTACAACGCCCAATACGGCGAAGGGTAGGAATTATGTCTTGTCGAAGATACTGGAGCCGGCGTGGGGGTTGCTGTTGAAGCGTCCTTGAAGCGTGGCCTCCATCCCGGGCGCGGACGTGGAGGCGTGGCGACGTGAGGCCGTGCAGCGCCCATTCCGGCACGTACATGACGCGACTGGGTCCCTCCGAGTCTTGGGGTACCTGTCCTCCAATAGCATGAAAGCTGTCAGGGCTCGAGGGGCGCAGGGCCGGCCTCGAGGTGGCGCCTACGGGGGGCTCGAGCCCCCGCAGGTATAGGCAAATCCCAGAAAATCCGCCCGCACAGCGGGAATCCAGGTCTCGAGATATGGCTCGAGGGTGCTACAGTGCAGAGTATGGCCGAACAGTGTTGTACTTATGCCCTTTTGCCCATGCTTGTGGTGAAAACGAGATTTGACCTGGGCTCTGGTTTACTGTGGCTCACGTCGTGTGCCAGAGGACGTGACCGGAGTAGGTGAACGCATTAAATGCGCAGTATGGGGCTGATATCCGATGTTTGGTGCCGCTCGAGGAGGGCGTGAGGTGTCTTGAGGGATAGGTTACCGAGCTAGAGAGGCTCGGGGTCCCCGCGTGGGGTCTCGAGGAATGGTGTATGGCTGTAGCGGGTTCGAGGCCTATGTGCCGGGGCTCGAGGGGTAGGCTACCAGGAGGCGGTCTGTAAGGCTTTGGCGAGCTCAAGCTTCCTGGTGGTGGGCCAGCGTTGCAGACCTCGAGGGGTTGGTTTTTTGGAAGGTTAGTCTAGCTGGGTCTCTTATTAATTGGTGCTCTAGGTTTAATTTATTTGTTTGCGTTGATTGAGGGTACCCTTTTTGTGGTCCCCCGACACAGGGTGAATCGATGGAAGCCGAGATAGACGATATCACTATGAATGTTTTAGTTATATATAATATATAGAATAGAATAGAGATAGAGATTCATATTCTATAGCTATATCTAATAATTTTAATCTATGATTGTGCAGCCTATTTTTTTTTTGTCACCACCGTAAATCTTTTCTTTACTAGGTAACTACCGTGTGTTGCAACGACAACCCTCACCCATCCTTGAGGCGCATATCTTGCACCTGAATACCAATTAGGAAGTAGAAATTCAGAAACACAATCCACATTAATTAGCCATGACCAATCTGAAGAGAAAAGAAAAAACGGCAAACGACTAAATGAACTACTATCTCAAGTGATTTGGACTCTAACCTTACATGCTGGTAATGCCAGTTTCTCAAGGTGTCACTTTCACTGGAGCCCAACAACCTTATTAGAAGAAAAAACACAATAAATATATATGAACCAAAAGAAATTGAAAATACATGGGTGGATGGAAACTCCACGTATACATTCACCCAAATTGTTTTGAGGAATACATGTATCCACACAAAAGAAATCGGAATAGAGAGCCAATTTGATGTCCATATTATTTTCTTATTCCACCTGTTGGGAAAGAACTGCATTACACACAAAAATACAGATGTTGAACTGCATTTCATATTACACGTAACTCATAGTGGATCTCATCTCAGGCTTGTTATTACCAGCTAGGGAGCACTTGCAGATCGTGGTCCCAAAAAACGAATAGAACACTGAGTGCTGGCATAGACTAGTTAATAAATTACCCAAGAGAAGCCAACTGCAGCTGCAGCAGCATAGGTGTTGAAAGGGCTGGACGACGCCTTGACGATGCAGGGTCTGACAAAAATTACCAGGAAGACTACTGCAAGTCCGTTTGTCTCAGCCAAAAACCAATGGACGTGGTGGAGGCAGGGATCCTTAGTGTATACAACACGCGATAATAAGAATGTCTGCACACAAGCATAATGTGAGAGAGGGTCCATGGTTGTGTTTTTGTCAGTACTGAGCTGCAGCTAAAGTTAAGCAGACGATAGGATACTAAGACCCTCTTTGGATTCAAGTTGCAATTTTTGTAGCCAAAATTTTTGTCTTGTAGAGCTGTTTGGATGTCATGGCTAAAGTTACATTAATGACTGCACAATGACTGATTTGCGCATATTTAATGATGGTTTGGCCTCATTTAAGCTGCATGCAAGGTGCATGCATGCTGCATGAAACTACATGCATCAGCTGCATGAAACTGCATGCATGCAGCCGCACGCAGGTTGCTTGGATTGAACACTTTGATGTTCAGTCCCAATTTGCTTATCAAAATCAAATGATGAATTCAATAATATCACAAAACGAATTGTTCAAAAAACACAATCAAAATACACATGTTCCATATACGACAACATAATATATCTATGATCTACTAAACAAACCGTTTGCTATTTGATCCCGGAACTGGTTCATGTTATGGTCTTCTTCCAGAACTACCGCTCTTGACGAACTCGGCTGGGAGGTACAGGTTTGAAGGGGAACACAATTCTCATCGCGATCACAGCGAGCAAAATGTCTATCGCCGATATTATTGTCCCTAATAAAATTGTATAGTGTCATACATGCAACTATAATTTTGCTTTGCTTGTGTACCGAATACTTAGATATCTTGAGCAAAATCCTCCACTTCATCTTCAAAACCCCGAATGACCTCTCTATGACATTTCTAAGAGATGAATGTGCATAGTTAAATGTTTCTTTTTTACCTTTGGCCATTCCCGCGTTGCGGAACTCAGGAAGATGGTACTTTGATCCCTTATACGGTGCAAGATATCCTGGACGATTCGGATAACCCGAGTCCACTAGGTAGAATTTACCTACATAAAAGAAATAGTTGTGTTACCCATTGCAATAGTCCAATGGTAAACATGTACAATACAAAACTACTTAGATCATTATATACCTGGTGGAGGATGTGGGAACTTGTGGCCATATTTCTGGGTGGCATCGTTGAATACTCTCATGTCATGAACAGATCCAGGCCAGCCAGCAAGTACAAATGTGAATCTCATGTCAAAATCACATACAGCCATGACATTCTGTGTAGTGTAACCTTTTCGACACATGTACTGCACCACTTTATCATTTGGCACCACTACTTAAATGTGTGTCCCATCAATGGCCCCAATGCAGTTGTTAAAGTAAGGATAGAACCTGTGGTTGTTCAACCTACGGTGCCTAGTCTTAAATTTAGGATCCACTGGCTTTATTATGTCCTCAGCTAATTTCAACACACTCTCTAGAACTTTGTCAAAGTTGCGGTGTACTGTGTCTAGTGACCTGACCAATCTATTTTCAGCTTGCCTGACAGACTGAGATGAGCCTAACATCCAAAGAAACATTGCTAATGCCTCAACTGAACTACTCTTGGCTGTTGATTTCAACCCATATGATTCAACCAGCAGGTTATGCAGCTGGTCGAACAAAGGTCTACTCATCCTAAACATGTTGAAACATTGTCTGTTATTAGCTAGGTTATGTTCTACCCATTCCATTCCAGTTTCAGCGGGTTTCCTCCTCTTAGCCTTGTTGAAATAAGTTTCATAGTACATACCAAGCATGAGTATGTTGTTCATTTGTTGTTCCTCCTCCTCTTCTTCTTCTTCTACAAGGCTGACCAGTTTCATGGTCCAACTGTCAACTGAAGAGTCTGAGTCACTTCCACCAGTCTGTACAAAACAACAATTTAGAGTAATATTAGATAAGCATTCCCAAAGGGTCTTAGTGGTTCAGAAGCAAAAGGGATAAATAGTCACAGAAATAGTAAACACCATTAAATAGAGAAAGCATCACATAAAATAGTAAACAACATTACATTACAGAAGCATTGTCACATGGTTCAGAAGCAATACAGCTAAAGTGTGTTCACAAACATCACAGGAATGACAAACATTACATAAATTCTGTCCACATAAAACAAGCCCTAAAAGGACACTGTCTACAGCCCCTGGTGCTTGCAGTAGTTCTTAATATATGTCAACCTTCCTTCAGGAGTTGGAATTCCAATGAAGAACTCCCTCAAGATATCATTTAAGCAAATCTGACTAACTGCATAAAATTCTGGGCTTTCCACAGGAACTCCACAATCTATAGCCAGCTGCTGGGCTTGTTGGATGGAGGCCTTCAACTCATCATTCTTAGTGGTTTCCTTTCTAGGGGGCTTAGTGGTGTTCCTATTGTCCAATGCTTCCCTTAAGAAAAGAGTCCTTGAAGCATAGTTCTTAGTCTGCACTGACATGAAATCCTTTATCAACGAAACAACTGGGCTCTTATTTGTTTTATTACTAGGACTCTTGCCAGTGCTGGTGGTACTGCTAGCTCTCTTCTTAGAAGATGCAGTGGTCATAGGACTCAATAAGTCCTCCTCCTCTTCTTCTTCTTCCTCCTCTCCTTCTTCCCCAGCTTGTTCGAAAGGGCCATCTGCATTTGTCCAGGGATATAAGATGTTGACCCATCCACAACAACATTATGGAACAACAGTTCCAATTTTTTTGTGTATGGAGGATAACCCCACCTGAACTTCTTCCAATCTGAATGACCCTGAAACCCAACCAGACATCAACATTTAGTGAAAATTATTAGAGATGTACAATGCTATAAGTGCTGTAATGTGAAAATGGAAATACCTTAGTGTTATCTTTCCACCATGTCTCACTGGCGTTCACAGTGTCGTCGGGTTTTTGGCCTAAACCACTATCAGTTTGCAGTCTTTTTATGAAATTGTATTGCCCCTTCAAGTTTCTGATTATGTAACTCAATTGTTTTCTATCATGCTTTCTATTTGTGGCATGGTAGAACTTGTCTGAGAGGTCTTTGTATCCAGTGGAGTTCATAATACCATTGACAAAGTTTCCCAACTCCAATTGTTGAATCAGCAAATTACACAGTGTTTCATTAAGGGCATACAACCAATTCGCTCTGGTAGATTTACTCTAGTACATGCATCACAAGATTGTGCATACAAATTAAGACACAAACATGGAATTTAAAAACGCAACATCTCGGTGAAGGCAGGTACCTGACTTGGAGGGCTGTCAAGTTCCTCGGTGTTGTCCTCGTCTTCATCGTCATCGACGTCGACCTGCTCTGGTTCCTCTGGAATCAATGCAGGCTGTGGGGCTCGCCGTCTGCGTTGGCCACCGCCGCCGATACCCGGGACTGGTGGAACAGTCGCGGAACGACGAACCGGTGGACAGTCGGCAAGGCCCTCGCCACGGCCGACACGGGAACTACTCGGGGGAACCGACAGGGCTCCTCCAGATCCACTGCGAACAGAACGAACGCCGAGCGTCCGAGTTCCGCTGGGTCTGCCTCCGACGACGCGAAGGGGTGGAAGGGAAGAGATGCCCTCGCCGACGTCCACTGGCCCATCGTACTGCAGGTAGTCCTGATAGGAGGGTAGGTGGCTCCAGTCCTCCGAGTGGGAGTTCAGGTCGAGCGAATCCAGGTTGATCCGCGGAGCCGAGCGACTTTCGGAGGGCATGGTGGCGGACGCCGGCGAAGAAAACCCGCCAGAGGTGGGGAAGGCGGAGAAGGGTTGGGAGAAGAAATCCCGGGTGCCGTCGTCCCCTTGGCCGACCATAAGCGATGGATCTGCACGGGGAACGGCGGGATCTGGCACGAATGGGCGGGATCTGCCGGGGAAGACGATGGCGTGGTGGAGGAGACGAAAAAGAGGCGCGGTGGAGGAGACGAGGGAACGGTTGAGGAGACGAAGGCGCAGCGCGGTGGAGGAGACGAGGGCGCGGTGGAGGAGACGATGGCGCGGCTTGGTGGAGGAGAGGACGAAGGCGGCGCAGTGGAGAAGATGAGGGCACGACGCGGTGGAGGAGACGAGAAGTGGATGCGGATAGGGATGGGGGCCGGGGGTAGTGGGCGTCCGGGCGCACACCCCGAGGGTTTTTTGGCCTATTTTGCCAGGTTTCGGTGGCAAGAGGAACTAGCAAAAATTTTGCTCTTTTGCCAACTTTTTTGCCAAGCTGTTTGGATCCTATGGCAAAAAGAGAGCAAAAAGTGCAAAACTAAAATTTTTGCCATGGATCCAAACAGGGTCTAACTATAAACTAGTTGAGCAGAACATATATTTCTTCGGATTGAGCCTGATCAGCCATGTAGAGCAGAGTCCATGTCAGGTTCTCTCGAATGGAGTAAGCCATTCTACAATGCTAACAGTCAGCTGAATTTAATTTGGATTTGGAAATGGGGAATTGGGGATGATAAGATTGGAAAACGACCTTTTCTTCAGTCGAAAGTGTTCGATGCACCAGCCATTCAAGAAGCTGGATACATGAATTCCACCCTCAACTAGGTGCCCTCGTGCAGGGGCGGATCTAGCGCTCGGACGGGTAGGGCGCTCTAGCCCCCCTACGACCGCTAGATTCATGAAGCTCCTTCTATTTTTTTTGTCATAGATACATATTGGAGAGGGACTGAAATTGTTTGTAAGTTAAAGAAGCCCCCCTAACATTTTTTTCTAGATCCGCCACTGTCCTCGTGCCTACGGTAGCAGGGGGTAGAAGTAGCTTGTTGACTTTTTTCTTTTCTTTTCTTCTTTATTTGTTGAGTTAGTTGGATTTATTTTATTGGGTCCTGTTTAGATCTATCATAGCTACCCAGCTAAACTTTAACCGGAGATCAAACCGTAAACAGTTCTTACTTTAGCTATTTGAACCCAGTTAAAACCAGCTAAAGTGTCTTAATAACCAAACTACCCTGGCTAGAGTTTAACTAGCTAAACAATAGAATTAATGAGGGGTATCATGGTTATAGTTTTCAATTAGCTAAAGTTTAGCTAGCTAAATTTTAGTTGATATGAATCCAAACAAGACAAACAACATTGTAACTGTAACCATTTTTCTTGTTTTGAATCTTCCTCTTTCTGGGGTTGCATGCAATGGACGTACAAGACCTCTTCTCTCGGGAACACCCAACTAATAACTGACTATTATAGTCTGATCTGGCCGGCAGCAAAGCTGCTTCTTCATTCGTTCTCCCCCTGCCAGAAGAGTTTTCACTTTTCACTTGCCGTCTTTGAGAAATTAAAACGAGTCAAGCCGCTAGCCGTGCGGCAGCCGGCAATGGCATGCGTGTATAGCCATGTAGAATTACGTACGCAAACTAAACTTGGTTGCTACGGAAACGATCCGTTTCAGATTGGAACCTACTGTACTCTCTGAGTCTCGTGTACAAATACTAGTGGGGTGTGGCCACTAGAGCATCTTTCAAAACTCCCTTCAAATTAAAAACTACGTATACGTTAAACCAACAATTATGCAAAGTGAATAAAACAGATAGTGAGGTCTAGTTTTGCCTTTTCCCCAATCTCTTCCAATAAAATTACTCTCTCCATCCCAAATTATAAGGCATTTCAAAAATTTTGGAGAGTTAAAGATTTTTAAAATTTAACCAAAATTATAGAGAGAAACACAAAGATTTATAACATCAAATATGTATATTATGAAAATATAACTAATAAAAAAAATTAATTATACTTAGTTGGTATCATAAATATTATTATTTTATTATATAAATTCGGTTAAAGTTGAAAAACTTTGACTCTTCAAGATTCTTGGAATGCCTTGTAATTTGGGATGGAGCGAGTATACCTTACTGGAATGGTGGGAGGATGAAAACCGTGCTAAAACATCAATGGAGATGGGCGCCCAGACAGCTAGCAAGCGTAGAAGTAGCATGCCTATATCTGTGAGTTGAGGAGATGATTAAGGCATATATTGACGGTCTAGCAACTTGTTTCGAACTTCTTCTATTGTTCTCTGTATATATTGTTTTTCTTTTTTCCTCTCTTTATTAATACACCCTTTGTTCCAAATTATAAATCATTCTAAGAATCTTGTAGAGTCAAAGTTTTTTTTATGTTTAACCAAATTTATGCAAAGAGATATATAATAACAAGAGGTTTCGAATCTTTATTAAAATTATTTGTGGCAGGTATTAATTAAGAATTATAATTAAGGGTAGTTTAGTATATTTTTTACTTTACAGATTCTCAGCTCCTAACCCAATTCTAGGAACTACTTCGTGCCCATGCCCTGCTTCCGACAGATCTCGTCGCCGCCAATCGTGGCAATCGGCACCACCCTCTCCTTGGAAAGTTGTGCTCCCGCGGAACCCGTTGTCAGCAAGCCCGAAGTTGTCACTGTCTCCCTGCTCGTCGCCGACTGCCAAGCAAAAGCGTGTGTCGAGCTCCCTCCTTCCTTCCTTCTCCGCCCGAGCTGAGTAGGCCATCGCCGTCGGCTGCCTGCTGCAACAAACCGGCGGCTGCAGCAAAGAGAGGGGACGAACAGGATTGAGGGCATGAGCCCTGTCTTCTGCGCTTGGCATTGTCGTGGCACTTCGAGGAGGGAGGGGTGCGCCTGTAGGTAGAACCTTGAAAAATTATCAATTCCATGATCTTAAATCCCTGGCTTTGTTTACAGTATATTGTAATATTTTTCGTTGTTCCTTCTTGAAAGGAAATAATCCTCATGCCGCTGTCAGTTCATTTGAATTTGACAATATTTTCCGTTTTGCTTTTCAGTTGTACCAGCCCTTCTTCCTTGAGCCCAGCAATGTGATTCCTGGAGCTATGAAGGACTTGGAGGCCACTGAAGATTGCTGCCTTCCTCTATTTTCAAGTTGTGTCATCATCCTATTGCCTAGATTTTTTTTTGTGTGATTCATCACAATTTAGTGGACAATTCAATCATTGATGTAAGACATGCGCCAAACATGTAAATGCCAATTTCAGTGTGATTCACCTGGCAGCTAAATTATTTTGGGTGGTTCCCCTTTGGCCACCAAGATCGTATTTGTTGATTTATCAAACTTGTCAGCAATTTCTTTACATTTTTCTGTTTCTTATCTCCTGTTCACAATCTCATTTTTGCATTTGCATTGCTTCCGGCGAGGCGTCAGCTAGTGTCTCTCCGCTACATTACCTTGGCAGAGTAGCTGGGCATCTATCTCAAAGATTAGGAAGTCAATTCTCAAGTCCAGAGCGCGTGCTAATTCTACAACTGCAAATAAGAAAATGAAGATGCATACTATTTCACAAATGTGAGCACCATTCATCAAAACTAAATAAATGTGCAGATTTTGCTATGCTTGACTGAATCTTACTAACAGCTGCTGGTGGAGGCTAAGGATCAGCGGCTACCGCTGAGAGCGGAGGAGGTCAGAGTGGTAGAGAGGGAGAGGGCCGAGACGCGGCCGTTGCCGCTGCTGGGGTGCACGAGGGTGAAGTGGCGTGAGCGAGATGGCCGGGAGCGGGCCGACGCTGTTGCAGGACAACGCTGCAACGGTGCTGCTGCGAGGCCACACCATGACGATCCGGCTGGTCGCACATCCAGTCCGATTGCACATAGCACTCGCACGACGTCGCGCACTGCAGCCACACCACGTCGCTGTCGGTGTCCAACACCAGCGGCGCGGGCGTCGGCTCCGTGCTACCGATCAGAGAAAGTTGTCGCTGCCCTACGCTAGGCCGGACACCACAGGTGCCTGAACCCGCCGGCGCCGGCGCCGACGCCTTCCTTGCAGCGGTGGCCGCCGCCACGGACACGGACACAGTGAGAGGGAGGGAGCTGTGAATCCATGAAGGAGAAAGAGGTCGCGAAGGAGCTGCGGAGACGAGCGCTGGCTATTGTAGTCCATGCGTCCAAGGAGCACCAGGCCATGGCGCTGCCCGCTGTCGAGAAGAAGGGAGCGGCGGAGCTAGAGCCGAGCATTTGGATAATAATGATCAGATGAGAATCAGAGAATTAGAGAAGCAGCTAAGGTGTGAAGCAGTTTTGTTTTTTATTCAGAGAAGCGGCTCTTGAGATGTCAAAGTACTGTTGTACACTCTAAAATTAGTTAGACACAAGTTCCGAGTCCACATATTGTGTAGTTTCGGTCCACAACTTAAGTTCCTTTTATCTGGTTCCTCCTATTTTTGAACCATCAGATCTAACCAAATGAAGGGCTATTATTCTTTCTAAGCACCGTAAAATTTCTCTAATAACAAAATTCAACTATATACATCCCCCCTCTCTCTTTAATATGATGGAACAAAACTCAACTTGTGGCAAACTGTTTGCTGCCCTTTTCAATGAATTGGGAAAAAAAACTCACGACCTGTATGTCTGAATCATCGAAGATGGTACTCTCTCCGTCCCTAAATAACTGAATAACTGTCTCTAGAAATCTGTGTTTCCCTCACAGACATGTTTTCCGGACGACAGATAAAAAGGGACGGAGGGAGTATATTGGAACGAAGAAATATAAGAATTGGAGCCAAAGCACGGCATGCGGCATGCCGCCCCATCCCATCTGCAACTTGCAGTGCTGCGCCGATCAGCCCGGCCTATGCTAGATTGTCAAAGAAACATGTGAATCCCGGCCTTGTGTGTCTTGCTTGCATTGGGAACCTGCAGTCCAACCTCCTGACGAATTGACGACCGTCTTCCGGACGGCGGCATGCAGTGCAGCTGCCGCGTTCGGTTGTCTTCTTTCTTGGCCGCGACGTACTCGATCTTTGAAACGAACAGAAAGTTTTCTTGCATAGTACGTACTCCAGTTGTACGTGTCCTCCTACTAGCTAGTTGTAAACCTGTAACTCGATCGTGATGAGCTGCGAATCTGGCTTGGCTGCGTCACGTATGTACCACCTGGCGTCGTGCTCTACTGCTCTTGCAGTCTGCAGACAGCAGGTACTAGATAGGTACACGCGCTTCGCTGCGCCGCTATTGCTTCACACGCCGACCGGTAGCGGAGATTACTGTTTTGTATGTAATAAGAGTAATCAAGCTTATATTATCTAAAAACACATACAAAATCGTTTGGCTTGGCTTCATATTATGCTACCAAAAAAAATCAGTTAATAGTTTGACGTATACAATATTTGAGCCTAAGGAACGGGACAAATATACCAAACGGCAGTGTACGTAACACACGAGCTCTATAAAAAAGTACGGCAACACACCCCTAAAGTTTTTTCTAAGAGTTTTTTTATTAAGGGGTGTTTAGTTGGAGGGTGAAAAGTTTTTCGATGTCACATCGAATGCTGCAACACTAATTTAGTTTATTAAAAATAGACTAATAAAAATAAATTACATAGTTCGTCTTGGAACTATAAGACGAATTTATTAAGACTAATTAATTTGTTATTAGCACATGTTAACGGTAGCACAATATTATCAAATTATTGGATTAATTAAGCTTAAAAAAACATCTTGTAAAGTTATTGTAATCCATGTAATTAGTTTTTAGTACACATTTAATACTTCATGTATGTGTCTAAATATTTGATGTGATAGGTGGATTTTTTTACCAATAGGCCTAAATAAATGGAGCCAACTTAGCGAAGCCCCAAAGGTGGAGTCCACAAAATTGTCATTCGTAAAAAAAAGAGTCAGCAAGCTACATGTTCAACTAACATTGTCGGGGAACGTGGAGGGCCTCTACGGCCGGAGATTCCCCCGTAGACAAAGTTTTTATTATATTATGTTATTGAACGCGCTACTGTCGTACCGATTTTTGAATAGAAAAAGATACCTGCAAAAATCTTAAAAAGATAAAATTAGAAAAAATATAAAAGAAAAAGAAAAAAAATAAAGGAAAAAAACCCTGCTACAGTAACCCGACCCGCGGGAGGGCGCCAATACTCCCGCGGGCAACCCGGTTTTTCCGCAATGGGGAGCGGCCGCCTCCCCTATCGGACGGTTGACAGTGTTCCGCGATTCGTGCACATCAATACCTCATTTTTACTCTATTTTTTTTCTATCCCGAGCACGAATCGCAAAGCAAAATGGACGGCAGCAGATAGGGGAGGCGGCCGCTACCCATTGCGGTTTTGTGTTTCTCCTCCCGCGGGTAGAGATACTAATATACTCATTTGTACGCGTATATACGGAGTAGCTAGCTAGGAAAGCCGTTGCGTTGCGCACCACCAGATCTCGTCTACTATATGCATGCTTGGCTGCTACGGAAACGTACACGTGGACGTGGTAGTATAAACGTGCAGGATGTTAAATTTGGTATGGCACTCGTTTTTCTTCAACTTATTTAGATACCGCAAATTATCAACTTTTTTTCACTCTCTCTCCATCACATCAATATTTGGACGCATACATGAAGTATTAAATGTTGGTAAAATAAATAACTAATTGTACTTTTAGTATGTATATATCGAGACAAATCTTTTGAATCTAGTTGGTCTATATTTAGACAAAGTTTATCAAATAACAACCAAAGTCCCCTCATCTAAACAAGGCTTCATCGATGCGTGCAGTCCGTGCGTGCATGGCCGGCGGCGGCGGGGTGTCAAAACGTGTAAATCGCATTAATAGACGGGCTCGCTGGCTGTCGTCGTCCAGGTCGATCTCGCCCAGGTTTTGCAGCCCGTTTCTGCGAATCGGTGTCCACGGATATACTCCCTCCGTTGCAAGATAGATAAGTGTCACTGCAAATCCGTGTTTCTCTCACGTACACGCTTTTCGGATGACACTTATTCTGGAACGGATCCCTCACGTACACGCTTTTCGGATGACACTTATTCTAGAACGGAGGGAGTATATAGCAACACAATACATACGACGAGACGACGAGTTAGTCCTATGATCCACATCGTTCGGTCGTTTCTGTTACCTCTTGCTACTACTACTATATACTGGTCAGCACAACATGCAGTTAGCGCAGGCAGCGGCAATGGCGCCGCCGTTGTCTGGCGGCGGCGGCGACGACGACGAGGACAACAACGGCGAAGAAGGCCTGCCCGAGGACCAGGTGTTCGAGCTCCTCACGCGCGTGCCCCTCGACGACCTCCCCGCGTGCCGCATGGTGTCCACGCGGTGGCGCAGGCTCACCTACGAGCCGGCGTTCGCGCCGCTGCACTGCCGCCGCGCCGCCGCCGTGTCGGGCTACCTCGTCCAGAGCATCACCCGCAACCGCTACCACGCCGACTTCGTCTCCATGCACGACGGCGGCTCTCCTCCGGGGTCGGCGGGGGCGGCGATCTCGCTCGACTTCCTGCCGTCCGCGCACGTCCGCGTCGAGGCCGTCGCCGCGCACCGGGGCCTCGCGTGCTGCGTCGACGCCGACGACACGGCCTCCTGCTACTACGTGTGCAAGCCGGCCACGCGGCAGTGGCGGGCGCTGCCGAGCCCGCGGGTGAGTTCAAGTCGCCATGGTGGCCCGGCCCTCCCCCTCCGCCTCCTCCGCACCCAGCACCGTGGAGTTCAAGGTCGTCCGCTTCTCGGTCCCGGCGCGGCGGGACCGGCTGCGCTGCGAGGTGTTCGACTCGCGGCGCTTCGCGTGGCGCCGCGCCCCGGACGTGCCGCTCTGCCCGGACTCGCTGCTCCGGCCCGCGGCGCCCGGCGCCGTGCGCGCGCACGGCGCCGTGCACTGGCTGCGCTGGCCCGACCGCCTCACGGGCGCGCAGGACGTGTTCGCGTTCGACGTCAGGGCCGAGGCGTGGCGGCTCATCCCGCTGCCGAGGGAGGCGGCCGACGACCCGTGGGCGCGCAAGCGGATCGCCGCCGTCGAGGGGAGGCTCTGCCTGCTGGTGCTCACGGACACCGCCGGCGCTGTGGACGAGGAGCTGGAGGTGTGGGAGATGGCTGACTATGGGGAGGGGAGGTGGAGGAGGAAGATGGCGGTAAGCTTGAAGAGCCTCCACGCGCGGGAAGGGCCGGCGGTGATCCTCGGCGACCTCCACTCCTCCGATGTCGCATTCTTGCACAGCTTCTGCAGAGTCATGTGGTAATCATCGACTAGTTGCATGCTGCATCACGATCGACTTTGTGCACTCATTCATCCAATCATTCTCGATCTTCTTTCGTAGGAATTCGCATTCATAAATCACAATCCAATGATGTGTTTGAATCGGATCGCAGGTATGATTTACGGAGGGGAAAGATGGCTGAAGTCCAAGTGAAGCACGTATGCATACAAGAAATCTTCAAGTACGAATCGGACTTGATTCCCTGCGACATAGGTAGACCATGCCGGTCTCCAGATGATCGAAACTGCATGTTCTGATTCTGATGATGATGTCGACAAATTCAATTAGCTTCCTCATCTTTACTGCTCGATATTTGAGGCTTCTGTAGTATTTAATTTCTTGTTGAGAAAAAAGAATTTCTATTCCTGTCTATGCGTAACTCAATGCACAATCATTCGTTCTAACCAGTTGTCAAAAAAAAAAAATCATTCGTTCTAACCTTCGACTCTTTAAAGCAAGACCCGAAAAAGCAATTCGAGAAAAAGCAAACCGACAACCTAATTGTTAAGCCTATTGGACGACAATATGTTTCAAATCCCTCCTCTCTTTAATGAAATACTATGCGTGTGTTTTGAGAAAAAAGCCCTATTCGATCACGACGCTCAGCGAAGATCTCCGTTAGCGTTACCACTGTCTCCAACACATGGCATACCGACCTCAAACTTGGCCTGCATGCCATATTGCTATTGGAGGATGGTGATCGGCGCATGAATGCAAATAAGAACTTAATCTATTTTTTACAAAGATCACATCATTTATACTTCCTCCATCCCAAATTGTAAGTCGTTTGACTTTTTTAGCGTCAAGTTTGACTACTTATCTTATTTAAAAAATTGTACAAATATAATCAAATTTGAGTCATTTCTTGAAGAAGTTTTATTAATAAAGTAAGTCACAACAAAAAAGTGATATTTTACACACACACACAACAAGTAAGTCACAACCAAAAAAATGGCTCCGTAAAGGGAAAACCTCAACTTTTTTATTTATTTTGAGAGGTAATTTAACATCCAAAAAGAAATTTATATAGAGGCAATATCAATTTTCTTTTACTAAATGTTCATGCATTGAGTGCACTATGTGAAGAAATGAAGATCCCTTGATTAGCAAGAGGCCATTTGGTGGAATCTTTTTTTTCAATTAGGTCATCCCAGTGCACCAATGCAACATTTCTAACCAATTCATTCCACTTTAAGGGTTCGTTTGGTTGGGCTTTTGGCTTCTGCTTTTGCTCCAAAAGCCAAAAGCCCAACCAAAGAGGTTACTGCTAGAGGCGTCTTTTTAGAAGCAGGTGCTTTTTTCGTAGTATATTTTTGAAAGCTGCTTTGACCGTGTTTTTAGCTTTTGGCTTTCAGCTTTTCAAAATAGATGAAATAAAAAATATTTTCATAATTATTTTAAGAAAAATAAAGTTAGAAGATATATTTTATACTTGTTTAACCAAACACCTTTCAGCTTTTCTACACCTCACAGCCCACAACAGCTTTTGCACAGCTCACAACCACAATAACTTTTCCCTATAGCCACAGCTCAACCAAACAGACCCTAAGTAATATGTTTGTCCACTGACATTCTTTGGAATGTTATATTATAAGGTGCATGGTTGAGGATATGAGCAACTGAAATGTGTTTTCTTCTTGTATTTAATATAAGGAAGGTATGCTTGCTTTGGATTAAAGTTTTGAAATGACTTATTCTCCCATAACTAGAAAGATTCAGAAAGCGATCTCTGACCTTTGTAAGGCCTATCAAAAGTGACTATAGAGTAATATATTTAGATCTAAATAAAATCTAGCATGATTTATGGCTACATGTCTATGCATGGAGCAGAAGAATATGCAACATAGTAAAAAAAAAGAATATACAACCTAAATAAAAAGTATAAAAATATGGATCTAGAGTTATATATTTACAATAAAGCGTATGCATTAGAGTAATGCCAATGAAATTATCAAAATTCACAAAACTTTGCCTAAATTCTGAACCTTGGTCGAGGAATACATGTTGTTGCAATAATCACCTCCACCTCTTACAATAGATATAACCAAGATGCTACTAGGCACCACAAGTATAGAAAGATAAAGTGGAAAGTAAAGTATGATCAAGGCAAAGTAGAAATGTATTACTTGAATATATAAATTAACACTCGAAGACAGTGGCGGAGGTACAAAATAGTAAATATATGTATTATGTGTACCAGTAAATACCGATATAATATATACATCAATACAATTTTAATAGACAAGTTTTGTTTTCATAAATCCAGCCCGCCACACCTCAAAATTATTGCTACCTCTGCCACTACTAAGTATAGGATACAACATACAAGACCTTACGGGATGCTGAATAAGGCCCTGTTTGGATGTAGCAGTTCTAAATTTAGCTGCTAGACATCTAAACAGGTCAACTAAAGTTTAGCTATATTTAGCTATTCCGACTCAGCTAAAGTCAGTTAAAATTTAGCTGAGTCTATTAGCTGGAGCATCCAAACACCCAGCTAAAGTTTAGCTAAGAAACTTTTAGCTAGCTAAAATTATACATAAAATTTAGTTGACTGCATCCAAGCAGGGCCTAAGAAGGCTTCAGAATTTTAAGAAAAGCTCGACTCGACTCTACCAACAAACTACACTAACCTAACTCTAACATACAAGTGAAGTAGAAACGGCCTCTATAAGGCCAGCGAGCCTGTTGATAGACAACTATTGCATCGACATTTTGCGTAGCTCCTAGCTAGAGGCGATTGCTAAGCTTGGAGTGGAAGTTAGAAAATTATAAAGCTGCGACTTTTGTTGAGATGTAAAAACTATTTTTCTAAAAAAATTATGTAAAAAATTAGGTGCATGTGTACTATAAGACAAAATTAATATCATTTTTGTCCTCAAGTGCACATATAACATGAATTATATGAATTTTCATAGATTAAATTTACGTCTCAACTTTTGATATAATGTACATCTATAGATACGCTATGTATTTTTATTATTTTGCACCAAAAATCTACCCTATTTATCCTATATCTTGAAATGATGGGGAAGGATAACTTTTTTTAGGTAGAAGGATAACTTTTTCTAGTATACTCCGTATAAGAGTTGAGGTAAGGATGTATAGTTACGGGATCATACGAGTTTATACGGGAAAATACATGCTCAATGTGGTAAATTATACGGGGAGTAATGTTCTGAAGAGAACAAAGGCCAAGTCCAGTTCGATATTTGCCGACACGACCACCTGGTCTGGTTTTGTGTTTCATCTTCTCCCCCAAGAAAATCGAAGGAACGCTCCGCCGCCACGGAGCCGGCCGCCACAAAGCAACGCGCCTCCCTGAACTGACTTCATAAAGTCACAAACGCACCCACCCAATTCGACTCCGCCGGCACAGACAGAAGCCCCTCGTCGGACGCTCGCTCTCGCCGGCGGCGACTAAATCAGGACGCCAGGATGGCCCGCTACGACCGCGCGATCACCGTGTTCTCCCCCGACGGCCACCTCTTCCAGGTCGAGTACGCCCTCGAGGCCGTCCGGAAAGGCAACGCCGCCGTCGGCGTCCGCGGCGCCGACACCGTCGTCCTCGGCGTCGAGAAGAAGTCCACCCCTAAGCTCCAGGACTCCAGGTCGGTACCTCCCCCTCCCTCCCACCAGATCTCTTGATCCCCGCCGCCGCCTCACCCGAACCCCACCTTCCCCCCTAAATCTCCCGCAGGTCCGTGCGCAAGATCGCGAGCCTGGACACCCACATCGCGCTCGCGTGCGCGGGGCTCAAGGCCGACGCGCGCGTGCTCATCAACCGCGCCCGCATCGAGTGCCAGAGCCACCGCCTCACCGTCGAGGACCCCGTCACCGTCGAGTACATCACGCGCTACATCGCCGGCCTGCAGCAGAAGTACACGCAGAGCGGAGGGGTGCGCCCCTTCGGCCTCTCCACGCTCATCGTCGGCTTCGACCCTTACACCCAGAAGCCCGCGCTGTACCAGACCGACCCCTCGGGGACCTTCTCCGCTTGGAAGGCCAACGCCACCGGCCGCAACTCCAACTCCATGCGCGAGTTTCTCGAGAAGAATTACAAGGAGACCTCCGGCAAGGAGACCATCAAGCTTGCCATCAGAGCACTCCTTGAGGTATATACTCAGCACTTAATTAGCACTAGTGGATGTGGATCCAAACAAGAGAGGCCCTTATATATATCCTACAAGAGTGATTATTCAGAGAAACATGGTACTTGAAGACTGTCAATTGATAGAGCAATTAGCATAGGACGGGAAAGATTGACTACTTATAAAAGCGATAATTATAAAAGCGATAATTTGTCAGTTGTCACTCAACTGAATCAAATGATGTTCCGGTTCTGAACTAGAACTAAGCTTATATTGCCAACCCAAAGTAGTAATGTACCACTGAAGTGTTCAAATCTGTACTGTGTGTGTGCTCTGCCAGCAAAGTGCTTCATGGGTCAGGTTGATTGTTTACGAATAGTACCATCATCAACTATAGATCCCAGTTTAACCAACATTTGGATCGAGTGCCATGAAATCTTTATAATTAGGTGGATTAAAACAGCATAGGTGAAACTAAATAAAGTTGGATAAAATTTGTTTTGCCGAACTTGCTTCATCTTAGGACTTGTTTGAATTGGAGTTATTTCACTGTGAAGTTTCAGATCTAGTTAATCTGAACTACTCCCTTCATTCCAAATTATAAGACGTTTTGACTTTTTTAGATGCATTGTTTTTTACTATGCATCTAGACATAGTGAATATCTAAATGCTTAGCAAAATCTATGAATCTAGAAAAGCTAAAACGTCTTTGCAACGGAAGGAGTAATTACTAAAATTTTTCAATGCAATACCCTTATCCAAACATCCCCTTACTTAGTAACTTATATTGTTCTATAAATACTACAGAATACATGCTCATATCTATGGCATATTGTATCTGTTCTACACCTGTTGTCTGGTTAGTGAAATCTGACTGACTCGTTGCTTTTAATATGGTTTTCACCCATACAGCCATACCTATAATTCATAAGAAAGTTGTTAATGGATTTTTTTTATGTAAGCTCACTTTTGTTCTTGGTTTCTGCTTTCTATATTGGAAATTGTTCAATTGAGAATTGACCCAAAGCTTTCGCCTTTGGGTCATGAAGAATTTGGCCCTCTGGTTGCCTCTTACTTCCAGTTTGCTGCCTTTCTATTCAATGGACTATTTTCTACTCAATTATTTAGATTAATCTTCAACTATATTTCGTGGCACTGATTGACCGACCATCCATGATCTCTAGGTTGTTGAGAGTGGCGGCAAGAACATAGAGATAGCAGTGATGACACACGAGGATGGCCTTCGCGAACTCGAAGAGGCTGAGATCGATGAGTATGTCGCCGAGATTGAAGCAGAGAAGGCCGCTGCCGAGGCTGCAAAGAAGGGTGTGCCGAAGGAGAACTGATTCAGCACAAGTTTAGGTCACGCCTCTTGTTCCACAGCATGTGTTATGATTCACTTCTTTTAGACGGATGCCCCAGCTGTTTGGATACAGAGGGGATATTTTATTAAAAATTCAGATGAAGCCGCTTGGATGAAACTCATGCTATTTGATGCATAGTAGTGCATCTACCATGGTGGTGGCTTGTGGCTTGTGTGACTCTTGTCGCAGTGGTCTGTTGGTATTATTTTCTGATGAAACCTGACAATGCTAGTCAGTTAAGAGACTTTTGTTGTTGCGTATTGCTGATTTGCAATCGAGGAGTGCTCGGCTTTCCTGAAACTTAAGCCATGGAAGTTGGCGGGCCCAGCCCAACCGACCCATCGATCGCGCGCATTGCGCATCCCAGTAGCAGCATAGCAGCCCGTGCCGGTCGCGTGCGGTGGCGGTGCTCGGGCCTGTCCACTTGGCGCCCGTAGTTTACTACCGGCCCATTGAGGTTTTGATGCGGGCCGGTATATCGTTGTAATACTAGTATTATAGGATTGGCCCAAGAAGCTTTTTTTTTCTTTTCGGACCAAAAAAAAAAAAAAACAGAAAGCATGATTGAGCGGATAACTTGGACCCCGCCATGCCGCCACGTCGGTCTAGCCTGGCCGGTGTTGTTGCCACCCGCGGTCACCAAGCGATGAGAATAATCCTGAAAGCGAGGCCAAGATATAGAATCAAAGAAAACGGGAGCATGGGAAAGATGGTCAGATGGTGACAGAAAAATAGATATGGCAGGAGCTTACCGCTCAATCAAGGAGCTAAGAAGAGTCAGTTAAATCCCTCCGTTTCAAAATAAAACAACACACTTTTGGAGCCAGACAAATGCCAAACTTTCTAAAGTTTAGCTAAATCTATAAACAAAATACACATATATTTTCCATACTGCATGTCCGGTGCCATAGGTATTAGTATTCTTTTTTCTCAATATAAACTGGAGTATTTATACTCAAGTTAAAGATGCAAACAGGTTTGTCCGGGACACCACGACTACCTTCATTCCATCATCAAGCCCAACCCAAAGCCCAACGCCCAACGCCCAACGCGAGGATCCGAAAAACAGAGGAGAGCAGCAGCCCCACAGGGTAAGAAGGAACTGTCCACATTTGGCCAATCAGGTTCCCCTGCCGCTGGCTGCCGTGACGGACGAAGGGGGTTATGGTGCGATATGCATGATGCAACAATCATATATGGGTATAATACGGCGCAGCCCAATTCAGGCAAAACAATGAAGGGATAAGATCCATCGGGTTCCGGCGGGCCATACGTGGCCGGACCGGGGGCCCACGACGACCAGCCAAACCAACAACCAAAGCCAATGTTGTCGTCACCTGCCTCTGCCTGGGCCCGCCCCGCCCGACCGCCCCTGCCCCCGCTAGGAGTGGATAGATACCACAAGAAGCAAGCAAGGAGACAAGGAACAGAAAGGGAAAGTGCAGCAGGTTTCGTTCTACCAATCAATCCCCCCAGGCCGCTACCTAATCCCAGCACGTCGTCGTCGCTTCTGATTGGGCTGGGCGGCGCATGGTGATGGGTGATGGTAGTAACAACAAAACACTGTGGGCCCCAACCTCGCTCGCCAACAACAGATCGAAATCATGCACCACCACCGGACGGGCTGTTTTGTCCATCTCATCCTTCCTTCGTGCCTGCCTTCTGCGCAACAGACCCACACAAGTTACGTACGTACTGTACGTATATTGTACACACATACTCCCTCCGTCCCAAAATAAAAGTCGTTCTCACTTTCCGAGGAGTCAACTTTTTTAAACTTTAACCAACTATATATATAAAAATATTAATATTTATAATATATAATTAATATCATTAGATAGATCTTTGAATGTACTTTTATAATAAATTTATTAGACAATATAAATATTGCACGTATTTTCTATAAACTTGATCAAATTTAAGAAAATTTGACCCGTACGCTTCCATGGTGACTTCTTTTCTGGGACGGAGCTGTTTTCGTGTTTTGTCAGAAAACCCAAGCTGGCTCCCAAAACCCAATTGGCCATTTAGACACGTCAGGGATCAGATTCAGATGTATCGGCTATCATCTGTGTGCAGATTAGACGATTAGTACTACTTACTGCTGCTACTGTGGTTTGATGACACTCATCAGCAAGTTGCTAATATATCTGACAGAAGGAAGGAACTTAACAGGCACCAGAAAAATAAAACAAAACGTCTCTTACCACACACACACACACACACAAAAGAACAGGATGCCGATTGGTATAGTCTGTGATGAGGATGGATGGAGACGACGGCGGGCGAAGGCGGCAGCTTGCTTTACGGCCGGCGGCGGTGACAAGCTAAGCTAGGCGGAGGAGATAAGCTTGCGATCGAGTCACTTTCCTCCCCTCTCCCCTAAGCAGCTAATCTAATCTATATCTATCACCCTGTCGGCTATCGCCGCCGCCGTTTTTACTCCGATGCCCTCGCCCGCGCGCTCCAGCCGGCCAGCTGCCGGAGAGGATAAGGCGCCCGATGGGGACCGATCCGGGCCGTCCGTCCAGGCAAGGCAAGCAGTGGTTTGCCATCCTCGTAAAGTGAGCGCCGTCTGCGTCGCCAATGGATGATTGGGATTCCGTACCAGTAACCAGACCAGACAAGATCCGGCAGGCCCGTGTACGTTTTCGGTTCGGTGGAATGGTGGATACCCTCGATCCGTCTCCTCAGCTACAGATGGATGGATGGATGGATAACACGAGAGGAGAGAGATCCGGTGAACCCTGGCAACAAAGACAGCGAGCGAGCGAGCGCGAGAGCCTCCGTGGGCTCCGCGGCAGCGGAAAGGAAACTGCTCACTGCTGCTGCACCTGCCCGCGGCCACCCACCCGGCCTTTCTCCTCACTTTTTCATGCAATCAAGGCGGTCACTGTTATCATTAATCATCACAGATTTGGGTGCTGCGACTGCGAACGAGCGATTGTGGCTGTGGGCAGCAGCAGTCCAGTCTGAATTCATCATCGGCACGACGGCACCTAACCATTTCTTCCGCGACTTGGCTGCAGTAGTTTCGTTGTTTCCCTGAGCGAGGCTTCCGGAATCGGCTGGGCATGAATTGCCTCGATCAGCATATGCCGCCATCGCAGAGATGAACCCTGCTTGCTACCCTAACATCTGGTGGCGGGCGGCGTTTGACTGATCTCTGATCGACCTGGCCATCATGCATGCATACACTTCTGCTTTAGC
The DNA here is from genome assembly GCA_009763385.1 of Coix lacryma-jobi var. lacryma-jobi. Taxonomy (NCBI): domain Eukaryota; kingdom Viridiplantae; phylum Streptophyta; class Magnoliopsida; order Poales; family Poaceae; genus Coix; species Coix lacryma-jobi. The sequence goes on from CM019828.1 coordinate 12,034,898, forward strand.
TCCACGATAGATCGATTCCATTGTGTGTGTATATTATTGCCGTTGCACGTACTCCTGCTGCGGGCAACTCAGGGAGAGGATTGGAGGACGGACGGTGTTGCTTGGCTCACCGCGGTGCAGAGAGATACACAGGGACCAGGGAGAGAAGCTGCACCAACCACACAAGAGTCCAGGAAGAACTGAAGAGGCGCCAGCAGCAGCAGCTAAGCTGTCGTGGGATGATCACGGGCGCCGTACTGTCTGGTCCTCTCTGCCCTTCCAACTCTACTGTGCTGCACCTACCAATTCCGGCCACCAGTGGATCATCGGCCGGCCGGATCGAGCAGAAGGGTCCAGCTCCAAGTCTGCATCGCTGCTGGAGCACCATGTCCCCTGAAGATGCCTCAGAGTAATTTGGAACGGAGAGGCCGCGTTGCTAACCGACGGGAGCAAAAGCGCAGCTGAAACCTGAAAGAAACGAAACATGACGAGGAGGAAAGAAACAGACTAGAATCCCAAGGAAACGATCGAGAACGTGGACGCTTCTCCCGCCTACCAAACTGCCCGGACGTCCGGACAGAAAAAAAAAAAAAAAAAAAAAAACTCATGGCGATATGAGACTGAACTGTTTCAGTCCATTCGTCCTGGATCATCATCACCGATCTCTTTCTCCAGCCATTCCAATCGTCTCGTCTCGTTTCGTGGACACTGTACCATAGTCTTTGGGGTTCTCTCTGACGACGAATCCGTGTCCATCCGTGGAATCGAGAACAGTCAGAGCAAGATTAATCCATACATACATAAAAGAAGGGCGAGGAAGAAAAAAAGAAAGAAAGATGGTAACTACTGTACGTACCACACAATCCTACTAGGGTGGTATTGCTTCCCTATTGCTTTTATGATTATGCTGCGCTACACGGACGGACAAGATCACTCAGCCCATCAATTTTTTTTTTTTTTAAAAAAAACCTCATGTTGCATTTGGCCGCAGTTGCAGGCAGGGGACGACGACGGACCAGAGGGCTTCAGCTTTCACTTGCACTGTCAGTGCCATGCAGGCTCCCCTGCAGACCATCCGTTGCACTGCACTCGCTAGCAACCCTCTTGGCGTTTCAGTAAAATAAATCCCAAGTAGCATGATATGATCCCTCCATTACCACACTAGGCAATGATGCCTGCTATTACTGGCTACAAGAGGAGAGACCAGTGGCGCTCGATCGCTAGCGAAAGAAACAGCGGCGGGAGGGGAGCTCGTCAGTCAGCAGCCGAAATCGGCAACCCCACCGCTGCATAATACAGTAATAAACTAGGATTAGGATTAGCTGCGGGGGTTTAGCGGTGAAAGTTGCTCACCAATTTGGCAAGGACCGGGGCAGGTTCAGTGTAGCGGAATCCGTCTGACCCAACGGAAGTGGAAACCACCATCCACAATTCCGGGGCGCTCCTCGCAGCTGCCGACCGAGTAGCGAGTAGCACACAGGACAATGAAGTGTGTGTGTTTTTCTTCTTCTAATAATGCATCAGTCAGGACTAGCTACTAGATCAAACTCTATTCCGTTCGACATGGATACGCATTTGTTGGTTAAAAACACGCATCAAACTCTATTCCTACCTAATACAAAGATACGCGTTGTTTGTGCGTATTCGAGAAAGAAAAAAAATAAAGTTGACGTTGGACATTGAGCTAGCACTCCATGGAATGATTGTCGTGTGCTTGTGCGTCTGATTTCTGTTAAAAAAAAGGTTTTGTGGATGAAGTAGCACCTTCAGTTTGTATACTACTTGTTCCGATCCCAAATATAAATCTACTTATATATTTATAATGAGTAAAATCTTTTCATTTGGTTAAAAGTGTATAGAGATATACTATGTTAGATGAAAATATTTATATATTTTTTTTTATAAAAGTAATTTTGGTAATGAATCCAGCAATGGGCATTGTCTATATAGAATCTTAGATATTAATTCTCAAATCTATTTTCTTTGAATCAGCGAGGATTTGTGTTTTAAATATTTATAGTTTAATTTATAATATACATTGAAGCTAAAGTGACCTACAAGGAGTATATCTATCTATATCTATAACTATATCTATATCTCTATCTATCTATACTCCCTCCGTCTCATAATAGAAAACGCTATGGGGCCGGGGTGCGTATCGATCAAACTTTCTCAACTTTAACTAAGTTTGTAGAAAATACGTGCGACATTTATATCTTTAAATAAATTTATTATAAAAGTATATTCAGTAATCTATGTAATGATAATTATGTATTATGAATATGAATATTATTTAATATATAATTGGTCAAAGTTATAAAATATTAATTTTTCGAGAAGCAAGAATGATATTTATTTTAGGATGGAGAGAGAGTATTCTAAACCCCATTAGAGTTTTGTACTTCTATCTTGACCTACAAATTATTCACCTCAATAATTCACTATAAGATAGTCACTAGCATTTGTGATTACTATATACGTCAACAGATACACCATCCACTGCACTAACATATACACTTAGTTGTATATACAACGTGTCACATCATCTACCGACAAAAATTTAGACATAATACTTATCTTTTCAAACAAGTAATTACACCTGTAGTGTAATTTTATTATAAAATCCAAATTATCTTCAACTTCCATGGCAATGTGCGGCGCATACTCTTGGTTATTCTAATTTCAGTAGTAAGAGCACGATCAAGGTATGTGGATTCAAAATCATAGGAGATAAGAAATCACGCACAGAGCTATGTCAGTGTATTTATCAATGAGCTTTACTCGGATGGTTAAGACCATCTCTTATTTACTGATGAGAGGTACGTAATAGATAAAATATTTATTTAATTAATTCTTAATTTTGGAAAATAGAATAATAATAAATAAGAAAAGTTTTAAACGTGGGAGTAGTGGTAGTAGCAGCAACAACAGCAGTGGTAGTAGAAGAAGACGACGACGAGGAAGAAGAGGAGGATGAGGAGAGCTTGGAGCCTGCAGGCTTCGGATTGGATTGCAGGATCGGTTTTCGCCTGCTCCAACCCCATCCAAAGGGTCGGTCATGACGACGGGACGAGAAGCACCACGCATGTCGTTCTAGTTAGGAGACAGCAAGGTGCTGCGTCATGTCAGCCAGTCCATCTCAATTCCTAAGCTCACGACAGGTGTCGCCGACGACCCATCCGATCCACCGCCAACCGCCTGGTGCCGCCGATCCACCACCCCCGCCGCCGTCATGGGTGGGTCATGGCCCGGCCGCCGGCCGCCACGAGCTCCCCCCCAATCCGACGTTAAATTATGGACCGAGAGGATTGTTGTGCTTCTACTTGTGCCCCCAAAAAAAGGCCAAGAAAGAAAGAATGGCAGCAGAGCACCGCGATGATTTCTCTCTCTCTCTCTCTCTCTGACTGATTGCAGCCGCGATGCAGCTCCTGGGCTTGCGCGTGGCATCCTGCCATTCATCAGGCTTCCGGTTCGTTCCGTGCGTGTCCTGAATGCTCCAAATCTTTTACGACGCGTGTGGTACTATGGAGCGTAGTAGCCTGAGGGGATTTTGCGAAATTCGCCATGCTTCCCTTCGCGTAAATTAGTTCGATTCCATAGAGAAAAGAAAACACATGATTTGTTATATGAAATCCTCCTGTGCGGCTGTGCCTATCCGTCCGGTTGCCTGCCTGCCTGCCTTGCCTTGGGTTCGGCCGCCCAAAGCCGCTGCTTTTCCTCATCGCTTATCGGCTATCGCAGCAGCACCCAGTGTCACCGGCAACTTGCCACCACCCGGCCGGCGTCGGCCTCGGCGGCCGCTGAAACGATGGCGACGCCGACGAGACGAGCTCCAACCGCTCCGTTGCTCTTTCCTTTCGCCCCCCCTTTTTTTTTTCTCTCGTGCCCAATAGCAACGGATCAGGGACACTTTTTTTTTTACTAGCAGAAGACAAAGGACCCCCGAAGAAAGTGCTCCCGGTAGTACTAGTGGTCCAAGATCTTATGCATATGAACAAGCCCTGAATCTGGGAAACCAATGAATGACCAATGGGTAAAGCACATGCTGCAGCCAGCCGCCAGCGTAGTACACGATCGGCAAAACTACTGTCTTCTTCTCCACAAAACAGAGGATCGATCTGGTGGTATTCAGAGAACAGAGCGTACATACACTCTGTATCGACTCTTGTATGTATCGTACTATCGTAGTATACCTTCACCACAGAACAGAGGAAAACAGAAGTTGAAGCTGAAATTTTTTACATGAACTACCTACCCTACTGTACCTACCTACCTTACAACTAGTAGCTAGCTAGCATCAGGAGCATGTACCATATGTGATTATCCCTCCTGACATTCGTTCAGTCAGCCAGGTTAATTTTTCTTTTCTTTTTACACAAAATGGAAGAGAAAAGGGAGCAGCCGAGCCGAGCCGAGCAGGGAGGATTTATTCTCTGCTAGTACTACTCTGCTGAGGTAGGAGTAGTGTGTAGTGACAGCGGCCACGAATCCTCCTCGCCCGTCTTGGCTTGGCTCTCCTTCTCATCCTGCACTATCCTTTACTCCCACTACAAACTGCTAACCAACCAGCTAGCTAACCTAACCAAATCCAGCAAGGCAAAGAACCAAACCAACAAAGCAGAAGAATTCGGCCGGCCATTTCGATCGACGGATGTGTATCACTTCATCTCGAGGCCTCTGAAGTCGAGCATGCCGGCCCGGAGCCCCACCAGGAAGTGGTGTCGTCCGTTGCTGCTGCAGCTGCACCCGGGCGCGCCCTTCTGGATGCCAAGGCTGCAGCCGAAGCAGAGCGCCCCGCCGTGGCCGTGTTCATGGCCGGCCTGCAGCGCCTCCCGCTTGACGACGGCGGGCTCCAGCTCCAGCTCCAGCTCCAGCTCCTCGTCGTCGTATTCGTCATCCGGTTGGCACGGCGGGCTGATGCAGAGGTCGAGGTTCAGGTCGGGGCACCGGGGCGCCCTGACGACGCCCGTCGGCTCGGCCTTGATCGGCTGCTGCGGCGCTGCGGCGGCGCTGGGGTTGGGCTGGAACGAGATAGTGGTGACGGCGCCGGCGCCGGCGCCCGCGCCGGCGATGGTGCGGTGCGTGACGGGGTCGATGCCCCTGCCCAGCAGCTTCCGCCGGATGTGCGTGTTCCAGTAGTTCTTGATCTCGTTGTCCGTCCGCCCCGGGAGCCGCGCGGCGATGAGCGACCACCTGCAGGCAGAAGCAATCAACCAGTGAATCAGATGATGTTCTGATCAGCTTGGTTTGCCGATGAAGGCATGCAGCCAGCCGGCGAGAGGCAGAGCAGCGGCAGCGGCAGCAGGCACGTACTTGTTCCCGAGGAGGCTGTGCAGCTTGATGATGAGGTCGTCCTCGTCGGCGGTGAAGTTGCCGCGCTTGAGGTCGGGGCGGAGGTAGTTGATCCAGCGGAGGCGGCAGCTCTTGCCGCAGCGCAGCAGGCCCGCCGCCTTGGGCAGCGACCGCCAGCACCCTTCGCCGTGCGCCCGGATGTACGCCACCAGCCGGTCGTCCTCCTCCTTGGTCCACGCGCCCTTGTTCGTGTGCGCCTTCTCGCAGCACGGCGACCGCCCCATCGTCGCCTCGTCGGTCGTCTTCGTCTCTGCTTCGCTTTTCGCTTTGGCTTCGGCTCTGCTGTGTGCGGCTGGGCTGGGCAGGGTGGGTCTGCGATTGGATTGGACAAGCAAGGCAGCGAGTGGCCGGGGCGCGCGGGGTTTTATAGGCATAGGCAGGCGGGTTGGTTGGTTGGCCGCGCGGTGCGAGACGCAACGCAACGCAATGAGAAGGAGAAGGAAAAGGAAGTTGGTGGGTGAGCAGCGTTCGGTTGGGCTGGGCTGGGCTGCTGGGCCAGGCGGCCGGTGTGGGTGTGAGTTGACGGGGACGGGAGCGGCCCGACCCGACCCGGCTTAACTTATTTCTAATGCTAACGACGACCCACCCCACCCGTTAGGAGGATTATTATTATAATATTTGTAATTATAGATAAAACTGTCAGTTATCGGGCGCGTTTAGCACGGGCTACAACAAGCACGTGAGTTGATTGATATACCACCTGATCTCACCAGCGACGACTAGTCGCTTCGATTTGCCCCTGTCAAGGATGGGATAGTAATGCTGTTGCAGGCGTTGTAAACGTTGCTATGGAAATGGAAGGTGACTAGGTTAATCACCTTGTTAGTTTTATCACTTTATGTCATGTTATTATGTATAAAATAAGCAAATCAACCAGACGTTGAATTCGAGTTTCCAACCTGGTAGTAATACTGTGGCACATGTTGTATGGAATTGAAGGTGGCTAGGTGAATTAATCACCTGTTAATTTTTTGTCAGCGCCCAATTTGAAAAAAGGCGCTCCGATCCGGCGAATCCTTTCTTTTTTTTCCTTCTCTTTTCCGTTTGTTATTATTTATACGGGGTTTTCACCAAACCCAGGGCCTCCTTAATTCCACGCGCTAATTCTAGTCTTTCAGGTCTTCCGATCCGCTGCGCAACAAAACGTGCTGGTGCAGATAAAGTCATAAAATTAAAGCTATGCTGGTTAATTACTCTTTCGATCTGCATGCAAATGCTTCATTTTTTTCGCTGGGTAGGCCAGCGGCAGCGCTGATTGTCGTCAGTAGAACTGGAATTCTCTTGTTGCAGCAGTTCATAGAAATCCTCTGCCAGCCTGACCCCTTCAGTCTTCGATGTGCAGTGTATGACGATGTACGAGTACTATCTGCTATCTATCTATAGGAACGGAACACGCAGCACGTTGTTTTGTGCATCTGCCGTGCCGTGCGTTGCAAACGACGACTACCTACGGACGGGACTATACGCATACTCTGTTGGTACATGAGATGAAAACAAAGAAGATTATATATATATTTAGTCACGAGATTATATGTAATTTAATTATTTATTTATATCTCCAGATAAAATGAAATCAAAGAATATTATATATAATTTAAAATTTAATCTATCTATCTATATCTACATATATACGTCTACTTGCATCTACTAGTATATCTATATCTATATCTGCTTCTACTGTTCTACATATATCTATATCTGTATATGTATCTATATCTGTATCTACGTCTATATCGATATCTATATCCATATATATCTACATCTACATATATCTACATCTATGTCTATATCTATATCTCCATCTCTAGATTTCTTTATACATATATAATATCTAGGGGCAAAGCTAAGTCACATTCAATTCGCGAAATGTCTTCAAATATTTTGCGCAATACTCATTTTAGACGCATGCATGGAGCATTAAATGTAGGTAAAAAAATAACTAATTTATATTTTTAGTCTGCTCATGTCAAGACGAATCTTTTGAGTCTAGTTAGGTCATATTTGGACAAAGTTTGTCAAATAACAACGAAAGTGTTACAGTAACTTTTCGCCAAATATTTCGCGAACTGAACAAGGCCTAAGGCTGGTTATGTGTCAAGACTGACTTGACAAATTTTGAAACACACAGAGAGAATTACTGTACATGATTGTTATTTGCTCCTAATAATGCATGACCGCCCGGCCCACCTTCAAGTCTTCAACCAAGGCGTCGGTGATCTTCTAGCATGGCTTTCTCGCCCCTGTATACATGCATCTTCGCCCCTGTATACATGCATCTCATATCAAACCCAGCAAATGAATCCTTTCGTCCAGTCTTTTTAACTTTTCATAATGTCCTTACGTCTCTTATTGCATTGTCTTGTTTGGGATCTAGACCTAATTAAGACTCGCACCTCATCACCTACAACTTACATATTACATATATGTACTTTTTTTTCTTGTCTCATCTAGGACTCAAACTTATGACGCGTGTCACCGTCGGTTCTTTGATGGAACCGACAATGCTACATCAAAATCACTGTCAGTTTATGGCTCAAACCGACAGTGATAAGTGGTCGTGCAGTCTTTGTCGACGTCAACCATAAACCGACAGTGATAGTTATAATTACTGTCGGTTTGAGATGACAAGGCGCCATTACATTTAATCTTAGGTTCAGACTATACACCGCAAGGTGCTGTACATGCATGCATTCCGTTGAACACGCTAATAATACACGCAGATATAGGTGCATGGTGCCGTATCGTTAGGACTTAGGAGGGGAACTGACACACACCGCGCGCGCGACGAAAACCTTGAAACTGGATTTGCACAAACCTGCGCGAATCAGTGTACCAACAAGTCAACAACCCAGCCAAACACATTGGACCCGATCTTAATCTTTTTTTTTTCCCCGCATCGCCGTACGTTGGCACCTACCATGCACCATCGATGAGCCAATTCGATCGCCCCTGCTGCACCACCACCAGCACCGCACCGCACTGCAGTAGTGCACCGTCAGCGACGGGACGGCGGCGGCAAAAGGCGCCACCGATGAATCAGATCGGTCGTCGGCCCGCACTATCCGATCCTAATACTGCCTACCAAACACATTCTTTTGGGTGATGATGGATGGATCCATGCGTTGTGGTGGTAGACTGTGGTATATAGGTCTGGTCCTCGCCTATAGTTTCTTCAAACTCCAAACAGCGCCGGCGGCAGTTCAGTAGTGTCACAATTGCATGCATTATATTCACGAATTCATCCACGCATTCCAAGCCATGACCATGAGAATTCAGCCTCACGATTTGTATTCCTGACGATGGAATATAATTTTCTCACGAGTTAGGTTGGTCGTCCCACTCCATCCCATGGGCGGGCAGCTAGTGCATATGGTACACGTACAACTAACAAAGTTGATGCATGCGCGCGGTGAACTGGCTGGCATGCATCCGTGTCAGTGTGTCACATGCAAGCTTCCTCACATCACTAACTAAACGTGCGCCTTTCTTTGTTTGCCGTCGTTGACCTTGCTGCTTCTGCTTCTTCCTACTAATTCCTGATACAAGAAGGCTATGCTTTTAAGCGGTTTTATTACAAACAGATCATCAGAGCCTAATACGGAGAGAGAGTCAACACAAACGTGACTGGATATTTCTATTACTGGATATCATCTAGCTCTTGCTCAATACTCTATTATATTGTTACTCTAGAAAGCTGCCAGCTAGCAGAGCATACTACTACTACTATAAATCGCCGCCAGTTTCAGGTTCGTCCACGTAGGCAGGCACGGCCGGATGGATGCTTGGAATGGTAGACATTCAGGTTGGTGAGCTCCAGCGTCATCATGTGTTTATAATGGGGAATAATACTTATACTGCAGCGGGACGTTGCCCTCATTCGCACGTGTCGGGTGTCGTCGTTGGTGCACCCACCCCGGACCAACTCCTCCCCCTCCCCTCATGCATGCTCGCTGTTAGTAGTAAGTACAGTAGTTAGTTTACGGTGGACGGAACAGTCCTCTCCCTCCTCCGTCCGTCAGATGTCATGCACGCCACGCACGGCAACTAGTTTGCATTATCAGCTGCATCATGCGACCGCGACCGGTACTTCAAGTGTATAAGTATAAAACACGGGAAGCCTCTTGTCGACGTCGACGTGGTGGTATTATGGCTTGTGCGTCTACCTTGCTTGGTTTTGTATATACGCATTTGTTTATGCTTGAGAATCCCTTTCATTCCTTCCAGGCCGCATAGGCATGCTAATCCAATCCGCATCTGGGCTGTTGGTTTGCTGCTGGAATAGTCTGTGTCTAGTGCTGCGTGCCAAATGCTCCGCACTGGTCGCTGTCCGATGATGTCGCCCGTGTCGCGTGTGGCCGTTTGCGGCGGATTTGCTGTTTCTGGTTGAAAATTTTGCAGCTCTGAAACGGCCAGCCAGCCAGCCAGGTGCTGCATGCCTGACTGCTAAAAAAACCACCCGACGCTACAGCCACTACCGGACATGGTCGCTTTGCCGAGTGCCACAGGCACTCGGCAAAGCTCCTTTTGCTCTCGGCAAAGCCTTTGCCGAGAGCAGCCCTCGGCAAAGGCCACACGGCAAAAAATGGATCGGCAAAGGGCTCTTTGCCGAGAGCCTTTTATCGGGCGCTCGGCAAAGCCTTTGCCGAGTGCTGAGATGGCTCTCGGCAAAGAAAAAAATAAAAAAACCCCGAAAAAATAAAGAAAATTTTTTATTTAATTGGAGGAGGGGCCCACTGGGCAGCGCCCACTTGTTGCCCTTGAAATCGCAAGTTCTACTATTTTTCACGCAATTTTCTCTCACGCAGTCAGCAGGATTCGAACTCACGACCTCTCGTTCGCGCGGAGCCTCCTCTACCACTGCACTACACACTCATATACGTTCCATTTCCGTTTCGATTACCCATATATTATACTAAACCATGTGTAATTTGCTTATTTGAGGCCCTAAACGAATTCAAATCAAAAAATTGTAAACTACAAAGTTTTCTAACTTTTCAAGATCTACAACTTTTATTTTGGTAGTTTTTCCATCCGAGGTTGTTTATAAAAATTTGAATTTTAAATTTTACAATTTCAAACGTAGTTTTCGTTGACAAGATGATTTCAAATCAAAAAGTTGTCAACACCAAAGTTTCATAACTTTTTGAGATCTACAACTTTTATTTTGGCCATTTCTCCATCTAAGGCATTTTTAAAAATTCGAATTTTAAAATTTTCAAATTCGAACGTAGTTTTGCATAACTAGATGACTTCAAATTAAAAAGTTATCAACTACAAACTTTCATAACTTGTCAAGATCTACAAAGTTTATTTTGGTTGTTTACCCATTTATACATCCAAAATTATGGTTATCATATTATTCACAAATATTATATATCACTCTTGTAGTTTCGTAAACTAACGGAGAGAGATGTAAGATTTATGAACAAATTTATTTTAAATTTGTCAAATGAAGAAATGACTAAAATAAAAATTATTCATCTTGATAAGTGAAACAACTTTTTAGTTGAAAGTTTTTTTATTTGGATTAATTTACTGCTTCAAAATATGATTTGAAAATTAGCTTTGCCGAGTGTAAAAAAAAAACTCTCGGCAAAGACCTCTTTGCCGAGAGCCAATAAAAAAACTCTCGGCAAAGAATTTCTTTGCCGAGAGCAAGAAAAAACACTCGGCAAAGAATTTCTTTGCCGAGCGTTTTTTTTTGGCTCTCGGCAAAGAATTTCTTTGCCGAGAGTTTTTTTATTGGCTCTCGGCAAAGACCTCTTTGCCGAGAGCCAATAAAAAAACTCTCGGCAAAGAATTTCTTTGCCGAGAGCAAGAAAAAACACTCGGCAAAGAATTTCTTTGCCGAGCGTTTTTTTTTGGCTCTCGGCAAAGAATTTCTTTGCCGAGTGTTTTTCTTTTGCCGAGTGTTTTTTATTCGGCCCTCGGCAAAGAGCTCTTTGCCGAGCGCCCGAAAAAAAACTCTCGGCAAAGAGTGCGGCGCTCGGCAAAGTGAGTTTTTCCGGTAGTGAGCCGGCTTCAGACGAGGTTTTTCTTTATTCTTGAGTATGGTAAGATGACCCACTCACCGCAGGCCTCTTGCTTTTGTTGTAATTGGAATGACAATGTAAATGACAATTGAGACAAAAATGTGTAGTGTCCTCTCTTTTCCATTGATCCACCATGGGTATATATACAAGGTCCTCCATGGAGGTTACACAAGGGAATAATACCCCATAAAGCCTCATAAACATGTTAATGAGAGGGGGTAAATCCTATTGTAAATAGGGTCATGATGGTGGTCTATTAAGGAGGAGATTAAACACCATTAGTAGTATTGTAACACTCCCCCTTAATCGAATCCTCTTTGAGATCAATGAAAAAGTATTGTTCCTCCAAAAATTCCTGTAGGACAAAAAAAGAGGAAATATATTGGTAGATATGCTATTAAAACTCCTTAAAAACCCAGTGGGAGAAAAAGGAAAAAGTATAGCACATTATGATTATTGCCTCTTTGTGAACTTGCATGAGAAAAACCTTTTCAGGAGAAAACTCATGTATAGTTTAGATAGCAATACATGTCTTTGATATTCCTTTTAAAAACCCCTATGGGGAAAATAAGAAATATGACATGAGCTTATGTAAATATTGCCTCATTAAAAACTTTCTATGAGAAACCTTGTGAGGAAAAACTCATAAAAAGAAAAGAGTACAATATGATGTTGTGACAAGTCAATATCTAGGAGATTTCTCCCCCTGAACCTTACAAATCTCTAAGACGTCGCATACCAATCCCTTTAACACATTTTTCAAATGTGGAGGCTGGTAGTGACTTAGTAAATAAATCAGCGAGATTATCGCAAGATTTAATTTGCAAGATATCAATTTCTCCTTGTTGTTGCAGCTCATTAGGATAGAACAACTTAGGAGAAATATGCTTATTGATATTGCTTTTGATATAACCTGTCTCCATCTGTGTAACACAAGCTGCATTATCTTCATAGATAATGGTTGGTGAGTTAATTACACCTAGACCACAAGATTGTTGTATGTGGTTAATCATCCTGCGAAGCCAAACGCATTCACGTGAGGTCTCGTATAGTGCTACTATCTCAGAATGATTGGTGGAAGTAGTCACCAAGGTTTGTTTCGATGACTTCCACGAGATGGTTGTTTCGTTGTGTAGGAACACGAAGCCTGTTTGAGATCTGCCATGATGGGGATCAGATCGATATCCAGCGTCAGCGTAACCAACGATATCTGAATTTGGGCCTCTTTTAAAGAATAGTCCAAGATCCCTTGTGCCATTCACATATCTGAGGATATGCTTTACTCCAGTCCAGTGACGTTTGGTGGGAGCAGCGCTGTATCTAGCTAGTAAATTCACTGCAAATGCAATATCAGGCCTGGTGCAATTTGCAAGGTACATGAGCGCTCCAATGGCACTAAGATATGGAACATGAGGGCCCAAAACATCTTCTCCTTCATCCCGTGGTCTAAATGGGTCAGTCTCCATTTCTAAAGACCGAACAACCATAGGAGTTTTGGAAGGATGAGATTTATCCATATTGAATCTCTCCAATACTTTCTGGATATAGGCAGACTGATGTATAAAAATTCCAGTTGGAAGGTGCTCAAGCTGTAGGCCTAAGCAAAATTTGGTGTGTCCCAAATCCTTCAACTCGAACTCCGTCTTTAGATGATTGCGGGCTTCATCAATATCTTGTTGGTGGCCGATGATATTTAAATCATCGACATATACAGATATAATGCAAAATCCCGTTTGGGACTTCCTGATGAAGACGCATGGGCAATCATTACTGTTGGAGTATCCCTTCTGCAGAAGGTACTCGCTGAGTCGGTTGTACCACATTCTTCCCGACTGCTTTAATCCATAAAGTGACTTTTGAAGCTTTACACAATACATGTTGCGGTTTGCGTTTTGATTCGGTATAGGGATCCCGTCAGGGACCTTCATATATATGTCCGAATCGAGTGACCCATAGAGATATGCAATCACTACATCCATCAACTGCATAGATAGATGATTTTGTACAGCCAGAGATATTAAATATCGGAATGTTATTCCATCCATAACTGGAGAGTATGTGTCATTGAAATCAATGCCGGGTCTCTGCGTGAACCCTTGTGCTACAAGTCTCGCTTTGTATCTCACCACCTCATTGTTCTCGTTCTGTTTTCGGATGAAAACCCATTTGTATCCCACAGGGAATACTTTTGAAGGTGTAGGCATTGCATGAGAGAATACCTTTCTTTTAGTAAGTGAGGCTATTTCTGCTTGAATTGCTTCCTTCCACAGATTCCAGTCCGAGCGCTTTTTGCACTCTGCCATGGATTTAGGATCTGGATCATTTTGGAGGAGTTCAGCAACCATTGCGGAGAAATGCATGTCGACAAATGTAGTCTTTCGGTCATATGATTCTCCAGACTCGAGATAGTTGATGGAAATTTCGTGTACCCTTTGAGATGCATCATCATTTCCCAAAATGGTTGCATCAGGGCATTCCGATGTCCCAACATCAGTAATTGAGTGCACTGTTGATGTGGGATGTGAAGGTTGAACCTCCACAGGGTGTTGCTCAACATGAGGTTGAGTTGCATTTACTTGGTTGGAAGAATTCTTCTTTTTCCTTTGCTTGCTAGGAGCTGCATCCTTGGAAATGGCCGTACTTCTCCCCCTCTTACTTGGGAGTGGAGTAGTTTTATTTGGTACCTCTACTCTTGCCGGCACATTTCTCGCAGGATTGTAGGATTTTGTAACACTCTTATAATCAGTAAATGCATCTGGCATATTATTTGCAATGTGTTGCAAATTGATGATTTTCTGAACTTGGAGTTCAGTCTCAGATGTACGTGGATCATCATTGGAGATAGCTGTGGCATCCCAATTGATTTCCTGGCATTCTTTGTGGTTTGTTTGTTCTCCCCCTAATGCCGGGAAATGATCTTCATCAAAGATAGAATCAGCATACCGGGCCGTGAATAGATCCCCTGTGAGGGGCTCCAGGTATTTTATGATCGACGGAGATTGATATCCCACATAGATCCCCAGTTTCCTGTGAGGGCCCATAGATGTACGCTGCGGTGGTGAGATCGGTACGTATGTAGCGCAACCGAACTTACGCAGATGGGAAATGTTTGGAATATTTCCACGTACTAGTTGCAACGGGGAGGTTGCATGATAAGCAGTTGGACGCAATTGTATTAAGTCAGCAGCGTGTAAGACTGCATGACCCCAACATGAGGTTGGGAGATTGCTATTCTGTAGTAATGGTCGTGCAATAAGTTTGATTCTCTTTATGAGAGACTCAGCCAAACCATTTTGAGTATGCACATATGGGACCGAATGCTGAACTTGAATTCCTAAGGCCATACAATAATCATTGAAGGCACGTGAGGAAAATTCAGCGGCATTATCCATTCTAATTGACTGGATTTGATGTTCAGGATGATTTGCTCTAAGTTTGATAACTTGAGCAATGATCTTAGCGAATGCATGGTTCCGTGTGGAAAGGAGGCACACATGAGACCATCGTGTAGATGCGTCTATTAGAACCATGAAGTACCTGAACGGTCCAGACAAAGGTTGAATGGGACCACATATGTCTCCTTGAATGCGTTCAAGGAACTTGAGCGGTTCGGCTTGAATTTTGAGATAAGAGGGTCTCAAAATTAATTTCCCAGTTGCACATGCGGTGCAAATAAAATCCGAGGATTGGGAAAATCTTGCATCACTTAGATTGTGACCAACAGAATTTTTCGTAATTTTTCTCATCATCCCTATGCCGTGGTGACCAAGGCGATCATGCCAAGTTTGGAATGCATTGACATTCTGAAAAATTACTTTGTACGCAACATGTCGTACGAGTTTGATATATGTATAGTACAATCCAAACGGGAGTGATGGAAATTTTTCTAGTGTCTGTTTGCCATATCCGTTGTCCTTTGTAATGAGAAGGGATTCCTCATTATAGTCATTGTGAGTTTCAATATGAAACCCATTTTTGCGGATATCTCTATAACTTAGCAGGGTACGAGTTGAATCGGGATACAAGAGTGCATCCTCAATTGTTATCGTTGTACCCATAGGGAGCATAATAGTGGCTCGTCCAGAACCGACTATTACAGCATCGCGTCCAGCGATTGTTAAAATATTTCCTTTATTCTTTGTGAGATTTTGGAAATATTTTATTTCTCTAAGTATAGAGTTAGTGGTAGCACTATCAACAAGACACATTTCCTCATCCATCGGATTGACTCCCGTACAATCTATATAAAATGGAGAATAAAAATAAAAATTCTCAACATAGAAATATAGATTAATCAACATATAGATATTTAAATGTGCTTATTACAATGAAACATCAAATGTGCCATAATTAAGGTAAATAAAAGACAGTAATTTATTACAACTCATGGGCATAATATTTAGGCAATCTAAGAAGACTAGGGAGTCTATTCATAGTCTCCAAACATATCTCCAGAACCATATTCTAGGAGCATGTTGTCTAAGTCTTCATCTTCCCCTTCAGGTGGGAGGAGTGCCATGATGTTGCTTGCATCCGCTGCGGCGGACTTGGAGCATCCTGGGGCGTCTTGTGCTGCGGCATCAAGATGAGAGTTGAAGTGTGCTTCAAATTTCTTTCCACCTTGGTTGGTACGTCCTTGATCAGAGCGCCCACGTCCAACGGATTTCAAGTACAATTCCACTAAGTGCTTAGGGGTGCGACATTTCTTAGTCGGGTGGTTGTAGCAACCACACTTTGCACAAGTGTTGGACTTGTTAATCGACTTAGAATTATCATTCCTCTTAGCACCACGGGACTTGCGCTGTCTCTTGCGCTTGTTCTTAGACTTGGAGGTTCCAGGATTGCCATTATGAGTGACATCCTGCTGTGTTTGTTTCTGAGTGTTAGCATGCACTTCAGGCAAAGGTTTAGCACCAACCGGTCCTTGGTTGGTGTTCCAGATGAGTAGCTCATCATGCTTTTCTGCCTGAAGCAATGTCTTAATCAGCTCAGAATAAGCTGTAAACCCCCTTTGACGGTATTGTTGTTGAAGGATTATGTGTGCAGGACGCATGGTAGACAGAGTCTTCTCAATTTTGTCCTCATCACTTGGTTCCTTCTCACAAAATCTCAGTTTGGAACTGATTTTGTCCACAGCATGGTTGAACTCTCCAACAGTTTTGAAATCCTGTATGCGGAGGTGGTTCCACTCATTGACAGCCTCTGGAAGGACAACTGCCTTTTGCTGTTCATACCGTGTCTGTAGAGCAAGCCAGAGAGCGCGTGGGTCCTCTTCCATCAGATACTCAGCTTTGAGATCAGGATGGATGTGGTTCCTTATTACAAATAAGGCACTGTACTTGTGGGTATCAGACAAGGGGTCTACACCCATCTCAGGCGGTGTGATCGCCGAGTATAATCCGCGCAGCGATAGACTCACTTTGAGATCCATCGCCCATGTGGGGAAGTTGTTGCCATCAAGAGCGAGGGACTCGAACTCTTTGGCGGCTAGTTTGGTAGCCATGATGCCTCTGCGATCGTAGCTCAGTTGGTAGAACGGTGCTTGATAACGTGTTGTAATTGGAATGACAATGTAAATGACAATTGAGACAAGAATGTGTAGTGTCCTCTCTTTTCCATTGATCCACCATGGGTATATATACAAGGTCCTCCATGGAGGTTACACAAGGGAATAATACCCCATAAAGCCTCATAAACATGTTAATGAGAGGGGGTAAATCCTATTGTAAATAGGGTCATGATGGTGGTCTATTAAGGAGGAGATTAAACACCATTAGTAGTATTGTAACAGCTTTCACTCCGTTTTGATCCGATTCGGCTCCCCCCCAATAAAGGCAATAAGGACTTTGTAGATTAAAAAAAAGTCGCCTTGGTATTTCTCAAATTTCAAATCACGGGCTTAATGTTTCTCAATTTTCAAATCACGGTCAAGGTTTGGTTCCAACTACTTCGCGCTCTGAATGCAAGAGATACTACTGCAAGTTCAGAGGATGGAAGGGAAATTCAACAAGCAATTGAAAGGCATATACACGCCTGCTTCACCAACACTATCTCCTATTGAAGATTCTCGCAAGTACAGTCATGGAGTTTAATTAAAACAATTTAAACTTTCAAAAAAAAAAATGAAACCAGTTTCTTCACGGTAATTAAAACCATTGCCTCAACCACGACAATGCGTCAGAACCAAAACGCAGTTCCTACGTCAGACACATCACTGTCAATTTCCACATCACTTCCAAGTGCAACCGAGATGCACAGATTACACAGAACGCAGATACTTTTAATAATAGGCCATGCCATCTCCATATCATTGTGACTCATGAGTATAGTGTAAACATGAAGGGGATGTTCTGTTCGAATGGATTTCAAAACATTCTCCGAGTACCTCATACCTCATTTCTATGATCCTGTGTTATTCGATCTTCATACTTGCTAAGTAAAGCCATGTAGCGAAGACCTTTGCAATCTACTTGGCCTTCTTGGACGCCTCGTACAAGTAGCCAGCGATAACTACGGCTGCAGCAACTGCTACCCCAAAGGCACTCTGTGCAAGTACAGCACCGGTAGGGAGGTCTGATTTGGCTGATGCTGTGCTGCGAGGCGTGAAGCCAAGCTCAGACAGTTTCTTGTGTGATTCAGCGTAGTCCTTGAAGAAGGCATCTTCATCCTGCGGTATAAACAAAGACATGGTCCTGAATCAGTGGATCTGAAGCTTTGTAGAATCAAACAAGGTGCTGAAGTGTGCTGTGGAAAAGGATATCTCTTAAGTCCTATTCACCTTTGCATAAAGCTCAACATAGGGCCTAAATTCAGGATCTGATAACAGTGCCTCATCAGTTGGGAGCTTTAAAAGCCCCTCAGATTCCTCACTCAACAGCTCACTGCAGTAACATAATAAATTAATTGACGGCGCACTCGTTTACAGTATGGAATCTAGCCAATAAACCAAGTAGAAATTCTGACTTTATGTTCAACTTACAGAAAGTATGAGTTATCAAACTTAAGAGGCTCCTTTGTCCAGGCACCTTCGAATCCAGACCTCTCAGGATGAGCCCTTCCCTGAAAGAACAAAGGTATTAAGATGAGCTTACGAACAAATGAGTACTCCTTCAGAGACTATAACAATTTACCAGAGTATGGCCCCCTGATAGAGCTACAATATCTTTGTCCGATAAGCCCATCCGACAAAAGATGTCCCTCAGATGTGGTGCACCTATTCATGCAAAGAAGCCAAAAAAAAGGCAAAGGATGCACATTAGCAACAGATATGATCAAATAATAAGTACAGAATAACACCAAACCATCAGGATAAAAGTTACCAAAGCTGGATACATACAGACGCGTGGTGCATATAGTACTAGTTATATGACGAAATGCAGGAACAGCTCCTAATAGAAAATGGTATCTATGTTGTTTAATAGAACTTCAGGTAAGAAATCCATGCAGCAAACATGGAGCCCAGATAAACATAAAAGTTTGATGCTGAGAAGCAACAAGAAGGTTTTACTACGTTCAAAAAAAAAAAAAAAAGAAGGTTTCACACATGAATTACACAAGTACCATCCTTCCATCCCTCTCTCTCAAACTTCCAGAATAACCACATTAACAACCACACAAGTATAACCCAAGGTAGTAAATACCTTTCTTAGCATCTGGCAGACGCCCTTCACGGGGGCACACTGACGAATCCTGATTAATTTCAACCAGTTAAAGAGTGAACATCAGGAAAGGTGAATCCAAACATGAAGGAGGTTTTTTTTTACATACACGTCTGCCAGGAACAAACTCAACAGTTGGCCCTCCGGTCACTTCAACTGCAACCACTCCAGCAAGCTGTTTATAAATTTGTAGCAGGTTAGTATTTATACTGAATTAAGAGTTTCGCCCTTCCCAACAGGATAAAAAAGCCCAATCACAACAGGGTTAAAAAAAGCCAGACATCCTATAGAGGAGCAAATTTAAGGTGATCCTGAATTACCTGATAAAGGTCTGCATATGTTATCTTGGGATTCTTTGCTTTGATAGGCTCTAGAGGAAAACAAAAGACAACTGAATAAGCAATAGTAATGATTTCATTTATTTCAGCAGCAAAGAAATACAGAAGGAAACAAGAAACACAAATCACCATCATTCCACATGGAGTACGATTTACAAACAAAGTAGCATTCTCATAAACTGCAGTTGCTCTGACTAAGACACCTTGTGATTTTACATTTAAACAGGGCATAGACCTACAAACTAATAGTTCTGACCAAGAAGATGTTATGGGAGGACTTCTTCTCTAAGCAGCTAAAAGCATACTATATAATTTTCTCAAATTACCATCCCAGAATAATTGAAATGAAAATCTAATATTTTGTTAGCTGACCTTGAAGATAGCAGAAAACCCACAGCCACAGAAAAGGAGTTCCAGTCTATCAGAAAGAAACTAGAAAAGGTGCAAATTGATTTCTTTGAAATCCCCATTCAAGTAAATCGATCATACTTAATTTATAGGTTGATATATAATAGTATTGTTGCATAGGCATCCAGCATCATATTGAGTATAAACAATGCATACCAAGGAGATCGATAGCAATCTTTAAACCAGCATTTGAACCATGGGTGTACTCTTCCTCATATCTGATTGAACCATTTGCTCCACCAGTTTTTGACTTCACGTCATAAGTTCCAGCATCATGCCATCTGCAAGGGAGAGCAAAGAAGTCCTCAGTGTTTGAACGAAAGGAAGAATGGTGTAAGATCAATCCATATTAAGCAGAATACAGTCCTAGATGAAATGATGAATCCTACAGAAAATGGAGGTCAACTTGGTGTGATTTAACCGGTTATCAGATCAGCGACATAAAGAGAAACCCAATGTGTCTAAAAATATAAAATGTGAACTCCAACCTACAAACTAGTCTCCATATCAGTTGAGTGGCCCTCTACAAAACTGTGCTCTACTGGAGCTTCTCATAAGCTGTTACGAAGTGAGCACCGTATACTTTCTTCTATTACTGTAGTGGATAAGATACTTCCTCCCAAGTCCTAACTCATACAGGAATACAGAGGTACCCTACCCACCTCTCAGCAATTCCACAGTCCACATAATGACATGAGTAAATCAAAAGTAATCCTAGTTGAGCTACAGCAGGTACCTTGTCCGAGCTTTCCACGATCTCTCTATGGAACTGAGAAAAACGGTTGCCACAGTAGCAGCGCTACTGTATGATACAGATTGGCCTACGGTTGTGATTTGACTGAGGGTTCTACCTTAACAATTCTAACAAGATTAGGATATGAATTTAACAACTCGAAATTCATCACCCCCTACCCTTTGCTTGTCAGTGCGACAGCCGCGGCAAGGAAACTAAGATTAGGATGAGCTTAAGCGCTAGGGCACGCGCACACGCAGGCAAAGTGCTCGATAAATTGTCTCAGCAAAGAGCGAAACCAAATCAGACGAAACCGCGACTAGGCACGAAACCCCATGCCATCAAGGGTTCAACAGCCCAGGAATCCCCATGCCAATCAGAGCACCAGGGCCGCGAAAAAACAAAATCAGCAGTACTTTGGGATCCGGGGGAGTGAGTATACGAGTGCGCGAGGAGGTGAGTGATTGGCGCACGTACGCGAGGCGGAGCATGATCGGGGCGCATCCCTTGTTGGAGATGAGGGCGCGGAGGTCGCGGCGCGCCCTGTCGACCTGGCGCAGGTACTCGGCGTCAACCACGGGAGCCGCCATCGCCGATTCGCCGCAGCCGCGGATCCCTGGAGATCGGAGAGCCGGTGGGGAAGCGTGGGCGGCGGAGGCGTGTGGGGGGCGACTGCTGACTGACTGCTTGCGCAGTGGGGATGGGAAGTGGAGGAGGCGACAACTGACAAGGCGACGAAGATAACGCGAGCGACGACGGATTCGATTGGCCTTGAATTGCCGGCGCCACGCCAACGAACCAACCACCCGCCCGGTCTGCTGCCTCTGCTCGCCTCGTCTCGCCGGCACCCGGGGTCTACCGCGCCGCGCACATGGAATGTGGAACCATCAGCGAGTGGGGCCAGTTGCTTGCTTCGTTTCTTTTCGCCGCTAAACCCGGCCGTGCTGACAGCGTGTTCATTCAGGTCCAGAATTCGGCCTAGTTACGGCCCTATCATTACAGCCCAATCATATTCAACTGGGCCCTTTTCTTTTCTTTTCTTTTTAATCTTATAAACTGGGCCCTTTTCTTTTCTTTTTAATCTTATAAACTGGGCCCTTTTCTGTTACTACATTCAAATCGGCAGGCTGATAGGGCATATATTGTAGTTGTTGTTGAACAGGTGTTTTTCGTTTTAGCTTAAATAGGTTCAAATCGGCAGGCTGATACAACAGGTGTACTTTAGAAGAGTCACTTAAAAACAAGTCATTTTGATTTTATCTTAAGTAAGATTCATGATTTTTTATGAGTCTTTTTTAAGAAAGCACCAATATCAGTAAAAAATTATATCACCACTTTTAAGACCATATTGAATTATGTCCTGATACCACGTTTATTGATATTTTAGATGTTGATATATCAAAAAAGACAAACAAGTTGTTTTAGAAGTTTCACAATGAAAAAGTTGTTTTAGAATAAAAGATTCATAATGGAATATTTTTTGCTCCAAAAAATTATTCAGGTGGTACAAAGTATTTCTCATGATACATGTATATATAAATAAATGTTAAAAGAAAACAGTTAAGTAGGAAGCTGGGAACACCAATTGAGGAAAAAAAAATCAAGGGAGTGAACTAATAATCAAGGGCACACGAAGGAAAGAATAATTTATGAAAGAAAGCTGAACTTCGTAAAATAGGCCTTCCATTCAAAAAAAAATTATCATTCTCGCTACGAATCTAGACAGACATTTGTTCAAGTTCGTAACTAGAATAATATTATTTTGTGAGCAGAGGATGTAATTAATTAAGCAGTACTATGAAGGTGCAATATGAGAGGTCGGGTAAGTTGTCATATGCCATATGTATCCATGATTCTTAGATTCTAAATTGGGTTGGAGCTGTTTACATACAATCAAAATCACAAGATTGTATACATAAAAATAGAAGAACTGTAGATTTTATTGGCTATGATTGTACAATCATACTTCCTTAATTTCAAATTATAAGTTATTTTGACTTATAATGAAATTGCACTTGGTATTATTATTACTGAGATTTTAAATAAATATTTTTATATACAAGGCAAGAATATAATGAATCCTACTGTATAGAGTAATCGTGTCCTCCTATTGGTTGAACCAGTCGAGAAAATAAGACGACGCACGGGGGAAGAGGAAAGGCTCACTGTTCTCACGTGGAGGGGAAGAGATTAGAAGAAATAGCTCATCAAAGTGGGTAATTACCTCACAACTCCATATGAGAGTATAAAACTCCAAAAACTGGAGTAGCCCTTGAGGTGCTTCAGAAAAAAACGTGGAGTTGGCCTCGAGCTCCACCTTTTTTGCGGAGCGGAGTTCTTGGAGCTGCATGTGTTTAGCATTGTGGAGCTGGGGCGGAGCGGCAAAAATGGGAGCGGAGCAGTCCCATACACCATCTTAGATTCTAAATTGGGCTGGAGCTGTTTACATACAAGATTGTATACATGAAAATAGTAGAATTGTAGATTTTATGGGCTATGATTGTACAATCATACTTTCTCCATTTCAAATTATAAGTTATTTTGATTTTTTTTCAGAATTATAAGTTTTACTATATCTATATATGTATAGTAAAAGTTCTGCACCTGAAAAACTCAAAACGACCTGCAATTTGAAATGTCTTAGTAAAGACATAGAATCGTAGATTAAAATTAAGATTCTGACGACCATCACCTGTGTCTAGCATATATATATATATATATATATATATATATATATATATATATATATATATATATATATATATATATATATAAGCAACCCATGGATTGTCCCATATAAAATTTTGCGGTATTCACTACAGCAGATTCATTCTTTGGCGAGTGCTAGCAGCACTCGGCAAAGAGCCTTTTGCACTCGGCGAAGCCTTTGCCGAGTGTCGCACTCGGTAAAGAGCATTCGGCAAAGAAAATGTCGGCAAAGTGCTCTTTGCCGAGTGCCAAATATCGGGCATTCGGCGAAGGCTTTGCCGAGTGCTGACGTGGCACTCGACAAAGAAAAAAACGAAAAACCCCCGAAAAAATAGGGATTTTTTTTTAATCGGGGGAAAGGCCCACTAGGCAGCGCTCAAAAAATAGGGAATTTTTTTTATTTAATTGAGGGAAAAAGGCTCACTAGTCAGCGCCCACTTGTCTCTTTCACACAATTTTCTGTCACGCGGTCAGTAGGATTCGAACAATTTTCTCTCACGCAGTCAGTAGGATTCGAACTCACGACATCTCGCTCACGCAGAGCCTCTTCTACCACTGCAGTACACACTCATATACGTTCCATTTCCGTTTCGATTATCCATATATTATACTAAACCGTATGTAACTTGCTTATTAGAGACCCTAAACGAATTCAAATCAAAAAGTTGTCAACTATAAAATTTTCTAACTTTTTGAGATCTACAACTTTTATTTTGGTAGTTTTTCCATCCGAGGTCGTTTATAAAAATTTGAATTTAAAATTTGACAATTTGAAACGTAGTTTTCGTTGACAAGATGATTTCAAATAAAAAAGTTGTCAACACTAAAGTTTCATAACTTTTCGAGATCTACAACTTTTATTTTGGTCATTTCTCCATCTGAGATATTTTGAAAAATTTGAATTTTAAAATTTTTAAATTCGGACGTAGTTTTTCATAACTAGATGACTTCAAATTAAAAAGTTATCAACTACAAACTTTCATAACTTATCAAGATCTACAAAGTTTATTTTGGTTGTTTGACCATTTATGCATCCGACATTGTGGTTCTAATATTGTTCACAAACATTATATATTACTCTTGTAGTTTCGTAAACTACCGGAGAGATATATAAGATTTGTGAACAAATTTATTTTAAGTTTGTCAAATGAAGAAATCATCAGAACAAAAATTGTTCATCTTGATAAGTTAAACAACTTTGTAGTTAAAACCTTTTTCATTTGGATTAATTTACTGCTTCAAAATATAATTTTAAAACTGGCTTTGCCGAGTGTAAAAAAAACACTAGGCAAAGATTTTCTTTGCCGATTGCCAGAAAAAAAAACATTCAGCAAAGATTTTCTTTGCCTAGTGTTTTTTTTGGCACTCGGCATAGAAGCCGAGTTTTTTTTTCTGGCACTCGGTAAAGAAACTCTTCTTTGCCGAGTGCCTAAAAAACACTCGGCAAAGAAAAAACACTCGGCAAAGATTGGTTTCCCGTAGTGGTTATGATCTACCTCTGCCAAGCAAGTCGCATTGCAGAGTTCAACTTCAAGCATCGTTGAGACGAGATGAGGTAAACAATTCCGCAATTTACATCGCCACAAACTGCAGCTTGTGAGCTGGCGCGCATAACCGAAATGGTTTCTCTTAATCTGCTGCCATCACCATGAGAAAGCACACCAACAAAACCCGGCGCGGCAGCGCATACGTGCACGCGCACGGCGGCAACCGTTGCCTGCCTGTGTCGTTGCTGGAGTGGTGGTGGTGGGTGCTGTCGCGCGCGCGCGCCCACGCGTCGGTCTCCTGGAACCCGCCCGGCGTTCCCGGGCGGCCGCTCACCGCCCCGCTGCGGCCTCCGGGCCCCTCCCTTCCCGCGCCCTTCCTATTTCAGGATGGCTACTACTAGGGGCCGCGAACCCCTAGCTAGCCCTTGGTCTCTCTCCCCTCCCCTCCCCTCCTCGCCCCGCCCCCCTCGTCCGCTGTCCCGTCCCGGTCCCGGTCGTCTCCGCCTCCGCCCGGACGCATGCATGTCGCCATGTCCCACCGCGTCCGGCTCGCTGCCGCGGCGGCGCTCGTCGTGGTCGCCGCGCTGGCGGCGCTCGCCCCCGGCGCCGCGGCGGCGTGGAAGCTGACCAAGAACGGCACCGTGGTCACCTACGACCGCCGCTCGCTCATGATCGACGGCCGCCGGGAGATCTTCTTCTCCGGGTCCATCCACTACCCGCGGAGCCCGACGGACATGTGGCCCGAGCTCATCGCCAAGGCCAAGGAGGGCGGGCTCAACACCATCGAGACCTACGTCTTCTGGAACATCCACGAGCCCGAGAAGGGACAGGTACTGTACTGTATCTCTCTCGATTAATTCGACGATCCGATTCCGATCGATGCGCGTGCGGAACCGGAGAATATAATGCGAATGCCGCACGCGCGCACACACACACCTGCGTTCCTTGATTTCCTCGCAGTTCAACTTCGAGGGGCGGTACGACATGGTGAGGTTCTTCAAGCTGATCCAGCAGCACGACATGTACGCCGTGGTCCGGCTCGGCCCCTTCATCCAGGCAGAATGGAACCATGGGTTTGTTCGTGTGCCTTCCACATCTCTCTTTTCCTTCAATTCAGTCGCTCTAATTATTAGCATTTTGATATCATCTTGCAAATTCTTTCCATTTTCTTCTGTTCTGACGTACTTACCCTTTTCATTTCTTTCCAATTCCAATTCTTCGTCAGAGGGCTGCCCTACTGGCTAAGGGAGATCCCTGACATTGTGTTCCGGACGAACAACGAGCCATTCAAGGTGATCACTATCTATGGAATGACGACCAAAACAACTAATTGTGCACGCGGCAAACATCATCAGCCATGATGATATTCCAGTTCCAGGAGAATAATTGGAAGGACGATCTGTGACCTTTTGATTTCGTTTACGCAGATGCACATGGAGACGTTTGTGAAGATCATAATAAAAAGGCTCAAGGATGAAAACCTTTTCGCGTCACAAGGAGGCCCCATCATTCTAGCACAGGTTAGACACAGTCAAAACTGTTGTTGTAGCAGCCTCTTGAGGTTTATTTTTGGCCTGGCCTGGCTTGATGACGAACAATGCTCTAGCTATACATAACCCTTTCTGTATATCTAGCCTGGCCTGAAGCCTGATGGACAATTATCTGGTTATTATATATATATTCCTTTCTGACGAAATGTCTGTGCCCAAATCTGATGCGTGCCAGATTGAGAATGAGTACCAGCATATGGAAGCGGCGTTCAAAGAAGAGGGCACCAAGTACATCAACTGGGCAGCACAGATGGCCATCGGCACCAACATCGGCATACCATGGATCATGTGCAAGCAGACCAAAGCTCCTGGTGATGTGGTAACTTTCATTTTTTTTACCGAATATATATGGTGTTATTGAGACGACATTTTAGAGTTTCAAAATATCAAAGTTAAGTTGTTGTTACTCTCAAATCAATAAAATGATAGCCTCTTGAGCTAAATTTGTACTACTTTTTTTGTATAAGGAACTGTGTACCGCTTGAAAAAGACACCAGCAATAATAACATGCTGGGCTTTTCTTCTTCTTCTTCTTGTGTAGATTCCTACCTGCAATGGGAGAAACTGTGGAGATACATGGCCAGGTCCAATGAACAAGAGCTTGCCCCTCTTGTGGACTGAGAACTGGACAGCACAGTAAGTGCCTTCTTCGGTTCAGGCAATAGTAATCCATTAACTTGCCTTTGTTCAGCTAGCTAGATCACACTATCCATAGAAACCTTCACCGTAAACCAATCATTTCTTTGGTGTATATAAACAGGTACAGAGTATTCGGTGACCCACCGTCCCAACGTTCTGCTGAGGACATTGCGTTCGCCGTGGCGCGCTTCTTCTCCGTGGGCGGTACTATGACAAACTATTACATGGTACTCGACTGTAGTATGAAAGAAATGACAAAAAGAAAGCTCCATTATACCTTTAGGATTTAGGATGAGACTGTAACTGTTGTTGTCGCTGAACCGCTCGGTTACATTACATATATATGCTTGTTTGAAACTCTGAACAGTACCATGGTGGAACAAACTTTGGAAGGACATCTGCTGCCTTTGTGATGCCAAAATACTACGACGAGGCGCCTCTCGATGAATTCGGTGAGACGACGACCGACGTCGGCAGTCGTCGCTGATTATGATCGAAATCAATTTGCTAGTTTTCCTTCTGTCAGCTCTGAAGATTGATTGACTGACTGACTGACTATATAATAATAATCTATATTCAGGTCTGTACAAGGAGCCTAAATGGGGCCATCTTCGGGACCTGCACCTGGCGCTGAAGCTGTGCAAGAAGGCCCTGCTCTGGGGGACGCCGTCGACGGAGAAGCTGGGCAAGCAGTTGGAGGCTCGGGTGTTCGAGATGCGGGAGCAGAAGGTGTGCGTGGCGTTCCTCTCCAACCACAACACCAAGGAGGACGTGACGCTCAAGTTCCGGGGCCAGTCCTACTTCGTGGCGCGCCACTCCATCAGCATCCTCGCCGACTGCAAGACGGTCGTCTTCGGCACCCAGCACGTGAACGCGCAACACAACCAGAGGACGTTCCACTTCGCGGACCAGACGACGCAGAACAACGTGTGGCAGATGTTCGACGGCGAGAAGGTGCCCAAGTACAAGCAGGCCAAGATCAGGCTGCGCAAGGCCGGCGACCTCTACAACCTCACCAAGGACAAGACCGACTACGTCTGGTACACCTCCAGGTGCGTGGTTGCTTGCTTGCTTCAAAGCTTCAAAGCTTTGGTAGGTGGTTTCGATCTCGATCGATGACGCATGCATTGCATGCCTGCCTGCCTGCCTGTGTGTGCAATGCGATGCAACAGCTTCAAGCTGGAGCCAGACGACATGCCGATCCGCCGTGACATCAAGACGGTGCTCGAGGTCAACAGCCATGGGCACGCCAGCGTGGCGTTTGTCAACAACGCCTTCGTAGGTAATGGGACTTGTTTTCCAGCAGACTGCAACTGCAGCAGTTGATCGAGGAACTAGAAAGAAGCCGAATGAATGAACTCCGCTGTATGTGCGTGCAGGATGCGGGCACGGGACCAAGATGAACAAGGCGTTCACGCTGGAGAAGCCCATGGAACTGAAGAAGGGTGTGAACCACGTCGCCGTCCTGGCGTCGTCCATGGGAATGATGGTGGGTGCGGATCGTAGAGGTTCAGAATAATGGTCAGAGAGCATTGTTCTTTTGGTTGAGAATATCATAATAATAATGATGGTTTTTTTCCAGGACAGTGGCGCTTACCTGGAGCACCGTCTGGCCGGCGTCGACAGGGTGCAGATCACGGGCCTGAACGCGGGCACGCTGGACCTGACGAATAACGGCTGGGGCCACATCGTCGGCCTCGTCGGCGAGCAGAAGGAGATCTACACCGAGAAGGGCATGAAAAGCGTCACCTGGAAGCCGGCCGTCAACGACAAGCCGCTCACCTGGTACAAGGTAAACTAGCTCACCTGCAATGCAACAGTACGTTGGTTTGGTGTGCATGCGTGTGCTTCTTCTCTGTGAAAATAAACTGTTGTGTGTGTGTGTGTGTTTCTGTCAGAGGCACTTCGACATGCCGTCGGGCGAGGACCCGATCGTGCTGGATATGAGCACGATGGGCAAGGGCATGATGTATATCAACGGCCATGGCATCGGCCGCTACTGGATCTCCTACAAGCACGCCCTCGGCCGGCCATCGCAGCCGATGTACGTTCCAAGAAGCTCTTAGTACTAGCAATTTGCTGCAATCCTGATGAGCATATATATATATATATTAACTGATCGATAACAAGTGCAGGTACCACGTGCCCCGGTCCTTCTTGCGGCAGAAGGACAACGTGCTGGTGCTGTTCGAGGAGGAGTTCGGGCGGCCGGACGCCATCATGATCCTGACGGTGAAGCGCGACAACATCTGCACCTTCATCTCGGAGCGGAACCCGGCGCACATCAAGTCGTGGGAGCGCAAGGACAGCCAGATCACGGTGAGGGCCGGCGACGACCTCAGGCCGCAGGCGACGCTCACGTGCCCGCCCAAGAAGCTCATCCAGCAGGTGGTGTTCGCCAGCTACGGCAACCCCATGGGCATCTGCGGCAACTACACCTTCGGCAGCTGCCACGCGCCGCGCGCCAAGGAGGTGGTGGAGAAGTCGTGCCTCGGCAAGCGCATCTGCACGCTGCCCGTGTCCGCCGGCGTCTACGGCGGCGACGTCAAATGCCCGGGCACCACCGCCACGCTCGCCGTGCAGGCCAAGTGCTCCAAGAGGGCGCCCGGCGCCGTGCAGTAACTCGGTCGTCTACACGGCGGCGACGTCGTCTTCCCGGATCGATGCTGCTGTATACCATGGGCCGGACGATGATCTGTGTTTGTTGTCCGGAGACGTCGATCATCGGACCCATCCATATATGATGCGTGGCTGGGTGGGGAGCAGATTGTCGGTACTGTCACTGTAAGCTTTATACATACATATATATATATATATATACTACGTATATAATTATTATTATCTCCAGACTCCAGGAATAGAATGTTAATTTGATGAGCAACATGTATGCAGATGTCGACTTGGTGATTAATAATGGCAATATATAATATATAGCCTAGTGGACTAACCGAGTAACTGACATGTATTATTGGTGTACCTGACTTAATGCCTTACTTTAATCTGAGTTTATATAACGAAAATTATTTAAAGACTCTGTCCACTTAAACTTATCACCCCGCTGAGCTTATCAGCTGTACTACGGTTCATTCTCTCTTATAGAACATTACTGAAACAACTAAAATTAGTCAAAATAAATTCAAACAAACAGACCCAAAACAGAGAAAAGCCTAAACTGGCAAGGTCATGTTCTCACGTGTGTGAACACTGTTTAGCTTGATTAATTCGCGCTATTGTTATTTTTCCAGATGATAAACAGTAACCATTGCATCTAATTCAACCGTCCAGATGTGTTCTTCTCCTCACCTCCTCTCAACCTCTCTACTTCGTCATTCTGGTACTTACTCTCTGCCTATGGTTGCTAGACCAATTGGTCAAGCCTCCGAACGACATTCCCCACAACTAGAGTTCGAATGCTTGGTTGGACGAATTTATGGTCGGTGATGTGAAAAAAATATTTCTCGTTTGTCCCGTTTTCCTTAGACCGGCCCTCTCAGTGGGTGACGCACCCCTGTGTGCGGGCAATGGGCGGGACATTGTATTTGAAGCAAAAATAGCTTGGGAGGTGTCTACCCCCCGCTAACCCGAGTTTTTTTGTACTCACTCCCCTGCCTCCCACTCTTATTGGCGGAGCCAGGATTTTGCGCTTGGGTATGCCAAATGTATAAAATTTTGAAGCAAATATGTAATATAATGGATGATGAGCTATAATGACCATACATTTAACAAATCCATCATAATAACCAAAGTACAATTTCAAAACATAGACAATTAAGAAATATTACAGAACAACAATGACTACTACAATATAACTCTACGGTCCCCTTGTTGAAAGAGATTGATGATATCCTCGTCTTTCACTTGACTGAAGAATTCCCTCTCATTAAATGTAACCAAGCAATTGTTCAAATATTCATCACCCATTTTGTTCCTTTGCTTGTTCTTCACATAATTCATTGTGAAAAATACTTTCAACACTAGCAGTGGCTATGGGAAGAATTAGCACCAACTTAAGAAGCTTGTAAACAACATGATATGTCCACAAGCTTAACTGAAAGCTCACATATGCTCTTCAAATTTTTAAACCTTTCATCTCTACGAACATGAGAAATATACATATTAAGCTGCCATGGAAGTTTCCCTAATTCCTCAGTTGTAAAATCCTTAGGATAAAACTTTGTAGCAAGTCTAACCAACTTGGCTTGATCATAAGCAACAAATGAATCAAGTGGGCTAAATGCTGCCATGCAAGAAAGTAGTTCTGTGTTTACCTCATCAAATCTGTCATTCAATTCTCGAAGTTGCCTATCAATGATACTGACAAACTGGTCAACATGGAAGCGATGATAGTTCATCGCGCCATTATAGAACCCTCTTTTGGGTCTCCCAACAGGATAATAAGGACCTTCCATGTTAACAACTTTAATCTTGTACTTCACACAAAAAGAAGTGACCCTCTGAAGAAAATTATTCCATCCATCCTCTTCCCGCAAGCACTGTAAATGAAACTTTGTAAGATCAACAAGCTCCATGGCATTCACGATATCCTGATCCTTCTTTTGCAAAGCCCTATTCAAGTCCTCAGTATAACCAAATATTTCTTGCATCAAGTGTGCCATGAATATAAACTCAAATGACTGAAATGATGTCAAAATAGTCATAGCTGATTGGGCCTCTGCTGTAGTATACTCTTTTCCAATCTTCACAAGAACACGCCTGATTGCAGGATACATAGAGATAACATGTATCACAGTTTTGTAGTGAGAGCCCCATCGAGTATCACACGGCCTTCCCAAACCCATTTCTTGATTCAAACCTCTTCCGGTTTCTACTTCCTCAAACTCTAATGCATCAAATAGTTCCTCAGCCTGAGCCATTCGAAGCATTCTCATCTTTTTACAAGAATTGCCAAGAACATTTAACAAGATAGCAAGCTGTCCAAAAAACCATGTGCAATCCCCACTCTCCTTAGCAACAACAACAAGAGTTAATTGTAGCTGATGAGCAAAGCAATGAACATAATAAGCATATGGAGACTCGTCCATAATTAGTTTCTTCAGCCCATTAGCATTACCTTTCATATTGCTAGCTCCATCATAGCCTTGCCCATGAACCATTGCAAAGGTCGAATTATACTTCATAAGCATATGCTCCACTGCAGCCTTAAGTGGCATAGCACTAGTATCTTCAACATGGGCAATACCAAGAAATCTTTCAACTGCCCTTCCTTTCTTATCAACTTAACGCAAGCACACAACTAGCTGCTCATTCTGATACACATCAGCAGACTCATCAACAAGTATTGCAAAGTTTTGACCACCAAGTTCCTCAATTACTAGCTTAGTAGTCTCTTGTGCACAACATTTGATGAGCTCATGTTGTATATCATGACATGTCATTTTACAGTTCTGTGGAGCATTCTTTAGAACCACCTTGTCAACCTCTTCAAAATTCCCTGCTAGCCAATTCAAAAGCTCAAGGAAATTTCCTTTGTTTAGCGAGTCTTCACTTTCATCATACCCTCTAAATGCCAAGCCTTGGCGCAATAGAAACCTTAAGCACTTGAGTGTCCATGTCAAACGAAGCTTATATAAAGCTTTGTATTGTGTGGTGTTTGAAGCAATAGACTCCCGAATTGATGTTGTTGGTGTAGTGAACCTATCATATTTCTCTTGAGCTTCAGCATGAGCACTACTGATAGCACCTATGTGTTTTTTCAATCTTGATTTCAGGTGCCAGTTTCGCCATCCATCCTTCACAAATGTATCTCCCCCTGGGCATTTTGTTTTATCCTTGAACAAATAGCAAACAAAACAGAAAGCAGCATCTCTTTCTACACTGTACTTGAAAGGATCAAGATGCCCAAGAGGGGGGGTGAATTGGGCTTTTCTAAAACTTCTTGCGATAATAAAACTTATCAAGCCCCAATTAACCCCCTAGTGCCTAGAAGAGTGTTTGACAAGAATCAATTGCACAAAAGACTATCGCTAAACCATTTCTACTCTAGCATTGCAATTCAACTTATGAAAGAACAACAAGTAAATGCGGAATTGAATTGCTCAAAGGTAAATGCGTAGAGAAGAGAGTAGAGATGACACGACGATCTTTTTGCCGAGGTATCGAGGTGTCGGCACACCCCCCTAGTCCTCGTTGGAGCACCCGCGCAAGGGTATCGCTCCCCCTTGATCCGCGCAAGGATCAAGTGCTCACTACGAGCTGATTCTTCGCCACTCCGGCCCGGTGAATCGCTCGCTACCGGTCACAACTTGGCTTGGGTCATCCACAATGCCCGGATGACCACCAAGCTCTCCGATCGCCACCAAGCCGTCTAGGTGATGCCGATCACCAAGAGTAACAAGCAAGAACTCTCACTTGATCAACGCAAGGCTAATGAGATGAGTGGATGCACACTTGCTACTCTCTACTCACTAATGAGGTGTTTGATCACTCAATTAACAAATCTCTCAACCTCACTAGGCCTCTTGCACTCACTTGGAATCACAATGTGTTTGGCAACCTTTCAAATGAGCAAGAGTAACAGCATGAATGAGGGGGAGGCATATTTATACCCCCCAACTCAAAACATGCACGAAGGGGTAAGTCCAGCCAGTTACACACTGACCGGACGCACCTGTCGGGGTGACCGGACGCGTCCGGTCAGTGTCTAACGGCTACGTGATGTTAGCCCTGACACCAGTATGATACACTGATCGGACGCACCCATGCGTCCGATCACCACTGACCGGACGCGTCCGGTCATCAATTTCCCTCTCTGGAACCTCTCTGGACGCGACCGGACTCACCTCCTGGTGCGTCCGGTCGAATACTGAAGAGCGTCCGGTCGAAGCCAAGCCTGCTTCTTAGCCAAACCAACTGACCGGACGCACGCCCCAGCGTCCGGTCATTAGGGTTGAAGCGTCCGGTCACATTTCGAAGTCCGAAACGACTTCGGTTTGCGACGCTCCCTTCACGAACTTTCTTCCTTATGATCTTAGGGACCTTTCTAAGCTACCTAGGGCTTTGGTTAACAAGTGTGCACCACACCTAACTCAAAAGTCTCACCTAGGTCAAGCTACTCATTCAAACCCCTCTTTATAGTACGGCCAAAGATAAAGCAAAGACCTATGCTACTCTAAGTGTCCTTCAACACCAAATGACACTTAGCACTAGCCTATCACCGTCTTCGTCGTCCATCCTTTGAAGACCGAACGAATTCCATCGCTAAGGGGGCATGAATACCATAGTGCCCTCACGATCATCATTACCATGACCTAACTCAACTGTTTCTGCAAAACACACGTTAGTCATAGTAATTTACCGTTGTCATCCAATCACCGAAACCCACTGGGGGCCTAGATGCTCACAATCTCCCCCTTTTTGGTGATTGATGACAACCTCAAGTATGTTTGAAAGAGAGGTGAGGTTTTCAACAACTTGTTTTATATAAGCATGTGACAATAAGATCAAGAGGGGTTAGGCATGCTTATACGAACCAAGTCCACATAAGTACTCAGCATATAAGAATTAACACAAGTACTTATGAACGAGCTCATTTATCGGAGTATAAGTGCGGAAGCAAAGTAAATGAGCATAAGCAAGTGACATGTATAAGATAACGAGTGAAGCATGACATGTCACAACTGAGCATAAACGAGTGACATGAGTATATAACAAGTGTAGCACCACATGTCACAACCAAAAGACATACACATATCGTACGGGTGCCAAAAGATAAACATGTATGCATATGAGTGCAAGGTCAAACAAAAGAACCGAAACCCTCTCACAGGCTCCCCCTACGTCTAACATACGCTCTCTCCCCCTTTGGCATCAAAGACCAAAACCTAAGGGTCGGAAGGCGGGAGTGGAGCAGACGAGCCGGGCGACGAGGTGCGCGGAAGAGTCTCGAACTGAGCCAGGTAGGTCTCCTCGTCGGACGACGTACTGTGAGCTGACTGACCCTCTGACACTGGACGTGAAGGAGAAGCGGTCTGGGTCTGCTCAACTGTCTCTGGAGCGGCCTCTGGAAGAGGGTCCACGGTCTCAGTCGCGACCACTGACACTGTCAACGAAGTCTCAGGAGCTGAGCTGACAGGAAGAGTCTGACTCTGAAAGGTCGGCGGCTCGGACGACGCTACTGAGGAAGGTAGTGTCTCTGTGGTACCAGTAGCTGGAGCAGGAGCTGGAGCTGAGGTCACCGGCAACTGAAACTCGGGCGGTGTAGGCAGGCCGGTGAGCTCGCTGAAAGAGGCTTCCAGGCTCCTCGGTGTCACTAGGACCGACTCCGTCTGAGTAGGAGTGAAGCCTGACCGGAGCGGTGTGAACCCTGGCTGAGGTGAGGTAAACCACTGCGGGTACTGAGGGAAGGGCGAGACCGTCGACGGAGGCACTGACGTGAAGTAAGAGGTCAACGGTCCTGGCTGCTGCAGCTGAAACTGTGACGGCTGAGGTAACTGTGGAAGAGCCGCCATCCTCTCCATGAAGGCAAGAGTCTGAGTCTGGAGCTGAATCATCTGCCGCTGGAGAGCGTCCTGGCGCTCCTGTGCCTGAGCTGCTGCCACTGCCTGTGCCTCTGCCAGTCGAGCCTGCTCCTGTGCCTGTCGGCGCTGCTCCTCAGCCTGACGCTGAACCTCCTCAGAGAGACGGGACTGCTGCTGCTCCATCCGAGAAAGTATAGCTAGAAGAGCTGGATCGGAGCCGGCCATACGCGAGGAGGAGGCCTCGGAATCGTGAGCTCCCTGTGGACACATCCTCGGAAGAGGAGCGTAGTCGTCATCGGTGCTGTCAGACGGGAACTCATCGTCAGGGTCCTCTCCCTCTGCCTCTAGTGCTGCAAGCTCAGCCTCTGCCAACTGACTGACAGTCTCGTCCTGCTGTGCCTCTGTCTCGGTGACAACCGGCCTCTGGCGCTGACCTCTCGGACGAGTGTCTGGACGGTCCCCGGCAATCTGGCGAGTGTCGTACACGGGGAACTCCGTCGGAGACTGGAGAAGCTCTGGAAGCAAACCCGGAATAAGCCGCCTCAAAAGGTAACAGATGATGTGAGCATAGGGAAGCTGGCGGTGACCCTTGAAGCCCTCGGCCAATGTGTCCTCCATCTCAGAAATAATGACATCCCAAATGTCGAACTCGAGCTGTGAAACCAGGTGGTGAACTAACCAGATCTGTATACGTGTCAGCCCCTCTCTGTAGCCTGTCCGGGGAAGAAGAGTGCGCCTCATGACCTCGTTCACGAGACGGGCCGTCGGCGTCAAGTCACGAGGACGCCGGCTGGACCCCTCGCCGAACGGCTCCCGGAAGCAGGCACGAACCAAGTCCGCTGGTGGAATCTCTCCTGCGTGAGGTCGCCTGGGTGGCTCGGTCTCTCCATAGCAAACGGTGTGCACTCTAGTCGGATACGCGGTCAAACCGAGGTACTCTCTGGCACGTGAGCTGTAGAGCCTGTAGGACCTCCCCCTGAGAGCGAAGTGGAGGAACCGGTGATCCGGGGAGATCCATAGGGACGCGTAAAACTGTCGCACCCAGTCCTCGATGTACAGGCCACCCCGACCAAGTAGATCTGCCAAGCCAGGTAGGTATGAAAGCATCGGTCGGATGGCCTCACCAGCAACTGCAACTATCGTCTCTAGCGGGCAAACTCTGTGAGCACAGATGTGGACGCCGCTGTTGACATAGGCTCTGTAAAAATCCTCCTGAAGAACTGTGTAGAATCCCTCGGCGGCCTGAGGGTGCCTGGCAGCGGGGAACCACTCCTCGTACGGAATCAGACGTAGAGCTTGTACCTGACGTGCCGTCGCCGCCCGCAGGTCCAAGTGCTCCACAGGTGGGGGTCCCTGTGGCCTCGGAGGGGGTCGTCCACCCCGCCTCTGCCCCTCAGGTCGAGGAGACACCTGAGTGCGAGAGCGGGTGGACCTGCGGAGTGGCCGCTGAGCTGGCTGCTCCTCTGTCTGACCCTCTGCCTGGGTCTCTGTAGCTGAGCTGGGCTCTGGAGCTGAACCACTGGCTGTAGCCGCTGCGAGAGCTGAAGCTGCCTCGGACGGGAACTGGAAGTCTGGAGGGAGAAGCTCAGCTGGGTCGTCGAGAGAGTACTCGTGATCCTGAATCCGGACGACGCCGCCCTCAGTCCGAAGCAGAGCCTGCACCTGCTGCTCTGTAAGAAGGTCGCGAATCCGTGTACCACTGCCCTGACTGGCCTGCTCAGAAGACTGGTCGTGAATCCGGAGACCACCTGTCGAACCCCCTTGCTCGGCTCTCTCGGCGGCTCGAGCGGCTGCAAGCGCGATCTCTGAATCCCGATCGAGGCGCTTGCGCTTCTTGGACACCATCTTCTGCGGCCGCTTCCCCTTGTCACCAGAAGGAGGACGAGGAGGAGGAGGGTCTGCCCCGGGACCTCCGCCGACGTTCTTGCAGCGAGCCATTGCTACAAGAACAGAACAACTGGCACTGAGAGTAACTGAGAAACTCGGCAACAGAAAACCACGGCCACTGAGGAGACCAACTGCCACTGAGGATCACTGCCACTGACAAGAGAAACTGGACTGAACCTCAGAGGCTTGGCCTCGTTCCGTATCCGCGAGCTTGGCCCCGGATTTTACTGTCACTGCCACACGGCTCACTGAAACGGTCCCGACTCGCTGCAATAGATAGGTGGGAATATATATAAGCATATAATCTAGAGAAAAGAAGCCTATCGGAAGCAAAGCAAAAGGAAAGAGAGAGATGAGGCATGGCTTTGCTACCTGACACGACGCGACGAACGGACAAGCAAAGGGAAGAGACCGACACGTGCGGGCACCACAACCTCTCGCCGGAAGGATCTGCGCGAGAATTAAGGTGAAAACGTGGTTAGATTGACAGGAAGGTTGGTTGGGGCATTTTCACGAACACGTTGCAGGCACGGTTGGTGTGGGGAGCTTACGGGGAGGGTGCTGGGCTGGCCGGTTGGGCTGGCCGAGGAGGTGCTCGCCGGACGAGAGGTGCGATCGACGTGAAGCCGAGCGCCGGCGAGGGACGGATCCGGCAGGAGAACGCCGGCGGGGAGGCGAAGGCGCGGCGGAGGCACGGCGATGCGAGCGGCCAAGATGGGGCACGGCGGCGCAGGCGTGGTGGTGGGGGGGGGCACGGCGGAGGGGTGCGGGCACGGGCACGGGCGCGGCGGACGGCGGCGCAGGCGTGGTGGTGGGGGAGCACGGCGGAGGGGTGCGGGCACGGGCACGGGCGCGTTCGAAGAAAGAAGACGAGTGAGGAGGGGCCCACGAGTCAGCCGGAGGAAGTTATTGCGCAAGTTAAGTTGCGACCGGACTCACGGGGGTGTGACCGGACGCACAGGACCCGAGCGTCTGGTCACGAACAGAGAGATCCCGAAACTTGATTTCAGCGATCGGACGCGTCCTGTCGTACGCGACCGGACGCACGGAGCGTCCGATCAAACGGCAGCAGACGACCGGACTCACGCAAAAAACTTGGGACCGGACGCGCCGCAGGTACTGTTCATCTGCGCGTGATTTGCACTGACCGGACGCACCGGGAGCGTCCGGTCAAAGCGTCCGGTCACAGGGAAAACCCTGTTTTGACTCGATTTTTCGCGCCGACTTCTCCCAACCAAGTTCCAACTCAAAGAAGATGCAAATAAACACTAGTTGGAACTTAGAGGAGTGACCTCTCTCAAACCCTCAA
Organism: Coix lacryma-jobi var. lacryma-jobi; assembly: GCA_009763385.1. Classification (NCBI taxonomy): domain Eukaryota; kingdom Viridiplantae; phylum Streptophyta; class Magnoliopsida; order Poales; family Poaceae; genus Coix; species Coix lacryma-jobi. The sequence goes on from CM019828.1 coordinate 12,073,456, forward strand.
TTTTTTTAAATATGTTGCCATAGGCTAAGTTAGTTTTCTAGATAAAATAGGCAATAAAACCCGAGGAGACAACATGTGGCCACCAAAACTAGGGGAAATAACCAATTGGAGCCTCAAATGCTCCCCCTAGCGGTGGACGAACACAGCGGTTGCTCAAAACATAACCGAAAAGAAACGACAAAGCAACGAACATGCATATGCAATGCAATACGAGATTTGAATCTAGGTTGCTTGTCAAGTTTGCTCATGGGTAAGCTTCTTCACACGCTTTTTAGGGCGGTTATCTTAACCACGTCTGACAGGCCTATATGCATAGCGGAATTTAGACATGGCATATGATACAATGTAATGCAAAGACAACCCCCTTTCACCTTTTGACAAAGTTACTTAGATCAAGCACATTAAGCTCACTACGCAATCTACAAAGGGTGTTCTCATCTAGGGGTTTTGTGAAGATATCCGCCAATTGATCTTCGGTTCTAACTCCCTCTAAGGATATATCTTTATTTGAAACATGATCTCTAAGAAAGTGATGACGAATATCTATGTGCTTTGTGCGAGAGTGTTGAACTGGGTTGTTAGCAAGCTTAACCGCGCTCTCATTGTCACACAACAAAGGTACCCTTTCTAGAACTACACCATAGTCTAAAAGGGTTTGCTTCATGTAAAGGATTTGTGCACAACAAGCACCCGCGGCTATGTATTCCGCCTCGGCGGTGGACAAGGCCACACTATTTTGCTTCTTTGAACTCCATGACACTAGTGATCTCCCAAGCAAATGGCACCCTCCGGATGTGCTTTTTCTATCTACTTTGCAACCCGCGTAATCCGAATCGGAATACCCAACGAGTTGGAAGTTAGCTCCTTTGGGATACCAAAGGCCAAAGTTTGGGGTGTGCTTTAGGTACCTAAGGATTCTTTTCACCGCTACAAGATGTGATTCCCTAGGGTCGGCTTGAAACCGAGCACACATGCACACACTAAACATGATGTCGGGCCTAGATGCGGTCAAATATAACAAACTACCAATCATAGAGCGGTAGAGAGTTTGGTCAACCGGGTTACCTCCCACATCTAGGTCGAGATGTCCATTTGTTGGCATTGGAGTCTTGATAGGCTTGCAATCATCCATGTTGAAGCGCTTGAGGAGGTCTTTTGTATACTTCTCTTGAGATATGAAAGTCCCCTCCTTCAATTGCTTGACTTGGAAGCCTAGGAAGAATGTGAGCTCTCCAATCATGGACATTTCGAACTCCTTCGACATCAAGTCACCAAATTCCTTGCAATATGCTTCATTTGTTGACCCGAAGATGATATCATCAACGTAGACTTGACAAATGAAGATCTCTTCATCAAGCTTCTTGGTAAATAGTGTGGTGTCGACCATCCCAATGGTGAAGCCCTTCTCAATGAGGAAGTCCCGGAGGCGCTCGTACCATGCTCTTGGGGCTTGCTTGAGCCCATATAGCGCCTTGGACAACCTATAAACATGATTAGGATATCTAGGGTCTTCAAACCCGGGAGGTTGATCAACATAGACTAGTTCATTTATAAAGCCATTTAAAAATGCACTTTTCACATCCATTTGATATAGTTTAATGTCATGATGTGATGCATATGCAAGGAGGATACGGATGGCTTCAAGTCTTGCAACCGGTGCAAAGGTCTCTCCAAAATCCAAACCTTCAACTTGAGAGAACCCCTTTGCCACTAGCCTTGCCTTGTTTCTAACAACCTTGCCTTGATCGTCTTGCTTGTTCCTAAACACCCATTTTGTCCCAATGACTCTTGCGCCTTTAGGTCGCTCTTCAAGTGTCCAAACTTGGTTGCGGGTGAAGTTGTTCAATTCTTCATGCATAGCATTCACCCAATCCGGATCACCTAGAGCTTCATCTACAATGGTAGGCTCAACAAGAGACACAAAGGAGTGATGTTCAATAAATAAAGCAAGTTTTTGAGATCGAGTCATTACACCCCTTGTAGGACTCCCTATGATGAGATCTTGAGGATGAGCTTGTAGTAGAGGAGTAGTCCTTTGATCAACCACTTGAGGGGCCGCTTGTGGAGCACCAACATCTTGAGCTTGTACCACCATTTGATCATGGGAGACATGAGTATCTTCATTTGGATCCCTTCCATCTTTGTCATCATCAAGTGGTACATTGGATGAGGATGGCTTGTCAATGACTTGCACATCATCATCATCATCTTTAGGCTTGATAGCTCCAACCGGCATGTTCTTCATGGCTTCCCTCAATGGTTCATCACCTACATCATCAAGATTTCCATGCTCTCCTTGAGAGCCATTAGATTCATCGAATTCCACATCATATGTTTCTTCTACCATCCCGGTGGCATGGTTGAATACTCGATATGCTTTGGACTTCAATGAGTAACCAACAAGAAAACCAATATCACATCGGCGTTGAAACTTCCCTAGGTGTTGGCGCTTCTTGTAGATGTAGCATTTGCACCCAAACACTCTAAAGAAGGATACATCCGGCTTCTTGTTGTTGAGTAGCTCATAGGGGGTCTTGCCAAGGAGACGATGGGGGAACAACCGGTTTGATGCATAGCAAGCGGTGTTGATTGCTTCCGCCCAAAATCTTTCCGGTGTAGTGTACTCATCTAACATAGTCCTTGCTAAGGTGATTAGTGTTCGGTTCTTCCTCTCAACTACCCCATTTTGTTGTGGTGTGTAGGTTGCGGAGACTTCATGCTTAATCCCAACTTCATCACAATATTGCTCAATATGGGTGTTGTCGAACTCTCTTCCATTGTCACTTCTTATCTTTTTGATCTTCAAGTCAAACTCATTTTGGGCTCTCTTGGCAAACTTCTTGAATGAAGGGGTTGCTTCGGATTTGTCATGAAGAAAGAATACCCAAGTGTATCTAGAGTAGTCATCAACAATCACTAGACAATAGAGATTTCCACCCAAGCTAGCATATGTTGTTGGTCCAAATAGATCCATGTGAAGTAGCTCTAACTCTCTTAATGTTGACACAAAGGCTTTGGTTGGATGTGTATTTGCAACTTGCTTGCCGGCTTGACATGCACTACACAATTTGTCCTTCTCAAATTTGACATCCTTCAAGCCCCTAACCAAATCCTTCTTCAATAGCTTGTTGAGAGTGTTCATTCCAACATGTGCTAATCTTCTATGCCAAAGCCAACCAAGTGATTGCTTAGTGAACAAACATGTCTTCAAGTTGGCATCTTCGGAGGTGAAATCCACTAGATAGAGATTGTTGTATCTAAAGCCTTTGAATATCACTTGTGTATCATGTTTCTTAGTTACAACCACTTCCTTGTCGGTGAACAAGCATTGAAAGCCAAGATCACATAGTTGTCCAACGGATAGCAAGTTGAAGCTTAATGATGCAACTAGAAGCACATTGGAGATGGTATGATCGTTTGATATAGCCACTTTGCCCAATCCTTTGACATTGCCCTTTGAGTTGTCACCAAATGTTATCTTTTCTTGGTCATCGGCATTCTCTTCTAGTGAGGTGAACATCCGGGGATCTCCGGTCATATGTTGTGTGCATCCACTATCAATTACCCAATGTGATCCACCGGTCTTGTAGTTCACCTACACACACAAGAAATCAAGCTTGAGCTTTCGGGACCCAAACTTGTTGCGGTCCCTTAACTTTCTCAACTAGTGACTTAGCAACCCAAATTTGCCTTGGCCTATTCTTGTTAGGTGGCCCCATAAACATAACCTTCACTTTGCCACTAGAATCTTGTCTAAGCATGTAGTGAGCATTGAAAGCAAAGGGCCTAGCATGCTTGGGCAAGGGTGTGGGCTTTGGCTCCTCACAAACATGAGCAAAGTGTCCTTCCTTTCCACACTCATAGCATCTCCCAATCTTCTTCTTCTTTGGCTTAGTGATGCTCTTGCGTTGCTTCATCTTCTCTTCAAGAAAGCCAATGCCATTTCTATTGGTTTTCATGACGGTGTTCATGAGAAGCTCACTTTGAAGACATTGACCCTTGGTGAAGTTCCTCAAACCGGTGGTGAGGTGCTCTTTCTCCTTCTTGAGCTTGTCATTCTCTTGTTGGAGTTCCAATTGAGATGGTGTCATTTTGTAGTCCCTCTCCATCTTTAATCTCTTGTTCTCTTCTTTTAGCATGTCTAGCTCAAGTGTCATGCTATAGTCATCGTCATGAGATTGAATGATAACTTGCTTGGTAGTTGAAAGCTTTTCTAGATCAACTTTGAGCTTTGCATTCTCATTCTTGATCTTGACATAGTCATCATAGTGATCGGCCTCAACCACTTTCTTGCCCTTGCCACTAGCACTTTGCTCAACATGCTCACTAACCAAGTCCTCACAAGATGTTGCTATGTCACACTTAACAACAAGGTTAGGAGCATCATGTGTCTCATGTGAAAGCATATCATAAGCAATGGTGAGAGTATCATAATCTACTTTCACTTGAGTATATTGTTCCTTAAGCAAAGCATGACTAGTGGAAAGGTCACTATGCATCTTATCAAGTTTTTCATTTTTAGCTTTGAGCTCCTTGTTAGAGGACTTGAGCTCCTTAATAGTGGATGACATAGTTGCAAGTTCATCTTTTAGTTCATCACTAGCATGAATAGCATGATCACATTTTTCAACAAGAGATTCATTTTCATCAACAAGCTTCTCATTTTTAGCTCTAGTCTTTCTTATGATTTTAGAGTAGTCATTTAGCAATTTGACAAGTTCATCATAAGTAGGAGCCTCAAATTCACCATCACTATCACTATCACTAGAGTCATCATCGTTTTGTACCTTCCGGTCACCCTTGGCCATAAGGCATAGGTGTGTAGATGATGATGGCGATGGTGGTGGTGGTGGTGTAGAGGAGCCAATGACTAGAGCGGCCACCTTCTCCTTCTCATCATCACTATCTTCATTTGATGAGCCACCGGAGGAGTCAATGTCGGTGAGCCAATCACCAACAATGTAAGCCTTCCCACCTTTCTTATGGTATTGCTTCTTCTTGCCATCTTTCTTCTTGTATGACTTGTCATTCTTCTTCTCATCTTCGCTTGATGAGTCATACTTCTTGCTCTTGTTCTTGTTCTTGTAGCTATCTTTCTTGGGCTTGGTGCATTGATGAGCAAGATGGCCAAGCTCACCGCAATTGTAGCAATCCATTTCGGAGATTGGCCTCCTCTTGCTACTTGTGAAGAACTTCTTCTTTCTTGAGTCAAAGTTGACTCCATTCTTGTGAAGCTTCTTCAACATCTTGGTGGTCCTTCTCACCATGAGAGCAATGTTGGAATCATCTTCATCATCGCTTGTGCTCTCATGATGCACCTCAATAGCCTTGGACTTGCCCTTCTTGTCATGGCTAGCTTTGAAGGCCAAGTCCTTCTTCTTGTCGGTGGAGGAGTGTAACACCTCTGGTGTTTAAGCATGTAATTAACTTGACATATCATCATTAGCATCATTAATCATCTTGATCATGATTTCATGTATGCATTTGCTTAATGTATCATTTTATGTGATGTATCCCTATTGCAAAAGCCCTTATTAGCCCACTTCTTCCTATAGGGGCAAAATGGTAATTTCACCTCTGTGCCTAGTTCTATGTAATTTTGTTCAAAGTTAGTGCCCTGATGTTTGATGCTTTGATCAAAGTTCAAAAATCAGATTTGAATTGAGTTTCCTTTTGCAAAACCCTAAAATCCCAAATCCTGGATTTATTCCCTTTTGATAACTTTTTCAAAATTCAAAATTTTGAGTTGGTTCAAAAAGCAAAGTTGTGAATCTGACCTAGAGGAACAACTTTGGTATTTACAGATTTCCATGTTTCTATATAAAGTTTGCAGTAATTTCAAATTCATTCAAATTCCAGTTTTTGTCCCCTTTTCGGTTTTAAAAAGTTATTCAAAAACTATTGAGTTTCAGAAAAAGTGTATATTAGCAAAGTTATAGGTTTTGTCAAATGGAACAACTTTCATATTGGAAGATTTTCAAGTTTCAGTTTGAAATCCAAAGTAATTTTGATTTGAATCAAATTTGAAAAGTGTCCCCTTTTCTGTTTTTGAATGTAGTTCAAAAACTATTTGGAATTTGAAAATGTTCATATTGACAAAGTTGTAGACCTCTCTTTTCTGAACAACTTTGGTGTTTTGAGTTTTTGTCGCACAGTTCAAATTTTGGGAGATTTTTGCAAAATTCAGAAACCAGCCAAAAGTCAAACCCTAGACCCTAGCACTGTTCTTCTTCCCGTAGAGCCAGAGGCCAGGGGGGGCCCGGCCATGGCGCCGGCGCTGCGGCTGCAGCGCAGGCGGCTGCTCCCCACGCGCCACCAACCTGCCACCGATGTTCCCCTGTTCCCTCCGCGCTCGCACGCGAGCGCTGACCATCGCTCTCGGCCCCTACAGTGCCCATCCGCCGCCGCCGCGTGGCCATCGCCGGCCGAGCATTGCGCCCGAGCCCCGGCTGCGCGCCAGCTTATCCGCCAGAGCGCAATCGAGTGCGCACGCCCCCGCAAACCTTAACCGCGTGACCTCGAGCTCTCTACCGTCCCATAGCCGCGGCTATATAAGCCGCCGGAGCTTCGACCTCCGCATCCACCTCCGCCACCGTAGCCAGCACTCTCCAGACACTCCTCCGCTCCACCTCCTAGCTCAGAAGCTCCGCCTTGAGCTCGTGAAGCTTTCCCACCTTTCAATTTCACCTTCCCCGCCGCCGTTTGCCCGGCGTAAGCTCGCCGTCCCCATCCCCGGCCGAAACCCGGCGAGCTCGGGTTCGTGGAATTCGCCGTCTCCGGCCACAGATACCTTCTCCCGACCCCCGTGTTGTGTTCCTTGACCCCGTGCGACTCTAACCCGGCCCTTGCGGTCGCTGTTGTTGCTCAGGACCGCCGGACCGCCGGAGCGCCGCCGCGGTCATCTTCTCCCTCGAGCTCGTGTCGAGCCTCGCCCTCGTGTCGAGCCTCACCCTCGAGTCGAGCCTCACCCTCGAGCCCTGCCTCCGACACGTGGTAAGCATCCGAGCCTTCGGCCTCTGCTTCAACTCCGTTTCGCCCGAGCCCCAAGTCACGCCTCGGGCAGAGGCCTGTTTCTCCGCTTCGCCCGAGCCCAAGCCTCGGCAAGCGCATGACCCTCCGCTTCGACCGAGCCCAAGCCTCGGCGACGCATGCTCTCCGTCTTGCCCGAGTCCGGCCTCGGACCGAGGCTCACTTCTCCGTTTCGCCCGAGCCCCGCGACTCGCCGAGCCCGGCCTAGAACGAGCACAGTGCTCTTCTCTTTTTCTGAGAGATGTGAATAGTGTTCTGTTTTCTCTTTTTTGTATGATTTTCTGTGTGCATCCAAAAATTCTGAAATTTTTGTGGTAGACTCTTTATGCTCTGGAGTATTTTATAAAAATATGAAACTTGAGTTTTGTGCAAAAATTTGAAAATGTAAAATTCCCCTTTTAATTGAAAAATGAAGGTTTTGGTATTTTTGGAGAGTGATTTATAACTCCAAAAATCATGAGACAAATTTTTGTGAGCTTCTTATGCCATGTTTAGTCTCTGGTAAAATTTTGAAGTCTTTTGGAACAAGTTGATTTTTGAGCTTTTATTTTAATTGTTAAATAGTGCCTTTTGCTAATTAATGTCTGATTTTATTTGAGCACCTTAATGACCTCCAAAAATTATGAAATTTGTTTTTCCATCTATCTACACCATAATGAACTTATGTGATTAATTTGGTAATTTTTGGAGCAACTTCATAAAATGACCTTTTAAATAAATTAAGAAAATAGAAAAGATGGATTAGGGTTGGTAATAAGTGTTGATGATGTGATCTTTGGATTGATTGATGTTCATAGACCCCTACCCTTGGGTCTATGATGTTTGTGATGCTAGGTTTGGTTGGTGCTTAGGATAATTATATTAAGGGCTAGTTAATCAATATTGCTTAAGGAAGAAATGATTACCTTTTTTGCTCAACCTAGAATTCAATCATGCCTTGTTTAAAAGTAATCTAAAATCAGTGGAATTGTCTTGCACCTTAAGTCCATATCATCATTCTCATGAGCATTCATCATTGCATCCGTATAGTTGACGAAGAAGGACCTGAAGTCGAGGTAGCCACCGAAGGATCTGTCCCCGAGGCGACCCCGAGCTCCGGCACCTACACCACCAACCCCGAGTCTGCTCTTTTTGCCATCCAAGGCAAGCCCCGGTGCATTTAACCCCTTTCCTTGAATTTATAAAATGTTTCCTTAAATGCTTTTGAGTTAAATTATTGCATTAGGTTTATAGGAGTTGTGTGCTATCCTAATTGATGCACTATCCACCTTGACCACTGATACACCCGATACCTGCCTTTCAAAAAGTATTTGAAAAATGCTTAGCAATGCTATTAAATAGATTTGCAATAAAAAGGCCAATTTCAAAAGTGTGATCACTTAAGAATCTTTATGGGATTTTGGCTTTACTCCCACTATTGGCTAAGTATCTGATCCGTACTTAGTCAATGGGAAGGAGAGGTTGTCCTTGCGTACGGTGCCGTCATGTTGTAGTCCGGGACTCAACAGTTGACACCGACCGGGACAGGGTTGAAAAACCGACAGGACCTGTACTCTTGGGTTAGAGGCCCGAGGTGCTTGTCGCTGGCGGAAAAATGTAGGGACCATCCGTATGGGGGCCTGCTGGTCAAGACTTGTAACTATTCACATACTACGGAAAGCTCTGGCTCCGAGAAATCCATTATTGGACCGACAACCGCGCACTGGGAGTGGAGAGATGGCGGAAGTAGCATGTACCCACGTGGGTTAGAGGCCCGGATTGGAGTGGTGTACTGTACTTCCGGGTGGCGTAGGACCGGGCCCAATCTTAGAGGAATCGTGGTAGACGAGTTGGCATATGCAAGCTTGGGTGCTACATATGCAGTGTGAATAGGGATCCTCAGCTGAGTATTCTTTATCCGGATTAACGTTGCTCCTCGGTTATGGGGACTTGGTCCACTGACTGTCAACGGAGAGTGGTTCTCAACTAGGAATATTTTGAAATGTAAAATGAATCCTGAATGATGAAGAATTGAGGAAATTCTGAACCTTTCAAAATAAAATAAGATTTACAAAAAAATGCTTTTCTGCAAAATACTTGATCTTGCTTAAGCCTTACCTTGACTACCCTAAGCCTTTCATTCCTGAGTCTTCTCCCTTTTTCTTTAGTCGGGTAAGTCTTGTTGAGTACCTTTGTACTCAGGGTTTTATTACCCATGTTGCAGGTATGGCAGATTTCTCAGTATGCCTTGGACCCTGCTGTGTGACCGTTGTTCAGGAGGAGGCCGATGAGGCCGATGAGTGATTATTCACCCTCGGGCTGGGTGATGTATCTTTACCTTAAGTTGTTGTCATATGCTACTTGCCGACTCTATCTATTTGAACTATGGTCTGTAATAACTTCACTTTAATTTTATGTGGAACCCTGGTTTGTAAAACTATTGTTATCTAAGTCTTCCGCTATTTACTCCGATGTTACTTGTCAAAATGTTAAAGAGATTGTAACTGAATTGTGAGATGATCCTGCGGACAACGGGCACTGATGTAGCCCAGTAGCGGAACTGGTCCTAACCTCTTGGCTGTACGGATCGACTGTCAGTGGTTGACGGTGATCAGTGGGCCATGGGATTAGAGCCGTTACGTTACAGAGTGGTATCGGAGCATCTCACTATGACGTTGCAATCTTTTTGCGAAAACTTCAAAATGTTTTTTTTAACGGAAACTAAACTTGACTATTTTGAGTCCAAATTGCTTCTCTCATCTCATCTTGTCTTTGGCAACTAGTAGCAAGACAACTTGTATAAGCCCTATGTACCTTACCTTAGTAGTTGCATTGCCTTGTTCCGTAGGAACGATTCATGCATCATGTCACATTCACTTAAGTTTATAAAAGAGTTCGTTGGGTTAGTATGCCTATACCTTTTTCTTGCTAGCCTTTCTCATCTATAACCTCTTGTCCAGATATGGCCATCATCAAGCGAACTGCCCGCAAGTCGACTGGACCGAACGGTGTGCCGCGTCACCAGCTGGCGCCTCGCACCGGAGAAGAGACTGGAGAATCCTCCAATGGTCGTCGCTTTCCCCGCCGCACCCGCAAGCAGCTGAAGGAGGAAATCAAAAATCTGAAGGCTGAAATGGAGAACATGGAGCATGACTTCTACCTTTCTCGCATGGAGTTTTATGAGGCACGAGCTTCCTTGGAACAGGCTAACCGGAACACGATTCGCGCTATCGAGCAGCGCAATGATGCTTGGACCCGCGAGGACGTGGTCAGAGCCCAGCTCCATGGACTGCAGCAATACACCGCCCAGATCGAGCAGTACAATGATATGCTTCACGAGGAAGTGCATCAACTGCATGATCAACTCCATCCCTTGGTACCCCCGGTTATGGAAGACCCCGAAGACGGAGTCGTGGAAGAACCTGAAGTGGAACACGAGCCCGATCAGAATGAGGAAGTGGAACCTGCTGAAGATGTCCACGTTGAAGATGAAGAAGAGGAGGAAGAGCCTGAGCTTATCATCGAGGATGATGATGATGACGAAGAGTTGATCTTCATCAATGATGACTAGACTCCTTGTGTCTGTACCATCTGCTTACCTAAAACCTTAGTCTAGGTTTGGGGAGCGTTAGTCTGTCTGTTGCCAAGTCTGGCATGTATCTTTCTTTTCGTGCCTTTTCCCTTATCAGTCTGTTGTCATCTTTGTCAAGCCAGCTATCTTTGTATCAGTGAAGTTGTCAATCAAGTTGTTTCAGAACCTTTATCCTTTATGCTGAGTTCCGAGTTGCTTATACAGATGCCTGTGAACACCCGTACCGGAGCCGGAGGTTCTGATGATGCCAACATCCCAAACCCTCCACCTGTACCAGCTACCCTGGCAGATGCCATTGCAGCCTTGGCCGCCGCTGCCAATCTGATGGCTCAGAATCAAGGGCAGCAGAACAACGGCAACCGTGGTCGCCGCAACAACCAAGAGACAACCTATGTGGAATTCACTGAAACACGCCCACCGGTCTTCACAAAGGCCGATGAACCTCTCGAGGCTGACGACTGGTTACGCACCATGGAACAGAAGTTCAGTCTACTGCACTGCACGGAGATCCAGAAGCCTCGGTTCGCTTCTCAGCAGCTCCGTGGTCCTGCAAGTGCCTGGTACGCCAACCTGTTGGCGGCCCAGCCAGAGGGTCACCAGCTGACCTGGGAAGAGTTCCGCACCGCTTTCAGAGCACATCACATCCCTTCGGGATTGATGAGAATGAAGTTGGATCAGTTCTTGGCCCTGCAACAGAAGGATTCCACCGTCATGCAGTACGTGGGACAATTCAACCACCTCAGCCAGTATGCCTCCGACTATGTCAACACAGAGGAAAAGAAGAGAGATTGTTTTCTCAGGGGTCTGCACCCTAAGATTCGCAGAGGTCTGTCCAACAACCTAAACGGATCCTACCATGATGTCGTTGACCGTGCTGTTGCTTTCGAGGAAAGCAATCGCCAGTATCAGGAAGAGAAGAAGAAGAAGAAGGCTGGGTCTAGCAGTTTCTCCAGCAACCATAAGCGCCCAAGAATCATCTACCACCCCAGCCACCACCAAAACCGTGCCCCATACCCCCATCAGCAAGTGGTCGTTCGTACCGCGGCCACCACCCACAATGCCAACCAGCAAAGTGCCACTCAGCCGAACGCCCCTGGTGTTCGTGTCACCACCCCACAAACAGCTTACAACCATCCATGCTACAACTGTGGCCAAGTTGGTCACTGGTCTCGCGACTGCCCTAAACCCAAGAAAAATGCCCAGCATGCACAGAAAGGCCCTGGAGGATCACAGCAGCAGCACCGTGCACCGCAGCAGCACGTCCAGAAGGGCAAGCTTGTCAGGAAGCACGGGCAAGTCTACTTCACCACCGTCAGTAACATCCCAGACGGAGAGCCCGTCATGCTCGGTAGGTTTCCTGTTGCCAATCATCCTGCAGTCGTCTTGTTTGATTCTGGTGCATCGCATTCCTTCATCAGTCGCACTTTTGTCATCAAGCATGAGTTGCCCATGGGGGAGTTAAAAGAAAGTTTCTGCATACTTTCGCCTGGAGGGCGGATAAATACTAAGGAAGTGGTCCGCAGTATACCAGTAATGTTGGGGAAACATGTCTTTCCTACCACCATGATAGTACTGCGCGATCAAGAGATAGATGTCATCTTAGGCATGAATTGGATGTGTCAGTATAAAGCCATGATAGACATCTTGAATAGAGTTGTGAGAGTGGATATTCCTAACAGTACCTCCAAACTCCTTCTCCAACTTCCTATGCCTTCAAAACCAGCTACCACACAGCTAAATGCTACCTATGATCAAGGGATCCGAGATATCCCCGTGGTCTGCGAGTTCCCTGATGTCTTTCCTGAAGATTTACCTGGTCTACCTCCTGACCGTGATGTTGAGTTTGCCATAGAGCTAAAGCCCGGGACTGCTCCTATAGCCCGTAGAGCTTATCGAATGCCTCCCAGAGAGTTGGCAGAGCTGAAGATCCAATTGCAAGAGCTATTGGATAAGGGTCTCATTCGCCCAAGTTCATCTCCTTGGGGCTGTCCTGCTATCTTTGTGAAGAAGAAGGACAAAAGCCTTCGTCTGTGCGTTGACTATCGCCCGCTCAACGAGGTCACCATCAAAAATAAATATCCCTTGCCTCGCATTGATCTTCTGTTTGACCAGTTATCTGGAGCCAGAGTGTTTTCCAAGATTGACCTCAGATCTGGCTATCACCAAATAAAGATTCGTCCCGAAGATATTCCCAAAACAGCTTTCACCACCAGATACGGCCTATATGAGTACTTGGTCATGTCTTTTGGCTTGACCAATGCCCCCGCTCATTTCATGTATCTCATGAACTCTGTGTTCATGCCAGAGCTCGATAAGTTTGTAGTCGTGTTCATTGATGACATCCTTGTTTATTCAAGAACTCCTGAAGATCATGCCATGCATCTTCGTGTCGTTCTCTCTCGTCTCAGAGATCACCAGCTGTATGCCAAGTTCAGTAAATGTGAATTCTGGCTAGATCGAATTCAATTCCTTGGTCATGTCCTGTCCGCTGAAGGTGTGTCAGTTGACCCTGAAAAAGTGGCAGATATCTTGGATTGGAAGCCACCTACCACTGTCCGCGAAGTTCGCAGCTTCATGGGAATGGCTGGATACTATCGTCGTTTCATCCCAGACTTCTCCAGAGTTGCCAAGCCTATCACAGAGTTGTTAAAGAATTCCGTGGATTTTGTTTGGTCAACAGCCTGTGAGCAAGCTTTTCAAGCCTTGAAGAAACTGCTAACTACATCACCAGTCCTAGCTCAACCAGACATCGAGAAACCCTTTGATGTATACTGTGATGCATCTGGTACTGGGTTAGGCTGTGTTTTGATGCAAGAAGGTCGAGTGATCGCGTATGCCTCACGGCAGCTTAGGCGACATGAGGAGAATTATCCAACCCATGACCTTGAGTTAGCAGCAGTGGTACATGCTTTGAAGATATGGCGTCATTATCTGTTGGGCAGTACCTGCAATGTGTACACCGATCACAAGAGCCTGAAGTATATCTTCACCCAAGAAGAGCTGAACATGAGGCAGCGAAGATGGCGTGAGTTAATCAAGGACTATGATATCGAAGTGCATTACCATCCTGGTAAGGCAAATGTAGTTGCCGATGCCCTCAGTCGCAAGTCATACTGCAACTGTCTGACGACGAAGCCCTATGATCTTTCCTTGTGCCATGACCTTGAAAGGATGGGTATTGAGATAGTTCCGCAAGGAAGCCTGAACAATGTCAGGATAGAAACATCGGTCAAGGAACAAGTCATCGCTGCACAGAAGGATAACCCTGGAATCAAGCACATCATCGAAAAGGTCCAGACCGGTAAGGCTGATTGTTTCAGGATCGATGATGTAGGAGTTGTTTGGTTCAAGAACCGTCTAGTAGTTCCCAAGGTGCCTGAGTTGAGACAGTTGATCCTTGACGAAGCACACCTGTCTAGGTTTTCCATCCACCCCGGCAGCAACAAGATGTACCAGGATCTAAGGCAGAGATTCTGGTGGACAAAGATGAAGATTGAAATCGCTCGCTATGTCGCTCGCTGTGACACCTGTCAGAAAGTCAAAGCCGTGCACATGAAGCCTGGAGGAGAATTGCAGCCTTTATCTGTACCTGCCTGGAAGTGGGAAGATATCAGCATGGATTTTATCAATGGACTACCCAAGACTCGGAAAGGTTTTGATTCCATTTGGGTAATCGTGGACCGACTCACCAAACAAGCTCACTTTCTGCCAGTCAAGACCAGCTATGCCGTCCCCACGTATGCCGCCTTGTACAAGAACAACATAGTGAAGCTCCATGGTATTCCCAAGACCATCATCTCAGATCGTGGTACTCAGTTTGTCGCAAAGTTCTGGAAAGCGTTCCATACCTCACTTGGAACCAAGCTCTTGCATAGTACAGCCTATCATCCGCAAACAGATGGACAAACTGAGCGAGTCAACCAAGTATTAGAGGATATGTTGAGAGCATGTGTGCTCACTTTCGCTGATACTTGGGATGACTGTTTGCCCTTGGCAGAGTTCTCATATAATAACAGTTATCAAGAAAGCATCAAAATGGCACCATTTGAAGCACTGTACGGTCGTCGCTGTCATACACCCCTCAGTTGGTCTGAGCCCGGAGAAAGAGAATTCTTTGGAGTTGACCTGGTCAAAGATATGGAAGAGAAAGTCAAGCAGATACAAGAGAACATGAAGATTGCCCAATCCCGACAAAAGAGTTATGCTGACAAGAGACGTCGACCTCTGAAGTTTCAAGTTGGAGATTACGTATATCTCAAGGTCTCACCAACCAAAGGAGTCACTCGTTTTGGAGTAAAGGGAAAGTTAGCACCCCGCTACATTGGTCCGTTTGAGATTTTGGAATGTTGTGGCAAGGTAGCTTACAAGCTGAAGTTGCCCGATCATCTCTCTGCTGTCCACAATGTTTTCCATGTCTCCCAACTCAAGAAGTGCCTCCGAGTACCAGAACATGTCGTGGAAGTTGAAGGTGTCGAGCTAGAGCCTGATCTATCCTACTCGGAATATCCAGTTCGCGTGTTGGATCACAAAGATCGAGTTACTCGAAGAACTACCACAAGGTGGTACAAAATCCAGTGGAACCAGCACTCAGAAGAAGAAGCTACTTGGGAATCTGAAGACTTCTTGGCAAAGAACTACCCCGACTTTCTCGAATCTCTGTCTACGTAAAGTTTTGCCTTTATCTCTTCTTTGTCCTTTCTTAAGACACAGAATCTCGGGGCGAGATTTCTTTAAGGGGGGGAGGCTGTAACACCTCTGGTGTTTAAGCATGTAATTAACTTGACATATCATCATTAGCATCATTAATCATCTTGATCATGATTTCATGTATGCATTTGCTTAATGTATCATTTTATGTGATGTATCCCTATTGCAAAAGCCCTTATTAGCCCACTTCTTCCTATAGGGGCAAAATGGTAATTTCACCTCTGTGCCTAGTTCTATGTAATTTTGTTCAAAGTTAGTGCCCTGATGTTTGATGCTTTGATCAAAGTTCAAAAATCAGATTTGAATTGAGTTTCCTTTTGCAAAACCCTAAAATCCCAAATCCTGGATTTATTCCCTTTTGATAACTTTTTCAAAATTCAAAATTTTGAGTTGGTTCAAAAAGCAAAGTTGTGAATCTGACCTAGAGGAACAACTTTGGTATTTACAGATTTCCATGTTTCTATATAAAGTTTGCAGTAATTTCAAATTCATTCAAATTCCAGTTTTTGTCCCCTTTTCGGTTTTAAAAAGTTATTCAAAAACTATTGAGTTTCAGAAAAAGTGTATATTAGCAAAGTTATAGGTTTTGTCAAATGGAACAACTTTCATATTGGAAGATTTTCAAGTTTCAGTTTGAAATCCAAAGTAATTTTGATTTGAATCAAATTTGAAAAGTGTCCCCTTTTCTGTTTTTGAATGTAGTTCAAAAACTATTTGGAATTTGAAAATGTTCATATTGACAAAGTTGTAGACCTCTCTTTTCTGAACAACTTTGGTGTTTTGAGTTTTTGTCGCACAGTTCAAATTTTGGGAGATTTTTGCAAAATTCAGAAACCAGCCAAAAGTCAAACCCTAGACCCTAGCACTGTTCTTCTTCCCGTAGAGCCAGAGGCCAGGGGGGGCCCGGCCATGGCGCCGGCGCTGCGGCTGCAGCGCAGGCGGCTGCTCCCCACGCGCCACCAACCTGCCACCGATGTTCCCCTGTTCCCTCCGCGCTCGCACGCGAGCGCTGACCATCGCTCTCGGCCCCTACAGTGCCCAGCCGCCGCCGCCGCGTGGCCATCGCCGGCCGAGCATTGCGCCCGAGCCCCGGCTGCGCGCCAGCTTATCCGCCAGAGCGCAATCGAGTGCGCACGCCCCCGCAAACCTTAACCGCGTGACCTCGAGCTCTCTACCGTCCCATAGCCGCGGCTATATAAGCCGCCGGAGCTTCGACCTCCGCATCCACCTCCGCCACCGTAGCCAGCACTCTCCAGACACTCCTCCGCTCCACCTCCTAGCTCAGAAGCTCCGCCTTGAGCTCGTGAAGCTTTCCCACCTTTCAATTTCACCTTCCCCGCCGCCGTTTGCCCGGCGTAAGCTCGCCGTCCCCATCCCCGGCCGAAACCCGGCGAGCTCGGGTTCGTGGAATTCGCCGTCTCCGGCCACAGATACCTTCTCCCGACCCCCGTGTTGTGTTCCTTGACCCCGTGCGACTCTAACCCGGCCCTTGCGGTCGCTGTTGTTGCTCAGGACCGCCGGACCGCCGGAGCGCCGCCGCGGTCATCTTCTCCCTCGAGCTCGTGTCGAGCCTCGCCCTCGTGTCGAGCCTCACCCTCGAGTCGAGCCTCACCCTCGAGCCCTGCCTCCGACACGTGGTAAGCATCCGAGCCTTCGGCCTCTGCTTCAACTCCGTTTCGCCCGAGCCCCAAGTCACGCCTCGGGCAGAGGCCTGTTTCTCCGCTTCGCCCGAGCCCAAGCCTCGGCAAGCGCATGACCCTCCGCTTCGACCGAGCCCAAGCCTCGGCGACGCATGCTCTCCGTCTTGCCCGAGTCCGGCCTCGGACCGAGGCTCACTTCTCCGTTTCGCCCGAGCCCCGCGACTCGCCGAGCCCGGCCTAGAACGAGCACAGTGCTCTTCTCTTTTTCTGAGAGATGTGAATAGTGTTCTGTTTTCTCTTTTTTGTATGATTTTCTGTGTGCATCCAAAAATTCTGAAATTTTTGTGGTAGACTCTTTATGCTCTGGAGTATTTTATAAAAATATGAAACTTGAGTTTTGTGCAAAAATTTGAAAATGTAAAATTCCCCTTTTAATTGAAAAATGAAGGTTTTGGTATTTTTGGAGAGTGATTTATAACTCCAAAAATCATGAGACAAATTTTTGTGAGCTTCTTATGCCATGTTTAGTCTCTGGTAAAATTTTGAAGTCTTTTGGAACAAGTTTATTTTTGAGCTTTTATTTTAATTGTTAAATAGTGCCTTTTGCTAATTAATGTCTGATTTTATTTGAGCACCTTAATGACCTCCAAAAATTATGAAATTTGTTTTTCCATCTATCTACACCATAATGAACTTATGTGATTAATTTGGTAATTTTTGGAGCAACTTCATAAAATGACCTTTTAAATAAATTAAGAAAATAGAAAAGATGGATTAGGGTTGGTAATAAGTGTTGATGATGTGATCTTTGGATTGATTGATGTTCATAGACCCCTACCCTTGGGTCTATGATGTTTGTGATGCTAGGTTTGGTTGGTGCTTAGGATAATTATATTAAGGGCTAGTTAATCAATATTGCTTAAGGAAGAAATGATTACCTTTTTTGCTCAACCTAGAATTCAATCATGCCTTGTTTAAAAGTAATCTAAAATCAGTGGAATTGTCTTGCACCTTAAGTCCATATCATCATTCTCATGAGCATTCATCATTGCATCCGTATAGTTGACGAAGAAGGACCTGAAGTCGAGGTAGCCACCGAAGGATCTGTCCCCGAGGCGACCCCGAGCTCCGGCACCTACACCACCAACCCCGAGTCTGCTCTTTTTGCCATCCAAGGCAAGCCCCGGTGCATTTAACCCCTTTCCTTGAATTTATAAAATGTTTCCTTAAATGCTTTTGAGTTAAATTATTGCATTAGGTTTATAGGAGTTGTGTGCTATCCTAATTGATGCACTATCCACCTTGACCACTGATACACCCGATACCTGCCTTTCAAAAAGTATTTGAAAAATGCTTAGCAATGCTATTAAATAGATTTGCAATAAAAAGGCCAATTTCAAAAGTGTGATCACTTAAGAATCTTTATGGGATTTTGGCTTTACTCCCACTATTGGCTAAGTATCTGATCCGTACTTAGTCAATGGGAAGGAGAGGTTGTCCTTGCGTACGGTGCCGTCATGTTGTAGTCCGGGACTCAACAGTTGACACCGACCGGGACAGGGTTGAAAAACCGACAGGACCTGTACTCTTGGGTTAGAGGCCCGAGGTGCTTGTCGCTGGCGGAAAAATGTAGGGACCATCCGTATGGGGGCCTGCTGGTCAAGACTTGTAACTATTCACATACTACGGAAAGCTCTGGCTCCGAGAAATCCATTATTGGACCGACAACCGCGCACTGGGAGTGGAGAGATGGCGGAAGTAGCATGTACCCACGTGGGTTAGAGGCCCGGATTGGAGTGGTGTACTGTACTTCCGGGTGGCGTAGGACCGGGCCCAATCTTAGAGGAATCGTGGTAGACGAGTTGGCATATGCAAGCTTGGGTGCTACATATGCAGTGTGAATAGGGATCCTCAGCTGAGTATTCTTTATCCGGATTAACGTTGCTCCTCGGTTATGGGGACTTGGTCCACTGACTGTCAACGGAGAGTGGTTCTCAACTAGGAATATTTTGAAATGTAAAATGAATCCTGAATGATGAAGAATTGAGGAAATTCTGAACCTTTCAAAATAAAATAAGATTTACAAAAAAATGCTTTTCTGCAAAATACTTGATCTTGCTTAAGCCTTACCTTGACTACCCTAAGCCTTTCATTCCTGAGTCTTCTCCCTTTTTCTTTAGTCGGGTAAGTCTTGTTGAGTACCTTTGTACTCAGGGTTTTATTACCCATGTTGCAGGTATGGCAGATTTCTCAGTATGCCTTGGACCCTGCTGTGTGACCGTTGTTCAGGAGGAGGCCGATGAGGCCGATGAGTGATTATTCACCCTCGGGCTGGGTGATGTATCTTTACCTTAAGTTGTTGTCATATGCTACTTGCCGACTCTATCTATTTGAACTATGGTCTGTAATAACTTCACTTTAATTTTATGTGGAACCCTGGTTTGTAAAACTATTGTTATCTAAGTCTTCCGCTATTTACTCCGATGTTACTTGTCAAAATGTTAAAGAGATTGTAACTGAATTGTGAGATGATCCTGCGGACAACGGGCACTGATGTAGCCCAGTAGCGGAACCGGTCCTAACCTCTTGGCTGTACGGATCGACTGTCAGTGGTTGACGGTGATCAGTGGGCCATGGGATTAGAGCCGTTACGTTACAAGGAGCCACCACTTGGTGTGATGTGCATGTACATCTCATGCGCATTGATCTTTCCCAAGATTTGAGTTGGTGTAGCGGTGGAAAGATCACCTTGATGTAGCACCGTCACGATGTGTCCATACTTCTCAATTGGAAGGACACAAAGAATCTTCCTCACAACATCGGATGGTTGCATTTGCGTGAGGCCAAGTCCATTTAGCTCTTCTACAAGAACATTCAACCGTGAGTACATTTCGTTTGCACTTTCATTAGCATGCATATCAAAAGAGTGAAGTTTTTGCATAACTAAATGATAGCGTTCCTCACGCTCACTCTTGGTTCCCTCATGGAGCGCACAAATGTTTTCCCATAGATCATGGGCATATTTGTGGTTCCGAACACGGTTGAACACATCTTTGCAAATGCCTCTAAAAAGAATGTTTTTGGCCTTTGCATTCCATTTATCATTTTCCTCCTCATTAGGAGTGAGGCTTGTGCCTTCCTTGGGCTTGGCAAAGCCGGTTATGGCGGCATCACGACATTTCACATCAACCGCTTCTAGGTACGACTCCATACGGATTTTCCAATATGGAAAGTCGTCACCCTCAAACATGGGAGGTGGTCCATCACCTCCGGACATCTTAACTCTAGGCGGTTAAGCCTAAATCGAGAGCACGAGGCTCCGATACCAATTGAAAGGATCAAGATGCCCAAGAGGGGGGGGGGGGGGTGAATTGGGCTTTTCTAAAACTTCTTGCGATAATAAAACTTATCAAGCCCCAATTAACCCCCTAGTGCCTAGAAGAGTGTTTGACAAGAATCAATTGCACAAAAGACTATCGCTAAACCATTTCTACTCTAGCATTGCAATTCAACTTATGAAAGAACAACAAGTAAATGCGGAATTGAATTGCTCAAAGGTAAATGCGTAGAGAAGAGAGTAGAGATGACACGACGATCTTTTTGCCGAGGTATCGAGGTGTCGGCACACCCCCCTAGTCCTCGTTGGAGCACCCGCGCAAGGGTATCGCTCCCCCTTGATCCGCGCAAGGATCAAGTGCTCACTACGAGCTGATTCTTCGCCACTCCGGCCCGGTGAATCGCTCGCTACCGGTCACAACTTGGCTTGGGTCATCCACAATGCCCGGATGACCACCAAGCTCTCCGATCACCACCAAGCCGTCTAGGTGATGCCGATCACCAAGAGTAACAAGCAAGAACTCTCACTTGATCAACGCAAGGCTAATGAGATGAGTGGATGCACACTTGCTACTCTCTACTCACTAATGAGGTGTTTGATCACTCAATTAACAAATCTCTCAACCTCACTAGGCCTCTTGCACTCACTTGGAATCACAATGTGTTTGGCAACCTTTCAAATGAGCAAGAGTAACAGCATGAATGAGGGGGAGGCATATTTATACCCCCCAACTCAAAACATGCACGAAGGGGTAAGTCCAGCCAGTTACACACTAACCGGACGCACCTGTCGGGGTGACCGGACGCGTCCGGTCAGTGTCTAACGGCTACGTGACGTTAGCCCTGACACCAGTACGATACACTGACCGGACGCACCCATGCGTCCGATCACCACTGACCGGACGCGTCCGGTCATCAATTTCCCTCTCTGGAACCTCTCTGGACGCGACCGGACTCACCTCCTGGTGCGTCCGGTCGAATACTGAAGAGCGTCCGGTCGAAGCCAAGCCTGCTTCTTAGCCAAACCAACTGACCGGACGCACGCCCCAGCGTCCGGTCATTAGGGTTGAAGCGTCCGGTCACATTTCGAAGTCCGAAACGACTTCGGTTTGCGACGCTCCCTTCACGAACTTTCTTCCTTATGATCTTAGGGACCTTTCTAAGCTACCTAGGGCTTTGGTTAACAAGTGTGCACCACACCTAACTCAAAAGTCTCACCTAGGTCAAGCTACTCATTCAAACCCCTCTTTATAGTACGGCCAAAGATAAAGCAAAGACCTATGCTACTCTAAGTGTCCTTCAACACCAAATGACACTTAGCACTAGCCTATCACCGTCTTCGTCGTCCATCCTTTGAAGACCGAATGAATTCCATCGCTAAGGGGGCATGAATACCATAGTGCCCTCACGATCATCATTACCATGACCTAACTCAACTGTTTCTGCAAAACACACGTTAGTCATAGTAATTTACCGTTGTCATCCAATCACCGAAACCCACTGGGGGCCTAGATGCTCACAGTACTCAAGCCACTTATGTTGCTTAAACCAAACTGGGCAAAAGCGGCGTGGATGACCACTTATATCTCTATATTGAAAATCATGATTCTTTGGCTGACAAGGACCCAACTCAATATATCTCCTTCTAACTCTATCTTGGTCATTGACATCGTACCTTGAGATGGGTATTCGCTTCCTAGGATCATGCTCAAGTGCTTCTAAATCTGCTCCAACTTCACCCTCTTCATCAGTTTCTGCATCATCTGGTACGATTGGAGTTGGGGAGCCTCTGTCCGATCGGGGAGCTTCATCATTTGCTTCAACAGCAGACTGTGCATGTGCTTCATCACCATCATCTTGTGCTTGCACAAGTGCTACCTGCAGATTGTTCTCATTCTCAACAAGAGGAGGATTTGGTGTAGATGTGGGTCCTGATTTTTTCCTTTGCAACTTTCTCCCATAATGCAAATATACTGCTAGTACATTTCTTCTTCATCTACATTATAATTTACAAAGAACTAAATGTTAAAAAAAATACTAAACAAGGTAGCACTTAGCACAACAGTAGCAAGATTGCAAGAACAGATAAATTAGAGGGGAAATAGATTTTTTACCTAGCTGTCGTGACGAACTGACGATGCGCCGCTACAGTAGTCACCGGCCACCGCCTCACCCGCCGACGACCGCCTGCCAGAAGCAGATCGAGATGTGCTGCTGGCTATGGTTGCCCGTTCTCGCAGCCCTCCCTCCGCCAGTCCGTCGTCGCAGACGCGTAGCCGCACGCAGAGCCACGGAGGCGCATACAGTAGATCGAGATGCCGGATGCGCCGCCGCTTGGGATTGGGACGAGCGAGGGTTGCGAGAAGAACGGGACTACGGGAGTTCGTGGGCTGTTGGTCCATTAGAAAATAGAGCAAATGGAAGGAATTCTGGGCACTTGGGCCTTGGCCAGGTTGGCCTGTTCGGCTGCTCGCTAGTTCGTGGGCTGTTGGTCCATTAGAAAATAGAGTATACAATGTATACTATACACTGGCGGCGCTAATTTTTTCTTTTACCAAAATCTTGGGTATTCCTTGGAATACCCAGGCATACCCTTAGCGTCGCCAGTGCCCACTCTCCATTGTCTGTGCTCGGCGACTTACACACCGCTGACGCCATAGTCGGTATTTTCCACCACGTAAACCGGCTTTGTTGCTGAACTCGATGTCAACTCCCTCCCTTCCTCGGTGTCGGTTCCCCGCCACCCCAGATGTATTGCTACTGCCCGCAGCCTATGGGGCCATTGCCACCGCGGCGCTCTACCCCACTATCTGCCTCCTTCAGCGGGCTAACCTACCACCCCTATCTCCCATTTTGAGGCCATTGGGCACCTATAACCCCCTCCCAAACTCGAAGGCGCTTAGTTGTTTGTGTTGTCTAAAAACAATCTTGATTGTGTGTGACACTTAGTTGATTATAGTAGAAATTATCTTGGTCCATCGGTCTGTGATTTTTGATGTTTTTGTTTAATGTTTTTTCTATTTTTTGCCTAATTCTTTTCATCGTCGTTTTTTTTTCTTTTATGATATTTTGTTTTCATCGACCGGTTTGATTTTTTTCCTGATTTAAGAGACTCTTTTTCACTAGCAGGTTAAGAGAATATACTCACAAAGGATGTCTATAATTTAATTCTGGAAAACACTTCTACTGCTAAAATTAAAACATCAACCAAACAATTAGAACCAGAAGCAGATGTTTTCATGAATTATAATAGCCACAACACGTTATACCCTGCTTTTGGCTTTTAGTTTTTTGCTTCTCTAAATGGGTGGAAATTATAGATGTTCCGATTTAAAGGGAGATAAAGAGAAGGTGTATGTTTATAGTTGTTATAAGCAAACGACTTACAACATTTTCACAGTGCATAGCTCATAAGATATTTTCCATAGTTCACAATAGATTTGTTTCCACAACTGTTATATTAAAAGTAGGTTTGGTTACTTAAAAAACCTAGCTTATGTGAACTAAAACACGGAATTTGTTGTCCAATACATCCCATGCAATGCCCATACACGGCCCGCCACATGAAAAGTTGAGATAACTCTTCCATCATAAGAGCAACTCCAACAGTTTTGTATTTTTTTTATTTGACAAAATATAGTATTTGCTAACTCTTAAATTAATATGGAAAAGGTAAAAAAAGTCAATCTCCAACGGTTTTGCATTTAGACTTGGCAAAACTAAAAAATTGTGCGCGCGAGAGGAAAATATCCCGCGGGAGTAGCACGCGAGGGTGATTGTCAAACGAATCGCAGCTTGGCATATATGTCAAATATCACCCGGTGTTTGCCAAGTTGCTAAAAATACTAAGCTCATTTGCCAAACCGTTGGATAGAAGATTTTTAGGCGTTTTTACAAAAACAAGAATGTCAAACTCATTTGCAAAACCGTTGGAGTTGCTCTAATTATCAACAGATAAGTCCCTAAAGTATCGGCAACGAACTCATCAGCCACTTAGATTAAAGTTTAGAATCACATTTTTATGAATCTTTAAAGGAAGTCAAGAACTTGATATTTAATTATATTAATGCATGGATATTACGGGAATTAAATTTATGAAATATTTGATAGCAAACCGTTCCTACTCCGTTCTTATTAAATAATGCATATGAAAAATTAATTAGTAAATTATATCTCTTAAAGTTTATAGGAAGCGAAAAACATGACACATATGTAGGTGTGAACATTCTCCTTTTTCTTTTTTCATGGCATTTGTTCCTTCCATTGACACATTGCTATGTTTGCTTCGCTCGCCATCCTAATGATTCTGATTCAAAGCTAGCGCAATCCAAATCCAACACAAGACCACGTTTCGAATGCACACGTTTAACCACGGAACGGAATCTTATTCAAAATGTATCATGTATAGATATCAAAGGTGTAAGCCATCCAAATAACTACCTAATACTGACTTAGATATCCGACTAACTAATATAAGGGGGTGTTTGGTTCCCACCCCTAGAGTTTAGTCACTAAAGTTTAAAGTTTAGTCACTTTTAGTCACTAAAGTTTCAAACACCTCCACTAAAAGTCATTTTTATAACACTATAGTTCCAGTTACCCCCACTAAACTTTAGTGGCTAAACTCTAGGGGGTGGAAACCAAACACCCCCTAAGTTGTGCATTCTGCTACATAGTGCTCAAGCATAATTGCTAGTGACTTAGAAAAGCTGGTTGTCTAAAACGAGAAGTAGAGAAACGTAAAAAAAACCCGGCAGCTCACGTTCGTTAATAATGGATTCTAACCGAAACAACTGCAAAACGCAATTATATAAAATTTTAAAAAAGGCAGTTCATGTACGTATCGAAACAACTAAAAAAGAAACTGAAAAAAAGGCAGTTCACGTACGTATCGAAACAACTAAAAATGATATTGAAAAGAACACACAAAAGGGGCGTTGCGAGAATCGAACTCGCGACCTCTCGCACCCAAAGCGAGAATCATACCACTAGACCAAACGCCCTGTTTGTTCATGTACCAATTATTTATTTTAAAATCATTATAGTGGAACTAGAACTATTTGATTTCTTGGATGCTCCTATGCGAACTCTGTAGGGGCTCACTTTCGACACCCATCTATTTGTGCGTGCCGTAAGGTTTGGCTGCAAGTGCTTGATGGAAAGGCATGGGATGGGGTGGTGTTGGGTCGCAATTAAATCTATCTTGTGCGTTTTCATCAGTTTTCTAATAGCGGATAGTTTTATATTTCTACGAACGTCTTCATATTTGTAGGTTTTTTTTTCTACGACGTTCATATTCGTTAGACTTTGCTCCTTTAAAGCCTCCTTCTTGCTCATCCATTTAATTAAGCAGTGAACCACAATCTTCATCCTAGTTTTGTCTTCCTTCTTGTGCAATCTGCACATATAGTCATTTTTGTTGTGATTCTTCTATATTGCCCATGTCGTACCTGCAAAGCAAAAGAAAAACTATCTTTGAGGGACTCTGAGCCTCCTTTGCATCCAATTTGATAGAAAACCTTGTGTTGATAATGGGAGTCCATCCCAACCACATGCCTCTCAAATACAACATCATATAAATTGTGATAGGAAACATTAAAAAATGATGTAATTTAGAGTTTTAGGTTTATTGCACATGCAACACTTCAAAACATAAAACATGGAGACTTTGATTTTTTCTCAAAGAGGTAGCACATTGTAACTTGTTATAAAAACATAAAACATGGAGACTTTGATTTTTAGAGGGAGCTTGCTTTTCCAGATCAACTTATCACAGGAACTACGAACACCTTTAAGAAAATAGTACACTGACTCAAATGAATAACTTTTGGACTTGTCCAAAGTCCATTACACTTCATTACTCTTTGGTTTCACTTGGTTTAGAGGTTCACCTATAGACAAATAAGTAGGGGCGACCAATGATAGTAAATTTTAATAGGGTGTTGTTTTCATCAAGTTGGGAGGATAGATTTCCTCTCTATATACCCCTCTTCGTCTCTCTCTGGCTTCCTATGGTAGGATCTGACCACATCCCAATCATAGTAGATAATGGGGAGAGCTTACCCATTAGAAGACGTTATTTCTTCTTAGACTAGCAATAGATGATGATACCCAAATTGCAAGCTTTGGTGAGCGAGAAATTGGTAGAGGCTAAAGAAAGATGTCCTGAGAAGAGCTACGCTCTCAATTATTGTCATGGATGTCTATCTATGCTAAGGACACACTTGACATGGTGGAACATTTAGAGAGGGGGGGGGGGGGGCTACAAATGTTGAACATAAGAATGTGCTTATGGAGGAGCTTAAGCACATGGGCAAATAATCCAAAAATAGATCTTTAACTCTAGATGAATTGGTTTATAGGTATGAGGTTGAGAAATAGTCGGAGTACACTTATCTCATGGAAGAGATCTATCGGAGACAAAGGATATACAAATGTTGGCTAACTTTAGTGGACTCAAATTCAAGATTTCCAACATGTTAATGCAAGAAGGAAAGGAACGATGATCCATCTTGACACTCAATAAATCAGATTATATCGATTAAAAGGAAATCATGAATCATGTGGCTCAATACTATTAAGTAATTGTTTGGAGGCTAAAACAAGGAATATTCAACTGGCATAGTCATTTTGATTAAACCTTCTTAAAATGATGAGATTAAGCAAGTTGTGTTTGAAATGAAGTATAACGTTGCACTAGACCAAATGATGGCAAAAGGGCCAATAGGTTATGGCCTAGTGGTTACATGAGTCTTAGTAGCACCTTAGGTCTTGGGTTCAACTCTCCTAGGAGAGATTTTTTCATGATTTATTGTCATTGCACTTTCAGTGGTAGACGTCGTTCACGTCGTTTGTGAGACATTTGTGGTGACTTCGTCAATTCTGAGGATTTACTGGACTCGTCTTCGAAGAAGCTTATAGGAGTAGGGTTTATGTGCATGTGTTCGTAGAGGTGAGTGTACATGTGTTATGAGTCATGAGTGTATGCATTGTCCTATGTAATTCTAAAAAGGGGTTCCAAATGGCTATGTATTTGTAGCAAACTTGGGATTCTATAAAGCAAAAATGTTGTGGTAAGTTTAACTTCTACAAAAGAAAGTTCAATTAATTATGGAATATATTTTCAAAGGTACTACCTCCGTCCTGAAAAGAATACAAGTATAGGTTGCATGCAACAAAAACCGGTTCACGTTTAACCAAGTTTCTTGTGAATAATATTCACATTTATGGCTTTAAATCAATTTATTATAAAATACATTTCGTAATAAATCTAATGGTATTTATTTGGTATCATAACCATACTTTTTTTTATCTATAATTAGTCAACTTAAGCCCTTAAGGTACTAAAACGTGATACTGTGTTAGAATTACATGCTTTCTGTGATAGAGGTATGGAGTATAAACTTAGTTGTACTTAAGAAAGTTGACTTAATCCAAACATATAATTGCATCTTTCAGGAACCATATAAGTATAAAGACTTAATCCAAACATATAATTGCATCTTTTAGGATAAAGGTACGTTTAAATAGGCTCTGTCAATTCCGCGTTTGAATAAGGTTCCATTTTGTAAGGCTTCTTTCCGTCTTTATGTGGAGGAGCCTTACCAAACAATTTAATAAGAGTCTCCTATCCGTCTTTCTGTGGAGGAGCCTTGCCAAACGTTTTAACAAGAGAAATCGTTTGGAGCAGTTTTTTTTGTCCTAAGAGAAACCGTTTTTCAATTTTCAGTTCAGGAGTTAGACGACAAAACAACCCTACTCTTTCGAAGGAACTCTACCAAACAAAACTTAACAAGTGGAAGCCACCTAGCGGGTGTGTACAAACAAAGCCTTTGTTTTCCAATCTATCATGACTTCCTTTTTTTTTTCTCCCTAAACAAATCCATTTTTCCAATCTAGCTGGAAGGAACCCCTTTTTTTTTTGGGAAATTGCATGACTGCCCTCGTTTTCACTTCTTTTTTTTTTTTTGCAGCTAATGGGATTAGATTAATGGAACTGTAGTCGGGTCTGTATAAAAAAGTACTCAACGTTGCTCATCTTTTCAAGTAATAACTGTCATATGATGCTAGAATCCCGGATGGTCTGATTCTTCTGGGGCAGAAACAATTCATACAACAAGGCACATTAGCAACAACAGATTACACCACGGTAATGTTCAACGGTTTAAAACACATCGTATTATTACCACACGGGGATAGCAACAAGAGTGTCGAGAAAATCACCAAGTCTTCAGACCATAGAAACCTAGATCAAGGATTCAAGGGAGAGACCTAGAGCGGTAGGACAATGATAGGAGATACAGATCTATGCCTTCTCAGCAACAAGCTTGTCGATGAGGTCAGCAGCGTCTGCGACAGTGGCGATTGTGTGTGCGCTGGACTCCTCCACGCTAATATCGAAGTGCTCCTCAAGGCCCATCACAATCTCAACCTGTGACAGATTTGGAAATTGGAAGGACCTTAGTAAAATCTTGCAAAAACATATCTAAAAGAGCAACCTGTGACTTCTAGAGTTGTCCTATGTATAATTGTTTTAATAAAGTTTTGGCTGAATTTGAAAGAAATAAGACTGATATTTATGACACAAAATCAATATAATTAGATACAGTGTCTTTTTTTTGTTGTCAGAGATGTTGGTACCTTTTTTGTATATAAATTGGTCAAACTTATGAGAGTTTTGAGTGATGATAACTATAGATGTTGATTCATCTAGTGATGGAGGGAGTATGCATTATGTGTGTATTAGACATAACATTTTTTCGAAGAGCTTCTCTGGTCCTTATAGGATACAAGAAATTACAGACTGACTGACAATGTCCTGAAGGAGTAACTGTGGAGTACAGTAGTTATATTGAAGCAACAAAGCTCCTTAGTATGAAGTTGATAGATCGGTTACATACAGTTTGCAGTCTCTCTAATTATTCAGGGAAAAAGAAAAAAATGGGACAATGTAGTTGCATTAGGCTAAGTATAAATTGACAGATTTAACAACCATACATTTCCCTTCACAAAATCATTTAAAAAGTGACTATAGATGGCATCAGCAAGAAATATTGTTATTTACCGTGTCCAGTGAATCCGCACCAAGTTCAGAGAATTTTGATTCACCACAAACTGAAGTGTTGTCAGGAAGAGCAAGCTGCTTCTTCACGATTTCACAAACCTTGTCCACTGTATCCGGCTTGGCCTGTCACAATCCATATTTTCAAATGTTCAATGAAATGTTATTACATTTGTAGTATATATAAGAGAAAATATATTGAAAAAGGAGTCTTGAAGTA
Organism: Coix lacryma-jobi var. lacryma-jobi; assembly: GCA_009763385.1. Classification (NCBI taxonomy): domain Eukaryota; kingdom Viridiplantae; phylum Streptophyta; class Magnoliopsida; order Poales; family Poaceae; genus Coix; species Coix lacryma-jobi. Next base: position 12,103,020 of record CM019828.1, read on the forward strand.
TGGTTATCTTGCTTGATCATGAGCACTGCAACAACACTAGGAGCAAGTATAGGTACAAAAAAAATTCCTTGATTTCCAGAACAACAGGGAAGGGAAGAAAACAGAACCCTTCTTCTATAATAAACAATAAGGAACTTTGGTGATTACTGACTGTAAGTATAGGTTACTACTTTAGTTGAAATCTCCAGAGGCGGTAAATTAGGAAATCAATAGCCTTGCCATAATAATGAACAGAAGCAGTAACTCAGGAAAATCATTAGCTTTGTTATTATGGTAAAAAAAAAACCTTGCCAAAGGTATGTGTATTGTAAGGTCAAGTATGAAACTCACAGCGCAGGAAACAGATCTCATAGGCATTGGCTGCAGGCGGAGGAAAGCATTACCCTTCCTCACCGTGGAGAAAGCTAGAGAGTTTGTGTTGATTGCCTGCAATTCAAGGGAGCACAGTTAATTAAGGAGCATTGAGAGGAATGAATATTTGACCTGTCGTGCGACCAAAATCAAGGCCAGAAAAATCTAGTACTAGGATTCCAACACTACAACCCTTCAATTGAACTCGCATCCAGAATAGATAATTCTACTAGAAATATTATTTAGTGAAAATGAAAGAAGTACGCATAAATCATTATGTGCAATATACCATGATCTAAGCCTGTAAGACCAACGTATGGTTACATAAATAAATAAATAAATGAAATGAAATTCGTCATGCTTGTGCAAACAAAACCCTTAGCGATCCCATCACGGAACCCATTTGTGAAAGATCATCAACTTTGCATGAGAGCAGATCTGCACAAATCCCCTTTAGAAACGGCTCAGTGAAGCAATAAATAGACACCCATAAAGGTCAGCTTTCCTCATGGAACGAAAAGAGGTTCCACCCCCCACCCCCCAGCCGTTAATCAATCGAACCGTAAATCAACCGAACACATGCTCTCGCAGTGGTGAGTCACCAGTTCAGTTCACCACGAGTGCAAATCACGGCCGAGGGACGAGAGTCTTCTCTAGATCACGCGCCCGCAGGGCCGCAGCAACCCGACCCAGATCAGAGGCAGGGAACCTTATTAAACCCCCCCACAAACCCCGTGCGCGACGCGGAGACCGACGGGCGGACAACGAAGAGCCGCAGCAGGTGGCGCTGGCGGCCTCGGATCTGACTGTAATTACCTTGACGGGCCTGGCGATGGAGAAAGCGGAAGATCCAGCGATGGAGGCCATGTGCGTCAGACGGGAGGAGTGAGGAAGGCAGAGAGAGGGGGGAGGGAGGCGGCGGGCACGAAGAGCGTGAGAGCGACGGACGGGGAGGGTGGCTGGCCGCAGCTGGGTGGGTAGGTTGGAGTCGGAGCAGTGACCTGGCCGGAGCGAGGGCTGCCTTTATACACGCCGGGGGTGGCGACGCGGCCGCGGGCATCGGTAGTATCGACGGGCGGCGGGGTCCACGAGGCAGGCCGGAGGCGGGCTCCACCGCGCAGGCAGGCAGGCAGTTGGGCGGTGGGGCCGTGCAGGAGTGATGGCAATTAATAAAAGCTGTGTGAGGGAATCTCCTCGTCGAGGAAGGCCCGGGGGGCCCATCAGGAGTGTACGGAGGACTGTACGTGTAAGGCCCATCAGAAGACGGGCCGGGGACCAATCTGCGGAGGACGGTAAATGTTTCAATTCCCGTGATTTATTACAGGCCCATATACGGAAGCCATACCATGCGATTGTTGTGAGTGGGCCAGTGGGGGCAGCTTAAACGCGCGGCATCAGACACTCTGCACGATACGAAACCTTTATCCGCGCGACCAAGCTTCCGTGCATCGCACGGCCAGCGACTCCAACACGCGCCCGATCCCTGTTCCCGGTATCCTACGTCACCACTGCATATCGTGAAGCACTACTTCTCAGTGGCGAATCTAGAAAGTGTGGGTCATCGGGATCAACTTTACTATGTCATGTAAATTTTCTAAAATATAAATACTAATTTAATAAGGATTTTATAAATTTTATTGGGGTCGGCGGATCCCGATGAATCACCCTAGATTCGCCCCTACTACTTCCTCCGTTTCAATTTCGACAAAAATTTCAACTTCGTGGTGCACTAATTTCGTCTAGTGGTCGTGGTGGAGCTCCGGCAAAACCCGGAATTTGTTGTAGCGGTGGGAGCGGAATATTAGCATTTAACTCCCAAACAGCGGTTGGAGTATGGAGAGAGAAAGTAGAAGAAGGCGGCGACGGCGTCCGTGGTATGGTCTCGTCGTGGCGGGGCTCCGACAAGACCAGAGATGGATCCAGCGGTGGGGCGAGCGGGGCTCTATAGCACCCCTACGGGCGCTGGACCCATGGAGCTCCTCATAAGACGGACCGCAGTGGGAGACGGGAAAGGAAACGCTAACGCGTTTAGCGTAGAAACTCGGCCGCAGCGCGGGACTGTAAACGAAACGCTACTCGCGCTCGTCCGGGAAAGGAAGCGGAACACCGCCTGTTTAGTGTAGAGGACGTGGGGCCGGCGCATGCGCGCGCAACACGCGCGGGAGGGCGTGCTCGCCTGCGCGAGCCCCTGCAGTGGTGGCCCCACTTTATTCTCCAACAAAAAAATGCTATATCTCAGAAACCGAAAACCCAAATTAAATTCTGATTGCACCATTAATTTCGTTACAATTATTTTTTTAAAATAGATCTCTAATGGATATATTTAGATAAAATGATAAGTGGGCCCAATGTCACTACTACAGAAACATGCCTTTAGCCCCGGTCGGCAAGGGCCTTTAGCCCCGGTTGCCGAGCCGGGACTACGCTTCCGGGACTAAAGACCCCCCCTTTAGTCCCGGCTCCGGCCACCGGGGCTAAAGCCACCCCTTTAGTCCCGGTTGGTAATACCAGCCGGGACTAAAGGGTGCTGCCAGCGGTGCCCCGCAGCAGCACCCTTTAGCCCTGGCTGGTATTACCAGCCGGGACTAAAGGGTCCCCTGGTTTTTCCTTTTTATTTTCATTTCAGTTCTGTTTTCAGTTTTGTTTATTTATTTATTTAATAGGTTTTCTGATATATATTCTTTGATGCTAATATATATAATTTATATATATTAGCAGCATAACACAATAAGCTTATTGCATGCATATATAATTGAACTATAGAACTATATATATATATAAATAAATATATGTACATAAAATTACAAGCAATATACATATAGAAGTTGTCCAAATATCTATCTACACAAGTTGTACTCCAAAGTTAGTACTGTAAACCTATTACAAGTTGTACTCCATCTAAAGATCTACAGGGCATACAAATGATCATCATTGTTTGGAATCAACGACTCGTTGGTATTATAGTAGAACTCGCCGTTTGGATTTATGACTTGTTCCCGAAGAAATCCTGCTATTGTCTCTTGTATTGCTTTCAATTGGCCTTCTAGCATCACTTTTTGCTTCAACCAGTCAGTCTTCAATTGGAATTAAAGAAGATATTAGTTATATCTATATTATCAATATTAAGTCTATAAAAAATGAAAAGAAACATGTTACGTACTTTGATGATTTCTTCAGGAATTCTATTTGATTCTATCAACATGTACTCGCAAACATAGAATCCGCATAAGTTGGTGTCCTGTTTTTGTCTCAAAATCCACTATAGAATGAAAAGATTCATCTCGTAATAAAGATATGATATATGACATGATATTTAAAGATACACGTACATTGACAAAGGTGTAAACTTACTGGTAGTCGTGACTTTATTGTAAGTGGGGCCTTACACTGACTCATATGTTCCCGAGCAATGAATTTTTCCCAAACCCTAATCTGGCTAATGAAACATTAATAGTTGGATCATTATTTAATTAGTATACATATATACAAGCTTAGTCTATACTTTAAGCATGCAAGCTAGGGATCGAAAAATTACCTTTGGAGGATGGCTATCATATCTTGGTAATCTGCTTGCGGTTTGCTCAACGAGTCATAGATTAACACATTGCTTTGTTTGAGATCGATGACCATCAATATCCAGTGATAGCTGTTCATACACATGATTCATATATATATTATTAGGGTTAAGTAAAATAAAATGTGCACATACTTATTATTAACTATATATGTGTCGGTGTTTCGACCCGGGGGTACGACACCAACTAGTAATATGATCGCGTGTTCTCTTCCTGGATGGTGATGCAAGATGACACAAGGATTTATCCTGGTTCGGGCAAAGAAGGCCCTACGTCCAGCGGGGGAGGAGGTTCTCGTATTACTTGCACCTAAGTGCTTGTACAGGGGCAATACAAGCTCAATGAGCGTGGACCAGAGTCTGGACTCGTGTTTTTTGTGTGTGGACTCGTGTGTCTTCCTTTTTGGGGTTGTCTCTCTCTCCGCGCGAAGGGCCCTGGCGTCCCCTTTTATAGAGCAAGAGGAGGCCAGGGTTACACAGGAATGACATGTACATCGCTCGATATGGCGAAGGGTAGGAATCCTGTCTTGTCGGGGCCACTGGAGCCGGCGGGGGCGTTGCTGTCGAGGCGTCCTTGGAGCGTGACCTCCATCCCGGGCGCGGACGTGGAGGTGTGGCGACGTGGGGGCCGTACAGCGCCCATTCCGGCATGTACAGGACGCGGCGGGGTCCCTCCGGGTCTTGGGGTACCTGTCCTCCAATAGCATGAAAGCGGTTAGGGCTCGAGGGGCGCGGAGCCGGCCTCGAGGTGGCGCCTACGGGGGGCTCGAGCCCCCGTAGGTATGGGCAAGTCCCGGAACGCCCGGGCGTACAGCGGGAACCCAGGCCTCGGGATGAGGCTCGAGTGCGCTTCAGTGTGGGGCATGGCCCAACAGTGCCGTACCTGCGCCTTTTTGCCCATGCTTGAGGTGAAAGCGAGATTTGACTGTGGCTCCTGTTTACTGTGGCGCACGTCGCCGTGCACCAGAAGACGTGACCGGAGTAGGTGAACGCATTAAATACACAGTATGGGGCTGGTATCCGGTGTCCGTGCCGCTCGAGGGAGGCGTGAAGCGTCTCGAGGGATTAGCTGTCGCGCTAGAGAGGCTCGAGGTCCCCGCGTGGGGTCTCGAGGAGCGATGTACGACTGTGGAGGGCTCGAGGCCTATGTACCGGGGCTCGAGGGGTTGGCTTTTTAGAAGGTTATACTTGCTAGGTTTTGCCATTAATTGGTGTTCTAGGTTTAACCTATTGGTTTTGCGTTGATTGGGGGTACCCCTTTGGTGTTCCCCCGACAGTAGCCCCCGAGCCCTCGTTCGAGTGCTGGCACTCGAGCAGGGGCTCCCGACTGGGATCTCGAGGGTTAGCTAACCGGTCTCGAGGGTTTGGCCGTTTTGATTCCGTGGGTGTCGTGCGAGTGACACCCGCGGGTGTAGCCCCCGAGGCCACGGGGGAGTGGTTAGGGCTCCCTCATGGGCTGTTTTGCGAGTGTTAGTTACGTTTTTTAGGTTCGGGAGTGTCGAGCCCCCGAGTTTTTTAGACCCTCTTTCGTCGAGCGGTGCCAGGCTGAACCAGTCGGCCGACTCTTCGAGCTGTCCGGCACGCCGGTTGCCCTGGCTTGTCATCCCGCGAGTCCTTTCGATCGGATGCGAGGGGGATGCCTCGTACTACCACGAGCGGGCGAGTATCGAGGTTCCCGGTGAGCTGGTAACGGGGAATCCAAGTGAGACCTCGTGCCCCGTTCGATAGGGGTCGACTGTAGCCCGGAGGCGATCTCATAAAGCATGGGTGCTCAGTCTGCATGAGTGCCGGGTCCATTCGATAGGACCCGGTGGCTCGATGCCTCCCTCCGAGGGGATCTCACTGCATGTCGTGCTCCCTGCCTTGGATACACGTGAGGGGCCTCGAGGGCTTGGCCCTCGAGCGATGCTGCGAGTGGCGCCCCTCGGTGTCCCTGACTCGGGTGCTCGAAGCCGGCTGTCGAACCCTCTTCGAGGGCCAGCCTTCGCTGCTTCGAGACTTAGGGCCGGGGCTCGTTTTTACCTTCCTGAAGAAGCCTCCGTCGCTTGGAAACCTTCCGCCCGTTGGGCGCGCCCTTTTAGGCGAGGTAGTGGAGATCGTGGCACCAGGGCGACTGACAAGAAGTCGGAGCGGCGGCCACGGTGGGCCCGGAGGAGTGGAGTGAGTGCGGAGTTGCCACGTGTACCTATCGACCAGCTCGAGATGCGGTTAGGTAGGCACATTAAATACGTGCGGTTACTTTTTCCTCCGTTGTGGGAAACCCCGCCTGCTGGGGTTTTCTCTTATAAATACCGAAAGAGGGGAAGAGGAACCCTTTACTTTGCCTTTACCTTTACCGCCGCCGTAGCCTTCACGTGCCCTCTTCTTCGAGTTAGTCGATTGGGAATTTTTCGGCCGTCCGTCCGCCGCTCGGGTACGCGCCGTCATCGCCATGGCTGCCCAGACACAAGCGCTGCCGGCCGAAGACTAGAGCCCGACGAAGGTGACGCAGCGCGAGATGGAGTCGCTGGTGGCCCAGGGGCTTCTCCGTCCCAACCCGGAGGAGGGACCCGCGTGGTGGGTTATCCCATCGGCGGATCACCGGGAGCCGCACCCGCCGGAGGGGTACGTGGTGAGCTTCACGCGCTACCACCACATGGGGCTCGGTGTTCCGCCGAGCCGCTTCATGCGGGCGCTGACCCATCACTACGAGGTGGAGCTGCAACACTTCTCCGCCAACTCGATTTCGCACGCCGCCATCTTCGCCGCGGTGTGCGAGGGGTACCTGAAGATCGAGCCGCAATGGGAGATGTTCGTCCACCTCTTCCGGGGCGAGCTCTTCATCAAGGCCTTGAAGCCCAGCGGGAGGCGGCTCGTGCGCATGGGTTCCCTCACCGTCACTGCGAGGACTGGGACCTCGTCGGCCAATGTCCCCCGCGAATACCTCCGCTACAAGGTTTCCACCAACCAGGCCGGGTGGGACGACCACTGGTTCTACCTGCGGAATGAAGGTGGTCTCCTTCCGCAGTACACCGGCAGGGTCCTCACTCAGCGCCCGGAGAAGTGGACCTGGGGGGTCGCGGCGGACAGGCAACGCCACCTGGTTCCACTGATGGAGATGATGAAGATGCTGGTGGACGAGAAGAACCTGACCGTCCAGGCGGTCATCTGGGCGTTCCATCAGCGAAGGGTTCTTCCGCTGGCGGACCGCCCCCTTCTTTTGCACAAGATGGGGGCCGAAGGCCCAGCTCGAGGCGCTAAATCGGTCGAGGATGGCCGAGGGGAGGCTGCCTCGGAACGAGGGCGTCTCGCGGATGTCGATCACGATCCAAGGGTCGTTTATCCCCGAGGACACCAACCTGATCGCCATGGCACCCGACAAGGGGTGTCTAGACCTGGTAAGCCCCCCTCGAGCTAAGCGGTCCCGAGCCTCCTCCCCCTTTCTCTTTCTCCGAACCTGGCACACCCTTCTTGTGGTTTGTCTCGTCACGCATTTTCTTTTTTGCAGGGGGCGTTTACTTGTCGTGCGTCGAGGCCCCCTGTGAGGGAGGACGCCGCGGATACCCAGGTGAGGCGCCTCTCTGCTCAGAAAGATAAGGAGAGCAAGGATGCCAGAAAGAAGAAAGAGAAAAACAAAAACCTGCGTCGCTCGGCTCGGGAGCAAGAGGCTGGCTGAAGGCTCGTCGCAACCGTCAGCCTGGAGATGGGTCCCCCGAGCTGAGCTCCTCGAGCTCGGAGGAGGAGAGTGATGATGAAGAGGAGAGTGACGACGAGGGAATGGATGCGCGTCTGAGGCGCGCGGGGGTCGTCGACGTCGGGGCTGACCGCTCCTCTGTGCAGGAGGGTATACTGGAGGTCCCTCCGGCGAAGGGATCGCGCGGGACTGCAGCCGCGGAAGGCTGGCGCCGAGCCCTGCCTCGTCGGGGGCACGAGGACCGTCGAGCTCCGTGCCGGACGTGCCCCCGGACGCAAAGAAGCCTCGGACCCGGGGCGCCGTCGCCGCGGCACGGAAGGAGGCTTCGGCCACATCGACCCAAGCGGGGGGTCTCGAGAAGGGCCGGACCTCGAGGAGTGATCATCACGCCGGAGGGGATGCCGGGGCCGTCCGCTACGAGGCGTCGAGGGCGTCGTCGAGCCCGCGGAGGAGCGGGCAGCATGAGAGGGCGCCGAGCCCCCGTCACCATGACCGTCGAGGGGGGAGTCCCCGGCCGTCTCGCGACCAGAGTCGCGACCGACCCCGGAGTCCATCGCCGCACCACCATCGGGAGAAGGAGGCAGATGTGGGGAGGCGCGACCGCCGGCCCGAGCGCCGGAGTAGGTCTCGGAGCCCGCGCCAGGGAAAGGCGCCGAGATGACTGCTCGAAGGGGGTGCGGTCGCCCCCTAGAGACAAGGGGCAGAAGGAGGGCTCCCCATCGAGGTCAGGGCCACGCAGAGACGGCTCGGGAGCATGGCTCGAGCCATAGATCGGGCTCGAAGCCCCCGGGTGAATCCGGCAGCTCGGGGAAGAAGGCCCGCCGTCACTTTGGGTAAGTAGTGCTTTTCGATTTCGCTGGTAGTGAGGTTTTACTCCCCCCCTTTTTTATCTTTTGTGATGCGCGCCGTCTATGGTTTTTTAGGGGAAAGCGCTCCTGGCAGGAGGTGGACCTCGCAAGCGTCCAAGCAGACTAAGACCTCGAGCTCTGCTGTGGAACAGGCACCTCGAGGTACGGCTTCTTCCTCTGCTGGGGAGGCCGCTTGGCTGGCAAAGGCCCGAGCGGCCATGGCTCGGGGAAGTCGGATGGCCGCCGCGGATCTTGGTGAGGCCGCCGCCATCGACCACGGAGGTCGAGGCATCTTCCTGACTCTGACAACGTCGTTATCTTTTTCAGCAGGGACCGCAGCTTCTGGCATCGATCCTGCCGTTACCGCGTCCGTCGCGACACCGCCTCCTCCTGCTCCGGTGGTACCTACCGAGAGGGCCGCTTCTCCCCCCGCCATGACGACCATTTTGGGGGAGCACCGGAGATAGGCGCGGCTCCGTCGGTGTCTGAGGCCGGGGGGTCGGCGGTCTCCGAGACCCCAGTCGACGAGAGTCGGCCTGCGGAGGAGGGGCAGGAGGGAGAGGCGTTGGTGCCGACGGTGGAGGAGCTCTTGGACGAGCTGGAGCGGGTGCCGCCTCCGGTCGAAGGGCTCAACACTGGAAGAAGCGCTCGAGGCCACGCCAGGGGCGACAAGACGCCGGAGGACTCGGCGAGGGAGGAGAGCTTGGGGGCGATCCACCCCCCGAGCGATCCGCTACCGCTCGAGTCCCCGCCTCCACGCGAGGCCGCGCCGTCTCCCCGGGAGGAGACGGAGCAGCGGGCGGAGACGGAGGAGGGGCGGAGGGAGCCGCAGCCTATGCCACCGGTTGGTGGGCCGCAGCCGGCACCGCTCGAGCCGGAGGAGGAGGGCCTGCCCCTCGTCGAGGTCGATCGACCGGTGTGGCCGTTTCCTGACGCGCCGAGCTCGCCCCGAGCCATGGTCCCCGTCGAGCGATCGGCCCAACAGGGGGCCCCGCGGGAGGCGCAGTCCATCTTCAGGGAGGTGGTCGAGCTCATGGCGGAGGCGGAGCGGTCCTTCTCGGAGGAGACGGACAGGTCCGCGCGGGCGGCGGCTGCCCTCGCTAGGGCGGAGGCGGAGCTCCAGGATCTCCATGCTGAGCTGAGCCGGAATGCCCAAATGGCGAGTCGGCTCAACGAAGCGCAGGTAGAGGCCCAGGCGGCTCGAGGGGAGGCCGCCCGAGCTAAGGAGGAGGCCGCCACCGCTCTAGAAGCTTCGAGGAAGGAGGTCGCCGATGCCCGAAGCGAGGCCACCACCGCCCGGTTTGAAGCGGAGGCGGCGAAGAAGGAAGCCGCTGACAGCCCAAAGCGGAGCCGCCATCGCCCGATCCGCAGCGGAGGCGGCGAAGAAAGAGGCCGAGGATGCCCAGAGCGAAGCTGCCACCGCCCGAACCGCGGCGGAGGCGGCGCGGCGAGAGGTGATCCGGAAGGATCTGGCCCTCGCAGAGACGGGCAAGCTGGTAGAAGATCTCAGGGCCGAAAAGCGCGACGTGTTGTCCGAGAAGCGCAGGCTTGATCAGCGCGTCGAGGGCCTTACCAGCGACCTCGCCGCTCTAGGGCATGCACTGCGAAGGTAAATTTCATGCCTTGCCTTGTTTTGATCTCGAGGTTTTCGTCACGCCGCGATCTCACTCCTTCTTGTTTGTTGCGCAGAGGTTGAGAAGACCGCCGAGGAGCTTTGCGGGACGAACCAGGCTCTCCTGGGGCAACTCCAGGACGAGACCATGGTGGCAGAACGAGCGCGCGACCCTCGACAGGCTTGACTCTACGTGGGGCGTCGCTCCGGTAGCCGCGGCAGAGGGCGCGGTGGCTCGAGGCGACGCTTTGGTCGATGCCTTATGCTATTTTGATGCGGCCGCGCGGGACCGAGTCCGGCACGCTCTCCACCATGGCGTCAAGCAGGCGCTCGCGGCCGTCCGTTCCACCTTCCGCTTCCCGGTCAATGTCGTCGCCAAGGGCTTCATTGAGATTGAGGGGAGGGACGAGGAATGGAACGATCGCCGCGTCGACAAGATCCTCGAGAAGGTGGACAAGCCGGGGGCGGCGCTCGCGAAGCTCTTCGAGGAGGATGTGCTGCCTCCGGATGCGGACAGCGGTGTAGGTGGCCCCCCTTCTCCTGGCCCGGACGTCGAGGCCGAGCCCGCCACGGAAGATCTCGGGGAGGAGTACCAGACCGACGAGGATTGAGACCTGCGTGTCAAATTTGGGCATCGAGGCCCTTTGTAAAAATTTGTGTCATTACTTGTGGCCTGACGAGGCCAATCATGTGTATATATGACTTGTTTATTTAAAGAAGCTATTTTTTTTTCAAATTTATTCGATCAATTCTCTTTGTCTCTAGCTCGAGCTTCAACCGGCTTGGTCCGTGTTCCTTCGATACGCGCCACGAGTACCTCGAGGGGAGGCGTAGGTAGGGTACCATAGCCCGGGGGCGTAGGTGGCCGTCTACGTCGATGCCCCCCGACTCTTGGAGGCTCGGGGTACTTACGGATTTAGACGCTGCTATTATGCTCGAGGTGTGGATTGAGACGAGTCGAATTTTTGAAAAGAAAACGCGCATTTTTTCCGGAGTCTGGGGGGGGCCCTGTCAGCCCCCGAGGGAGGCTCGACCCTGAGCATAGCAGGGTCGAGGCTGCCTTAAGTTGCTAAGTAATATGAAAGATGGCACACGAGTTGGCTCGTTCATACTCAACGTGTTTGTACAAAGCAACAAAATGAACAAGGCCTCGAGGCCCTTAAGGGTAGAAGCGATGTAGCTGAGATATGTTCCATGCGTTCACCAGGATCCTGCCTTGACCGTCGTAGAGCTTGTACGTTCCTGGCTTGAGCACTTCAGCTACGGTGTATGGGCCCTCCCATGGAGGGGTGAGCTTGTGGCGCCCTCGATTATCTTGCAGTCGTCGAAGCACGAGGTCCCCCACCGCTAGGTCCCTTTTGCGCACGTGCTTGTCGTGGTAGCATCGAAGTGTTTGCTGGTAGCGCGCGGAGTTGACGAGCGCCACGTCTCGGGCCTCCTCGACCTGGTCCTTGGCGTTGGCGAGCTTTTCGTCGTTGGTTTGCTCGTTGTAGGCTCGAAGTCGAGGTGAGCCGTACTCGAGGTCCGTAGGCAAGACGGCCTCGGCGCCGTAGGTTAGGAAAAACGGAGTGAACCCGGTGGCTCGACTCGGTGTAGTCCTGAGGCCCCACAACACCGAGGGGAGCTCTGCGGCCCACCCCTTTCCGAAATTTTTTAGGGTCTTGAACAGCCTCGGCTTCAGCCCATGGAGTATCATGTCGTTAGCGCGCTCGACCTGCCCGTTGCATTGAGGGTATGCGACCGAGGCCCAGGTCACGCGAATGTTGTTGTCGTCGCAGAAGTTGGTGAACTTTTTGCCCGTGAATTGGGTGCCATTGTCGGTGATGATGACATTAGGTACCCCGAACCGGTACATGATGTCGGCGATGAACTCGACCGCCCTCTCGGAGGTGGGGTTGCCTATGGGCTTGGCCTCGATCCACTTGGTGAATTTGTCGATGGCCATGAGCACATGCGTGTACTTTCCGGTTGTCATCTTGAGGGGACCCACGAGGTCGAGCCCCCAGACGGCAAACGGCCAAGTAATGGGGATCATCTGCAGGGCGTGCGCGGGTTGATGCGTTTGCTTGGCGTAAAACTGACACCCTTGGCAAGCTTGGACCAGGCGCTGGCGTCTCCGATGGCGGTTGGCCAGTAGAAGCCTTGTCGGAAGGCGTTCCCTACCAAGGTCCTTGGCGCTGCGTGATGGCCGCAAGCCCCCGAGTGCATGTCGTCGAGGAGCCTGCGTCCCTCCTCGAGGGGGATGCAGCGTTGAAGGATTCCCGATGGGCTTCGGCGGTACATCTCTCGTTCGTTGTCGTAGATGACGTAGGTCTTGGCCCTTCGAGCAATGCATCGGGCCTCCGTCTTGTCTTCTGGTAGCACGCCTTGCGTCAGGTAGTCGAGGAAGGGCGTCCGCCAGTCGAGGGGTCGTGATGAAGAAGAGGCGGGCGTGTCAATGTGCATTGCCTCATCGGATGTCGAGGGGTCATTCTCGAGGGGGTGGCGTTAACGGTCGAGCCCCCGCGTCTGTCTCGAGGGATGGCGTCGAGGGGCCAGCCCCCGGGCCGATTTTGACGGATGGCTCGAAAACGTCCCTCGAGAAGACGTCTGGTGGAACGGTGCCGCGCGTGGACGCCAACTTTGCCAGCTCGTCTGCGGCCTCATTGTACTTTTCGAGCTATGTGGTTGAGCTCGAGGCCGTATGTAACACCCCAGGTTTTTAAATAATTAAAATAAATTAGAATTTAATAAGAAAATGGTCAAAACCCTATATGGAGGAAAAATTCTAACCAGATGTTTATTGCATTCATGCCGTTGCATATTTTTATTGGGTGAAAAAGAATTTTGTTAAACCCGAATAGGGCGTATCGAATTTATTCTATTTAGAAAAGAAATAAAATATTTATGAAAGTTTTCCAGATTTTAAACTCAAAGTTTTATTTACCAAATCTAGGGAAAATGTTTTCAAAACTCTTCAAATTTATTTGATTTCAAACTGTTTGAAATTGGGTTTCAAATGGTTTTGCAAAGTTTGGAAAAAATCAAAATAAAAAGAAATGGCAAAAAGGGCTCCCTCATCATTTTGGCCCTCTTCCCATTTCCTTCTCTCCCTGGGTCCGCCCCACAACTCCCCGAGCCGGCCCAACTCCTTCTCTCGGACCAGCTCCTCCCTCACCCCCTCGGCCCACTCCACCCGCGCCCGCCCTCTCCTCACTGCTCCGGCCCAGCACCTCTCCTGGCACCACCACACCCGGCCCGCCTCGCGCGTCCCCTCTCTCTCTGGCTGACTCACGGGTCCCTCCCGTCAGCCGCTCGCGCAGGCGCCGCGCCTCCTCTCCCAGACACCGACAAGCCGGTCCCACCGGTCAGCTCTATCCTCACCGAAACCCCCCGCCCTTCGCGGCTTCACCCCCCCGCCTCGCGTCGTCGACCCTGCAACAACCCAGCCGCCACCCCTCCCTCTCCTGCCTACAAGTAGATCCCACCCTGACCCCGCGCCGCCACCATCCGCGCTCTCCTCCTCCCTCGGGTGCACTGCGCCACCGCCACCACCACCCGGAGCTACCCGGCGCCTCCCTCCTATCGCCGACCATCTACGGGATCCAGCAGACGCCTCCGACCCCTCCATCGAACTCTCGGTGAGCTCGCTAACTTCCCCGCTTCCTTTCCCACCGGCCTCCTAGGTCTCTACTAGTCTCTAGCGCTCGATCCGAGCACCCCGGCGAGTCCCTCCCATGGCGCCACCGCGGATCCGCCCCTCTCCGGTCCGTCTTGGGCGACTACAACCCCACCACCGTGTTCGCGGTGTGCTACTCTCTCTCCTGCACCCCCGGGCTTGGTCCCTACCGTCCTCTAGCCGAAACCACACCACGCCGGTGAGCTCCCGGGCGTCGCCCATGGCGCTCCGCCGTGAGCCGTACGCACGGCCGCCGCATTTACGCCGTGGACCCTTCGGCGCCGTCTGATCGCGAGCCAACGGCTCTGATTAGAAGAGTCCCGTCGAACCGGTATACACCGGCCATGGGCTCGGTCCACCGTGAACCCCACCCGCGGTCCACAGACCACGTGGCACACCAGTCCAACCACACGGCGCCACGCGGCGCACACGTCAGCGCTGACGCCAGCGCGCGCGATCGGCTCTAGCCATTTTGCAAAAAGCCCCTCCTTGTTCTAATGAATAAACCCGCCGTCCAGTTTCCCTGTGCTCTGGGTCTGTGTTTTTATCGTTCTAGACCCCTGCATTTTCGAATAAATGAGGCCCGGTCCACCAGCCGATTAAATTCGGATTTTGATTTATTTAAAACACAAAATGAGTTCAAATTATTTACAGAATTGCCACCGAGATTCAAATGCCCATAACTTTTGCGTTTTAATTCCGATTGGACCCGTTCAACTCGCGTTAGATTCGTCTCGTCGAGCTCTACGCGTTAGATCTATTTATATTCTGTTTTCATAATGTTGATGTACTGTTACTTATTATGCTTTGTTTGGGCCATGTGATGCTGCTTGATCCAGCGAGTGCGAGCTACGTGGAACCCGTGGATCAACCTTGTGCCTTCGTTGCTCCAGACCCTCCTCGTGATCCAGTTGATTCGACCCAGCCCGCAGGCAAGTGTCCTTGAACATCTTGCACCCGTATTTATTTTACTTTTGAGTTAGAGTAGTTTAGATCTTGCACCCGTATGCCTCCATCTTGGGATCGATGCAGCTTGAAGCCTTCATAACCTGGTTGATGACGAGCTGCGAGTCCCCTCGAACATCGAGGCATCGGACCCCGAGCTCGAGGGCGATGCGCAGCCCATAGACGAGGGCCTCGTACTCAGCGACGTTGTTGGAGGCGGGGAAGTGTAAGCGTAGCAGGTAGCGCATGTGGACTCCGAGGGGTGAGATGAAGAGCAGGCCTGCGCCTGCCTCCGTCTTCATGAGGGATCCGTCGAAGTACATGGTCTAGAGCTCGGCTTGGATTTGTGCCAGCGGGAGCTGGGTGTCGTTCCACTCAGCAACGAAGTCTGCCAACGCTTGTGACTTGATGGCTTTTCACGGGGCGTAGGTGATGGCCTCCCCCATTAGCTCGGCGGACCACTTGGCGATGCGCCCCGTGGCCTCCCGATTGTTGATGATCTCGCCGAGGGGGAAGGATGACACCACCGTTATGGGATGAGCGAGGAAGTAGTGCTGGAGCTTGCGTCTCATGATGATGATGCCGTAGAGCAGCTTCTGGATGTGCGGGTACCGGATCTTGGCCTCGGAGAGCACCTCACTGGTGAAGTACACCGGCCATTGGACCGGCAACGCATGACCCTCCTCGCGCCTCTCGACGGCTATGACCGCGCTGACCACCTGAGTGGTTGCGGCCACGTAGAGGAGGAGAGGCTCGGGGGGATCGTCACCCTGGGCCGGTCGCGGTGGCACGAGAATTGGCGCGGAAGTCAGCAACCCCTTAAACTTGGTTAAGGCCTCCTCGGCTTCGACAGTCCACGCGAAGCGTTCCGTCTTCTTCAGCAGGCGGTAGAGGGGCATCGCTCTTTCCCCTAGCCTCGAGATGAATCTGCTGAGAGCGGCTAGGCAGCCTGTCACTTTCTGTACACCCTTGAGGTCTCGAATTGGGCCCATCCTCGTGACTGCTGAGATTTTTTCGGGGTTGGCCTCGATCCCCCGTCGTGAGACAATGTAGCCAAGTAGCATGCCTCGAGGCACACCAAAGACACATTTCTCGGGGTTGAGCTTCACATTCTTGGCCCAGAGGCACTCGAACGTGGTTTCGAGATCGCTGATGAGGTTCCCGACTTTCTTGGTTTTAACCACGATGTCATCGACGTAGGCCTCGACGGTTTTGCCTATGTGCTCGCCGAAGATATGCTGCATGCAACGTTGGTACGTTGCCCCGGCGTTTCGAAGGCCGAAGGGCATCGTAACGTAGCAATACATACCAAAAGGCGTAACAAAAGAGGTAGCGAGCTCGTCGGATTCTTTCATCCTAATTTGGTGGTAGCCGGAATACGCATCGACAAACGAAAGTACTTCACACCCCGCAGTGGAATCGACAATCTGATCAATTCTAGGTAAAGGAAATGGAACTTTTAGACATGCTTTATTCAGACCAGTGTAGTCTACACACATCCGCACTGTTTCATTCTTTTTCCTAACTAGTGCAGGGTTAGCTAGCCACTCTGGGTGAAATACCTCCTTGATGAACCCGGCCGCCAAAAGCTTGTGCACCTCCTCGCCGATGATCCTGCGCTTCTCCTCGTCGAAGCGGCGCAGGCGTTGCTTCACCGGTCTGGATCTCCAAGGCGTGCTCGGTGACTTCCCTTGGTATGCCCGGCATGTCCAAGGGGCCCCACGCAAACATGTCGATGTTCGCGCGGAGAAAGTCGACGAGCACTGCTTCCTATTTAGGCTCGAGGCTGGCACTGATGGTCAGCGTCTTGCCATTGGTCGAGGTCGGGTCGACGGGTATCTGCTTGGTGTGCTCCGCCGGCTCGAAGGTGCCAGCGTGGCGCTTTGCTTCAGGGGCCTCCTCGGTGGCCAGGGCGGTTAGGGCCTCAAGCGAGTCGAGTTGGACGTTTGCCTCCCCACGCTCGACGCACTCCACGTCGCAGTGGTACGCGTGCTCGTAGGAGGTGTCGACGGTGATAACCCCTTTTGGCCCCGGCATTTTGAGCTTCAAGTACGTGAAGTTGGGGACCGCCATGAACTTAGCAAAGCCGGGCCTGCCGATGATTGCGTGGTAGGTCCCTTGGAACCCGACCACCTCGAAGGCGAGCGTCTCCCGGCGGAAGTTGGCTGGCGTGCCAAAACAGACAGGGAGGTCGATGCGCCCGAGGGGGTGTGCCTTCTTCCCAGGTACGACTCCGTGGAACCCCCCGACGCTGGGTCGGAGCTGGTCCCTCGAAATCCCCAGGAGGTCGAGGGTCTCGAGGTATATGATGTTGAGGCTCGAGCCCCCATCCATCAACACCTTGAAGAACCATACATCGATGATGACGGGGTCGACGACAAGAGGGTACGCTCCCGGATTTACGACATGATCCGGATGGTCGTCACGGTCGAACGTGATCGGCGCATCAGACCAGTCGACGTACCGGGGTGCTTCGTGGCGGAGTGCAAAGATCTCCCGGCGCTCCTTCTTTCTCTGTTGAGCCCAGAGCCCGACGGTTGGGCCCCCGTAGATCATGAAGCAGTCGCGCACCGGGGGAAACCCGCGTCCCCGTCGTCGCGTCGATTGTTGTCCTTGCCCTTAGGCGCGTCTTCCTTCTGGTCGCCGAGCTTGGAGTAGAACCCCTTCAACAGTCGGCAGTCTTTTAGCTTATGATTTACGAGGCCCTTGTGATAAGGGCAGGGGTCCTCGAGCATCTGGTCGAAAACAGCCCCGTCAGGGGGCCTCGAGGTTTCTTATGGTCGAGGGCGCCCATGAGCACTTCTTCATCGTTGTTGTCGTCGGCGTCGCGCTTCGCCTTCTGACCTTTGCTTTTGTTCTTCTTCTTTTTGTTGTTGTTGTTGCGGTTCTTGGCGTCGTCGCCCTTATTCGAGCCCTCTGGCGCGGTCACCGCCTTACCTTTGTCCGTGGGGCGACCAAAGAAGGCCCCCACTGCCTCGTCTGAGGCAAAGTGGTGACACGATCCATCAGGTCCTCGACTGTCCTGGGACGGTAGCGTCCTAGCTCATGAACTAGCTCTTGGCATGTCGTGCCCGCGAGGAACGCTGAGATGACATCCTCATCAGGCACGTGGGGAGCTCGAGGCGCTGCTTCGAGAACCGCCGAGCAAAGTCGCGGAGGGGCTCGTCCGCCGCCTGCCTGCAACATCGTAGATCCCAGGGGTTGCCTGGGCGCACGCAAGTTCCCTTGAAATTCCCGTCGAAGACCCTGACTAGGTCGGCCCAGTCGTCGATCCGATCCGGCGGGAGCCCCTCGAGCCACCTGATGAAGGACGGCCCGATCTTCCGTGAGGTAGCGATAGGTTCGATTGGTGGAGAACTCGACGTTGGCGATCCGGCTTCAAATCAGACACGATTCGAACCCTGCAACCGTTACACCACTGCTCCGTTGGTTATCAACCAAGCACAACTTGATTGACCTCGCCAAGAAGGCTAATCCTGCAAGCGAATCGAAGTTCAAGGAGATCATATTCTCGGTCCTGTGTTCCTACAGACCATGTTTCCCATTCGAGGAGGTTCATGAGTGTCCTGAAAAATATGTTCATAACCGTTCTCGCCTGAAGGAAGCATCGCCCAGGGCTACGGAACAGAGGAGGTCATAGAGTTTTGTGTGGACTTTATTCCAAACATTGACCCGATTGGCGTTCCCGAATCGCGACACGAGGGCAGACTCAGTGGCAAGGGAACACTAGGGAAGAAAACATATATCGGTACAGGAGATGATTACTTCGATAAAGCACACACTACATAGTTCTACAGAACTCCTCATTGGTCGATCCATATATCGAGGTACATAAGGATTTCCTTCGATCCAAGTGGCCCGAAGAGTGAATCTTGGATTACACGTAGCACATGCAAACCTTCGGCGATTGGTTGCGAAAACAATATCAGAGTGATGACAACATAGATGAGCAGCTTTATTTGTTGGCCGACAAACCATCGTGGCATATCAACACGTACAAAGGGTACGAGATCAATGGGAAACATTTTACACAGTAGCCCAAGACGCAAGGAGCACCAACCAAAACAGTGGTGTACGCGTGGATGCCACACGAGGGCAGACTCAGTGGCAAGGGAACACTAGGGAAGAAAACATATATCGGTACAGGAGATGATTACTCTATAAAGCACCAACATAGTTCTAAAACTCCTCATTGGTCGATCCATATATCGAGGTACATAAGGATTTCCTTCGATCCAAGTGGCCCGGGAAGAGTGAATCTTGGATTACACGTCAGCACATGCAAACCTTCGGCGATTGGTTGCGAAAACAATATCAGAGTGATGACAACATAGATGAGCAGCTTATTTGTTGGCCAGACAACCATCGTGGCATATCAACACGTACAAAGGGTACGCGATCAATGGGAATACATTTTACACAGTAGCCCAAGACGCAAAGGGCACCAACCAAAACAGTGGTGTAGCGTGGATGCCACGGATCCAATGGGAACAAAACACAACATATTATGCGCCGACATGACATATGGGAACTAGATAACAACCTAATTTTAAAGTCCTTTGTCCGGTGTAAATGGGTCAAGATGACCGGTACCGGAGGTGGGGTAACAGTCGACAAGGAGTATGGGATGACATCAGTGGACCTCAACAATATTGGGTACAAAGACGAACCATTTGTCCTTGCCGCAGATGTGAGTCAAGTGTTCCATGTGAAAGACATGTCTACAAAACCAAAAAGAGGAAAAATGATAACAACTCGATCGTCAACAAGCCAAAGCGCCATATAGTTCTTTCAGGAAAAAGAAACATTGTCGGAATTGAGGACAAGTCACACATGTCAGGTGATTATGAAAGAGATGATCGAATTCCGCCATTTAAAGTGAACAAAGACCCAAGGATTTTGTTAAACAATGAGGAAACTCCATAGTTAAGGAATGATCATAAGCAAGGGACATATGTCAAGAGGAGGTTCGCAGTTGTGCCCGCTTAATAGTGGGTTGTAAATATATATGTAATAATTAATTAATTAAGACTTCATTTATTTGATAATGGATTTATATATATATATAAGAAGATACTAAAATTTAACATTTTCTTCTGTAAACTAAAGCAAAAGAATCTCATACTAATTTTTAAAAGAAAGTATATCAAATATTTAATTTTCTGTTCAATTAGAAAGATTTAAAATATATTTTAAAAAAAACTAAATTTAAAAATCTAAAACTACTGCATCTGTCGCGTAGAACGAAATTGGGCAATGATTTTTTAGGTTATAAACAAAAGATTAACGTCCAAATGATATGAAAATAAATTTTCTATTGAAAGCCAACAATTTTTTAAATTTAAAATGAACATTAAATTTTTGCATTGACCAAATATGAATGGTTATTTACATTATATTTGTTATTATAAAAAAAGAAAAAGAATTTATGCTACAAAATTTTCAACTATACAATAAGGTTAAGGATATACAACTGTATTTTTAAGTAATTTTATGCCCATTGTTCAATTTACTATGCAATTAACAAGAATTACAACATATTTATATAGTGGAAACTTATACAAAACCCAAAATATTGAAAACCTAAAACTGTGGCGGGAAAGGACCTTTTAGGTCCCGGGCGGTGGCACCAACCGGGACTAAAGACCCCTTTAGTCCCGGTGCGTAATCCCGCCCGGGACTAAAGGTCCAACGCTTAGTCCCGGGGCGTATTATGCAACGGGACTAAAGGGTCTTTAGTCCCGGTGCGTAATACGCCCCGGGACTAAAGGCCCTCCGGGTATATAGGGCACAGTGCCCTCCAATCTTCCCCAGATCGACGCAGTTGCCCGCCTCCGTCCGCGCCGCTGCCCTCGAGCTCTCCTCGCCGTCGAGCCTCCATCCGCGTCGTCGAGCCTCGGCCTCTCTCGCCGCTGTCGAGCCTCGGCCTCCCTCGCCGCCGTCGAGCCTCGGCCTCGGCTCGTCCTCGTCCCTCGTCCTCCCGCGCCGGGGCCGTCGAGCTCCCAGGCCATACGTCCTCGCGCCGCCGTACTCGTCCTCGCGCCGCCGTCGAGCCTCAGCCTCGTCTCGTCCTCGTCCTCGTCTCGTCCTCCACGCCGGCGTCTCCGTCGTCCTGTGGTCGTCCAGCTCGTCGATCTCCAGCCGTCCTCGCCGCCGTGGGTGCAGTGTGTGTGTTTTTTTTGAGACAAAAGAAGAATTGTATTAAATTATAGCTTGGTACATCATCATATTACAAGTACTCTGGAAAAAACATGTATCCAGAAACTGATTCTCATCTAAATTATACCCACACTGTGAAAGGCTCAAACTCTCAAATCCAAACCTGTTTGACGCTTCGTATAGATGACCGCACAGGCAAATACTCGGCAACAATTGTTTTTGGCCTGAGAACAGATGCCCAACGGACGGCCAACATTCCTGCAAGCGGAGTTGAGAAACTTCTTCTTCTTCCTTATGTCTTCCTTGTTCTTCTTTCTGCCACCGAAGAATGAGGAAGACTGATCTGAAAATTATTCTCCCTAGTCCTTCATCGTGGCCAGATCCAACCACAACAAAACGAAGAAGGGACCGGAGAAAATTATTCCATGGCGGCGACATCATCTCCGTCTTGATGCCGAAGCCCGGAAACAAAAGTTTCCATGTTGTCTTGTTGATGTAGATGTTGACGTCGAAGTTGTCGCCCTCATATTCAACAGAGCCACCATGGAGAGACCGGATCCATCCTACCTACTCGCCGTCGCTGGGAAGAAGGAGGAGGAAAAACATCCCAATACCAAAGACCTTGGCATAGAGAAACCCTAACTCTAGATGACTCGATCTACTAGAAAACTTATTAAAAATGATGGATCCCCACTCCCTCCGACCTTCGGCGAGATACCGGAGGGGAGGGAGGGGGACCAACGGTGAAGAAGATGGAGTGTGTGTGTGTTCGTGTGTGTGTGCGTGTTGTGCGTGTGTGTGTTGTGTGTGTGCGCGTGGTGTGTGTGCAGTGTGTGTGCGTGGTGTGTGTGTAAAAAAAATGAAAGTTAAATAGAAAATAATATATAGAAAAAAGAAAATTGATATATATATATATATAAAATAAATATATATATATATGTAGAAAAGGAAATGAAACTAAATAGATATATATTTATAGATAATGAATATGATTATATTCATATCTTAAATATATATATCTATTTATATTCATTTCTTTTTCTACATATATAATATATTTATTATCTATATATATATATTAATTTTCCTTTCTCTATATATATTATTTCTATTTAACTTTTCATTTCTTTTTTATAGAAATAGATATACTACTCCGTATCGCAAATAGAAGTCGTTTAGGATAGCGACACGGTCTTCATAGCCATAACTTGTTGTAAAGTGGTGATATATATATTTTTCCAAAACGACTTCTAAATAGATACAGAGGGAGTATACAGATAATGAATATGAATAGATATATTTATAGAAAAGGAAAAACATATATATATTTTTTAACCTAACAAATATATGTTTACACATGTAGATAAAAGTGACAGACCGCGTCGACCTGTAGTCCTGGTGACCGCTCCACCGACCTCGCCGCCGTCCACTGTCTCCGCACCGTCGTCATCCTCGCTGCTGTCCGCCGTCGTCGTTCTCGTCCACGGTGTGTAAATCACGTGACAAGGATATGTTTAAACATGGTATTTATTACTCTTAGAAATATATGTTCATAGAAAATCATGTGTCATGTTGGAATGCCATAGAAAATCACTTGGATATGTTTAAACATGTATTTACACTTAGAAATATTTTGACAGATATGCTTCTTCGTGTTATTTTTAATGTCGAATTGCCTCTTTACGAATATATGTTATTTTTAATGTTGGCGATTACATGTCACCTAAAACTCGAAACCCTAAAAAACCCGAAAACCCTAACCCTAAACCCTCAAACCCCTAAACCCCGCAACCCCGAACCCCTAACCCCTGGAAACCCTTTAACCCTCAAACCTAAACCCCTAACCCGAACCCTTAAACCCCAAAACCCTAAACCCCGGAAACCCCTGAAACCCGAAACCCCGCAACCCGCACGAACCCCTAAACCTGAAACCCTCAACCCCTCCAACCGAAACCCTACTAACCCCGAAACCCTGTAAACCCCGAACACTCTCCCGATCATCAAACCCCGACCCCTAAACCGCATGAAACCTAAACCCTCGCAAACTGAAACCAGCTAACCCCGAACCCAACCCACCGAACCCCACAACCCCGATCCCTAAACCCCGACCCCTAAACCTTAACCTCTAAACCTCAAACCGAACGCCTCTAAACCCCGAAACCCGAACCGCACAACCCACCTAAACCCCGAAACCCCGGCCCGACGCCTATAACCCTTATAAACCCCTAGTTTTCGGTTTTCGTTCACATACATGTTAAAGCTCCTCCTAGTTCGATCTATTGTTATATATATTTTAATATCGTAGAAATGGTCCGCCCAATGAGAACATGGGGAGGAAATGATGAATATTCATCGTCGGCGACGATGACGGGAGTCAATACGTTATGAATTACGAGAACATGACCATGAATGATGAATGAAACCCCTGAACAACAAGTTGAGATGGAAGAAGGCCCAATACAGGCGAGGGTATATATACAATATGTCGGGTTAGGTTTACATTTTAACTTTATTACGTTGATTAGGTTTTATCTCAACTGTGTAATTCTGGTTCAATCTTCCGTGTCTTTAGCTATATGTAGCCCTCTCGGATCGGACGTCTGCGACGGGCAGAGCGACCAAAACGAGGACAGGAGAGAGTTCGTTGAAGGTCGTCAATGTAATCTCCGAATTCGTATTATGGCTACAGGCCAACCACTAGGACCCATGCCGAGAATATGTCTTTGCAACTGCGGGTCCTTGTGAGAGATCTGATTCCGATAAGTGCCCTTGAATGGAAAGAGAGGCCGAAGGCTCCCGCGATCTGTTATGTCTCCGATCTTGGACAAGCGCTAGTCTGGATGACATCCAGCTCATTCTCGTTCGACACGGAGATGAGGAGCTGCTGAGGCGAACTTCAGGAGTGGAATGAAGAAGATGCCACCTTTTTTAGGACTGAAGAGAAATTGTACCACACTTTGTGCTGAAGAATGAGACGCCAGATTGCAACTATAAGGCGTATGTCAAGATAAGGCCAATGTGGGATGAATTTGTTACAGATACAAAGATCACAAGAGAGCCAGGCCACGGTCGAGTTAAACAAAACCAGAATGCAGCTCAGAAGAAATACCACCATCATTTAGGATCAGGGGCTCATAAGACTGCCTTCCAAAGTGGAGGAGACAAGACAGGGATGCTTTGTCAGGGTAGTCCGGAACAATTAAGACAGAAATGGGAGTGAACAGTCAGGAATTGGTTCTACGTCATGGGGGACCGCATAAAACCCTACATGACGGGGACCTGATTGGGGCCCACAAATTCAGAGCAGCACAGAGGCTAGTTCAAGCACGAGTGCGGTGTTGGCTGGCGAGTTCAACCCAACAGTGAGACGGCTGTGAACTCACGTACGCTCTGGAGAATCTTGAGCCACGGTGGGCGTACGAGGAGCTTGGGGCCGTTTTCGTGACTGCATTCCTGTCGAAAGCGGATCAGAGAAAGTTACAGAACCCCAGAGAAGAAGACGATGGAGGCGAGCGGACTCTTCAGTTGGAGGAGTATGTTCTTTCAAACACAAGAGCGTGAGAAATCTCGTGAAGAATGGATGCAGGAGAAATCAAAAAGGCAAGTGCAAGCGCCACTTATCAATGACGGTGGGCAAGGACACTCCATCACCAACCCGCCTCAGCGCACATTAGCCCCCCATGTCAGTGAAAACAGTTGACCGACCTCCCACGGAAGTACCAACCTTCAAGATGACCCAAGCTACGCTTCCCCGTGGATGACGTTAAAGAAACTTTACTACTTGTTAGCTCACTAGTCCAGATGGTAAATGCACGAAAAAGGCTGTCGGTGGTGTGTAAACCCTATCGACGACACAAGAACACCAAGATCCATGGTCAACACCAGTTGCCTTCCGGATACTAGGTCTCTGTCAATGGGTTAGAGACAGGTTGTGTGCACGCGTGACACTGGAAATCGATAAGGGAGGGGAGATGGGGACAAGGACTTTAGGTGAAGCGGAGAGACATTTATGTTGCGGGCAAGCGCTTCATTATTATTCTAGAGTGTCAACCGCCGCTAACCCCTCCTCGCTACTGATCAAGATCCTCCTCACCATAGGTATGTGCGCGTTGAAACGAAAAAAATTTTTATTACACTAATCCTATATGTATATATTAGTTGGATGCTCACCATCATTTGTGTTTTGCGTAGGCAGGAACTATTAGTCCAGGTTTCGTCATTATTCCCCAGGCTCAGGTGCTGTCGGGTCGGTGACGATGTGTTGAGGACACCCCACCCGGCTCAACCCCATCTCCGCACAAAGATCTCCACCGGGCCCCACCATCTCCTCCACCGCGGGCCTCCACCCACAACCTCCACCGCAGGCTCCAACCCGCCACCGGCCCACATCTCCTCCACCGCGGGTCTCCAACGCACAACCTCGAACTGTCTCCACCCCTGGCTCAAACTCCGGGCTCGCCTAAAAGCGAGTCTGCCGCCACAAACCAAAGTGCCACACGCTCAAAGAAGAGTGCTACTGCATCAGGAACAAAAACCCGAGAAATTACTTATGAAAGACTGATGAGAGTTCGAAATTACTGTGAAAAAAGAGTTGTGAAATTTTAGATGAATGTGACGCCGTGCTAAAGGAATAGGAAACCCGAGAAAAGCCTACCTGCCTTGTTAAACCCACCAGGGTAGTTAAGGAAAAGGTTGGACCACATGGTATCAGATGCCGTGAGCACGCAAAGGCTCCGCGAAATCAGATTACGAACGCTCTCTTTGAAGTCACTGCAAAGGAGAACACAATCCACAGAAGAAAGTGGGAAGGTGTTCCACAGTTCGGAAAACATCAAAATTTGTCCCGTAGTTGTGCAAAATCACGTATGGTTCAATCATGGGCAAGAGTACACGAGGAAATCTGGAGAGCCCACTTTGTCTGAGATGGACTGCAATGAATTTTTTCCATTGACCGCGTCTCTCCGTACGGACACCATTAAAAATATTGCTATACTATATCGGCCTAGAGTTTCCACGAGCAGAATTAGTTGATGAATGGACGAGAAATTTTGGCACCGCATGAGTTCTGAACCTCAATCACTTACATGTCTGGTACGCAGATGTTTCAATCAACAAATGGTGCATGGAGGCTTCTACAGCGGTGATATCAATTTGGATTTCTGTCTGAATTCGGAACCATACTAACTCCGTGGCGAATGACCTATCTTAGTCCAGGATGGAGAATTAAAAAAAACAAAAACACCAACTATGTCAATGGACGCACTGGACAAATCGCTCCTTAGCTGCTACTTGTTGTAAGTGTTTCTTTTATAGTTTTAATTGACTCCTCTAGATGTTACAAGTAGATATCTTTCACACATACTTTGTAATCGACTCAGATATTTGGCAGTATATCAGATGACTCTCAGGTCATAGATAAACTAACAATAGTGTGTTGTTGCGTCGTCCATATGTTGTTTTCAGGCCTCAAAACCCTCAGCGATTGGAGCGAGAGTCGTGTACAATCTCATGAGGTTCTTGTGAACAACAAAGATAGAGAAAGAATTCTCTTCCCCATACAACTTTAAGTGTCGTGAGACCTATTGTCGGGGGAACACCAAAGGGTACCCCAATCAACGCAAACCAATAGGTTAAACCTAGAACAACATTAATGGCAAAACCTATCAGTATAACCTTCTTAAAAGCCAACCCTCGGCCTCGGTCATAGGCCTCGAGCCCTGCCACACGCCGTACATCGCTCACTCGAGACCCCACGCGGGGACCTCGAGGCCTCTACTGGCGCGAACGGCCCTAATCCCTCGAACGCTGTCAACGCCTCCTCGGCGGCAGACAATAACTAGATACCAGCAGCCCCATACGTGTATTAATGCGTTCAATCCTATCGGTCACGTCTTCTGTGCACGGCGACGTGCGCCAAGAAAACCGGAGCTCCATATCAAATCTCGCTTCACCTCAAGCTGTGGCAAAAAGGCGCAGGTACGGCATGTTGGGCCATGCCCCTAACACTGAAGCGCACTCGCCTCATCCCGAGCCTGGTTCCGCTTGTACCCCGGCGGTTCCGGGCTTGCCATACGTCTCGATCCCCCTAGGCGCCACCCCTCGAGGCCGGCTCCCGCCCTCGAGCCTAACCGCTTTCATGCTATGTGAGGACAGTACCCAACACGGGAGGGACCCCGCCTGCGTCCTCCTGTACATGCCGGAATGGGCGCCTTTGTACACCCCCACGTCGCCACGGGCCTCCACTCCGCGCCACGGGAGGAGTACACGCTCCAAGGACGCCGACACAAACTCCCCCCGTCGCTCCCGTGGCCCCAGACAGACAGGTTCCTACCCTTCGCCATATCGAGCGCTGTAATGTCATTCCTGGTAACCCTGGCCTCCTCTTGCCTATAAAAAGGGACGCCAGGGCCATTGCGCGGCGACAGAGAGAGATAGAGAGAACCCCGAAAGAAGACACACGAGCTCCACACACAAAAAACACTAGTCCGGACTCCTGTCACACGCTCATTGAGCTTGTATTGCCCGTAAAGCACTTAGGTGCAGAGTAATACTGAAACTCCCTCCTCCCCCGCTGGACGTAGGCCTTCTTTGCCCAACCAGATAAATCCTTGTGTATCTTGCAATAAACATCAGGAAGGGAACAAGCGATCATATTACTAGTTGGTGTCGTACCCTCCGGGGGGTCTGGTCGACAAACCCGACAGTTGGCGCGCCAGGTAGGGGGCCTTCGCGTGTCCGAGCGATTTCTCGTGTTTTCTGGATGGCTTCATTCCCCTCCTCGTTCTAGGCTGGTGCGTTCGTCGGTTCGGGAGCCTCTCGAGTTCTGGCCAACGGCAACAGGCAACGAGCTGAACCTGCTCTCCGCGGAGAGCCTGAGCAAGAGGGAGTGTAGAGCCACACAGAGCGGGGGGGGTTGGAGCGTAGCAAGAAAAAAAAAAGAGGAGAAAAATAGAGAAGCAGATGGAGACGTAGTAAAAATAGAACATAAGGGGATAAGGGCGGTGCCCGCGGAGAACAGACACCCCCCCACACAACCCTCCTCACAAGCAGGCCACACAGAGTCCCCGGGGCCACCCCCCCCCCCACCCCCCCCCCCCACCAGACGCCCCGAAAAAAAGGACGGAGACGGACGGAGACTGCTCCACCCGGACCCCGACCCCAGCCCACGCAAATCCACCAAGCGAGTTGCGTTCGTCACGCGCACGGACAGGGAGCCTGGCCAGGGCCCCCGACGCCGCACCCCATGCCCTAAGTACAGAAACCCACCAGGCCCCCCCGCACGGGTGGTACCGCGCCCGACGCCAGCGGTTCAGTTTGGCCTCAAACAACCCAGCGGAAGTTTGTCACGCCCAAAGATATCCCCCACACTCGAGGAGAGGAGACAGGAAGGACCACACCCCCACCGGGCCCAGAGGCAGGAGTCGGAAAGAAGAGAGGGTAGGAGCCCCCCACAGGAGTGAGGAGAGTAAGGGAGTACTATCGTAAGAGGAAAAAACACGACCCCCCACCCCCCACCCCCCCCCACACACTGGAGAATCGTGAAACACGGGGACGTATGACCCACCAGATGAGATAACGAACAGGAGAGACACAAGCGCTACGAGCCACATGCGGGGAGTGCCCCAACCACACACCGTCCCCCCCCACCAGTCCCCCCCGGTACAGCGAGCTACGGTCCGGCCACGAGCCAGGGCGCGCGGCACGAGCAGCCCGGAATCCGAGTTGAGTACGACTTACCACGACCCTGACCTCTGGAGACCCCACCAGGGGAGTGGCTTCCAGCTCGAGGGGGCATGGAAAAAACGAGGACGACGGGACGACGCCCCAGGCCAGAGCTAAACATCGACGAGCCCGGAAAACGTGGCTCGGATAGGAGGATAACGCGTCAGGGCCCACCCACCAGGGAGAACCCCGGCAACGTGCTTTCCGGCCACCCATCTCAGCACGGCGACGACGGGCGGCGCGCTAGCAGCCAGCTGCGGGATGGCCATCGCCAAGGCTGAGGGGGGAGCGACGCGCCTGTGGCAACTCGAGAAAAAACTCTATAGCACAGGACCCGGCACAGCCTCGAGGTGCCCGGTGTCGTGGCCGGACGAGAGAGAAGGGAAAAAGGCGAAGAGAAGAGAAGGGAGATCCTCACCTCTTGGAAAAACAGGGAAAATAAAGAGGGGAGGGGTCAAATGAGAGAAGTGTGGTAAGAACGGAGACATGAGACCGGGCACCCCGGTTTGCCGCGGGTGGCGGCGGCAACTGTTGCTCGTGATCTACCCGCGTTCTCCAACCCTGACGCCAGGCGCATGCTTGGGGAAATGACGGAACCATCCTCGAGGAACGAGTGGCGGGAAGAAGGAAGAGGAGCTCAGCTCCTCGCGGGGGCGGCGCGGGGCGGCCTCGGGTGAAAACCGGCAGAGACACCCCCCGCAACGGGAGCGCAAGATGCCGTCCACCAGCCGGAAACCGGGCCCTCTAGAGCTAGGCCAAGCCCGGGAACGGATCGCCTTTTCCCCCTCCCCCCCCTCGAAAACCGGCCAGCTCGGGACCCCAACGCGCCCGCAACGACATCAACCGACGGCGCAAAGGACACGTGGGCCCAGGAGCGTGGCTATAGCGCCAGCGAGGGGGGCGTACGACGTGACGAGGACCGGCAAGTCCTCGAGCACCCGGGCCCCCAGAGTCATTCAGCCGAGCAAATCCCGCAGCTTAAACCCTCCCAGACCGCTTTCGACACGACCAAACATTGTGAAGTAGACGGGGGAGGGTCGAGCCCAAGCTAGGCTCTCGGAACTTTCCGCCTAGGCTGCCAACTGGGCGGACGAAGAACGACGACCGTGTGATCCACGCAAACTCCCACTTTCCCTCGAACACCGCCCGACGGGGGCTGAGGGGGCTACCCCCGGATCGGGACGCGACTGGGCGGCCTAGTCAGGGTATTCGACGGAAGAATTTTCAAGGGAACTGCGTGCGCCAGGCAACCCCTGGGATCTACGGCAATTGCAGGCGGCGGCGGCGAGCCCCTCCCGACTTTGCTCGGCGGTTCTCGAAAGAGCGCCATCGAGCTCCCCCACGTTGCGTGATTGAGGACGTCATCTCAGCGTTCCTCGAGGGCTACAAATGCCAAGAGCTAGTTCATGAGTAGGATGCTACGTCCCAGCGGTCGAGGAACTGATGGATCGTGGTCACCAGCTTTGCCTCAGGCGACGAGGGCGAGTGGGGGCCTTCTTTGGCCGCCCACGGACAAAGGGTAAGGCGGGTGACCGCGCAGAGGCTCTCGAATAAGGGAGACGACGCCCAAGAACAGCAACAACAACACCAAAAAGAAGAAGAACAAAAAGCAAAGGTCAGAGGCGAAAGCGCGACGCGACGGACGACCAACGTGAGAAGTGCTCATGGGCTTCTCGACCATAAGAAGAACCTCGAGGCCCCCATGACGGGCTGTTTTCGACCAGATGGCTCGAGGACCCCTGCCATTACACAAGGGCCTCGTAATCATAAGATAAAGATGCCACTGTTGAAGGGGTTCTACTCCCCGCTCGGGACAAGAAGAAGACGCGCTAAGCGGCAAGGACAACAACTCGACGCGACGACGGGTAATGCGGGTTTCCCCCCCGGTGCGGCCGGACTTGCTTCATGATCTACGGGGGGGACCAACGTCGGGCTCTCGGCTCAACAGAGAAAGAAGGAGGAGGCCGGGAGGAGATATTTGACACTGCCACGAAGCACCCCGGTTACCTCGGCTGGTCTGATGAGCCGATCACGTTTCGGACCGTTGACGACCATCCGGATCAGTCGTAAATACGAGGAGCGTACCTCTTTGTCGTCGACCCGTCACTCATAGATTGTACGGGTTTCTCAAGTGTGAAGGAGGGTGGGCTCGAGCCTCAACATCATATTACCTCGAGACCCTCGGACCTCCTGGGGATTGCGAGGGACCACTCCGTACCCAGCGTCGGGGGGTTCCACGGTAGGCGTACCGGGAGAAGGCACACCCCCTCGGGCGCATCGACCTCTCTGCTGCTTTGGACGGCCGACCAACTTCCGCCGGGGAGACGCTCACCTCGAGGTGGTCGGTTCCTTCCAAGGGAACCTACCAGCAATCATCGGCAGGGCCCGACTATGGCTAAGTTCATGGGCGGTCCCCAACTACACGTACTTGAAGCTCAAAAAGCCGGGGGCCAAAAGGGTTATCCACCGTCGACCACCTCCTACGAGGCACGCGTTACAATGCAAAGTGGTGGAGTGAGTAGAGACGTGGGAGGAAACGTAAAGTTCCAACTAGACTGCTCGAGGCCCCTAGCCGCCCTGGACACGAGGAGGGCCCCAAGCAAAGCGCCACGCTGTGCACCTTCGAGCCGGCGGAGCACACCAAGCAGATACCCGTCGGACCCGACTCGACCAATGGCAAGACGCGACCCATCAGTGCCAGCCTCGGCCTAAATGGAAGCAGTGATCGTCGATTCTCCCGCGCCGCGAACATCGAATGTTTGGGGGGCCCCTCGGACATGTCGGGGCATACGAGGAAGTCGCCGAGCACGCTTGGAGAGCCAGGCCGGGTCCAGAACGGTGAAGCAACGACGGCGCCGCTTCGACGAGGAGAGCGCAGGATTCATCGGCGGAGGAGGGACAAGCTTTTGGCGGACGGTTCATCAAGGAGTATTCACAGAGTGGCTAGCTAAACCTGTTACTAGGTTAGGAAAAAGAATGGAAAAAGTGCGGAGGTGTGTAGACTACACTGGTCTAAAAAAGCATGGTCAAAAGTTCCATTTCCTTTACCTAGAATGAATCAGATTGTCGATTCCAACGGCGGTGGGGTGTGAAGTACTAGTTTCTCGATGCGTTTACGGCTACACCAGCTTAGGATGAAAGAATTCCGACGAGCTCGCTCGACCTCTTTGTTACGCTTTGGTCGGTATGTATTGCTACGTACGATGCCCTCGGCCTTCGAAACGCTGGGGGGGCAAGTACCAACGTTGCATGCAGCATATCTTCGGCGAGCACATAGGCAAAAAATGCGAGGGCCTGTCGAGACATCGTGGTAAAACCAGATGGAGGCATACTGGGGGAGGTGCGCACAAGCTAGAAGTAAGTTCTACGGCCTCGAAGCTCAACCCACATAGCTCGAAAAGTACAATGAAGGCCGCAACGAGCTGGCAAAGTTGGCGTCCCGCGAGGCACGTTCCACAAGACGTATTATCGAGGGACGTTTCGGCATCCGTTCAAAAATCAAAAATAGGCCCGGGGGCTGGCCCTCGACGCCATCCAGCGAGAAGACGCGGGGGCTCGACGTTAACGCCACCCCGAGAATGACCTGGGGACACATCCGATGGAGCACAATGCCCATGGACCACGCCCGCCCTCTTCTTCATCACGACCCTCGGACTGAGGACCGCCCTCCTCGACTACTGACGAGGCGTGCTTACAAGAAGACAAGACGGATGCCCGAGCATTGCGCGAAGGGCCAAGACCTACGTCATCTACGACAACGAAAACGAGAGATGTACCCCCGAAGCCCATCGGGAATCCTTCAACGCTTGCATCCCCTCGAGGAGGGACGCAGGCGGCTCGCGACGAAAGGCAATCGGGGGCTGGGCCATCACGCAGCGCCAAGGGACCTTGGTAGGGAACGCCTTCCGACAAGGCGGCGTCTTAACTGGCCACCGCCCTCGAAGACGCCCAGCGCCTGGTCCAAGCTGCCAGGTGTCAGTTTACGCCAAGCAACGGCGATCAAACCCGCGGCCACGCCCTGCAGATGATCCCATATCTTGGCGTTTGCCGTTCTGGGGGCTCTGGACCTCGTGGTCCATAAAGATGACAACCGGGAAAAGTACAACGAATTGTGCTCAGGCCATCGCAAATTCACCAAGTGGACTCGAGGCCAAAAGCCCATAGGCAACCCCACCTCCAGAGGGGGAGGTCGAGTTCATCGCAGACATCTGTACCGGTTGGGTACCTAATGTCATCATCACCGACAATGGCACCAAATGCACGGGCAAAAAGTTCACAAAACTCTGCGACCGACAACAACATTGAGTGACATGGGCCTCGGTCGCATACCCCTCAATGACACCGGGCAGGTCGAAAACGCGCGCTAAACGACAGATACTCATGGGCTGAAAGCCCGAGGCTGTTCAAGACCCTAAAAAAATTCGGAAAAAGGGGTGGGACGAAGAGCTCCCCTCGGTGTTGTGGCGGCCTCAGGACTACCACCGGAGTCGAGCCCACCGGCGTTCACTCCGGTTTTTCCCTAACCTTACGGCGCCGAGGCGTCTGTGCCTACGAACTCGGTACGGCTCCATCGAATAGAGCCTACACGAGCCAAACCAAACGACGAAAAGCTCGCCAACGCCAAGGACAAGGTCGAGGAGGAGGCCCGAGACGTGGCGCTCGTCAAATCGCGCGGGCACCAGCAAACAACTTCGATGTGCACCCGACAAGCACTGCGCAAAAGGGACCTAGCGGTGGGGGGACCTCGTGCGCGACGACTATGCAAGATAATCGGAGGGGCGCCACAAGCTCACCCCTTCACATGGGAGGGCCCATACACCGTAGCTTGAAGTGCTCAAAGCCAAGGCACGTACAAGCTCTACGACGGTTCAAGGCAGGCTCATGGTGAAGCAGGAACATACTCAGCTACATCGCTCTACCCTTAAGGGCCTCGAGGCCTGTTTCATTTTTGTTGCTTTTACAAACACGTTGAGTATGAACGAGCCAACTGCGACTGTGCCATCTTATACCACTTAGCAACTTACAGCAGCATCGGACCTGCTATGCTATGCTCAGGGTCGAAGCTCCTCGGGGGCGGACAGGGCCCCCCAGACTCCGGAAAAAATGCGCGTTTTCTTTTCCAAAATTCGGGACCTAGTCTCCAATCCAAACCCGAGCATAAAGCAGCGTCTAAATCCGTAAGTACCCCGAGCCTCCAAGAGTCGGGGGTTGTGTTTGGCATCGACGTTAAGACGGCCACCTACGGCCCCCGGGCTATTGGTACCCTCCTACGCCTCCCATCGAGGTTACTCGTGGCGGTATCGAAGGAACACGAACACAGCCGGTGAAGCTCGAGATTAGGAGACAAAGAGAATTGATCGAATATAAATTTGAAAAAAAAAATAGCTTATTTAAATAAACAAGGTCATATATTAAACATGATGGCCTCGTCAGGCCACAAGTATGACACAAATTTTTTACAAAGGGCCTCGATTGCCCAAATTTGACACGCAGGTATCAATCCTCGTCGGTCTGGTACTCCTCCCCGAGATCTTCCGTGGCGGGGGTTTTTTTTTTTTCGGCTCGACGTACGGGCCAGGAAAGGGGGGCCACTAACCGATGTCCGCATCCGGAGGCGAGCACCTCATCCCTCGAAAGAGCTTCGCGAGCGACGCCCCCGGATGTACACCTTCTCGAGGATCTTGTCGACCGGGCGATAGTACATTCCTCGTCCTCCACCTCAATCTCAATGAAGCCCCTTGGCGACGACATTGGACCGGGAAGCGGAAAGGTGGGACGGACTGGAACCGGGAGCGCTGCTTGAGCCATGGTGGAGGAGCGTGCCGGACTCGCGTCCCGCGCCCTGGGCCGACATCAAAATAGCATTAAGGCATCGACCAAAGCGTCGACTGAGACAAGCAGCCCTCTTGCCGCGGCTTAACGGAGCACGCCCCATGTAGAGTCAAGCCCTGTCGAGGGTCGCGGACGTAGTTCGGACACCATGTGTCTCGGTCCTGGAGTTGCCCCAGGAGCGCCTGGTTCGTCCCGCAAAGCTCCTCGCGGTATTCTCAACCTATGCGCAACAAACAAGAAGGAGTGAGATAGCGGCGTGACGGAAAACCTCGAGATCAAAACAAGGAGGCAAGGCGATGAAATTTAACCTTCGCAGTGCGATGCCTAGAGCGGCGAGGTCGCTGGTAAGGCCCGACGCGACTGATCAAGCGCGGCTTCTCGGACAACACGTCGCGCTTTTCGGACCTTGAGATATTCTACCCGGCTTTGCCCGTCCTGCGGTGAGGGCCAGATCCTTCCGGATAACCTTCCCGCGCCGCCTCCCCCACCGCGGTTAGGGGCGTGTTGGTGGCGGCAGCTTCGCTCGGCATCAGCGGCCTCTTTCTTCGCGCCTCGACTGAGGATAGGGCCGGATGGGGCTCTGCTTGCGGGTGTCAGCGGCTTCATTCTTCGCCGACTCCGCTTCAAACGGGCGGTGGTGGACTCGAGTAGTGGCATCGGCGACCTCCTTCCTCGAAGCTTCTAGAGCCCAGGTGGCGGCCTCCCTCCTTAGCTCGGGCGGTCCCCCTCGGCCGCCATGGGACTCTACCTGCGCTTCGTTGAGCCGACTCGGCCATTTGCGGCATTCCGGCTCAGCTCAGCATGGGAGCTCCTGGAGCTCCGCCTCGCCCTTAGCGAGGGGCGACCCGCCCACCACACCAACAACAACCAGCCCCACACAGACCCGCGGACCTGTCTCCGTCTCCTCCGAGAAGGGACCGCTCCGCCCCCCCGCCATGAGCTCGCCACCTACCTGAAGACATGGACTGAGCCTCTCCGCGGGTGGCCCCCCTGTGGGCCGATCGCGCGACGGGGACCATGGGCTCTATATATGGGCGAGCTCGGCGAGTCAGGAAACGGCCACACACGGTCGATCGACCTCGACGAGGGGCAGGCCCTCCTCCTCCGGCTCGAGCGGGGCCGGCTGCGGCCCACCAAACCGGTGGCCTAGGCTGAGGCTCCATCACCCTCCTCCGTCCTCCGCCCGATGCTCCTGTCTCCTCCGGGGAGACGGCGCGGCCTCGGGGAGGACGAGGAAGCGAGCGGTAGGTTAGGGATCGCTCGGGGGGTGGTCGCCCCCAAGCTCTCCTCCTCGCCGAGTCCTCAGGCGTTCTTGTCGCCCCTGGTCGTGGCCTCGACGCTTCTTCCAGGTTGAGCCCGCGCCGGAGGCGGCCACCCGCTCTCTCTAGCTCGTCCAAGAGTCCTCAACGTCGGCACCAACGCCTCTCCCTCTGCCCCTTCCTCCGCAGGCCGACTCTCGGCGATGGGGTTTTCTCGGAGACCGCCAGACCCCCCGGCCTCAGACACCGACGGAGACGCACGCCTATCGCCGGTGCTTGCCCCAAAATGGTCGTCATGGCGGGGAGAAGCGGCCCTCGGTATGGTACCACCGGAGCGGAGGAGAGGCGGGTCGCGACGGACGCGGTAACGGCAGGATCGATGCAGAAGCTGCAGGGGTCCCTGCTGAAAAAGATGAGGACGTTGAAGAGTCAGGAGATGCCTCGACCTCTGGTCGATGGCGGCGGCCTCACGCAAGAATCGCGGCGGCCATCAGACCTTCCCTGAGGCCATGCCGCTAGGGGCCTTTGCCAGCCAAGCGGCATCCCCGGCAGAGGAAGAAGCCGTACTCGAGGTGCCTGTTCACAGCAGAGTCGAGGTCGTGTATGCTTGGCCGTTGCGAGTTCCACCTCCTGCCAGTAGCGCTTTCCCCTAAAAAAACATAGACGGACGAGCATCACAAAAGCTAACAAGGGGGCGGAGTAAAACCTCCACTACAAGAGAAAATCGAAAAGCCAATACTTACCAAAAGGTGACGGCGGGCCTTCTTCCCCGAGCTGCCGGATTCAACAGGGGGCTTCGACCCGGATCTATGGCTAGAGCCATGCTCCCGAGCCGCGTCTTGCGTGGCCTTGACCTCTATGGGGGGAGCCCCCTCCTTATGCACTGTGTCAGGGGGCGACCGCCACCCCCTTCGAGCAGTCATCTCGGCGCCTTTCCTGGCGCGGGCTCCGAGACCTACTCGGCCGCTCGGGCCGGGCGGCGCCGACGCCCCACATCTGCCTCCTTCTCACGATGGTGGTTGCGGCGATGGAATCAGGGGTCGGTCGCGGGACTCTGGAGACGAGAGGACGGCGGGGGACTACCCCATCGGACGGTAATGGTGACGGGGGACTGCTCGGCGCCCCCCTCTCCATGATGCCCGCTCCTCCGCGGGCTCGACGACGCCTCGGACGCCTAGTGTAGAGGACGGCCACGGGAATCCCCTCCGGCGTGATCTGATCACTCTCGAGGTCCGGCCCTTCTCGAGAACCCCCGCTTGGGTCGATGTGCAGAAGCTACTTAAGTGCCGCGGGGGCGACGGAGCCAACGGGTAAGAGGATTCTTTGAGTCAGGGGCACGTCCGGCCAAGGGAGAGAGACGGTCTCGTGCCCACGACAAGGCAGGGCTCGGAGCCACCTTCCGCGGGATGACATTACCGCGCGATCCCTTCGCCGGAGGGACCTCCAGTATACCATCCTGCACGGAGGAGCGGTAAGCCCCGACGTCGAAGACCCACCGCGAGCCTGACGCGTCATCATTCCCGTCGTCCTCTCCTCTTCATCATCACTTCTCCTCTCCGAGCTAGGAGCTCAGTCGGGGGGGGACCATCTCAAGCTGACGGTTGCGACGAGCCTTCCACCAGCCTTTGCCTCCGAGCCGAGGGACGCAGGAGGAGGTTAGGTTTTTGTTTTTCTCTTTCTTCTTTCTGGGCATTTCATGCTCTCCTTATCTTTCTGAGCAGAGAGGCGCCGCACCTGTGTATCAGCGGGTACTCCATACAGGCCCGGCCTGACGGCACGACAAGTTAAACGCCCCTGCAAAAAAGAAAATGCGTGAGAGACAAACCCCCAAGAAGGTTGTGTGCCAGGTTAGGAGAAAGAGAAAGGGGGAGGAAGGTGGGACCGCGTACTCGAGGGGGGCTTACCAGGTCTAGACCACCCACTTGTCGGGTGCCATGGCGATCAGGTTGGTGTCCTCGGGGATAATAAACGACCCTGGATCGCTGATTCGACATCGCGAGACGCCTCGTTCGAGGCAGCCTCCCCTCGGCCATCATCGACCGATTTAGGCGAGAGCTGGGCATTCGCCCCATCTGTGCAAAAGAAGGGGGCGGTCCGCAGCGAAGAAACCTTCGCTGATGGAACGCCCAGATGGACGCTGGACGGTCAGGTTCTTCTCGTACCAGCATCTTTAATCATCTCCATCAGTGGAACCAGTGGGCGTTGCTGTCCGCCGCGAAACCCCCCCAGGTCACTTCTCCGGGCGTGAGTTGAGGACCCTGCCGGTGTATGCGGAAGACGAAGGAGACCACCTTCAGTCCGCAGGTAGAACAGTGGTCGTCCCAACCGGCATGGTTGGGAAACCTTTGTAGCGGAGGTATTCGCGGGGGACGACACGGGGGGACATTGGCCGAAGAGGGAGGTCCCAAAGGTCCTCGCAGTGAGGTGAGGGAACCAATGCGCACGAAGCCTCACGCTGGGCTTCCAGGCCTTGATGAAAGAGTCGACCGAAGAGAGTGTGGACGAACCATCTCCCATTGAGGCCTAGATCTTCAGGTACCCTCGAACACAGCGGCGAAAGATGGCGGCGTGCGAAAATAGAGTTGGCGGAGAAGTGTTGAGGCTCCACCTCGTAGGATGGGAAGCGCCCCCCCGCATGAAGCGGCCGGCAGGAAACACCGGAGCCAATGTGGTGCCGGTAGAGCGTGAAGCTCACCACGTACCCCTCCGGCGGGTTGCGGCTCACCGGTGATCCGCAGATTGGGATAACACCACCACGGCGGGTGGTCCTCCTCCGGGTTGATGGGCGGAAGAAGCCCCTGGGCCCCCAGCCGGATCCATCTCGCGCTATGCGTCACATTCGTCGGGCCTTAGTCTTCGGCCAGGCAAGCGCTTGTGTCGGGAGCCATGGCGAGATGACGGAGCGATACCCGGCGGCGGACGGAGGCCGAAAAAAAATTCCAATCGACTAACTCGAAGAGAGGGCACGTGAAGGCTACGGCGGCGGTAAAGGTAAAGGCAAAGAGTTAAAGGGTTATCTTCCACTCTTTTTCGGGTATTTTAAAGCGAAAACCCCAGCAGGCGGGGTTTCCCACAACGGAGGAAAAAGAAACCGCAGTAGTGAATGTGCCTTACCTAACCGCATCTCGAGCTGGTCGAAGGTACAAGTTGGCCAAAACTCGCACTCCACTCAATCCTCCGGGCCCACCGTGGCGCCCGCCTCCGACTTCTTGTCAGTTAGCCCTGGTGCCACGATCTCCATACTGGCTAAAAGGGCGAGCCCAACGGGCGGAAGGTTTCCAAGCGACGGAGGCTTTCTTCAGGAAGGTTAAAACGAGCCCCGGCCTAAGTCTCGAAGCAGCGACGGCTGAGCCCTCGAAGAGGGTTCGACAGCCGGGCTTCGAGCACCCAGAGTCAAGGGAGGACACAGAGGGGCGCCACTCGCAGGATCGCTCGAGGGCCAAGCCCTCGAGGGCCCCTCACGTGTATCCCAAGGCAGGCAGGGAGCACAACATGCAGTTAGTGAGATCCCCTAGGAGGGAGGCTCGAGCCACCGGTCCTACGAATGGGACCGGGAACTCATGCAGGAACTGAGCACCCATGCTTTATGAGATCGCCTCCGGGCTACAGTCGACCCATATCGAACGGGGCCGAGGTCTCATGGATTCCCCGTTACCAGCTCACCGGGAACCTCGATACTCGCCCCGCTCAGTGTAGTTGCGAGGCATCCCCCTCGCATCCATCGAAAGGACTAGGGCGATGACAAGCCAGGGAAACGGCGAGGCCGGACAGCTAGAAGGCGGCTCCGAATGGTTCAGCATGGCACGCTTTTAGACGAAAGAAGAGGGTCTCTAAAAAACTCGGGGGCTCGACAATCCCGGAACTAAAAAACGTAACTAACACTCGCAAAAAACAGCCCGGATGAGGGAGCCCTAAAACCACTCCCCCGTGGCCTCGGGGGCTACAACCCGACGGGTGTAACTCGCACGACACCCACGGAACAAAACGGCCCCCACCAAAACCTCGGACCGGTTAGCTAACAATCGAGATCCAGTCGGGGCCCATGCTCGAGTGCAAGCACTCCGAACAGGGATCGGGGGGGTATGTCGGGGGAACACCAAAGGGGTACCCCAATCAACGCAAAACCAATAGGTAAACCTAGAACACAATTAATGGCAAAACCTAGCAAGTATAACCTTCAAAAAGCCAACCCATCGTGAGCCCCGGTGAAAATAGCCTCGAGCGCCCTCCACAGTCGTACATCGCTCCTCGCGGACCCCAACGCGGGGACCTCGAGTCCTACTAGCGCGACAGCTAATCCCTCGAGACGCTTAAAGCCTCCGTGAGCCGGCCACGGGACACCGGATACCAGCCCAGTAATGTGTATTAATGCGTTACTACTCCGTTCAAGTCTTATGGTGCACGGCGACGTTGCGCCACAGTAAACATGAAGCACAGTCAAAATCTCGCTTTCACCTCAAGCAGGGCAAAAACAAAATAAAGGCGCGGTACGCACGTTTGGGCCTGCCCACACTGAAGCGGCACTCGAGGCCTCATCCCGAGGCCTGGGGTTCCCGCTGTACGCACCGGGCGTCCGAGGACTTGCCCATACCTACGGGGGCTCGAGCCCCCGTAGGCGCCACCTCGAGGCCGGCTCCGCGCCCCTCGAGCCATAACGCTTTCATGACTATTGGAGGACAGGTACCCCCAAGACCCCGGAGGGACCCCGCCGCCGCCTGTACATGCCGGGGAAGGGCGTGTACGGCCCCACGTCGCCACACCTCCCACGTCCGCGCCGGGATTGGAGGTCACGCTCCTCCAGGACGCCTCGACAGCAACGCCCCCCGCCGGCTCCAGTGGCCCCGACCACAAGACAGGATCCTACCCTTCGCCAATATCGAGCGATTACATGTCAGTCTGTGTAACCCTGGCCTCCTCTTGCTCTATTAAAAGGGGGACGCCAGGGCCCTTCGAGCGGAGAGAGAGGACAACCCCAAAAAAAAGGAAGACACACGAGTCCAACCACAAAAAACACGAGTCAGACTCTGGTCCACGCTCATTGAGCCTTGTATTGCCCCTTGTGTAAAGCACTTAGGTGACAAGTCATACGAGAACCTCCTCCCCCGCTGGACGTAGGGCCTTCTTTGCGAACCAGGATAAATCCTTGTGTAATCTTGAGCATCACCATCCAGGAAGAGAACCGCGATCTATATAGTGGTGTCGTTACCACGGGTTCGAAAAACACCGACCACATAGATAGTACT
The DNA here is from genome assembly GCA_009763385.1 of Coix lacryma-jobi var. lacryma-jobi. Classification (NCBI taxonomy): domain Eukaryota; kingdom Viridiplantae; phylum Streptophyta; class Magnoliopsida; order Poales; family Poaceae; genus Coix; species Coix lacryma-jobi. The sequence goes on from CM019828.1 coordinate 12,143,896, forward strand.
AATAAGTAGTGAACATTCTTTTACTTAACCCTATCATATAGATATGAATATGTGTCGAAAAGCTATCACGGCTATGATGGTCATCGATTCAAACAAAGGCAATGTGTTAATTTTTATGACTCGTGAGCAAACCGCAAGCAGCTACCCAAGATATGATAGCAATCCTCCAAAGGTAATGTTCGATCCTAGCTTGCATGCTAACGTATAGACTAAAGCTGTAGATATGTATACTAAGTAAATAATGAATTCCAACTATGAATGTTTTCATTAGCCCGATTTAGGTTGGAGAAAAAATTCATTGCTCGGGACACATAGAGTCAGTGTATAAGGCCCCATTACACATAAAAGTCACGACTACCCGACGTTTACACCTTTGTTCAATGTACGTGTATCTTTCAATATCAGGCATATATCAGATCTTTATTAACGAGATGCATCTTTCATTCTATCGTGGATTTTGAGGACAAAAACAGGACACCAATTATGCGGTTTATGTGTGCGAGACATGTTGATAGAATCAAAAGAGGGAATTCCTGAAGAAATCATCAAAGTACGTAACATGTTTTTTAATTTTTTATAGACTTAATATTTGATAATATAGATAAAACTAATATCTTCTTTAATTCCAATGAAGACTGACTGGTTGAAGCAAAAATGATTGCTAGAAGGCCAATTGAAAGCAAATTACAAGAGACAATTAGCAGGATTCTTCGGGAAACAGTCATACACCAAACGGCGAGGTCTATATAATACAACGAGTCGTGATTCAAACAATGATGATAAATTTGTATGCCTGTAGATCTTTAGATGGAGTACACTGAATAGGTTTACAGTTACTAACTTGGGAGTTACAACTTGTGTAGATAGATATGGACAACTTCTAATATGTATATTGCTTGTAATTTTATGTACATATAATTTATTTATTAGTAGATATAGTTCTATAGTTCAATTATATGCATGCACAATAAAGCTTATGGGTTATGTGCTAATATATATAAATTATATATATTAGCCATCAACAGAATATATATCAGAAAACTATTAAATAAATAAATAAACCAAAACGGAAAACAGAACTGAAATGAAAATAAAAAGGAAAAAACAGGGGACCCTTTAGTAACGGTGGTAATTACCAGCCAGGGCTAAAGGGGCTGATGAGGGGCACCGCTGTCGGGCAGCACCCTTTAGTCCCGGCTGGTGATACCAACGGCCTAAAGGGGGTGGCTTAGCCCGGTGGCCGGAGCAGACGGGACGAAAGGGGGGGTCTTTTAGTCCGGAAGCGTAGTCCCGGCTCGGCAACGGGGAGCTAAAGGCCCTTGCCGACCGGGGGCTTAACGGCATGTTTTCTGTGTAGTGACATTGGGCCCACTTATCATTTTATCTAAATATATCCATTTTAGAGATCATTTTAAAAAATTAATGTAACGAAAAATAATGGTGCAATCAGAAGTTATTGGGTTTTCGGATTCGGAAGATATAGCCTGTTTTGTTGGAGAATAAAGGGGGGCCACCACTGCAGGGGGCTCGCGCAGGAGGAGCACGCCTCCCGGCGCGTGTTGCGCGCGCATGCGCCGGCCCCACGTCCTCTACACTTAAAACAGGCGGTGTTCCGATATCCTTTCCCGGCCGAGCGCGAGTAGCGTTTTCGTACAGTCCCGCGTTTGCGGCGAGTTTCTACGCTAAACGATGTTAGCGTTTCCTTTACCGTCTCCCCATGCGGGTCCGTTTATTTAGGAAGCTCCATGGGGTCCGAGCCCGTAGGGGTGCTATAGCTATGAGCCCGCTCGCCCCCACAGCTGGATCCATATCTGGTCTTGCGGAGCCCCGCCACGACGAGACCATACCACGGACGCCGTCGACGGCCTCTTTCCTATTTCTTCTTCATAATCCAACCGCTTGTTTGGGAGGTTTTAAATGCTAAATTCGCTCCACCGCTACAACAAATTCCGGGTGGTTTTTGCCGGGCTCCAACCCACGACCAACTAGACGAAAATTAGTGCACCCCGAAGTTGAAATTTTTGTAGAAATTGAAACGGAGGAAGTAGTAGGGGCGATCTAGGGTGTGATTCATCGGGATCGCCGACCCAAAAATAAAATTATAAAATCCTTATTAAATTAGTATTTATATTTTAGAAATTACATGGACATAGTAAAGTTGATCCCGATGACCACACTTTCTAGATTCGCCACTGAGAAGTTAGTGCGTAACGAATGCAGTGTGGACGTAGGATACCGGAACAGGGATCGGGCGCGTGTTGGAGTCGCTGGCCGGGCGATGACGGAAGCTGAAGATTGGTCGCGAGGATAAGGTTTCGTATCGTGCCAGAGTGTCTGATGCCGCGCGGTTAAGCTGCCCCCATGGCCCCCCATCCACAATCGCATTGGTATGGCTGCCCGTATATGGCTGATAATTAAATCCACGGGAATTGAAACATTTACCGTCCTCCGCAGATTGGTCCCCGGCCCGTCTCTGAGGGCATTTACACGTACAGCCTCCGTACACTCCTGATGGGCCCCCCGGGCCGCCTAGAGAGGAATGATTCCTCACACAGCTTTATTATTGCCATAACTCTGCACGGGCCCCAACCGCCAAACTGCTGCCTGCCTGCGCGGTGGAGCCCGACTCCGGTGCCTCGTGGACCCCGCCGCCCGTCGATACTACCGATGCCAGCGCCCGCGTCGCCACAGAAATTCGGTTATAAAGGCAGCCCTCGCTCCGGCCAGGTCACTGATCCGGACCCACCTACCCACCCAGCTGCGGGCCAGACACCCTCCCGTCCGTCGCTCTCAGATATCGTGCCGCAGCCTCCCTACCCATATCTCTGCCTTCCTCAATCCTCCCGTATGACGACATGGCCTCATCCTGGATCTTCCGCTTTCTCCATGCCAGGCCCGTCAAGGTAATTTTTACAGTCAGATCCGAGGCCGCCAAGCCGAACAACCTGCGCGGCTCTTCGTGTCGCCCGTCGGGTCTCGCGTCGCGCAGGGGTGTGTGGGGGGGTTTAATAAGGTTCCCTGCCTTGATCTGGGTCGGTTGCTCGGCCCGGCGGCGCGCGTGATCTAGGAGACTTCGTCCCTCGTCCGTGGATTTGACATCTCGTGGTGAAGGTGAAATGAAATGGTGACTCACCACTGCGAAGAGCATGGGTTCGGTTGATTACGGTTCGATGGATTGAAAAAAAAAAAACGGCGGGGGGGTGGGGGGTGGAACCTCTTTCGTTTCCATGAGGAAAAGCTGACCTTATGGGTGTCTATTTATTGCTTCACTGAGCCGTTTCTAAAGGGGATTTGTGCAGATTGCTCTCATGCCAACCGTCATGAGGATCGTTCACAAATGGGTTCCGTGATGGATCGCTAAGGGTTTTGTTTGCACAAAGCATGACGAATTCCTTTATGTATTTTATTTATTTATGTAACCATACGTTGGTTTAAGGGCGTAGATCATGTATATTGCAACATAATGATTTATGCGTACTTTTCATGTTCACTAAATAGATTTCTAGTAGAATTATCTATCTGGATGCGAGTTCAATTGACGGGTTGTAGATTGGAATCCAGACTAGATTTTTCTGGCCTTGATTGTGGTCGACGAAGGCAAAGATTCATCCTCTCAATGCTCCTTAATTAACTGTGCTCAATGAATTGCAGGAATCAACAAAAAATCTATAGCTTCTCCACGGTGAGGAAGGGTATGCTTTTCTTCCGCCTGCACCAAATGCCTGAGATCGGTTTTCCTGCTCTGTGAGTTTCCATACTTACCTTACAATACACATACCTTGGAAAGGTTTTTTTTTTACCATAATAACCAAAGCTAATGATTTTCCTGAGTTACTGCTTCTGTTCATTATATGGAAAGGCTATGGTTCCTAATTTACAGCCTCTGAGATTCAAACTAAAGTATAAACCTAACGTACAGCAGTAATCACCCAAAGTTCCTTATTGTTTATTATAGGAGAAGGGGGTTCGTTTTATTCCCTTCCAGTTGTTATGGAAATCAAGAATTTTTTTTGTACATATACTTGCTCCTAGTGTTGTTTGCAGTTGGTCATGATCAAGCCAAGATTAACCATACTTCAAGACTCCTTTTCAATATATTTTCTACTATATATATTACAAAGCTAATAACATTTCATTGAACATTTGAAAATATGGACTTGTGACAGGCCAAGAAGGAACAGTGGACAAGGTGTGTGAAATCGTGAAGACGCAGCTTGCTCTTCCTGACAACCACTTCAGTTGTGGTGAATCAAAATTTCTCTGAACTGGGTTGAGGATTCATGGACACGGTAAATCAACAATATTTCTTGTGCTGCCATCTATAGTCACTTTTAAATGATTTTGTGAAGGAAATGCATGGTTTTACATCTGTCAATTTATACTTAGCCTAATGCAACTTACATGGTCCATTTTGTTCTTTTCCATGAATAATTAGAGAAGAGACTGCCAATGTATGAAACGATCTATCAACTTCATCCTAAGGAGCTTGTTGCTTCAATATAACTACTTACTCCACAGTTACTCCTTCAGGACATTGTCAGTCAGTCTGGTAATTTCTTGTATACTATAAGGACAGGAGCTCTTCGAAAAAATGTTATTCTAATACAACATTAAGAATGCCATATCCCTCCATCACTAGATGAATCAACATTATATATAATCACTCAAAAATCTCATAAGTTTGCCAATTATATAAAAAAAGGTACCAAAATCTCTGACAACAAAAAAAAGACACTGTATTAATATTGATTGTGTGTCATAAATATCCAGGTCTTATTTCTTTTCAAATTCAGCCAAACCTTGATTTAAACAAATAGACATAGGACAAACTCTAGAAGTCACGGTGGTGATCTTTGATATGTTTTTGCAAGATTTTACTAAGGTCCTTTCCAATTCCCAAATTGTACAGGTTGCGATTGGATGGGCCCTTGAGGAGCACTTCGATGTTAGCGTGGAGAGAGTCCCAAGGCACACACAATCGCCACTGTCGCGACGTGGCTCTGACCTCATCGCAAGATTGTTGCCTGAGAAGGCATAGATCTGTATCTCCTATCATTGTACTACCGCTCCCCACTCAGGTCTCTCCGTGAATCCTTGATCTAGGTTTCTATGGTCTGAAGCCTTTGGATTTCTCGGACACTATTGTTGCTATCCCGCGTTGGTAATAATAACGATGTGTTGTAAATAAGTTGGGAGAGTCATGTTGGGGGGGTGCGGGGGGGGGGGGGGGGTTGCACATTACCGTGGTAATCTGTTGATGCGAATGTGCCTTGTTGTATGAATTGTTCTGCCCCAGGAAGATAGCCCATCCGGGGATTTAGCCTCATATGAACGTTATTATTGAAAAGAGAGCCAGCGTTGAGTACTTTTTATACAGAACCCGACTACAGTTCCATTAAGCTAATCCCATTAGCTGCAAAAAAAAAAAAAGAAGTGAAAAGAGGGCAGTAATGCAATTTCCCAAAAAAAAAAAGGGGTTCCTTCCAGCTAGGTTGGAAAAAAAAATGGTATTTATTGTTTAGGGAGAGGAAAAATGAGAGAAAAAAAAAAGAAGTCATGATAGCTTGGAAAACAAAGGCTTTTGTTTGTACACACCCCGCTAGGTGGCTCCAATCTTGTTAAGTTTTGTTGGTAGAGTTCTTCGAAAGAGTAGGGTGTTTGTCGTCTAACTCCTGAACTGAATAATGAAAAACGGTTCTCTTAGGACAAAAAAAACTGCCGCAAAAACGATCTTCTCTTGTTTAAAACGTTTGGCAAGGCTCCTCCACAGAAAGAAGGATAGGCGACCTTATTAAATTGTTTGGTAAGGATCCCCACATAAAAGACGGAAGAAGTCTTACAAAATGGAACCTTATTCAAACGCGAATTGAAGAGGCCTATTTACACGTACTTATCTAAAAAGAGCAATTATATGTTGGATTAAGTCTTACTATTATGGTTCCTGAAAAGATGCAATTATATGTTTTGGATTAAGTCAACTTTCTTAAGTACAACTAAGTTTATATCCATACTCTATCACAGAACGCATGTAATTTAACACCGTATCACGTTTTAGTACCTTAGGGCTTACAGTTGACTATATAGATAAAAAAAGTATGTTATGATACCAAAGAAATAACATTAGATTATTACGAAAATGATTTTATAATAATTGCTTTTTTAAGACATAAATGTGAATATTATTCACAAGAAGAAACTTGGTTAAACGTGAAACCGGTTTTTGTTGCATGCAACCTATATGGTATTCTTTTCAGGACGGGGGAGTACCTTTGAAAATTATATCCAGAAATTATTGACTTTCTTTTGTAGAAGGTAAACTTACCACAACATTGTGCTTTATAGAATCCAAGTTTGCTACAAATACATAGACCATTTGAACCCCTTTTTGAATTACATAGGACATGCATACACTCATGATCATAACAAAGGTACACTCTCACCACGCAAACACCACCCGGAACATTTAAAACCTACTCCTATAAGTTCTTCGGGAAAGAGAGTCCAGTTAAAATCATCGAAATTGACGACGTCACCACCAAATGTCTCACAAACGACGTGAACGAGTATACAACTGAAAGTGCAATGACAATAATCATGAAAAAATCTCTTAGGAGAGTTGAACCCAAGACTCAAGTGCTACTAAGACTCATGGAACAGCGGCCATAAAACCTCTTGGCCCTTTGCCATATTTGGTCT